>JAUESR010000198.1:1325000-2525000 GCA_030914345.1 Drosophila koepferae | reverse complement strand
GACATCAGCTGCCGTTGTCATTCGCCGTTTTGGCATTCACACAGCAATCAGCTGTTGTTGGAGCCGTCTGCCGCCAGCCGCGAGCGGTATGGGGCAATGGCTAGCTTTTGTCATTCCGCGTGCGTCGTCGATGTGTGTGCATTTCAAAAGATTTTGCCAACTGACGGCGGTGCGCCGTAAGCAATGAAAAGTGCCAAAAGAAATTCGTAAGCGTCGTGCGCGTTTTTGTCTAATATTCGTAATTTAAAAATATAAATACGTCGACATTGAACCAAAAATATGTGAAATTTTATGCGTGCCACAATAAGCAAAAATTAAATTATAATTACCAAAAATAAAATCAAAAAATGTAAAAGCGCTCAAATATGTTGCAAAACCAAAAGCGAGAAACAGTCGAAAAAAAAAAAAAAAACAATCGAAAATTATTACCAATACACGCACTTGGTTGAGTATTGCTCATTTGTGCAAATAAAGAAAAAATGAAATAAATACAAGAGCTAAACGAAACATTTGGAATTTCTCCAAGTGCTTCAGCTTACCGCCGCCTGGCGTCATACAACTGTATTTATTTTTAGGACGCACACAGCAACAAAAAGTTTGAACTTGCTTGTGAATTATGAAGAAAACGAATTGCCGTTGCCTGTTGTTGTGTGTAAACACACTCATTTAATGAATGGGGTCGCCATGCTCTGTGTGTGTGTGTGTGAGTGTGAGTGTGAGTGTAGGAGTTGTAATTCATAATAGGGCATGGACATGGGCAGGGCAGGGTTTTCATCTGTCAGCTTAATTTGTATTGGCTTGTTCTGCTGTCGCCCGCTGAACTTCTACATTTGCTGTCTGCGCTTTACATAATCGTTTTTCCATGTGCCGCTATTCAGTCTCGCTTTTTGTCGTCTGCTGCTGCTGCTGCTGATAAGCATTCAAGTGTGTGTTTGCCTATCGGAATTTAGCGTCTGTTCGTTCTCTACAACTGTCCGCGCGACACGCATCGGTCAAACTTACAGTCACAGCTGTTAGCTGTTTGCTCGGTTATTCGTTTGTTCGTCGCCCCTTTTGCATGTCTTTCGTCATTTAGCTATTTACCGTTGCGCTCTGTAAATGCCGCTTATCCACTGTCAATAACGATTCCACTTCCAGTTCCAGTTCCAGTTCGAATTCTTGTCATTCTAGCAGCCGGCCAATCCGCTTATCCACTGCCAATTACAATTCCAGTTCCAGTTCAAGTTCTTGCACTGCTTTACTGATTAATCATTATCAGCAATAAATTGGCTACGATGCTCTTGGCCGTATCGCATCAATCAGACGCCGGCGCTCTTGTCAGCTGTGCGTGTGAGTTTATCTTTTGAGTTTAAAGCAACAGCAAAAACGCAAACGCGTTCCGTTGTTTACTCATCCATCGCAAGAATAAACCGCAATAAAAGTGGACGTTGCTGTTTTTAGCTATTAGGCACGTTAAATTGCTGATCATTTCCCCCAGACCCACATTGTTGGAAATTTTTATTGGTGTTAAGCTGGTGCCGCCGGTCAACACACTGGCAAAAATTTGTGTCATGTGTGTGCGTGTGTGTGCTTATGCTTGGGATATAATACGTATTATGTCAGGGGGGGTACCGCGAGCACTTCTTTGCCAAACACAAACAAAATGCTAAGTGACATACTTAAATTGCGTCATTTTACAACACTACACATCTCTGACAACTGTTCACTAACGTCCAACGGCCAACGGTTGTTATACAGTTGGGTGTGTGTGTTTCTTGTGTCTTTTGTGTCATGTGTGTGTGTGTGTGAGAGAGTGTGTGTGTGTCTGTCACTGGCCTATTGATTAGGACATTCACATTGCGGTCCACAATTAGCGCAACGAAATGGAGCACAAAGCATTTTTCTTTTCTTGCAATTGATCCAAGTGGAAATAGTTGCATATGTTATTACTCCACATATACACACACATATGTATGTATGTATATACAAGTACATATCTCGCCATGAACTTCCTTATTAGCAGTGTTGGATAGCGAGTGCATTCCTTTTGTCGTTTGCATTTGTCGCCTCGTCGCTTGACCAAATAAGTAGAAGTCGATTTAATTGCGCCCAACTTTTGCCAATAATTAATTACCACCAACAGCATTTTGTGAAAGTTGATGTGAACAAAAAATAAAAACAAACACAAAAAAAAGAAAAAAAAAATAAATACATTGAAACTACAAAGTTTGTCTTATTTAGCTGCTACTTTTAACCGTTTTCATTTCATTTTCGCGTGTGAGCACGATTGATTGGCATTTTTTGTATGTTTATTATTATTGTTTTTTTCTTTGCCCACTAACACATGTATTTTATTTTCATTTTTTTCATATTTATACAGTTGTCTTCCTTTACATAATTTCGATAGTTTTGTCATTCAAAGCCAATTAGCCAATCAAGCAACGCCATTCTTGAGTCTCTCACATGCTTTATTATCGATGCGATAGCGTAATTTACATTAACCCAATAATGCCCCGAGCCTCTGTGCACGCGTTGCCTTATAGCCGAGGCTTACCTTTTAAAGTCTGACTCATGGTGTATATAAAAATATATATATATATAAATGATATTCATTTGAGGGCTCTACGCCTGTAGCATGTCGATGAACCACACACAGTGTTTATATGCGATACTCTTTGTACTCTTTCTCTCTATCTCCCTCTCGCGCTCTCTCTTCAAATATATAAAAAAAAAATTCTGTTTATATTATTTGAAATCCTCTTAGCTTTATCTATTTACTCTTGTCATAATTCCAGTTGTGTTTGCTTATGCTTATATTTATTCAGAATTTATAGAGTATTCAAAGACTGTGTCAAAGCAATTATTTTTTCTGCAATTTTGCTTAAGTTGTGACTGCACATTAATCAAACTGTTTTGTGTTGATTCATTCAAGTTTATAAGAGAAGACACATGTTGGCTTGAAGTCTTGCTTTATTATAATACATGAAATATTCCGGCATATATATGTACATATATATATCTGATGAAATGATAAACTTGGGTTTTCTTATAAGGTTCATGATGATTTGTTTATGAAGTAAAACAATAAAGTAGAATAGTTTTTATACAGGTTAAAGCACATCTTCTGAATCTGAAAAGTTGATTAAGTTTAAATGAATTGTAATAGAGTTTGTTTAATTAAAAATTTGTATAAATATATAGTTTTTAAATATTTTTTTTATTAGTATTTTATTTTATTTTATTTTTTATCATTTATTGTTGCTCATTTTGTTAAAAACAAAAAGAAGTACAGTTCAGTTTCTTTAAGTGAAAAATGACAATTAAATATGATTTTATGTCGTAAAAAATATACTAGAATATTATAATAGAAATTAGGCATAGGCTATAAATAGTTTTGCTTAATCTACAAGAAAAAGCAAAGATTATTATAGTATAATTTTTTACGACCCACAATTTGTTTAGCTAGCCCAAGTTTTATCTATTTTCAGATAGCCATTGGCTCTGCTTGAATATTGGCTTTTTATTTTTTTGCTGATCATCGCTCAGCGGAAAATTGTATTTGGCACAGGAGGCTATAACGGTTGTTTGTTTTTTAGCTCAGCTCAATTTTCTTTCACTCTGTTCGACCATAAATTATGATCTGATAGTTATTAAGCGCAGCAGCAGCAGTAGTGGCATCAGCGGCAGTAGAACCAGCAGCTTCATCAGCCTACAGCACTGGCTCTTAACTTAATGTTGCATCATTTCCCCTTTTACTTTAACTGGTCATCTTAACATCCTCCGCTCAGATGGGTTCTACAGCCCACACACACACGCCCAGTCTCACTAGAGCTACGTGATCGCCGACATGTTATGGCTGAGTGGAAAGGCGCATCTCTTCGAGCTGGCTAATAAAATGTAAACTTGTTTTATGCTCGACATTTTTCCGAATCCAAGGGCCCGTCGCATCAAAGCCATTCTTCAGTTTTAGTCAGTCTCTCCACACACAAGCCGGTGTGAAGTTGTGCTACTCCCTTTCCCTCTTGATCTTTGGATTTTGAAATATTTTCCACTTGCATTGTATGTTAATGCTGCAGGCAAGCTAAAGTGTCATGAATAGCAAGTAGAAATGTTGTATTATGTAAATTGGAATTTTGTAATTTGTTATATGCCATTGTCTAAAGTAATATACATATGTATATAAAGATAAAGATGTGTGTATGTATGTGTCTTTTATAGTACTGCAAGTGTTTAGATAAACAAAAATAGACCGTCGATAAGTGCGTGACTATAAAGATAGTGTGAATCAGTTTGATTATAACTAAATGCGCATTTGAGTTGATCAATCAGCAGGACGTCGTGGAAGTGTTGTGACTTGAGTGCACTCAGCACGCAACTGTGATATTTACTATATTTATTTTTGTGTGTTGCTCAACACTTATATCGAGAGTCTTCCGAAACATATTCAGCACAATCTGTGCTTGGAGCTTGTTAAAATAAAGCACCAAAATGTGAAGTAGTGGAAACGCTGTATTCTAGCTAAAGTCAGCGGGCAGCTGTAATATTTTGCATTTTTTGTATGTTGCTCAACACTGAAGGAATTTTCTTATCAACCGTCTTCCAAGATCCATTCAAAATTCCTTGGAAAGTTTCTTTGAAGGTTATGCAGAGCGCAGACAGCAAGCACGCAGTGGAAATACGACATTTCGAGCGAATCAAGTGGAAAAGCTTTAAATTTATGCTCAATTAAAACTTTCAATCAAATAAAAGGGAATTTTATAAATGAAATTAAAGTTTAAATTCAAGCTAAATTTACCAATTTAGCTGGGGAGTAGCTATATTAATATATTTAGCTAGTAAATAGCTAAATTGGCATATTTAACTTGAGTGGAGTAGCCAAATAGGACTCAATTGAGAATGTGCACGTTGTCCAACACTGGCAGTTGACAGACGTTTAACATCGTCTCAGACTCATTCACAAATTTCTTGGTCATATCCACATTAAATTGCAGCATTTAAAATTACAATTAATTGTTCAAAGTGCGCGTAAACAATAAGAGAGGTAAAACCAAGTGTGAAACTTGTTGGCCAAATAAAACAAGACAATGCGCTGGCTTTCAAAAACCAACAACAACAATCTCAAATGCCACTATTTAGCAACAATTCAGCTCTAAAGAGCAACGATCTGCAACAACACCAACAACTACAGCAACAGCAGCAGCAACATTTAAATGTGAAGCTGCCAGCAACAACTGTTGCCCTGCCCATCATCCATGAGTTGACGCTGGAACCGGAAGACGACTGTGATGGCTATCAGCGCAGCTTTGTCGCTGGCCTTGAGGCGCAGCAGCAGGAGCTGCTGCATAGCTCCGAGGTGCAGCATGCGGCCAGCAACAGTTCGCTCTGCTCTCTAACATCCAATTGTAGCAGCAGCAGCAACTTGAGCAGCATGAGCAGCATGAGCAGCATGAGTGACATGAGCAACATTAGCAGCACATCGACAATCAGCAAACAGCCTTCGAATGCCAGCAAACACTTTGAGAACACGTACAAGCTGCTGGGCAAGCAGCTGGAGAACAATTGCCTGCGCGCGGCGGATATGCTGCAGCAGCTGGATCCACAGCTGGATAGCCTGGACAGTCTGAGCAGCTCCTGTGCCTCGATGTCGGCCATTGTCAATGGCACCGAGCCGCCGCCCACGCGCCTTGAGCTCGAGCTGGAGGCCGTGGATCGCATGCGCGTCATTGTGCAACAGATGAAAACGACGCCGCAGGAGGCAACGTCGAATGCCTCGGCGCCATTGCTGGCACTGCTGCACGACTTTGCCGCCAAGGGGCAGCCAAAGCAGAGCAAAGCTCAGGACGACAGTACGCCGAGCACTCCAGTGCCCAGTCCCATTACGGGCGCCCTGCCCGCCGACGGGCCCAACTTTGAGCTGCCCGCGCAATTGCTGCAGACGGCCAACTCCTGGGAGCTCATGTACTATGCCTCCAAAAACGTTGATGGCCAGAATTGCCTAAAGGTGGTGCGCAGTCTCTTGACCAACAAAGGTAAGAATCCTCTTCCCGCAACTGAAGAGGCAAGTCTTTAGTTCGACATTGAGAATTGGTATCAAAATATTATTCTGTGCTCAACTGCGAACGCAGATGAAAGTCTAATGCCATTCAAAATTTGGTTTAGAATAGTGCAAATAGAAAGTTTATACAGAGAGAGAGAGAGAGTCTTCAGATATCCAAGAAATGGCTGGTGTTAAAGCTAGCTTTTCAAAAAACTTGAAAGATTTATTTCAAAGATATTTTAGACTGCCTTAAGATCTTTACAACAAACACGACTGAACACGAACTAATAACTAAAATATAATAATATTAATGTGATATAACATAATATATAAATGAATATATATGAAGTAAAACAAATAATATATGTATATATAATGAATATATGTAAGTTAAAGTAACGTTTAGTTAAAGCTCATATTTCTACAATCTATTATTGCTAGTTATTTCTCGTTTATTTTCTTTTGTTTACGATAATTAATTATATATATTTGTGTGAGTCCCCCAATAGAGTACAGGCTATATAGCTATAGCCCCTTTACTGCTTTTGCATATCAATTTTGCTGGACATTTATAGGTATATTGATATATTGGATATATTTGGGCAGTAGATAGGCAAAAAGTTATGTTGAGAAAACCGCCAAAACAAAGGGAATATAATTAGGATATTATGTCACTTTCTATATATATATATATATATATACTATATTAACTATGCACTAATAAGTAAATGTGTCAAATCGGCCACCTCTTCTTTTAATTGTATAATTCTTGAACCGCTCCCAATAATGAATTCCCTGAGTGCTCTTTCAGAACAGGCAATTTTAGTCAGTCCAACCACCCTGACCTGAAATTCATCTTGCCATCTTACCTTCACCCAGTAAAACGTTTTTTTTTTTTTTTCTTAGGCAGTAAAAGAATTCAAGATTATAATATAGAATTGAGATTATCACTCGGATAATATCTCATACCTCAAACTTTCGCAATATCGACATACATATATGACTATATAATGTCCATTGTTATAGGCGTATATATTCCTACAGAATTGTTTTATTTTTTGTTTATTTCAAGTATATCATATTTAATCAACTATATATATAATAATAAAATCTACTGTAGTTCAATTTATGTATATTTGAAGTATATTCAACTATTTTGTTTATTATATATTTTTTGTATCTATACAAAATCTTGAATTTGTGAATTACTAACCAAATTGATACACCTACATGCTATATATATATACATATGTCTTCCATATATACATATGCATATATCATTATATATATTTTACAATATTCACTTTAGAATTCACTGTTTATATTTACAAAATTTATACTTAAGCCGAACATTTCGGCAAGTAATTTTGATTCGATTTTCAAAGGTGCTATTAGGTATTAAATTACTTTTCAAAGGTGCGAATTATCTGACTAAGCCAGCTCATTATCCATTATCGGCTAGTCTTATCGATTGTTCGCCGCTTTATCAGTGTCAAGTGCAGCGGGCGGGGAGTTCCGGGCGTTCCGCTGCAATTGGCTGAGGTGCAGAAAGTGCCTGGACGTATCTTATCGTCGCTTGTTATATTTGTCAATTGATTAATGTTTTCTCAATTAAACTTAGTATTTTCTACCTGATTTTCGTATTTATATATTTCCTTTGTTGTGGTCGACGTGTTAAGCGGCACGACAGCAATTTTTATTTTCTTTCGCCTGTTTCTCTAACTAATTCCCATTTCAGACTTTGTATTTGTTATTCATGATATTTGCGGAAGGCGTTATCGATATATGAGTATATATAAATATATATATATATATGTACATATGTATATATTTATGTGTAGAGTAGGTTCTAGCAAGTTAATTTAAAAAGAAAATAAACTATTAAAGCTCCAAGTGAAGCACATGATCTCATCTTAAGCTATTTTTATGCCCTGAACGTGTTGAAAATGAAGTGTTTTTTAAAAGGGTATATTAGTTTTGTTGTGTGGAAATGATTCTATTATAAGTAACTATAGGTCATTCTTGTTGAGGATCTATACTTATATGTGGCTTTTCTTATGTATGCTTCTTTCATTTAGAGATTTTGAAATGTACACTTGGATCAATTTTGTTGCATATCATCGATAATAATTTCCATTAGCATCAAGTCGATTAAGGTCAATAACGAAATTCAAAATTTGATCACATCTGACACTATTAAAGAGAAGATTGTGAGTTGAAAAATTCAATTTGATTATTGGCAATTCCATAAGATTGAAGAGATACTCCAATCTTTTAAATATTTTCAACCATTTTCCTTAAATGCAATTTGGTGTATAGGGTATCTATCAGTCGGTTTTACTCGATTTACTTTGCAACTTAATTATTTTTGCAACTCTGTCACTGTTTTTACTTCTTCCCTTTGTAAATGTCAGGTGCATACCGTTTTTACACTTGACGCAGTTGGTCAATCAGCGGAGATATGACTGGCTGATTATATCGTCTAAGACTGTGGATATTTCAGATTTTTCTTTTCATTTTATGAAATTTGTTTTTTGCCCGTTCATCTATCTATCAGTAATGAACTGGGCAAAGCCCTTTCTCCATTATCGCAAATGAATACATTGAGTTCTATCAGCGTTCCCAGACAAAAGTCGTTAAACAAGTAGCTTAATGATCGACGATAATTTAGAAAAACAGATTAAACTCGTCGTTTTTTATGCTCCTGTAAGATCCGCTCAAGAATTGTTCCCGTGAGAGTAATTAGAGAGTACAGATAGATCTATAGTATATAGCTAGAGTTAAATAAAATCGAATTAAAGAAAAGCTGGTCAGGCAAAATCGTCAACGAAACTCTTATATAACACCCGACATCTAATTGAATTTACACGTTTTATTTTATCTGGGCTGAGCGGCAGACACGTGCTGAGAAGTATTATTTAGCAGATCAAAACTGGAATTTGAAAAGTTCTACAAAAGTTTGTACTGCAACTGCGTTCGTTTGAACTGGATCCAGTACTTGTACCTGGATTTTATGGCTTAACTGTGTCTAGTTTTCCAGGAAAATTGGTTATCCTGCTTTCCAGACACATATCCGGATACGCGGAAAATTACCCGCAACGATATCCGCGCTCTAAACATGAATGGGATTAGAGTTTAGGTAGATGTATTCCGGTTTCCCTGCTATAAAAATAAAGATAGTGTCAAATGATAAATGAGAGACATATGTACATATATGTATGTGAATAATTGCAGTTTATTAAGCAATTTGTTTGCATTTTATTATTTTATTGCTATAATACACTATCAAATTTCTTAATTCATTTTTTATTTGTTTGTTCTTTGTACATATATATTACTCTTGCTGGATCTGTTGAGATTATGTTAGAGATCGCATTCATCTCTTTAAAAAAGAAAATTTTCATTTAAATACATTTATGTTAAAATTTATTTGAAATAAACGTATTCCATTTAACTTAAATTTAAATTCAAACATTTTGAAGCGATTTGAGCTGTACACTTTTTTTACACTGGCAATGCCGTCAGAGTGCAATTCTCTCACTCTCTTCTCTCTGGTGGGTTTTACATTAACAGAACAGCCGCCGCTCGCTCATAACAGAGCAATAACAGCGCATTGCTTGCCTCTCTCTTTTTCACATGTGGATGCTAACTTTGGTGGTGGATTCCACTACAGCAACAAATAACACTGAAGCAAATAAAATTCACTCTGAGCGTTCGTCGTGTATCTGCTAATCCGCAAATTACACAATTTGTGCCAATTGTAATGTTTAAAATACTAGAAAATATTGTCAAAAACGAACAAAGAAAACGAAAATTTCAATCAGTGCTACATTATATTTTGTAAAATAAAAATCGAGTAAAAGAAGCACGCAATTTTGTTTTAAAATTGCGAACAAAAAACTTAACCCTCCTCTGGCTCGTCCAACAACAACTCGAACTGCGTGTTTGTGTATTGCGAGGCGTGTGTGTGCGTGAGTCAATCTGTGTCTGTCTGACTGCTCTGCTCCGTCACGAGTTTGGAGCGCCGTTTGCCCGGCTGGCGATTTTTCTTTTTACCTTAGAATTCATTTGGAAGTTTTTGTTTTTGTTTGCATTCGTTAATGTCTCACAACCTTTGGACTAGCCACAGCCTTGTGGCTATTGTGATTACCAACAAGCAGTGTTGTTGCTGCTATTAGTGCCAACCAGTGAAGTGAAACGCGCGTGAAGTTCACAATCAAAACTAACTGAAAATAAAAAAAAAAGTATTAAAAAAAATCCAATCTCTGTGGCTATTTTCGACACGTGAGTTTTGTTAATTTGCGTATATTTATTACTCGTATTTCCCATAGAACAGGCAGGGGCAACACATGTATGTATGTATGTTCATACGTACATATGTCGATGTTGTATTTCTTTTCACCAAACATTTTTGTTGCTCTTCCTTTCACTTAAGCTAGGGAAAACGCCTTTTACTTCCAGCCTGCAGTCTGCAGTCTGCAGCATGCTGCGCTGCTTCCTCTGTTGTTGCCTCTGCTTGTTCCTCTGCCCAACTGTAGCTGCGCTGCTGCTGCTGCTGTCAGTGTGTATGTGTGCGTTGCGCTTGCAAGAAGTGGCTTTGAATTTGAGAGTAGAAAAGTTGCGCTCACGGCTATAAATATATTTGAAATACTCGTTTAGAAGTTCAAGCTAGGTTTTTATGTTAAGTTGTTCGACAAAACAGTGCAAAAACAACATTGCGCACACTCAGCGCGCGCTGAGTGGGTGGTTGAGACCGAAAAAAAGAGAGCGAAGAGAGAACGTGCGAGAGAGCGAAAGCAATAGCAAGAGCAATAGCGATGACAGCTTTAGTTTCTCTGCTGACTTCAGACAATTCGCATTAATTTAGCAATTAATTTAAGTGTTTCATTACTTTTGCAACTCACATTGAAAAGCAAACAATGATAAAACTTAAAAAAATAGTCATGTGACCACCAATGTAACCTCAAAAGGCTGCTGGATCCACAGGCAACAGTAGCAGCAGCAACGACAACAACAACATCAACCACCACCGCCACAAACAAAGCAACCAAGTGCCTTGGCAGCAGACTTTACAATGAGATTGTTTATTACATAATAATACACGATATAATCGAAACAGCTAAATCGCAACAAATTTAAACTTTTATAAAAAGAAACTCGCAGAATGCTGCGTGACTAAGGAAATTAGTGAGGAGAGAACCAAACGAAAATAAAGCTAATTATTTACATACATTGGGCATGACGCACGTAAACAATGCCAAAGGAGCGGCGTCAGCGCCAACGAAAGAGATGGAGAGAGGGCGGCAATGGTGGTCGGCTGCCGGTGGCAGTGAGCATCGATTTTTAGTCACTGACAACTGCAGTGCTAGCATTAGCAGCAGCAGCAGCTCTCGTGTGGATGCTGTTGATGTAACAACAGCACAGAATTGCTTAGAGGAATGCGCATTCGTTGCGTGCCAAACGAAAGCGACGAGCGATTGGCACGACGACTTTTGTATCACAGAAGATGAACTTGAATATGAAGATGAACTCGAGCTTTCAGCTGGTTGCAGTGCAATAACAACAGCGGCGTCGACGTCGGCAGCGACGCCAGCGCATGAATACGGTCTGCCGACATTTGGTTTGGGAGAGCGGGAGCAGCAGAATGAACAGTTACTTATGGAAGGTATTCTAGCGCTTGGGCAGTTCTTAATTACGTAACGATCTGGCAGCCCTGTCAAATTTATATGTCGATATGCACTTGGTTTTTGATCTTGTATCCTTATTTATCGATAGTTCGTAATTTAAGTTGAGTTGTAAGGATTAGTTTACATATTATCGATAGTCTGTAATTGAAGTAGAATTGTAAATATTGGTTAAAATATTTAATTTCTTTATGTTAATTAGAAAATATTTATTGCTTGCAGTTCTATGTGGTAACCGTGTTAGCCAGATGACTCGTGCCTACGATGATATTGAAGCCGTGACGCGTCTGCTGGAAGAGAAGGAAAAGGATCTGGAGTTGACAGTGCAAATTGGCAAAGAGCTGCTTACGCAAAATAATGCACTAGAGGCACGCGTCAGTGATCTGGAAACGGATCTCAAATCCGCCAATGATGACCGCGCTCAGCTGCTGCACGAGCTGCACAAGAAAAACGAACTGATTTCGGTGCTGACCAACGATGCAGACGATGCAACTGATGCGGGTAAGTCTAAATAAAAATAACAATAATAATAATAATAAATGAATAACACCAACCCTACTCACCTATAGATACGCCCACCATGTCAAAATCAATTACCCTGGACCTGCTGCAGAAGAAGGTAAACTCATTGCTCGATGAAAACAAGACGCTGAAGAGCGAGGCCACGCAGCTGGCGCATCAGACGGACGAGGTGGAGGAGCATGAGCGACGCCTGATGGCGGACATCAGTGCGCAGTTGAACGATGCCAATTCTCAGTTCGATAATATCAGTCTGGAGCTGGAGCGACAGCGCGAGGAGAATCGACTGCAGCACGAGCAAATCGTGAGCCTCACAGCGCGCCTGGCCGAGGCCGAGATGCGATTGCATCAGCTGACGCAGGATAACGATGAGCATCTGTCGCTGCTGCACGTGACGAAAGAGAACCAGAATGCGCTCGCCCTGGAGTTGGTAGAGTTCAAGCAGCGCTACGAGGAGGTGCTGGCGTTGCTGCACTCGGCTCAGGATCAGCTGAAGCAACAGCGGAAACGTTCACAGCCGCAGGCACGCAGCTCCTTCTTGGGCGGCCTGGGCACGAACGGAGCCGCTGCCGCAGTGGCCGTTGAGTCGCTGCAATCGGAGCTGATGGAGTCCTCGTTGTACTCGGAGAACAGCCTCGACTCAGGCATATCGGGCGATAGTCAACGCTGCGCGGATCGCATCAGTCGCATGATGTCGCAGCTGCCGGGTGGCATGGGCATGGCGGCCAGCTTCGGCTCCAGCAGCATCTATGGACCACCGCCGTACAAGCGCGCCTTCGACACGGTGCGCTGTGCCACCAAGAGCGGCAACTACATGGACAGTGGCAATGTGTCGATGACCCAGATGGGCGCCATGTCCATGAGCAGTACGTCTGGGCCGCGCATGTCCTCCATGGCGTATCCGGCGGGCTCCTATTATCGCGGTAGCAGCAATTCGCTTGGCCTGAAGACACTTTCGACCGAAAGCCTTAATTCGCAGTCGGATGACGGCTATCCGGCACAGCCATCTGGTGTGCCTGGTGCCCCAGGTGCCAAGGAGCTGGAGGCGGCTCTCAAGCGTCTGACGCCTGCCGAGGTGCTGGCTCGTCGTGCGATGCTCTCCTATGCGCCTGCCGGCACCTACAACTACGATGAGCCAACGACGCATGTCCGCGTTGGCGGTGCAGCTGGAGCAGGCGGACAGTCGGCCGGACTCACTTTGCCCATGGGTGTGCGCACGCCGGACAGCATCATGTCAACGGGATCGGGCTCATCCTCTGGGCTGACGACGCACCAGTGGCGTCTGCCGGAGAAACTGCAGATTGTGAAACCCATGGAGGGATCACAGACACTGCATCATTGGTCGCGCCTGGCCACGCCCACGCTAAGTGGTCTGCTGGAGGAGCGACCGGGCGTGACAATACGGGGCGGACGCGGACTCGACGACTTGGGCATGCAGGTGTATACGCTGTCCGATGTCGAGGAGGATGTCAGCGATGAGCTGGGCCTGGGCAAGCAGTTCGAGGCGCCCGGCTGCACGTACACCTATACAAACAGCATGGTCATGCATCCGGATGATGGTTTCGTCAACGATTTGTCCTTCCTCTCCCAGTCGCAGATGTCGTCCCGCATGGCATCCGCATCCACATCCAGACAGCCAAGGTGAGCATACAATATTGTATATGAATCCATTGAAAATGGGAGATTAGTGTGGAAAGTATTGGTCTGTTAAAATATATGTGCCAGGCTAAGGAGGCGTGCCAGATCGCATCAAGTATTTATATTCTTTACCAAGATGTCGAGTTGACTTGATCTATTCACGTCCGTCTGCCAGTCTGTCCGTTTGAATGACCGCTAACTTATAAAATAGCTAGAGACTTGAATGTTTGAGCATCTTCATTTGTTTTGGTTTATTTTAATTGAATTCTTTCTCTCCATTTTAGTTGTCCGGCCACACCTCGCGCGGGCATGTCACGCAAGAATTCGTGTTCTACGTTCTCGGTTAATCTGGGCCTGGCCGGCATGTTGAATGAGCGCGGCATCAAGGCGGTCACGCCCAGCGCTTTAAATACGCCCGCTGGCCCCAACTTCTCGCCCACAGTGACGCCCTGCAACAGTCCGGAGGGTTCGCCGCCGCGTGGACAGTCGCCAGAGCCGCTCTTCGGGCTGCTCTCGTCGGGTGCGGATCTGATCAAGCGCAAACTGGTGGGCCCAAGCGAGGGGCAGCTGCAACGCAACCTGAGCAAGCAGCAGCAGAAGGTGATGCTGTCGCATCTGGAACGGCGGGCACTGCGCTCGCTCAATCTGATCGAGAAGGTGGAGAGCATCGGGCTGGAGAACATCATCAGTGCACAGCGCGGACGCAGCGCCGGCATTGCCAATCGCAGCAGCTCGCCGCTCTCCCAGCTGAGCAGTTGCGGCAGCGTCAGCGGCGAGAGTCTCCAGAGTTTGCACACCAGCAGCAACAACATCGTGGATGACATTCACTTTGATCGCGCACAAATCAAGGGCGTGCTACATCGGGGCCTCAAATCGCCCACGCCTCAACAGACCGCAGCGACGACAATAGGCGTGGCCAGCGGCGGTAGCGCCACAACGAGCGCCTACAACAGCGAGGACAGCGATGATCAGGGTATTGTGCTGAAGCTGAAGGCTAGACCACAACCTGCAGCAGCAACGGGCTCAGGAGCAGGACCAGCTGCAGCAGGAGTAGCTGCATCATCGGATGTCTCCGCGACAGCTAGTGAAACGCGCCTAAAGCAAATGCAGCGACAAAAGTCGCGGCGGAACCTGAAGAACGGCATGGCAGCCCAGCGACCCGATCTAGGCACCATAGCGGGCGCAAGCAGTGGCCGGCGAGTGCGTCCTGATCTGGGCAAGGTGTCGGATGTCAGTGCAACAGGAGTGGGGGCGTCCGATGCCAAGGGCAACGACAGCGAGTCTAAGACGGCGCCCCAGAGCATTACACAGGCCTTTGTGGGCTCGGTTAGTTCCTTGTTGTTTGGCCGCAAAGGAGGCTGGTTGTAATAAGAAGATGAGGAGGAGAAACACACACAGACACACACACACGAAATGCAGACGCGTCTGTTAGGAGAGACTCTATGAAGATTAAGAGCGCCGGACTATGATTTAATTAGGCTTTCGTTCCATGTAAAGATTTGAATGATTTGAATGAGATCAGTTAAATCAAGCAAATGAGGGTACCGTTAGTTGTCGCCGTTGCAGCCGCCATTTTGTTAACGACTATCGTCGATGTGGAACGCGAGCTGTGGATATCGATGTGGATGATAATGTCGATGTTATGCAACACTGGCAACACACGCCTGCTGTCCTAGTGTTTGTAGCTGTGATTTGTAAATACTTGTAGTAAAATGTTTAAATTTAGTAGTTATTATTAATTAAAGAATCACTTGTTTTGCTTGTGCAACGGCGGCCAACTAGAAGCGAATATTAACAGCAGCAGCAGCAGCAACACTAACAACCCAGAGCAGAACAGTGCTAGATGAGAAAACAGTTCCAAAGCAGCTTTTTATTTACTCAACAAAACACACTTAACAATATATAAACTTATATGATTTTTGCCAATTTTGTATTTATTTTCATGTATGTGTTTACTTAAAGGGTACGAAACGTAGTTTACGAATATACACTATATTATTATCATTATTATTATTATTTTTATTTTTATTTTATTTTTTCTCGTTCGATAACAATTCGCTGTATAAACTGAAGAAGTGTGCGCGAAAAGAATTATGTATATATAACATATGATTAACTGAAAGTGGACTTGCAAAAAGGTATATATATTTTTTTACACATGTATATATATAGTTTACGTTTTTGCTTTCCACTCTAGCCGACTTACGTATATCACAAACAATACAATTGAAACACTATATATCTTTTAACTGCCTGCATTATTCTAAAACGCTTCTGTTTTTGGTGCTTTGCACGCAGCCATACAAAAAAAAAAAGAAAAGAATATCCCAAAACCAATTTGTTTCTAGTCTTTACACATACACACACACAACTCGGCGCTCGTTTGGCTATGCGATAAGCTTTATCAAGGCATAGCTTCTAAATGAAGCACACTGAACAAAAACCCAATAAATATTTACTCGCTTGCATACTATTTTAGTTTTTATTCTCAAACGAAACAACTACAACTATCATTTGGCTGTTAATTGGCAGCGCTGTTGGCTAACATAGCATAGCTTGCAACACATGTTACTAGATCACTGTTAGCCAACAGCGTGCGCCATGTTAAGAGCTCTTCAAACACAAAGGACAAACAAGCAAGAAAAACAAATTTAAAATCTTATTTTGCATTATTTTTTGGAAAAATATAATTATGTATATTTTGATTTGGTAAAATACAAACAAACATATATCACTGATGAAATTATTGTATGAAAATCAAGAGCAACACACATACATATATTGACGAAATTGTTCACGCTTTGAAATTTAGGTTTACAGTTTGTAATAAGTAAAAAAAAAAAAAATCAATAAATAAATAAGAAACGAAATACCAGAAACCCGGCAACAAAGCGAAATGAGTGTGTGCTCGATACAAAATTTAAAATCTACAACACAAGAAAATGTAAAAGTTATTAGTTGTAACTATTATCAATATATATTTATTTACGTATGCAAAAATAAAGAGAAAATCGTTAAATAATAAAAAATGTTTGTTTTATCTATGGGTGGAATGCTAAGTGAAGTGATATTATACTTCCTTTTAATGATATAATCTACTGCTTAAATGTTAAATATAATATAATTCGAATATCGAAATACGGCAGCGATACCAGTCCTGGAACTAACAATTGAGATGTACAGAAATACGTCAAAGTATATAGTTTAAAATTAAATAAAAAGAAGATCGGGTAAAGAAAAAAAAGTTTAAGTCCTGCACCTCCAAATAGACAATAGATAAACAGCATGTGAATATGTGGTCGAAATGTAACTTCCTGGACGTTATTATGCATTTGTCTCCACAATTTATTGTCTCTTGTATCTATGGAGGACTAATGAATCACCTGAACAATATATCCTAGCTTTTGCTCCCAGCATGAATTTATAAAACTTCGAAAATCAATTTCAATATTATTCCATATAGTAATGTTCATAGATAACTTAAACTGAAGTAACTTCATACACTGGAAAATTTTCATTTGTAGTTTTAAAATGAAAAAGAAAAGAAAAATATTACTGTGTATTACAATATTACAATTTTTTGAGAATCGCAGAGAGCTACATTCACACAACAAATAACTTGAATAACATATAAGATAATATTTCTCGTCAACTAAAAATTCCCAAAATCAATTGAAAATATATATTTTCCATTTGATACAAAATGTTGAATTTTCATATATCGTTTTTATTTCATTGTAATGACTAACATTTTAAAAAATTACAATTCAATATTGGATAAATTAATTGTAAGCATATAATTTTATAATTTCTGCTTTATCCTGACTATAATTTGTTAAATTTGTTGTAAGGTTTGTTTCATTTTAATTTTCATGTTCATTTTCTCAATTTTTTTTTATTTTCTTCATATTTTATATATATAAATATTTGTTGTTTTGCTGTGTGTGTGTGTGTGTCTGTTGTATTTATGTGTATTGCAACTGCTGCGTATAGCTTTTAAATGTATGTAGTCATTAATGTAAAATTTGTAATTAATTGTTTATTGCTGTATGATTTAGTAATATAAATACAGTTGTTATCCAGCGGAGTTTCGTATGTTACAGAGACGAGGGAAAGCGCATAGGATCCGACCAATACCATTCCATTAAGCACATCGAAATCATAACTGTTCGCAAATACATATAAAAACCGTTTACGGATCAAGCATGGTTCGACTTAAGAGTTATATACTAGGCTATGTTTTCTTTAGATTCATGTTTTTTGTTTTCTTATTTTTTATTTTTATGTATATGTTTTAATTATTGTTATTTAGAATATATTTCTCACTATGAAATGAATCGCCGTCTGGGCGCTGTCTAAACTAAACATGCGATTAAGTACATCATTTGCAGATCGTTTACATCAAATGCGGCGTTCAGTTTTAAGCAGATATCATTTCTCCAACGATTTCCATAATGTTAGGCGCTTCTATATATAACTTTATTCATATATATTTATATACATATATATTTATATATATATATGCATAGCTTTCTAAACGTGTTTCATTTACTTATGTTTGTCGACATTAATTAATTTCTTCTTTTGCTTTTGGCTATATTGCAATAAAGTATATTTAGTAATATTATTGCCTATGGTGCCTGACCCTTGACAGTAATTTTTGAATTTGAATTTGGACTGGGATTTGGATTTGGATTTGGAAACGGATTTGGATTTGTGGATAGGTACATAATCGCCACTAATACAGGTAGAGTTGTTAACTTTACTACGATGCCCGGCCACAACCATTTCATGGACATTTTGGGGGGCGTGAAATAAAATTAGAATTGCATTGGTTTTGGCGAAACATAAATTAAAATAAATTACATTAATTAATACATACAATAAATACAATTGTTGCCAATTCATGTGAATTTCAATATATAAATATAACTGGGTTGTGATCGACTTGTCTATAGATTATTGGGCTGTTGTCTAACTTTTTTCTTTCTTTCCTTTAGCAATTATACAGTTTTACAGTTATACAGTTTTAGAGTTTTTAGCGTTTGTTTTGGTTTTGGTTGTTGTTTGTTTGTTTTTTTTTTTTTTTTTTTTTTTGTTGAAAAAATGAACACTTTTTATCTGGTGGGAATATACATATGGTTTTGGAAATCTATTGCACAGAACATGAATTTTTGTGGCCATTTTTGTGCTTTAGACGCGCCTTCGGCTTGTATTTCTCCAAAAATGAGAGCTGCTTGGCATTGATAGCGCCGCGTCGCTTACTAAAAAGTAAAGGAGAAACGAAACAAATATGAATAACAATTTCGATCGATTTACAATTGCATGTGACTCACTCTCTAATCATTTCAACAGCCGCTTCATATTTCAAGCCCAATTCGATGAGTGCAAGTGCAACCAAAACGGGGGCACGTCCCAAACCAGCTACGCAATGAACGGCTACGCAGGCCTCGGGATTCTGCTGATATCTGCAGATAGAAGAGATAGATAAATAAATACATAAATGACTAAATGAAGAAAACAGCAAATAAAAGTTTAGTTGTTGAATTTTAGTCATTGTTCAATGTGATTCTAAAGGCTCGCTTTAATAATTACAAAGCAACGCTTACCGACAAGTCTCATTATCAACGAATGCAGTATTATTGTATCTTGTATCTGTTTCATTTGCAGTTAGGGGCATTGTATCTGTATCTGTGTCTGAAGCTGTAGTATTTGATGCTGCCGCTGCTGCCGCCGCTGTTGCCGCCGACGCCGCTGCCGAGAGGCTGGCTCGAGCTGTGGCTGCTGTCATTGGAGCTGTTTTTGGTATGTGTCTAAGCGAGAAACGCTTATGTCTGTAGTAGGATAGTGTGGCGCTTGTGGACTTTCTAAAACTAGCCAGCGGATAATAGCACACAAAACCAAGAAACGAAACGGAGTACATATATATATATATATATATATATACATATGAATATATATATATATATGAATATATATATTTTACATATATATATAAATATGCATAGAGGAAGTAGGTAAGATTTTCGAAACCGAAATTAAATAGTTTATATTCAAGTATTTATGGGCATCTACTGTGAGGAGAAATCAAATTTACAAAAGCATCTAGGGAAAACTGATCGAAAAGGGTGATATAGATATATATGTATATATACATATAATACAAAGAAAATCTATATATACAGCAAATAAATATATTGTTATAGTCAAAAAAGAAAAAAACAAATGAAACTCAAGGAAAGTGATCTGGTATATATGGATACATTACAGCAAGGCCTAAGCGAGGACTACGGGATATGGTGCAGATTTATGCATAATCGATGATCATGTTATATATACATATATATAAAGTTTGATGTGAAATTGGAAGCGCAGCTCTTTGAATGTTGTTAGCAGCAGGTTAGTCGATGATTTGTTTTTTTTTTTTTTTTTTTTGGGATTCGTTTAAATGTTCATCTCATTGTCGGTGTATAAAGCAACAAATAATACTGAATAAATTGATAAAAATCAACTTTGGTATCGCTTTTTTTTTTTTTAATTAAGTTTTTTGTTTGGTTTTGCAAATGAGCCTAAGCTACGATATTTATATAAAATAATATTTGACACGTTTTGAAAAGTAATTAAACGTAATGCTTAGATGATATAGAAATCGTTTTAATATTTGATAAAGTTGCTTAGTACAAATCGGAATAAACTGTTGTCTAATGTGATTCAGTCCATCGGTATGAATCGGTCTAACTGAACTGATTTAGTATTATATCCACAATAAAGTTCTCTTCAGTTAGTATTCAACTATTCATGAACCATATACGTTCTATTGAGACTTATTCAGTTGCTGTTCATTTATCATTCTTTTAATGTTCCATATAAGAATTTATATAAAAGGGATTTGTGAATTTAATTCAAATGCGAAATTTGAGTATCGATTAATTTAAATTAAAAAAAAAAAAAAATTTCTACAAATAACTTTCAGAGAATTCTTTAAGTTTTCAATATAAGAATAAGGTAAATATATTCAGTAAATTGAACTCTAATTCAAACTCGAAAATTTAATATTGAAACATTTTTTTTTTGTACTAACAGATTTTCGGACAATTCTTGAAGATTTCCATATGAGAATTTGAAAATTTGTGAAATGAACAAACTAAATTTAAGAATATGAAGATTTCGAAAAAGAAAATCGAATTGCTTTTTTAATGACTAAACTTTAGATCTCTAACTTCTAACTCAAATAAATTGATGAATCTATTTCAGCATTCACAAATTCATTTTTTAAATTTCTATATCATATAAACAGTTCATTTCAATTCAATTCAATTCAGATAGCTCAGACTTCTGATTTGTCGTTTAGAGAAATTAAAATATAAAATATAAATATGACTTCAGCTTATTGAAGAAATGATATAGAAATCGGGGTAAATTGCACTTAGCTCTGACTTACTTGTCCTTCAACACCTCGAACCATTCGTCGACGACCTGCTGAGGCGGAAAGGTGCCATCGTCAAAGGCTAGATCCTTAACAGTAATGCCCTGGGCCTCCAGCTCGTCCGTATTGTAGCTGGGCTCGCACACGCGCACCACAGTGTTAACATGGTTCTTTTTAAGCTCCTGCACCAGAATAAGAATCAGAGTTGATATTAAAATAAATGAAATAGTTATTTAATTACTCACCATTATATAGTGATTAATTGTTATGTCTGATGGTCGATCGGTGATTAGGAACTTCATGCCCTTATACTCAATAAGAGCGGGTGCTGGGCGCAGATCTTTTTGACGCATTTTGTTGCTTAACTTATAATAACTTTACAAATCAGTTGAATCGATTACAAAATGGGTGAACTCCTCGCTTACAATATATTAATATAATCCTAGTTCTTGTTTTTCAAACTTATTTAATATTATATATAATATATATGTGTGTGTGTTTGTTTGTTTGTTTGTGTTAATTGTTTCAAAAGTGTCTGGACTAAATATAATAATGTGTTTTTGTTTCCTTGTTTGATTTGACTTTGGGAAGTTACGCGATTTTATTTAGATAGATAGAAAAAATTCAGCGTAATTTTAGATTTTCTCTTTGTAAAAAATATATATAAATATAAGATTTCTTTTAGTTTTGTTTTAGCAGGCTTTAGATTTCTACACCAAACCAAATAATTGTTTAAGTATAAATGAATAGTTCAATGATTAAGTACAAATTTTGGATACCTTCAAAATGTTTATCACAAAAAATATATAAGTATTTTTTGCAGTGCCTTCAACCCCGCCGTCTAGTAAAAATCCCTGTGAATTTCGCTAAATCGAATCTATCGGCGAATCTATCGAATTAAATTTATTTCAGATGCAGTTGCTGCTCCTCTTCAATGATTACAATTCTTGTTTCCAAACACTTTTCGTTGTGGCACCCTACGGTTAAATGTAATTTCTTCGTGATATGAACTCCGTTCACCCAGGCGTTAAAAACTTTAACTCGAGACTTGTCTTGATCCAACTTCCTCTCTCTCCCTCTGCTTTCCCTCTCTGTTTAACACTGTCTCTTTCTGTCTTGAACTCTCCCTCGCTCCACGCTTCAAATCTGTTTTGGCGTCCGTTGACTTCCGGGCAGAGGATGACAGCGTTGTCTCAGGCTATCGCGGCCTTCTTTGCGTTTTGATTACCTGAAGTTCAAAGCAAGCAAAACATTGGTCAATAATCAATAATAATTAAATAGCCGAGAGTGCTCGACCTGAATATACCCTACAGGCAACAGACATATCTTTCCTAACGATTAGTCTAAGTCTCTCAAATATAATCGATTATCGATTGTTTCCTTTTTGCATTTACATTCAAATTGTGCTCCTTTGAGCTGTACATGAACCACTGGTTCTATTCAGCAATTCAGCTGCTGGTTCTCACTCACAAATTCGAGTGGTTTTTGTATATCGTTCAAGAGCTTTTGAGCTAATTGAACAAGTGAATAAAAGACGTCAATAATAAATGATTTTGATATTTCCTTTATAGAATAGTAGTAAAATGAATATATAAATGTATCGTACATAGAATATAGTAAGGATTATCCATAATAATCAATATAAAAACCAATTCGACAGCTGCCAATGTGTAGAAATTTGTCTTCGAGCAATATAAAATTGAAACCAATTTCTTAACTCCATTCTAAATATTGAAAAAGAGTACGTAAGGTTATATAATTAACTTCAAATTCATCAGAAGAAGTTGAACGTGGATTCTTGAACCTAATTTTCAGCAATTGTTTCGATTAATTCTTAAATTGAAAGCAATTGATGCGACAATTTCAAATTGACTGTTCAATTAGCTTGATTAATTTCCAAATTTATAGTTGGCCTCAATGAATTTCGTTCATTTCGCTTTAATTGTTCAAAAATTGCTTTGCACAAATACAATAGAGCGAGAGCGAAGAGCAGTCGAACCAATTACACGCAATTCGAGAATTTCACCATTTTCGACATTTAAAAGTTCAGCAACAATCATGACCTTTGACTGAATACATATACATATATGTATGCATATGTCCCTAGACTTACTTTTTATTTGTGCTGTGCCTGGCAGTATTCTGCACTGTCTAGATGAAACTCCATAGATGTGGGAACAGGTCTAACCAACTGCAAGCAGAATGCGAGAGAGAAAATGGAATAGTTAGTATAAAGTTAGATTATTAAATAATATATAATGAGATCGTAAATACGTAAATGGATGATGAAGCAAAGAAAGAAAAACAAAAATGTATTATTTGAATTATAATAATAAACAGCAAAATGCAAAAATTCCAAGTATACACAGATTTTCATAATGCTTCGCTTTGTCCGATTGTTTTTCTTTTTAAGAAACACACACATATATCTGTAGATATAGATATATAGGTATCAGTCCGTCAAATATAGAAACAACAGAATATTATTGTATAATATATATACAGAGACACACACGCAAAAACATATTTTACTTATATGCATATTTGGCATATCTTTGGTAGTATATAGATAATGTGTTTAGCAAATATTTAGATATATTTGAAGGTGTGACGGTCGCTCTATACAGGTCTTAAAGTGTATCTATATACAAACAATCCAATTCCGTTGAAATTTGTCATACTATTGTTGATAAAAAATGGAAAGAGCATGGGAACCAACTATATAAAATATGTATATAGACGCGAATATAGCAAATGTAGAATTTGTGGCCATTCGAGAGGGAAACGTGGAATTAATTAACAAACTCTTGGAAATGATATAGTCTGGTAATTTGTCTACAGATATATATATATATATATATATGTTGTATTTGGTTGTAAATTGTTTCGTCACTTCGGGCCACATGATTTGTATAGGGAATAACTTTCACTTGCTTGTACCTCGGGGGCATTAGGAGCTCAGAATCACGCGAAACGAATGTACGTATAGGAGAGAAATGTCTATATATACGTACGTATAAACACACATATATATCAGCTGTTTACTTGGCGGTTTCTTCTGGTTTTTACTTGACTTATGCAATGTATTTTGTTTTGCGTCTTTGCAAAATGACACGAACACAAACACACAGTTATATACAAATGAAAAACTATATATAATATATGTATATGTATGTATATATATATATAAATAAATGATAACACTGGTTATTGGTTTATTAGTTCGAATTAGTATATTGTGTTAAGTGATTTATACCGACTCTAATCTTAGTCGCCAGTAATGCGGCGCGATAAAATCTCGATTAGATATCGACAGGTGTCAATTCTAAGACGCTGATCGATTACACTGAGCAAACAACACCAATTGCTGCGCGATGAGCACTGTTTCATCTTTTGCTATCGACTGAACGTTGCCAACTCACTGCCGGAACAGGCTAGCCAGGCAGCCAGCCAACCAACACAAATTCAAACGCCAATTACTGTGAGCGCAGACGACGAAACAAAGAGAGTGAGAGGGATTGAGCGCGAGTGAACAAAACGCTGAGAGCAGACGTGACGCATAAACGAACGAGAGTGCGAGTGCGAGACGAATACGAGAGTTCGGGTACGAGTACTTGCGGTTCATTTGTTTTGTTTGCTTTCTCTCTTTCAGCTGCGACTAAGTGTTTGGCCTCTCGCCACTCGCTGTGACGCACATTAGTTCACTCGCTTCGCTATGGAATATGGACAAACATATATACTTGCATGTGTGTGAGTAATGAATGTATTTACATGCGTGCATATGTATGTGTATGCACATACGTACATACATACGTACAATGCTCCCGTCTCGAAGCAATATTTGGGTATTCTGGCGCATTTAAAAGCCTTTTAACAAGTCTTATGAATTGCTGTCACCTTAAATTGTTTTCAATTACTTTACAGACAAACAAAGCCAATTAGATGTGTTGCTACCTCAACTTGAAATGCAAGAAGCGACCGATTGAAATATCGATAGGTCTAGAGATGATCAAACTTTTGACCATGTATGGAAAATAGATATGAGTGTGACAAAAATGAAAAAGCATTATACATTTAGTATAATTATAGGTATTATTAGGTCATTAAATAGAATACAAATTATATAAAATATTTACGCAAATATTAAATCAAAAATAGTTTAAATAAAAAAAAAAAATAATAATAATATTTTACATATTATTTTCGCAATCTAAAGTGCGACATGCGCCAATCTTTAGTTTGCATATATGAATATATATATATATATATATTTATTTATACAAAGGTAAATATACGAGAGCAAATGAGACTGAAAGAAAGAAAGATAAATATGTACATATGTACAGGAGAGACCGGCCTATTAAAATATATTTATTTTTGGAATTTTTTTCTTGTTCAGTTTGCGTTGCTATATTTCATTATAAAAAGCATATGTATTTCTACGTACTTGCGACGCATAAAATAAATACACATTTTCAAAAATACATTTGTTTATTATGTAAGTTTTTCCCATTAACAAAGTCATTAGAAAAGTTGTTTTTCCCCATTTATTTCAATCGGAATGCAAATATATCCAAGCACTTTCGAGACAAGGTCAATGTTATTTAATATAAATAACAAACCAACTTACGACAGTTAAATTATAAAGCATTATCTGATTATATTACGTACCACAATATATATATATATACATATGTATATAATCAAACATATTCAAGGTCCGAGCGCAAAACAATTGCAGTTCAAATTGAAACCAGTTTAAACTAATATTGTGGCAATAAAATGAGGCTCCAGTCAGTCGCTATAGCTGGGCAGGTACTATGCGCCCATTTGTAGTGTAAATTGTAATTTATTGTAATTGTATTTTTTTTACACAAGCGGTCAAGCGGGCGGATGGCTTTTCCAGCGATTTTCTCCCATACAACAAGGCCCCATGCCACGCTCCAATGCGCACGGCTAATTTGCTTGATATATCAGGGAAGGCCTCATAGTATATCCATATTTTATTATATGTATGTGCACCACAGACTATTTTCCACGTATTATGAAATGTTCAAGTTCATGACTATGACTCAATACCCTGCACTTTGCTTTCAATGAGTTGAATACGCTAGAGCAGTTGAAATAACCAAGGCAATTCACTGTATTTAGATATTTACAGAGTGTTTTACCGTCTAGCAATTGGAAACAGTCATTTGTTAATATAGTATACAAAATATATTAGGTTCATTTGTATCTAGCAAGTAAATTGAGTAAATTGTTTGATTTATTACTCGACTATCTAGATTTAGTCTTGTGTAGAAACCTTTATCTGAACTAGATCTAAAATGCTATATTAAAAGGCATTTACATCTAAACTAGATCTTAAATAATTTATTAAAAGCCATTTACATCTAAATCAGATTTATAGTTATAGGAATTTTGCATTGCCCTATTAATTATATATCTGACATACTCCATTCATAATGGGTATTTGCCAGACATCAGAAGTTAGTCTTTTGTAAGCACTTGAACATGGTAGATGAATCTGCTTGGCGACTTGACAAAAATGCCTTATTTGGCACTTTATTTCGTAGACACGAGACACTTTGCGCTAACTAATCTTATCTGTATAATAATATATGATATACGTATTGCACAATTATGTCCAAATACAATATAGCTCACGAATTTAAAGCATTAAATTGAAGCCCAAAAGCGAGGACCCGAAATTTAATTAAGTTTATAAAAATCACAAGGAACACCAAATTAAGCTCATATCTCAAGAGGAAGCTAAAGGGAGAATGTGAGAGGGAAAGTGAGAAAAAAAGTTGGAGATGGCGATTCGCAGACAGGGAGAGCGTGAAATACATAGAAAGGGAGGGAGAGAGAGAGAGGGAGAGCGAAAGGGAGTTCGACTGGAAGGTAAGCTTGAAAGTTTGATGGCGAAAGAAATTGAGGATAAAGTGAGTAGAGCAGAGAGCCAAGAGTTTAATGCACTCGGGCCGTGCCAGACAAGTCAATGCCATTGTGATAGACAAACAAACAAAACAACAACAACAAAGGCACTAACGCAACAGCAGGAGCCGAAGATACGTCGACATATACAAGAAAAAAATAAAAGGAAACAGATATGAACTCCCTTAGGTATTTGGGAATTCTCTAGACAACAAAGCTACAAAAGCTGCAAAATAAAAAAAAAATCTGGTATAAAATATCGCAATCGAAAAAAAAAAAAACTGCAAACTTGTTTATTATATTACCAAATGAAAAAATTATGAAAAGCCTTTTTTTAAATTAAACAACGACGGGAAGAAACTTGATTCGCCGCCTGTCATTCAATATGCCCAAACGTACCCTTAAAATTAAATGGGATAACTTTCAAGTAATACCCAGACACCGACCAGACATTGCCTGACATTTGGCCAATTGTGATGAATCATCAATAACATTAATTGGACGAAAGTCCAAAAAGTAATTTGAATTAGCACGAGAAAATAATAAATACATAAATATTTATATATGAATCAACTGATTCAGCTAAAGGTCTGAGAACTTTTAATCTAAACTTTTACTCGGGACAAAAATTTGACCTGCTGAATGTGCGAAATGGAAGTCAATGTTTGTATGATAAAAGTTTAACTGCGGCTGTGTTAATGTACAGTAGAGCCTCCACAAAGCGAGCAGTTGATATATTTTATGTTATACTGGTCAAGGGAAAAAATATGCTTCATTTTAAAAGATCGCTATCTAAATAATTTATATACTGTATAAAACTATATTTGGAACTGTAAAAACGCGTCCATTGAAGTTTTCAATTTCCTCTAGTTTCAAAATAAACTATATTCTATAGTATTCTACATTCAATTTCAATAGCACAGATCATTAAAATGAACTACAAAGCCTCATTGATCACTGACAGATAAAGTTCACTCTTTGATCAGTTATTCAATTGAGCATAAACTACAAGTTCTATTCAGCAGTCGTTCATGCTCCAGTTAACATGTGAATAAAACAGATCTTATGGAATGGAATATAATCAACTAAAAAGTATCTATATTGGGACGATTTGCAAATTTCGACAACAAATTTGAGGTTCATCAAAGATGTAAACATTACTAATTTATGACTCGGAAATGTATTTTATATAACGTATATCATAAGTCTTTCAATTAAATTGTACATTTTTGTTAGTTTTAAGATCTAATACAAAGTTTAACTAATAGATGTGGGCAAACATTTAAAAACTAGTTTTTTCGAGCAAATAAAGTTGTTTGAT
Organism: Drosophila koepferae; assembly: GCA_030914345.1. Lineage (NCBI taxonomy): Eukaryota > Metazoa > Arthropoda > Insecta > Diptera > Drosophilidae > Drosophila > Drosophila koepferae. The sequence continues at coordinate 2,496,459 of JAUESR010000198.1, read as the reverse complement.
TAACATAATTTACAATGCAGTATTTGGCACAAATAGTAAATTGAGCACACGTAAAGCTAAAAAAAAAAGTAGGACACTATTTTGCTAAAAGTTAGCGACTTTGCTCCGAAATATTGATTTTACGGCTGCTGGCTGTACGAACCGAAAAGGAGGTGTTGAGGGCGTGGCTAATCCATGTGTAAATACAACACAAAATGCTAGTCTGCCCTTTCACTTTCATAATGGAAATTATCGGTACTGGAGGGTTGGGGTACGGCAGAAATGGGGTCGTTGCCTATGTTTATGTGATAACTATTAATCGAGAGCGGTTCGAAAAGTTGGCATAAATTCAATAAAGAGTTGATTAAACTCTAGTTATTATATTTTGATAGGAATTGTACGAAAAATTGATTTGAACTGAAGACTTTAGCAATTATAGGCTCTAAAAGATAGAGTACCCATGTGGTTATTACCCACAGAATGTATTGAGAGATAATAAAGTTGATTAAAAATTTGTTCTTTTAAATATTCAACTAAAAGCAATATAATAAAATACTTTAAACAAAAAGTAGGCAAACATATAGTTTTTTTACGGAAATATATTATATTAATGTATTCACATGTATTGATGAATTTTTAATCACAAAATGCATTTAATTATTTTATAATATATTTTTATATATAATATCCTGATTTACATATTTATATCTTTGAATTTTGTGTAATTATATTGAATACGAGATTTTAAATAGATAGAGCATACTCTATATATTATATATATATATATATATATATTATAATGCGGGCAATTAAATGACGCCATTTTTATATAGTATTAAACACAAAAATAATAATTAGTGTTTATAAACATTTTAGTTGGTTTCGAAAATTTAATTAAGCTCGCAAATTCTTGTTTATAATTTTTAAATTTACATATACTGCATTAACAATTTCTATATCGTATTGAGTGTTTGCTCATATGAACAACTTATCCAATACTCATTGATTCATATTTTTAAAACAGTTTATTCTTTGGTTCTTTTTTTTTTATCAATGCTAAAGTTGTTCTACTTTAATCAGAACATTTTACAATATGAATTGCTTAGTATTTACGCAGCTTTAAGTGCTCTTCAAATTAGTATATAACTGTATATATATATACATATCTTTATCATTGTGTATGTGAGGTGCCTGAGGAGTCTTGTATTATTGCCTGATAATCTTTTGGTGCCAAGCAACAAGGCAACAATAATTTTGATGACGTCTTGTGGCGGAAAATGCGTCAACCTTTTTATCGCATTTGATTCGTTGCATGTACATACATAAATATATATTATATATATATATGATTGCATGTATGTGTGTGTAATGATGATTACAGTTTGAAGGTTGCAATCGTTGTTGATACAATCGTTGTTTGTGCCGCAGATAGAATACTTAAGGAACAAGTTCTGATTACTTTATTTTATTTATTTGTTTTTTTTTTTTTTTTATCCATCAGACAACGAACGAAATGTCGCTTGCACATGCCAGCAGAACCCTTTGCAAGGTTATCCAGTCAAAAATTGTCGTCGTTTTATGCAGTATTCCTTTTAGATGGCAGCCAACAACAACAACAACGACAATAACAAGAACAACAACAATATTTGCTTAACTATATTTAGACTTGGCTCGTGGTTTTAGTGTCGCCTCTATCTCTATCTCCCTCTCTTTCCCTCTCACACTCTCTGTCCCAGTGCCACGTTCCACTCCTCCACTCCCAAGTTCCCAGTTCCATGTTCCCCACCTTTGGCAAGCGAATAACGGCAACTGACGTTGTAAGTATTGCATGTTTTGGTCGACTTCTTCCTTTTCTATTTTTAGAAATGACATACACACACCAACGCAAATCGCACGCCTTCCGGAAACGTGACAATAGCGAAAATACATATACATATAGTATATAGATGTATATTGTATGTGTGTGCATATATCTAGACATATATTACATACGACTTGCTGTTGACAAATAGTTTTTGCAGGCAAAATTTGAGTGAAAAACTGTCTATTAAAAATAAATTATTTTCTAGCTAGGGCCAACAAATTTAAATAATATTTATCTCTACAAGCTTTCATAATCTAATCACAGAAAAATGAATAAAGATCAGTGTGCATACACACGCACAGGTGTCTTAAGTGAATTGTTGGCTATAAAAGCTAATTTAAATAATTCATTTAAATTTGAAGGATGCTTTTGCTGTCATATAAACAAAAACATATGTACATATGTATGTCTTTATACATTTGAAACAACAATGTGCATATATACATACATTTGTCTAATTTTAAAGTGGCACAAGGCGTAGTACGTAGAATGACAGGTAAAAGCCATAAAATGAAATAATAATATTAAATAGACGGTTGATTGGGACCCTGCATTTCGTATATCCATTCCGCCCCATTCATTTTCATATCAAGAATAAACAATAAAAAAAACAACTGATGCTATGCGCTGAGCAATATCATTGAACTTGTTCAAGGACAGCGCAAATGCTGCAGAGAATGTACAGAAGAACGCTACGAACCGAAACTGAAAACGAAAGAGCGAGAAGAGAGAGTGTACACTACCAGTGCAGGCATTTGGATTAACGGTTATTTGAACTTACAATTAACTGCTTGGTGACCGTATATGTAAGTGTGTATATATGTATGTATATCATACACATACATCTGCTTGTATGTAAATGAATACGGACAGGCTTTTGTTTTACAGTTAGTCTCGCGCGTTCATTTAGATTATTTGTTTGTTCGCATTGACGCAAATGACAAGAAGAGTTGTGTGAATGTTTGTACATATGTATGTATATACATGTATGAATGTTCGTATGTCTTGCAGACGAGACAAAAACAAACGTAAGAATATTATCTGTACGTATGTATGTGTATATATATTCAAATATATATAAACTAAAAAATAACTTTATATTTAGTTGAGTGCACATACCACCAGGCGATTCTTGAGCAATTCAAACTGATAATAAATTAATGTGCATTGCTGTAACTGTGTGCGTGTATGTTTAAAAATAAATACGATAACTGTACGGACGGAACTGTGTATCGCGTCCTCAATTGCTCGGAAAGAAATTCGACTGATCCGAATATGAATCTTTTTTCGTCTTCTGCTTAACTGAATCTTTTTGCGTCGTCTATTTGTTGGTTAAATATTATTTTGTTGCAGTTGACGTTGATATGATAAATCTGTTTGAGCATTTAATAGATTAGATATTAGTGAGCGTTCTGACGTACATACATACAAACACATGTATATGGGCATGTATTTGCAAATGAAAGTAAACAGCTATTGAGAGCATTTGCATATACATATGTATGTATGTATGTATTTAGCTCAAAGCTTTTCTCTTCTCTCTATCGTCTGTGCTGGTCATGCCCCAGTTTTGCAGTTGCACTACTTTTAGCTATAACTGTAACCGGGTCAATCCAGTGCAGACATTTACTTTCATCTATCTACGTCATAATGCACATAAATTCTTAATACATCTATATATTTACATACATATATATAAGCAGGTGCAAGTGGGTCAATACATCACAGGCAAAGTGCCTAAAATTGAATAAGAATTAATACAAATAATGAATCATTTCACAACTTGGCGAATCTTTGACTCATGGCTAATTCAACACAAGCACAGCACGCACTGTGCCTATAAGTATAGTGAGTGAGAGAATGGGATAGCAACAGAGCGATTGCAGTTGTAGATTGAACTAGCTCAATAGGCACGCGAAACTAATTAGCTGTAGTTTACCTAGCCCGTCATTAAAATAAATGTAAATGCAAATGTCGTTTTTTATTCTGAATTGTAAATCGTATATAAGAAATTCAAATAGAAATTAATCCTGCATGTATTTTATTGCCATTCTTCTTAGTTTTAATTACTTTCTGCTTTCCTTTTCCATGAACTTGGTAAACTTCTCTGTCCCGCATAGCCTTGACGTGACAATGAGCAAGACAAGGAGGATTATAGTACTTGCGTAATTGATTGAGTATCGATATTCGCTCGATCACTGGAATTTAAAATCAGTAAATCCAATGAAACGTCACGCCCAAGGCAGCGCTTACTTCGTAGACAAATTGCAGCAAGTATAAAGAGAGGAATTGCATCAATACAATGAACCTCCTTCGCCGTCATGGTATTTAATTTAATTACTGACTTTGGTCACACTCCCACACAAATCATGTACATGGAGTGTCTGCATGCGTTATAAATTTTTTCGGCACAAAATATATGAATTTTGGTCTATTTGCTATTATTGGACAACTATTTTTGCACTTACCACAATTGCCATACACATTTGAGTATCACTTGGAGACTTTTTCGTTGTCTTTCGAGTACGAGAAGTGGAATTTCACGCACACACTTGCACTTGCACTCACTCACGTATACGCACAAACACAGACACAAATTCAATTGATTTTTGGATTTTGTTATTTTGCTGCAGGCTCGTATCAGTGTCTGCTACACTCGTATTAGAAATGTTTTATATTTATTTGAAGAGGCAATTTTCTGCTTGCGGGAGGCATTAACACGTCGTCTGGCTTCTTGCTGCCGTGGTCAAATAATGTAACCTCAAACTTTTTTACCAAAGTGCGAATGAGACTCAGACGAAACACAGCCGGAGCACAACAGTTGACGTTGCGATAAATGCACCCGCAAATACTTGTAGCCCTTTCGATGCTCTTTCTTTAATTGTTGCGCTACTAAATGTAATTTAAATCAGTTGTTTTAGAATTTGGGACAAGCGTAAAACCCTTTAGCACGAATATTTTTTGTTAAAAGCAACCAGTGTGACCGTAAGTGCCTTATATAAAAATACCACAAGCTTAACAGAGATAATACTAAAAGAACTGTTAAATGTGGAGCAGTTAAGTTGATTGAGGAGTAAAATTGTATCTTTTCTGGTCCGCTCAGGGATTTATCGATTGTTGCGAACAAGTGTGAAATTAAAACTAAACTTGAACGATCTGACGAGCACGGTGACAGCAACAATTAATAGGAATGTCAAAACGCAAAGCTGACAATTCAGAAACAGAAAACGAAATGACATCCACTGCACCGAAAACTAATGTCACAGAGCAGGAGGTAAGTCGAGTAAATTTACAGTAATGAATGAGTAACAAAAATATATATTTCCACAATTGGCAAAGAACACTTTTGTTATCGGCACCGCAGATCCGCTCAAGGACTACGTTAGGCTTATCGAAACAAAAGTTACGGTCGATCAGATAGTCGATGATGAGGTGACGAAGGAGAACTTCAAGAAAATCGCCAGTGCCGCCCGCGACATTATTTGGCAGCTTCTATTCAGCGACGAGGGCGGCGACGCTGAGTCACAGAAAAAAGCGAGCGAACTGCTCGAAGAGCACAAAAGTGACGCAAGCTTCTATGCACCGTGGCCGTACAACGAGTGGATTGTTAAGGTGCGGGACGAGCTGTTAAAGCGGGAGCTCCTCGACTTCTGGCGAGACACAATTGTGGCGAAGCAGTTGGGTCCGTGCTGGTCCCGGGATTCGGATCTGTTTGACTGCGAGGATGAGCCGCCGCTGGAGTTCTATGCCCACGCCGGTTGTGTGGCGCCCTTCGCTGCCAGCCTGAAGGTGCGCGCCGCCGAGAAGGCAGCCGCTAGCGGCGACGAAGATGGCAGTCAGGGAGCGGAGCGCGATTCCAATAATGCGTCTGCCCTGGCGGGCGACTTTGAGGCACGAATCGGTGATGAGGAGCCGCTGAACGACTATCGGGACCTGATGAAACGCTACGTGCTGACCACCGTCACTGTGCCCGACGAGGTGCACAAGAAGAACGTCGAGAAGATAGGCCAGGCGGCCCGCACGGCCATCTGGAAGCTGCTGTTCGAGGGAACGCCCACATCAGTGGAGTTCGAGAAAGCCGCCGAACTGTTGCAGGAGTACAAGAGCGACGCCGGTTTCTACGGGCCCTGGAAGTACAATGAGTGGATTGTCAAGCTGCGCGACGAGCTGCTGGAGCGTCAGATGCTTCGCTTCTGGGGCGACACGATTGTCAAGTTGGAGCTGGGTCCGTGCTGCTCGAGAGATTCGGATTTCTTTGATGCCGATGATGCGGTTCCAGCTGAGTTCTACAACAAGGCCGGCTTCAAGGCGCCCTTTAACACTTCCTAAAAGCCTTGGGCACCCCATCCGAATATCCCACTTTGATTACTAACTTAGTTTAGATGTTATTTTGCAATGATAAAAAAGCCTCGAAAAGTGTGCAATTTGTTAAAGTTGAATGATGTACATTAAAATCTTTTCGAAAATTGCAGCTGATTTTAAAATATATTTATATACATTTGTACAACAAGAAATTAAAAATTTCCTTTGTAAATTCGAATTATAAATTTAAATCTTTTTAATCAAAGTCAAAGCAGCATTGAAAGCAAAAATATTGTTAAAAATTGTAGTTCTTAACGATATTAAAACACATTTATATATGTTATATTTTTATACTATTTATGCAAATTTAAATTTATGCCACCATGGTTAGTTTGCAATATTCACTTCGCCGTGCTTGAAATTCGTTGCCTCGGAAAATGGAAATTATTAAATTTGAATGATGAACGCGAAAAATCTCTTTGACAATTGTAGTCTTAAAATAATATTAAAACAAGTTTGTTTATGTTCAATTTTTATATTTGCATGTAAATTTAAATTTATCCAAAATATTCTAATCAATTAAAGCCGCAGAACAATTGAAGGCGCTTTGTCATCCCTCTCACACACATGCACACCATGGTGTTTTTGCCATTTCACCTCACTGTGCGTCGTCTCGCTCTAGCTTCACTGAGCACGATATTCGCTTGTCACACATACACAGACGCACACACATATGCATACACATGCATATGCCATAGAGAAGTAAGAGCATGCGCAGGTAGTTTAGTTACAGTTATTTGTCGCAATGTACAACAGGTGAGGAGTAATTAGTTGTCATCTATATGAATCCAGTTGTTTTTCAACTGATTTATCCCGTATATATGTACATATATGCATGCATAGTCGATTTGCGTTTATTTCTCTCCTGGCAGTTGGGTGAAAGTTGGCGCCCGTTGCGGTCTCTTGTGTAATATTCGTAATATTCCGCTGTTGGCAATAAATAAAACGTAATTCTTTTTTGTTTCTGTTGCCAGTTAGCCAACATAAAATATGTCTGCTATCCGATTTTCATGGCAATGGCAATGGCAGTGGCAATACGAGCCAAGTTGCCAACGGGAGAGAGGGAGAGAGAGATAGAGAGAGAGAGAGAGAGAGAGAGAGAGAGGAGCTGAGCTGAAGCTGTTGCACCGAACACATTCGGGCAATATTTCATTTTTATTATCTCTCTGCAGAGGCATCTGCAGCAGCAGCAACGGCAACAGAAGCAGCAGCAGCAGCAAAAGGCGTGGCAAGCGAAAGTATTGTGAAATTCCAGTGTTTGTTATATGCATGTACATACATATAGACCTACATATGGAAAGCCTATATATCTATCAGTCTGTAAGCAATATTTAATTATCTCTTCTAACCATTGATCAGCTAAGACTTAAGTTTAGGTTAGTTGATTTATCAAAAGATTGATTGTATTTCATATTATTGTAGGCCTCCGGATAGGTAGTGCACGACTAGGAGATACCCTGGATATCGGAACTGCTTTAATTATAAGTAAGCTTAAGCATTCAAGCCAGAATATCTCTCGGTTTGTGAGCCAAGTTCCCAAATGATCTATTATCTAAATATCGATCAGAAAAGATTAATGCTTAGTGTAGTTTTCTCATCAAAATGATGTGTATTATATAAATATATTATTCATTGATTTAAAGTAGTTAATTGTAATTGTTAAAATTGTTAAAAATCAAGTTGTCAGAATGGCTTAGGTTAGGAATATAGACTTAGATATACCCAGAACATTCATTCATTCACAGCCACACATAAGCTCGTAAATCTGATATTTAATTATGATATTTATTATTTCATCATTTTCTATAACTATAATAAATACAGTATACAATAGATAAGCGACAAGTTAATAAATGTTACAAAAAAATCTCTGGGTGAAACTAAATATCAATATCTAAATTAATTACAAAATATGTAAATCTTAAAATTCGCTTGAAAATATTCGTAAAATACTTTGTTTATTACTAAGGTTTTTCCATTTAAGTGTCCCGCCACTATTTTTTTTATATAATATATATTTATAAAGTCTAAAATGTATTAACATACCATATATTGGGCATTTTCAATTTTAATTATAGTTTTTATTAAAAAATATAAATAAAATTTCACTTAATCTAGAATTAATCTTAAAACTTTAATAAATTCTTACTTGATATCCTTTAATAAACACGTTGAATATCACTAATTTATGTAATATAAATGATTATGTATTGATCAGTTCAAAGATCTCAAAAAATAGTTAAGTCTTTGAAAAGAAGAACAATTTTTAGTACTATATAATAACTATAATTACTATAGAATCCTCTTAGCAATGCTAACATCTAAATCCTTATAATAATTTTAATTTTATATTATCATAGATTCGTTAAATTTTGAATGTTCTTGACAAACAATACTGATATGATCTTCATATATTTTATGTTTTCATATTTGTATACGAAAGGCTTTTATTCTGCATATTCATTTCTCAATTTCGATTTCTTATACATATGTCTAGAACATTTAAAAATGTTAAAAGCTAAAAATTTTTGAACTGAACGTAAGAATTTTCTAAATAATTATATAGTTTTTATTTTAAACTTTTTTTTTTATATTTATTTTTCTAGATCACATTAAAAGTTGTCAACGATTTTTTGTAAGTCTTAAATTTTTTAGGTTTAATCGAGTTCCATAGATTTATTAAACTACCATTATTTCCTCGACGATCATTAATTCCTATATACATTCTATGGTAGATATGAAAGATTTAACTATATATAGTATTTTTGTTTTTAAATATATATTTATATATATAGGAATATATGATCGGAATATTAGCTTAAAAAGCGATTTGTATCCGATTTGGAAACTGTTTGCTTCGAATAATTTTATTATGAATATAATTAAATATAAAGAAAATTTGAAGAAAGTAAACTATTGAAACGCCAAAGGGAAATCAAGAAGGAAATTTCAAAATAAACACACTCATATCTGACGGCTTAAAAATATGAATTTTGTTGCACTGACTAGAGGACATTTTTGGGGAAACATTTGAGAAACAGTTAACATTGAACCAGAACCGTAAATCGCAAAACGTTAACTGTAAACCGTTAATCGTTAACTGCTAACTGTTAACTGCAAAGCGTAAAATCAAGGTTAAACAATTACATAAATTCCACTTAACATATGGGGAAACGCATAAACTTAACGAAACTTCAAATTTCAAATTTCCTTTGGGTTAAACATCTAAGCTAATTAGGTCTTATTGGGGAATATTTCGATCCGTGAAACAGTCTGGCAACGCTGCGCATGATCAATGCAACAGAAACGAAACATCAAGTCGAGATCTTTTGCTTGAGCTCCATCTTGCCCATGTCCTAGGGATGATCATCATCATTCGGCGTAGAGCAGGCGGGATCGAGATTTGTGGAGGCTGCGTCCACGTCTCGAGGAGGAGCTGCCATCCGTTCCGCCAATGCCGCTGTCGCCGCCATCGCTATCGGCGCACTGCCACGACTTGGTCTTTGCGCGAAACAGACGATATTCCTCATTGTGGGCGGGCGCCAGCATTGGCACGTAGTCGCACGGTTCACAGAGATCCGTATAGCTGGCAAAGAACTCCTTGTAGCCGTTGTGCAGCAGATACAGTTCCGGATAGTCGAGCGAGGGGTAGTTGTGTGTGTGCTCGTTACGATCGTTGCTGCGCAGGTAACGCAAGAGTTTCGGTCCGCGCTCCGACGAGAACTCGCAGTGGAAGACATAGATGCGATGCTGGGCGGCGTGCTGATCGCCCGGCGGAAAGGCATCCTTGATCTGTGCGCGTGTGTAGAGATTGAGTGCGCCACGTATGTGTCCGCCTTCGTACTCGTACGGATAGCGACAGTCGATGATCTGGTAGTGATTTAGTAGATCGGCGAATTCGCCGCGCATTAGACGCGCCAGCGTCTCGCACGAGATGGTCTTCAGATCGCGATGCCGCACGCCGTGCAGCAGCACGGGCAGGGCACACGGCTTGCTCAAGTCCCCGATCAGCTCCGGCTCGTCGGCCAGGGCGTTCATGATGTCCGCATCGTTCATGGAGACAGCTTTGCGCAAGCCAACGTTACTCTGCTTAACGGGCGTCAGGGCCAGAGTTGATTTCTGTTGCTGATCCCGCTTCTGCGGGTGCTGTTGCTTTTCCTGCTCCCGCTCCGCCTCCTCCTCCAGTTGCTGCTCGGACATACTGAGGCAACGGCGCACGGTTCGATTGCGTTCCGTGCCGCTGCTCTTCAGCTGCCCGCTGATCAGCGCATCGAGATCGCCAGGCAGCTTCTCTAACGGCCGCTGCTCCGCTGCCTCCAGCTCAAACATGGCCATGTATTCGTCGTCCAGCGAGTTGCTGGAGTCATAGCTGGACGAGATGCTATTATAGCTGCGCAGCGTGCTCGACTTGGGCGTCCCACAGCCGCCGCCATCTAGCTGCGCCTCCCGCATATTCTGCGCCAGCTCGGTGATCGGCGATAGATGGGCGGCGCAGTTGCCGCCAGAGATCTGACGTTGGAGCATGCGCTGCAAGGGCGATTCATCGCTGACTCGACTGTTTGCCTTGTGTCGCTTGGCCGAGTGCTCCTCCCGATTACCAGCGCCATGCAGTTGCTCCTCCAGCATCAGACTAAGCCGCTTGCTCGCCATGCCTCACTATCGCTATCGCTATTCCTTTCTCCTCTCTCTCTGTCACTCTCTCTATGCCTATGTTTCCTTCGCGCGTTTTTCTTCACTTTGAATTGTTTATTTATTATTTTGTGCCAACGATCCCAGACCCAATTCCAATTTCAATTCCAATTTCAATCCCGATCCCGCTCGCGATCGCGATCGTTATTTCTTTCTTTTTTGATCTCTTCACAATTGGCTTTGGTATTTTGCATGCGGCTCTATCTCTATTGTCAAAGGTCTCAATTGGCGGCCTTTCTTTCTTCTTTCCTTGCGTTTTGTCTTCGATTTTCGCGCTCTCTTTGCACGAACTTCACTTATCGTTGGCGCCGTTTTCATCTTTCTCTCTCCCGGTTCATCCCACATGCACGCACACAAATGCACACCGATTGGTAAACAGAGCGCATTAGAGATGGGCGATAGTTTGATCTTGAACTTGCATTGTTTCGGTGTCAGCTGGTTTTTTTTCTATTGTTTGTTGTTGTTTGTATATACACATATGTATATTATTATTTCTGCTTGATTTTATTTTTGGAAATTCACCACGATTTTTATTGATTTTAAATTTAAATTTGAAGTTTAAATACAATGTACTTCTGTTTATGTTGAATGTGCGAAAGTCATTCGAGAAGTAATTAAAAAAAAAAAAAATAAATAAATAAAATAAAACAAATATCGGCTCGTTGCCAGATATCCAATCAAAACAATCGACAATCGTTGACGTGGCAGAGTCAAATGTGTAATTTCTATAAAATGATCAATTATTTGAATTATTCACAAAAAATTACTTAATTATTTAATATATATTTATATATTAATGGTACTGCAAATAAACAAATTAAAATATCTAAAATTCAAAAATAAAACAAAATAAATATATTAAAATTCTGCAAAGATATACATACATAAGTTCGTTAGTTTCTATATTTTGCAGGTGAACATTTTGTTTGTTATTTTGGAAGTTCTACATTTATTTGTTTTGTTTTGTAAAGCTAATACTTTATAGATTTGGAAAAATATTTAAAACTTAAAAAAAAATAACTTTCTGGTAAAGAAAAAACATAGAAGTAAATTTAAAATCTTGTCAATTTTGGCCTTGTAAACATTGTGTGTATGTAAGAAATTCCTTTGGATGTGGTTTAAAATCTTAAATGGAAATAATGATGATAATAGTGATGATGATATGTAATTAGCATTAGGCTAAGAACTGTGGGAGTAAAACTGACAGACAAAATGTGTTCGATCGATTTGATCATAAAAGATAAAAGAGTGTATGGATTATATAAAAATGGTATAAGCGGGGAGTTACTGAAAGAAAAAGTTTATATCTGTATATTGAGATTTGAAATATATTTAAGTTAGAAACTCTAAGTAGAGTTGCTATGGGCATGTGAATACATTCTCAGCAGATGAACTACATATGAAGAGATGCGCATTGAATTATTGCTGGAGAGTATTACAGCTTCAAGAATTGCAACATATATCTTAATACTTTTATACATTTTCGTGCAAATAAAAGTTTTCAAAATAATAAAATAATAAACAATTTCTTAAATTGCGATGACTGAAGATTGTTAGTTAATTATGATCAGAAAAGATTTCATAATTAGGAAAAAGCAAATATTTATTTTATTTAAAAATATAAATAAAATTCGCAAAAAAATTAAATTTAGATTCTGCTCTCAGTTCTAATTCTTCATATATTCTACTAACTGGCACATATATATAGTAATATATATATTGTACATACTTATATATGCCTGTGTGTGTATGCAATATCGAAGCCTAGTTTTGTAGCGTATTTAACAAGAGTCGCTGTCCGAGAGGTGCGCCTGAATAGCAATTTACTAGCTGGCTGCTTGTCTGCTTGTCTCTCTGTCTGTCTATCTGGCTGTTTGGCTGTCAGTTTAATCGGCCACGTTTTAACCTCAGTTGTCGGCCTGGCTAAAGCGTTGCTTTTGTCGCCGTTGCCATCGCCTTCGATCTTTAGCTGCATGTCAATACCAAATTCAAGCAAAGTGCTGTCAAAAGATAATTACCGTTTCGGCTCTTGCACACACACACAAACACACAGCCAGAAATGACGCCAACGCAACAACAACAACAACAACAACTGTGAAATATGTTAACCAGTTTGTGTTTTGTCATCTCGCTTGGTACATTTCAATAAAACCACTAAAAATGTTGATTAATTTGCAAGATTTTGTTACAGAAGTTGATTTTGAATGAACAGCCAAGTCAATATATACTGTATAGTGACTATTAGATACTCTGTATCCATAAAATGTTTGTTGACTGCGAGATACCCTGTATATCACACCCGTCTCAGGGACTCAAGACAAAGAATAGTTTAATATTTGTAATTGTATTTTTTTTTTTTTTTTTTATACCCTGAACCCATTGAAAATGGGAATTCAGGGTATAATGGTTTTGTGAAAATGTATGTAACAGGCAGAAGGAGAAGTCGCAGACCCCATAAAGTATATATATTCTTGATCAGCATAAAAAAATAAGTTGATTGAGCCCTGTCCGTCTGTCCGTCCGTCCGTCCGTCCGTCCGTATGAACGTCGAGATTTCGGAAACTACAAAAGCTAGAGAGCTGAAATTTCACATGAACATGCGTATGTTAGCTACGCAGTACGAGTTTATTTTGTTTTTTCGATAACTCATCCCATTTCCAAATTATCGATAAAAAAAAAATTCGTTTCAATTTTTTATGTTTTTTGGGTATAACTTCTACACTGTTTCAGCTAGAGACTTCAAATTTGTTTATTTAGATAGATATTATGTATACGCAGATTATGTAATTTACAGATTTTAGATGCCACGCCCCCTTCGCCCCCAATTTGAAAAAAAACGCATTTCAAATACTAGAGACTTGCAATTCTTCTACTTTGAAAATTTCATAAAGATAGTCCATCTAGAAATGGAGTTATGAGCGTCCAAAGTTCAGCCCAACCCGCCTCCAAGCCACGACAGCAACTGCGCGGTTAGCAGAGCGTGCGCTAATAAGTGCGTAAAGAAGAAGAGTATAACTTTTTTGCAGGGTTCAGGGGATTTCGTAGTCGAGCCGCCTCGGCTAGAGCCTTCTTACTTGTTTTTTAATAAATCTCTGTACTATATGCAATACTGGTACAATGCCCGTTACTGTTACTGTTAATATTCTTTATTTATTTATACAAATCGAAGCAAATCGCTAAATGAATCAGACAGTGCTTGGGCCGTGAAAGAGTATTTTGCAGTCGATAGCGGCCGATTGCAACGTTCTCAGTTTTTCTTCTGAAAACGTCCATAGAAAATGCAAGTTTAGGATATAATGATTTGGTGAAAATGTATGTAACAGGCGTGGAGGCGTGGCAGACCCCATAAGATGTATGTAAACAGTGTGCAACTAAAGTTACCGCACCCCTGGTACATTTCAACGGAATACGATGTCCGTCCGTCCGTATGAACGTCCAGAACTTATGTATACTCATGAATTATATACAGAGTATAATTTATTTTAATTTTTTCGATAACTCATACTGTTTCCTTATTATCGATTTAAACCGAAAAATTCGACATCGTTTCAATATTTTCGTATTTTATATTTCGGTATATTATGGATAAGAAACTTCGTAATTTTCAGATTTTGGATACCACGTTCCCTTCGCCCTAAATTTTCAAAAACGAATTTCAAACACTAGATAATTAAAATTTGTCAATGTTATTATTATGCGTGCGTAAAGAAGGAAATTATCAATTTATTGAAAGGTTCAGGGGATCTCCTAGTCGAGCAGCCTCGACCAGAGCACAGTACCATAGAAGTGAATTAAAATGTAATATATATATTTACTTATGTATATACTTGAAGATAAATAATAATAAATAGTTTATGAATACTTAAGATATTTATACCGTAGTTGTTAAGATTACTATGAATACGAAATTCAGAATAATTTATTATTTTATTTATTTAATTACCTCTGATGGCAATATTTTTAGGCATGTTCCAATTGACGAGAAAAAAAATCCGATTTTAAGGAAAAATATTAGTACTTAAAAAAAATAAGCTTCTAGCTTTATTATCAGACAAAATCAACAAATCGCCCATATTGCACCGTCCCTTGTCTATATTGTTATTCAACAAATTCATTTTTATAATATATTTTCTTTGGCCTTTTTGACAGCTTCAATCAAGCAAACTAATGACCTCGAAGTATATTTATTTGGCATGGAAACAGTGCTGCAAACCTAAAACGTCGACAATGATTACCCACGTAGCATTAATTGAAAGAGTCCCGGTACGACACAGAACATACTTGCCTGTGATATGGGAGCCAGTTCATGGTTGTTTGCCTCAATTGGCGCGAACAACTGGCAGCTCCTTAAGCCAACTCTATTGGCAAATGGGCCGAAGACGTGCAACATTTTAACAGGCAGACAGACATATGGATAGATGTTTATATCTATATATATATATTTCTTTAAAGTTTTTTTTTGTTTGCTCAATTATTAATTTGATACGATATAATTGACATGTTGGCGATGCCAAAAGGAAGCACTAACATGAACGAGCTAAGCCAGAGCGACGCATATTAACGCCACACGTTTTCTGGCCAAAGACCGGCATTGGGACGGACACTGGATCTTGCCCACGTTCCGTTCACATTCACGTTCCACAGTGGGCCACGTTGATCAGCTAACGTGGCATAAAGAAACTTCATAATTTCATGTCAAATTCAAATATTTTTGAGAATGAGAAATGCGAATTCAGGGTATAATGGTTTTGTGAAAATGTATGTATCAGGCACAAGGAGACGTCGCAGACCCCATAAAGTATATATATTCTTGATCAGCATAAAAATATAAGTTGATCTAGCCCTGTCCGTCTGTCTGTCCGTCCGTCCGTCCGTATGAACGTCGAGATTTCGGAAACCCCAAAAGCTAAAGAGCTGAAATTTCACATGAACACTCGCATGTTAGTTACGCAGTACGAATTTACTTACTTACTTTGTGAGAGCTTTATGGAATATTAGATATCACTCATTCCACTGCAATAGATTAATATTGAAAAATGAACAAGTAAGAAGGCTCTAGTCGAGACGGTTCGACTATGAGATACCCTGAACGCTGCGAAAAAAGTGATACTCTTCTTCTTTACGCACTTATGAGCGTACGCTGCGCAGTTGCTGCCGTGGCTTGGGGGTGTGTTGGGCTGAACTTTGGACGCTTATAACTCCATTTATAGATGAACGATCTTCATGAAGCTTTCATAATATATTAATAGTATCTAAATGTGTCTATTTTTTCATGTATCTAGTATTTGAATTACGGTTTTGTTCTAATTTTTGGGGAAGGGGGGCGAATTAGTGGCCGGTATCCAAAATCTAACAAAAATCGAAATTGTATTAAATTAGTATCTATATATGTACAAAAGACTTGGAGACTCTAACTCTAAAGATGAACGAGATATAATATTATAAATAATTCTCGATAAATGTTAAAATCGATTATTCTAAAAGGGAAATAGTTATCAGTTTCTGAAATAAACTCGTTAACAGCGTGCAAAACACGGACCTAACAAAAAATAGAAAATAAAGTCTCTAGCTCTTATAGTTTCCGGATCGACGCGTTCATACATACGGGCGGAAGACAGACGGACATGGCTATATACACTTTTCTCGTCAGCCTGATTAAGTATATATATACTTTATGGGGTCTGCAACGCCTCTTTCTGTATGTTACATACTTTTAACAAAACCTTGATTTCTCATTTCTCAATGGACTCGGGGTATAAAAAACGAAAAATAATATATCTTAAAATTATCTCAAATTCATTTCATTAACATTTCTTGAACAATTTGAATAAGTCAACTAAACTCTATCATTTCCAATTGGATATTTTTATCAGATTTGCTGCTCTTTGGCTCCACTGTGGCTCCGTCAGTGGCTGTGGCTCTGGCTCGGGTTGGCAGGCGTGTAAATTGTTTTTATTTAATCGTTGCAGACACAAACGCACATGTTGCTTGCAACAGCATTGCCGCTGCTTGCTGTTTTCAGTTGGCAGCTGCTCCATGAAACCTACGCCCCCCTCCACCCTCCCCCCTCCTCCTCTTGCTGGACGATCCTACTCTGATAGCTCTCCGCGGTTTTCGCTGGCTTTTGGTAATTGCAGTTGGGCCTGTGCTTCTGTGTTACCTGTATAGAAAATTGTAATTGGTAGCTAACTTGTTGCTGTTGTTGTCGTTGTTGTTGTTGTTGTTGTTGCTGTTGTATCTGTTGGCCAACTGAGTCGTTCAGACATGCAAATTTTTATGTTTGTGCTGTTGTTGTTGTTGTTGTCTAATATTAGTTGTTTGTTATTTTTTATGCAAATTTTCGTGTTAGTTTTCTTGTTTTCCTTTTGACAAATTGTCTGTTAGACTTAATGATGGAGCATACGAGTAGGCTGGCACGTTTATATGCATAATTGTGTGCTTATGCAGCGATCCACAGACAGACTCAGACTCGGACTCTGACTCCATTATACACATGTTAAGTCCAGCTAGTATGCCATTCGAATGCCGAAAGTAGCGGAAAGTGTAAAATGCAAATTTGATAGCATATGAATAAAGTTACTGGATAATACATAATATCATGCAATTTTGAGTGATGTCTATACAACTTTCAAAAGTCAGGTAAAGTTCATAATCTGTGAATAGAACCGCAAATACGGTTCGGTTCATTTTCAAGGGCCAAGCTTTTTATTATAGCACTGAATCTATTTGAAACAACTAAAATAGTATTGCTCTAAATGCGAACTAGTTCTTTTCTCTTATTTTATCAGTTATTTTCTGTCAAGGTCGTTTTGTTCACAATACTAGTTCATTAACTTCACTTAACACTTCTAACCTGTTTCGACTTGGGAACTAGTTCACAAGTCTTCGAACACTAGTTCGGCATCACAGCTACTTACATGTATTTCTTCTTTTATCGCTTCTTATCTTTTATGATTAGATTTATGAACCAGCTCACGTTAACTTAAGTGTTTATTGTTTATTTTATGCATTTTGCTTAATTCACTAGTTCATGAACTTTAAACTAGTTCAACACCAAGTAGCTAACTCAGAAGTAGGTTCTCACTAGCGAACTAGTTCATTACGAACAGCTTGTTCATTTCATATTCTATTAGATTTTCGTTGATCGCTAGTTCATGAACTTGTTCCGACTAACGAACTAGTTCTAGTTCGGCATCAACAGCAAACCATTATTTGTCTTCTTTTTTATTCATTTCAATTGGCTTATTTGAAGTTAATGAACTAGTTCCAGCCTGAAACAATGAAAATTCTCAGTTTAGCAATAGTTTGGCTCATGAGCCAGGAGAGCATTATTTATGAATCTAACTCATCTCGTGTATTCATAAACAAATCGCTTGTTCAATGATATGAAATTGTAGTTCCTTTAGCGAACTGGTTCGCCACACAGCCTTGACTGCAATCGCTGGTTGCTTAAGTGACTTCTCTCATTTAAAGCTGCGGCTAATTTGTATAATTTTGCAATTTTCTTCTTATGAATAATCTACAAGATGCTCTCTCTGCTCGAAATTGAAAAGAAGTGCAGGGCGAAGCGCTGCCCTCTGATTAAAGGCGATCGCTTTAAGTATAATGTGCAAGTGGTGCGAGTGGTGCGAGTGGTGTGAGTGCGAGCTGTGAGTGAAATAAATGGCTTCATAAAATTTTGTAACCATAATTTAGTTGAGCACACGAAACAGATGAGGAGAGTAAATTGTTTTATCAGTCGATAGTTTCTGGCCTGGACTGGGCTGACCTGCCCTGGACTGGGCTGGGCCTTGTTGTTGCCTCATTTGTTCGGCACGAAGCCGCTGCCATGCCTGACGGCCAATAAGCAGCAGGCAGAAAGGAAATGTTTCTGTAGGCACAAAGTGTGGCCATTAAGCGATACATAATAATTAACTGAACAAGGCTATGGAGCTCTTGGGCCAGCTCCAGTTCCGAGCGGAATGCAGCTGCCAGCGGAAATTGTTGATAAGAGTCGCATGATAACATCATCAATAGTCTTGGCCCCGGGCCACTATGCAATTATCTAAATTATATGTACGGCATTTGTGTTCGTTTAAAATTAAATTAGTATAATGTCCTGCCCTCTCTCTCTCTCTCTCACTCTCTCTCTCTCTCTCTCTCACTCTCTGCTTTATTCTCTGCGGTTACAGTCTAAAGTCTATAATCAGACGGGTATACCAACTTGTCCATAATTGGCAGCTCTTGAGCAAACCCAGTCACACCATCTCGCATGCTTTGTCGGCTTCTGCTCATCACTCCCGATATGGCCAGTAATTATATGGCCCGCTGCTGCTGGCGCATCTGCCAGCCAAACAGAATGCCCAGAATGATACAAGATTTTAATGATGATGCCAGCCATTCAGCACAAACATCAGCCATAAACTAACAATTAGCTTTGCAACTGATAAATATTTTATTGTCAATTAACTCTCGTTTGCTATTATGCAAACGAAACGAAACGTCTGCACTGGAGCATATTGTATTCGTCGAATAAGCCCGAAGATCAAAGTATCCTAGTATATGTATATTTCTTACTATTCATAGATTATGTATCTCTATCAGCTATAAAGTAGCGATCAAGTAATGTGATTTTAGCATAGAGCTTAGTTATGACAGCTTAACTAAGTTTTTAGCGGGTATGAAATATAATTGGAAATTTGAGTTTGATTGATTGAATTATATAAGGATGTATTGTACATATGTATACTATTCGAAGACAGTTATTTGAAAGACGATCAAAGAATAGACATTGGGCTTTACTTGGTGATCTATGCAGATCTTCAATTGTGTAATAATCTCAAAATGAAAACATATGAAACATATTTAAAATTAATTAATTTCATGACATTCAGTAAAAAAATATACCTTTTCAGACATAAATAATTTTCAACTGTAAGAGATCCAATAATAGCCAATCTAATAAGAAATAGGTTAATAAATTTACTATAGGTGGGAATTTAATTTGATTGATATATATATAGTCTTAGCTGTCTTAAAAGTAAATTTTTGTTTTATTTTGTATACGATGCTTAATTTATTAAAGTAAAAAAATATTGTGTAATATTTAAAGTAATTAATTTAGCTTCAAATATTTTATCTTGTAATATAAGATTTAATAAAAATTAATTAATTAATTAAATTAAGTATAAGTAATTAAAAAATTGGTTTTTACTTATTACTAAGGCTTAATATAAATTTAATTTTTTATTTTTTAAATTTAAAGTAACATATAAACTAAAATTACAAAAATTATAACATTGCAAATCTTAAAATTAAAGTTTTTTTTTTTTTTAATAATAATTTATAAATGAACTTTGATTTATCAACTATGCTTAGACATCATTATAGACTTTAGTTTGTGTCCATTATGATCGGCAGTTAAGATATTATTCGTTTTTTTTTGGTTATAATTGATGTGTTTGACAGGTTAATTTTAAAGTTTTCTCTTAACGCTGGCTTATCAAAATCATTAGCAGCAAGAAAAATGGCTAAAACAAAAGGCAAAGTGTGTAATTTTTATGGCCAACACAGACATGCACACATACATACATACATATAAATACGGCCAGCACTCTCTCAGAGGTAACACAATTTAACACCGCTGCCAATGTAGCCATCAGGCGGCATGCAATGTTCGACTAACGAGCAAAAACAACAACAACAACAGCAACAACAACAACATGCCCCTGCCTGCTGCCGTTGTGGTAATCAATTTTAAAATTTATGACAAAATTTGCAGCTTTAAATTATGCCATTAAGCACGGCATGTAACTCATATCGTCAGGCGGCGTCGCGTTGGCTTGCAACAAGAAAAAAGCTGAAGGAGAAACATGTTAACTGCTTTCTTGCAACTGTATGTGTTTGCGTGTGTGTTGGTGTGTGTGTTGGTGTGTGTGTGTATGTGTGTGTGTGTGTGTGTGTGTGCAATGGCGTTTGCATTATACGCTCGTATTTCGCCACATTCAACAGCGCTGCAGAGTTGACGGGTGCCATAACTCATGCCCCGATGCCGGAGCCAGTTGGCTAGTACGACTCGAGCTCAGAGTCCGAGCAGTTGTTGCAATTACAACTGGACACCACATGCTACAGCTGCCATGTGCTCATGCCTGTGTGTGTGTGTGTGTGTGTGGCGGCGTGTGTGTTAAATATTGCAATTTATCACGCAAATGCGTTTTTCAATTTTAACATGCCGCCAGGCATCATAAAAACGTTACAAACCTACAATATGAGCCAACACATACACACACACACAGACACACAGAGGCACACATACACTTGCACACAGCTGACAGCTAGAAGAGGGCAGCCCCCCGCCCCCCCACACTGAGGGGCACCACACGCTGCCCACGTTGATGACGGCTCACGTATCACATTTGAAGCGAACCCTATGCCACAAAATGCGGCCGAGGCACGGCAGAATGAATGGCAGACGCTCAAAATGCTGCAGCTGTGGAGCTCAGCCTCACATCTGCCCCAACGGCTGGCTTGGCTTCAAATAGTCAACAGCTCTCATAGACAATATCAACACGTAGATGGTTTGGATGTCGGCTGCAAAGATAGCCACGAATCGCCAGTCACGCAGTGCTCACTCCAGAGAGATAAACATGTGTTTACGGAATCGTATATGGAAACGGATTCTACACATACATATATACATATATAAATGTGATATTGTAAGGATTATATAATGTGACACGATTCACATGATTAGCAATCAATTGAAAATTAACTTAATAAAGCTGCTGTGGCTTATGTTGATTATAGACATTCATGCGTAAATATAAAGATTGGAAATGTAGTTGGTAGATATAAAGATTGGAAATGTATCTTAATCTATATTTATAAAATTTTAGATTCATTTAGAATTAGATATGTATACTACTTGTGCATTTTGTAGATTTGTGTATATTTTTATACTCTGTTCCCAATGGGAAAAAGAGTATATTGGGTTTGTCTTGCTGTCCGTCCGTCTGTCCGTATGAACGCAATTTCGGCGCTGTTAGAGCTAGAGACTTGAAATTTTGAACATATACTCATATATGCTCCCGAATTATAAAGTGTACAAATTTACCCGATCCGCCCACTAGTTTTTTTTTTTTTAATTGTTTAATTAAGTTTAACTACATTTTATTTTGAAAACTTCGTAACAAAGTGAGAAGAGAATTCAAGCAATTTCGAAAGTTACGGACGGGCAGTTCCGACTGAATGATACTTGAATCCATGTGCAGTTACTTGTCTATGCTATTTTGCAGCTCCAACACCAAAACTTTAGAAGATATAGTTACTTCCGATTTGCCATGCCTGCAAGAGATTTTTTGTGATTGATTTATAAACTAATAGAGAATGTCATGAGGAAGATGTATTTGTATGCTAAATTTTCTACAGATAGCAATATTATTTGCTTTGCCTTAAATGGAAATATGTATACTTATATCTGGAATAGAATATTTTTAAAAATCAACAGTCTCTAATACTTTAAATATAATAGTTTATTATAATTATTATATAAGATATCTGCATGAATGCATCCAAAAGGGCAACTGAATAATTCACCCTGAAGATGAGTACACCTTTTCTGTATAGTATTAAATTGGGTTCAATAGAAGTTGTATTCACTCAACAACTTTCAGTTAACTTACGGTACAGTAAGTTGTTTTGAAAATGGGAAATCAGGGTATTATGGTTTTGTTAAAAGTATGTACTAGATACATCTGGATTTATGTTACATGTGATTGCAATCTCATTTATCTTTTACTATATAATATCATCATACTTTTTAGTTAAATTACGACAAGATATATCAAACAAATTGTCGATCTGTCACTCGAATATATTTAAATAATTTTAACAAAAATTAAAAACAAATTTGTAACAGAACTATAAGAATTCATTGCATATAAAAATTGCTCGCATCACATACTCGATGAGAATATTGTGTTGGCCAACGCCATGTTAGTGTATGCAACATTCAGTTTATTCTATTGCCCGAATAGGTGGACTCAATTAATAGTTGATTTGCTTTACAAGGTCCAATTAGCTATGCAGAGTTTAGTTCGGCTTGCATGCGGCATCAATGTCCATCAGACTTTTGGCCCCTCTTGGCATTTGAAAATGTTAATAACAACCACGGACATGGACATGGTACATGGACCTGGACATCGGCTAAGGAGCGAGAGAGAGAGAGAGAGAGAGAGAGAGAGAGAGAGAGAGAGAGAGAGAGAGAGAGAGAGAGAGAGAGAGAGAGAGAGAGAGAGAGCAGTTTGTAGCTATGGTAACGATGTCGTTTGCCGGAGCACTTGTCATCTGGTTGTTCAACTGTCGATTGGTCAAAGACATTCGATATAGATAGCGGTCCAAATAACTGACCATGTTGTGGCGGCTGTCTGTGGCTGAGGCTGTGGCTGTGGCTCAAGGCCCCCTGCGGCTGCGGGGAGGAGGCGCGACGTGAGGCTCGACTGTCGGGTTTTGGCGTCCATTAGGCTATTCGCAATTTGCAAATCAAATCAACGACATTCGTTTAAAATGCGATTCATTGCATGGGAGTCTTTAGATAAAGACTTAATAGACCAGGATTTTGAGTGCTTGTTTGTGATCTTGCGGATTAATAAATAATAAGCGATAAGAGCCCCATAAACTCCAGCTCTTGTTGCAGCTGTCAATTCAGTTCACTTTTCGCATCGGTGTCGCTGATTCAGAAATCTGATCTCATGATTTCACAGCAAAGGTGTGCCGATGATGACTAAATATTTGAGTGTCACAGAGACACCTCGTCTTACAACATATACTATATCTACATATATGTATGTATTATAGTGCGAGATCTGTTATCGCCTAAACGAAAACAGTATAATCAAATATATACAAATCAGTATGTACATGTGTGTGTGTGTGTCTTTGTATTGGGGGCGCCACTAATGAAGTTTGTTATAAAAATTTACGACGCTCTTAAAATATTGTGCTTTAATCATTAGCTGAAAAAAAATCCGGCTGACAGCTAATGTATTCGCACTAAATGTAAAGTGGGCGATGAATCCATATTCAAATATCATTAATAAACATCTCAAAACTGATGTCTATTAGAGCCTCTCTATGCCATACTAATACTATATTATATCACATAATTTATGCGAATACCATAAATATATTGTTATCTTTGAAGCTTTTTAGTGGTATATCGAAACGAGTTGAGATAAGCCACAGATATCGAATTACTATAGTGCAAAAAGTGACATGTCTATTTTAATATATTTAAAATTATTTAAAAAATATATATTATGTTTTATTGTTTTATTGTTTTATTTAGACCTAAGAATACAAATTATTTCTTCATGCGAGGCCTTGGCCATAGATTAAAGGGAATAATTCATTTTAAGAAAAATATTTCTATAAGATGATAGTTTTAAATACAATGCCTCGTTCTTCAATAATCAGTTTATGATAAGTTAGCTGTAGACCAATCATAAGAGAAAAAGTGATCGATATTTATCGATAGTTTATTTATAATTATTTTATACTTGACAATGATTTTTTCGCATTTGTAAGAGTAATACAAAATATTATTATATATTTTATTATTAATATTATTAATATTTTATATTTAAATTTAATGGAATAAAATACTATATTAAAAATTGAATATGAAGTTAAACAAAATTAAATAGCTAAAATTTTAATATAAAATATTTTCTATAGTTTTTGGAAAAATTTTACATATTAATATTATATTTATTAAAAACCCATTATGTAATCATTTGTTCAAATTAATATTATCTTAGACTTTTAGAAAGGAAATCCATTAATACATGCTAAAAGAAAGCTGCACAAACATTTTTAATTTATGGCCTTTGCTCTTATGATAAATATATCACAGAAACCCTGAAAAACGTAATTTAACTAATAATTATATATGCAGTATTTATAGATCAGCAGAAACATTTAAAATTTATTTTATGGCAGGGTTTTAAAATTTCGACGCTCGGGCAAAAATAAAATAAATGTTCATTTCAGCTTGTTTATTGCAATGTTTCTCATTCGAATATATTTGAATATTAAATAAACAAAATATTTAATGTCAACAAATTTTGCGAAAATCATTAAATTTCTTAAAATATATTTATGCGCAATTTTAATAATGCTTTAATATTTTTTTTGAGTATTATGAATTTCAAGGAATTCGAATTGAAATGGAAATTTATTTATAAGAAGCGGCATTTTCTGTCTTAAGTCTTTGGACAAATTGAAATGTGTTCATATGAGACATTTTGAATAATTTAAAATATTTCTGTTAAGTGAGAAGAGCACGACTCAAAGCTACCCTGTTTGGCATAAGCATCAAGTCTGTATGTACGGTATATATAGAAGTTATCAAATATAAAATAGATTTACATTTAATTTTTAACAGATATAGAAATACAAACGTGAATATTTGACAATATCTTTTAGTTAAGAAACTTGAAATTAAAATTTATAATTTTCTATATTCTATATGCTGTTTATATATAATACAAAAATTTTGAAAATTTGATTTTTGTCCATAACGGACGGATTTGAAATTTATTTCTATATTGTATAAATGTATGTTTATAATTTTGAAACGTTAATTGATTTCTGTGTCTTTAGGGACTGGAGATTCAGCTCTATTTTTATCGATTTCATGATCTGTAAATTTAGTTAATCAGATTGAACTTAATATATATATATATTTATTTATTAAGGCTTCAAATACAACTTTATTCGCTCAAGTCCAGTAATTGTTCCATAGCACGATTTCAAGAGATCAACATTAACTATACTCTAGTTTATCTCTTATTATAATAGCGTATAGTTCTCAACACTAATCGATCTATTCTTTAACAATAAAAAGTTACAAATGATTTCTGCTATTCATCTGTTACATTCTAACCAATATAACCAGATGAGGCTTGTTGGTGGGGTACAGGGCATATGAAAAGATAAATGTAGAAAGACAATAGCTTATGACATGCTTGCTCGTTGTATATTTTGTTTGTGGTTTTGATTTTTTTATTTATATATATTTTTTTTTTTTGTTATTCAAACTAACATCCATGATCCAACTGTCAAGAGTCATTTGAGTTTGGCTAAAATATCGCAGATGCTTTAAGATTTATGTTAATTGATTGCGAATTGTAAATTAGTGGCACAGCTCACGAATTTTGTAGAGCCGGCAGCAAACAAAAGATTTCATATTTTATAAACCTAAAGCTTATTGTGGTCTCGGATTCTTTGTCGTGCCTGCGACTTGATCGCATTTAGTTCAATGCGAGAGCCATTGGGCATTGTTGCCTTTTGTAATTGAATACATTTTATTACCTTTGTATTCGCGGAATGGGATGACAATGCCTCTAATTTGCTTTGCACAATGGAAATTAATAAGGAAGCTTTCACAATGACTTTGATGACAGCTTCTAACAAACAAAAATCTACAAAATCCAAACATCATTTAAATTGAGTTAAATGCTGTTAATGGACTCTTACCTATCGTTTATTTGGTTTGTAGTGTTTGATTTTGCCCCACATACCAAGTGGTATGGAAATATTGAGTTTGTTTTGATGATGTTCTCTCATGAACAAGCTCGAAGTAGCATTAAAAGCATAAGATTTCCTCTAGTTTCTCTGAATATCTTGGAAATTGTAAGAGCTGCTCATATTACGTTCTTATAGAATGAAAACAAATTTAATTTTAATTTTAAAGCTTGTTTGAAAATCTTATTGAAAATCTTGTAAGTAGCTTTTAAATGAAAATTAATAGAAAAATTTCTGTAAAAATATAATATTTAAAGTATAATATAATATATCAAGTGCATTATTTATATTTCAGACCTCAGCAATTTAAATGTTAATGGCATTCCTAAATGCTCAGATTTGCATCTATTTAATGTGTTTCACACACACACCAAAGCGATTTCACGAGAAATTTGCACTCATTGCATTTTTTTTCGGCAGGTGACAAATATTTTGTATAGCTATATGTATTTAGAAGTATAGCCTGAATATTTATAAATCTATATACATAGAAATCCATGTCTATAAGAACTAACGATCGTTCGTAAAACAAACTCTTTTTATTGTTTATTAATTTTCGTTTTAAATATTGAGTTTATTTGTAAATTATGCTGTTCCTTAAATATATTCAAAGAGACTTTGAAGAACCTATATCCATAAGCCACATGTTCATCCAAGTTATCTAGTTAATGTATACATACAAAAATTGAAAAATATTCGCTTCGAAGCAAATTTTCTTTTTTGAACTTTTATTCCAAATCTTGTAGGAAGTGAGCAGGTAAAAGCATTTAAATTCTTCATTATTGCTTACTTCATTAGCTTCAAGGTAAATCGATATTAATTCGCATTAGCTGTAGGACCTCTAATGGAAAGTTCAATTTAAACAAGCTAATTTCCATAGTGAGTAGATAGTGGGATAAGAATTCTATTCTATTTGAATGGAAAATATTTTCCGCTTGAATGACTAAATGGGATTACCAATATAGATGGCTAATTACTTAGATGTTACGAATACTATTGACTTTTAATTTATTTTATAACTGCGCATATTGAAAATATTATTTGTTTGATCATCATATTTTAGTTAATTGCTTTACATCATTTTAAATGCGGTCAAATTAATTAGCGTGGGCTCTCGATTGTTGTGGCTGTGGTTGTGTTTGTTGCTTTTGTTGTTGCTGTTGCGTGTTAACAATTTATTTATGTTAAGTTAATTCGGTGCCAATGCAAGAGTTGCGGCTTATAAATGTAGCTGTCAGTTGTCATAATTTATAGAATAACTGTCAGAGCCGCAACACCTCCAAACACGACTTGCCGCTGCCTCGGTCCGCCAAAGAGGCTCGAAGTGTATCGTAATCATAGCGTCAACATTTTTGATTTATGCACACAGTTTATTTCTCAAACAAATTTTGTTTTATTTTGTTTTTTTGGGCACGCTCTCTGTGCTCAGGGGAGCCTCAGCCCCAGCACCAGCCCCAGCCCCAGCCCCAGCCACACTTCAATGGAAATAGCAGCCAAACAGAGGCTTGTGGAGCCAAGTTGGGTAGCTGCTAGTTTGGCTCTGAATAGGTGAGGCTCTATGCCCCGGTCTGCTAACTTCCAGTTACGCGACAGTTGATTATGATTAAGTGCCAGGCCAAAAGCCAAAGCTGAATATCATATTCCATGTTTTGTCATAAATAATATTAATACACTTGCAAAACAGGCATACATTGGCTTGCATATGAATTTACCTATGAACGAGTGCGAGTGGGATAGAGAGAAAGAGATAGCGAGAGAGAGAGAGAGAGAGAGAGAAAGAGAAAGAGAGACAGAGAAAGAAAGACAGAGACAAAAAGAAGATGTATAGAGAAAGAGAGTGATATGCAGAGAGACAACAGGAAGATGTAGAGAGAGAAAGAGATAGACAGAGAGACAAAAGATAGATGTAGAGAGAGAGAAAGAGAAAGAGAGAGAGAGATAGGCAGAGAAACAAAAGAAGGATGTAGAAGGAGAGAGAGAAGGAGAGAGAGACATAGTGAGATGAGAAAAGAGAGTGAAAGACGACGACAAACACAGAGAGAGAGTGAGAAAGAGGAAGAGAGAGAGAAGGAGGTAGTAGTAAGGAGATAAAGAGAGATAGAGCTTTATAGCTCAGCTTCAACTATTTGTAGAGTATTTACTATTTACTATGGATAGACCCCACATGTATTGTCATATCTTATTTATTATGCTATGCACAAAATGTTTAGACTTAAAACAGTTTTGTTGCTCCGGAAACAGACAGAGCGGAAGTTGCATGCAAATACTTGTCACAGCTATCTATCTCTTTTACATTCTCCCTCTCTCTCTCTCTTTCTATCTCTCCGTCTCTTTCTAGTTCTCTTTGTATTGTATTTTGGTAGCTTTTAGACAATTGCCATAAAGTTATATTTGGTTTTGTTTGAACACAAATCAATGCTGAATGGCATCCATAAATCAATCAATCAATCAATCGTCGCACTGACAGCCAGTCAGAGCGAGCCAAGCTGATTGACGAGCGTTGTCTTAGAAACTCGCTATCAAAATATATATATATTTGTAATTAAAACTATATATAGAGATATACCCTAAACAGATGTTAAATGTCTTGAAATGTATTTTTGGAATGTTTCATATTTGGATAAAAATATAATTTTTTTTTTTTATTTTTTTTTTAGAGAATTTAACTTTTGAATTTTATGAATTTTATAAAATATAATTTAATAAAATACAAGCTATATTAATTTCATCTTCAATAATACACATGATTTACATAGGGTATTTCATAGTTTTAAAACTCCAGAGGCGAGCTGTCGAACTGATTTATGAGCTTGACATATATCTATAAATGGGAATGTGAATGTAAATAAAATGCGCATTCGAATATTAAAACATTAATTTGCATGCGAATAATTTGCACTTATATGGGCTAAGCAACATTTAATTTAACTAAAACTATAATATATTTTATAAATTATATATAATAAAAGTTGTGTGTGGGAGTTAAAGAAGAATTTTTTTTTATAATTAAAACAAAATTATTGAAAATATATACAATTTAGTTGTGCGGTGGCTGTTTGTTTATGAGAAATAGCGTTGAATAGATATAAATTACATATATCGTAGATATCAATATTTATAATATGGAACTCAGAATACAAAAGCCTCATCAAACCTATAAAATAGAGAATAATATATTTGAATCGATTGACTACAATTCAATGGGTCTTTTGTCTCTTGCTACGTTTTGATAGTTCGCACAAAGCTTACAATAGAGAGTGATATCGATAGTCAGGCGACGTGAATATCATACTTAATCCAGTTTTGTTGACTTTTCATTTGCATATTTTTGTAAGACGTCAAGCAAAATGTTTTGAGTATTATTGTATGTATATAAATTAAGCAGGCTGCCCGCATAGTTCCTTCACTACTCTCTTAGATTTATTCTGAATCATATTTGTCTTGGTCCTTATTTTCAATCCTAACTTTTTTACAACCCTAATAAATCAAGAATATAATATACAAATATTATAAAAAATATTTTTTTAGTAGAATGTAAATAGCAAACATTTTTATTAATCAACAAGTAAGAAGGCTCTAGTCGAGACGGCTCGACTACGAGATACCCTGAACCCTGCAAAAAAAAGAGTGATACTCTTGTTCTTTACGCACGCACTTTACGCCCGCTCTGCTAACCTCGCAGTTGCTGTCGTGGCTTGGGGGTGGGTTGCGCTGAAACTTGGACGCTTATAACTCCATTTCTGTATGGATGATCCCTACGAAATTTTCAGAGTAGTTTAAGAATAATGTAAAATGTGTGCCATTGCAATTGCAAGTCTCTAGTACTTGAAATGCGTTTATTGCATATTGGAGGCGAGGGGGCGTGGCATCCTAAATCTAAAAATTACAATTACTGCGTATCCATAATATCTATCTAAATTTATAGATTTGAAGTCTCAAACTGTGTAGAAGTTATGCCCAAAAAATGTAAATGGAAACGAATTTTTATCGATAATTTGGAAATGGGATGAGTTATCGAAAAAACAAAATAAACTCGTACTGCGTAACTAAAATACGAGTATTCATGTACATATTTTCAGCTCTCTAGCTTTTGTAGTTTTCGAAATCTTGACGTTCATATGGACGGACAGACGGACGGATGGACAGACGGACAGGGCTAGATCAACTTATTTTTTTATGCTGATCAAGAATATATATACTTTATAGGGTCTGCGAAGTCTCCTTCTGCCTGTTACATACATTTTCACAAAACCATTATACCCTGAATTCCCATTTTAAATGGGTTCAGGGTATACACATGTTGTTCTTCATTCCAAGGCAGTTCTAGTATTTTTCATTAAGTTTGCTAAATTTCTGTAACATATATTTGTATATATTTTATTTGAAGCCAGTTTATGGCAATAATGCAATTTTTTTTATAATCATTAAAACGAATATGAATCATTGTCTGATTGCTTTGTGTAAATTATTGTGTTTAATTGGAAACCGTATTTCTTTTGGCTTTAGCAGGCAATCATAATTCAAACTTGTTGACTATAATTTATGGTTTTGAAACAAGCCTCTGTGCCACAAACTGACGTAATTTAGAACTAAGTGGAATGTATGTGCATTAATATATCATACGCACACACACACACACACTCATGTATTTGTTATGCAAATAAAGAGCAAAAAATCAAAGAGAATCGCATTTGTATTGTTTCGAAAACGAACATAAATTGTGCCACAATTATTACAAATACAATATGTATTTATATAATTTTAGCTGCTAAGTATTCCAGTTATATTTATCATGACATTTTGGATATGATAAATGCAAATACATTTTGATGAAAGACCTATCATGAGAGATTTGGAACTTTAAGAAAAGGTTACAGAATGACGGGCATAAAAAGACTTTGCTAAAATTTATGAGGATTTTTAGTTTAAATTTTGTACCTCTCGTGTTTATTTTTTCTTTGTTTTGTTTTGCAAATTCATTTGGCATTTGCTTCTTCAATTCCTAAATTGTCTCATATAAGTAAATAAGACTTTACTTTTCCAAAGGATTTGGACAAGCTGAAGTGACATTTCGTAACAGAACAGATAAATTACAACTGAATATTTAAATATACTTAAAAGAGCTCAAAAGTATTTGCTGAATATGTTTATTAAAGTTGAAGTACAGATATACGTCTAGAAAACTAAATTTGAATAAGAATAATAATACAAAAGAAAATAATATTAATAATAAAAATATTAATAATGACTTAACGCTAGAAATCTGAAGTCTTCATCAAGAACGAATGCAATATTTTTCTCAAATTTTCTAATTCTAATTCTTATAGGTAACCGATTCTTCTTTTGCTAAGATCCAATCTTGTACATTATTTTATTTTATATAGTTTACAACTATAAAAAAGTAGTTGAGTAGTTGAAAAACTGCAGCTGCATTGCATGAAAGACTTATTGTATTTGTGTAAGAATATTATGAGCATAATCGATCCATTTTGGTCAAGTTATTTCTTAGAATTTATATATGCATCGCACTGTTTAAGATTCATCTTTATTGTATTATCTTCCTTTATGCAATCATTTTCCACTGATTATATTTTCAAGTTATTTCTCCTCACCATTTTATTTATTTATTTGTCAATTTAATAAAGTAGCTTTAGCATAAAGCTACTTTTTGTGTTCGAGCTCCCCAAAATTTTAATTTAAATAATCGTTTTCACGGTGGATGTGCCTTTATATTTATCTTTGAATTACCCCTCGACATATTCATAGGTATATAGTATGTAAATTATTTATATTCTACAATTCACATAAACTTTTAATATTACAAAGAGTAAAAAAAATAAAATAAATAAACAAAGATCTAACATAAATTTATAAATTTTTGAAAACACATTCATATTTTAAATCTAATCAAGGAAATGCTATTTGTGATTCGATCACGTCTAGTGATTATCCTAAATTTCTCTTAGTAACTGGCTCATTCCAAAAATATATAAACGTCTTTATATGCTAAAAATATTACCCCGCAAAACATCGCAGTTTATGTGAAAAACTTGGCAATTAGTTCAACCGATAAATATCGATTATAATCGAGCAGATGTTGTCATTCATTCACACTCATTAGCTGGCATACTTAATGGCCGCACTCTCACAAGGCGCTGCCCCTGCTGCTGCCCACAGCTCAATTTGTGTGCTCATTGAGCAATCAAGAAAAATGTTAATTTCAAAATTCCTCATCGGTCACATTTTCCGTTTTCCATTTCGCATTTTCCATTTCCCAGCACCCACTAAAATGTTCACGCTCGATTAATAAATTAAATTGAAAGACACACGAATAGAACCAGAGAGAAATGGGTAAATGGCAACTACATTATTTTCCTTGAGAAATGTCGCGACATGCTAATAAAAATATATACCTATATACATATGTTTATATAGTATATATACTTTTACTGTTGACTTGATTTATGCTTGCTCTAAAGACATGCTCTAGAGGCCTCTGTGAGTGGGGGGCGTGTGTGTTCAGTATTCAGTATTAGCCGTGCGCTAATAAAAATTAATTTGAAAATTCTTTTAGCCATGGCATGAGGCAGAACGCGACGTTGGCGTTTGGCTTTAGCTTAAGATTCTTATTTATTTGTTTTTCTAATATGTGTTTTCGTACACATTACTTCACTCTGCCTAAATTTAAACATTAATGCTAAGTATGAACTGTTCCGCGTGCTTTATTTATGAGCTAAACGACTAGAATTTCTAATGCTCAACAAAAGACAACTAAGCTTGCTCAAGGCGGGCAGTGCACGACCAGCAAATACCCTGACTTTTATGACTATTTGAATGTATAAGGTGTTTAGTGTCTAAAATTGAATCAATTAGATAAGATATGGAAAAAGATGATAAACCTTGACTGCAAAAGGCATTCAAAAGAAATATATTTATCTTAATTCATGTCTTTAGTTAAAGAGGTATACATGGCTATGGGTAGATCGGATCGACTGAGCAACACTATATAGTATATATCTTATTTTATACAACTATCGAATATCGGAGTTAAGATCAATGATATGTATGTATATAATCTATGGTCAACCTCGACTCCTTCTAGCTGTCAAACCTCTTTAATCATTTTCAATGCCTTACAGGGTATGTTAAAAATAAAAGAGAAACTGAAAAACTTGTTCAATGCATTCACAAAATTTTAACACTACGGATTATTGCTTGACGAAATACAAAGTGTTTAGTGCTCTTGATTTATGAATATTGCGGCATTATTTGCTTAAGATATGGGTTCGTGTCAAGTCAAAACAGATTTGAAGTGCTCAAAGCATTTATTCGAACAACTTGCTGCAATATTTTACAATTATTGAATGAGAGCCAAACTCGCTTTGTTTTTACAAATTGCGCTGCATAAATTCATTATCAAATTGTTTCACAAAAATATCATTTGATTTCAAAGAGAAATTTACGATTATTTTATGAGCTATTTTAAGTAAATATTCGTGTTAAAAATTTATAAATCTATCAAGTTTAGTTTTCTAAAAAGTCTTTTGGAATATTTATATATAATGCAATTTATGTGAATGATATACATATAGATATAGAGATATATATTTGCGTACATTTTGTTGGGGGCTGAGATCAGGTTGGAATTTCAATTCCCACACACAAAAGCCATAAACAACTTAAGTGAAACCGTTGGGGGCCATTAACTAAAATCCGGCTGCTTATATGAAACACAAACAGCTGTGCCAACAATTTGTCAGCTATGAATTTATATAGATACTATATGAATATGCATCTATATGGGACAGTGTTCATATTGAGAACAACTGAAAATGAAAATGAAAATGTTAAATATATATACACTTAGATATTTATGCATTATTTATGTATTTATTATGGCTCACACATCATAATGTCTGGAATAGATGTTGTTTTCATTATTTCCCAGTCAACCATAATGTGAAGTCAACGCATATCAAGAGTCTTAACCTCCCCTCTCTCTCTCTCTCTTTGTCTCCATCAACGTCTCTCTTCGACACACAATCAAATCGCTTTCTGAGTGATGTTTTGATGGCCAAATATTTGTGTCACATAAATTTCAGTTACCCCCTTTTGACAGGCAGCGCAAAAAAAAAGGCAAAAACAGAAAACAACAAAAAAAGGCCACACGTCGCCGCAGATCAAAGAAATTTTGATTGTCTGCATTATGATAAATAATGTTGATATGTTATGTTTTATGATTTGTATTTGTGACACAAGTAATTAATTTTGACATTTGTGCTAACAGCTTATAATAAAGCATTTAAGAGCCCTTTCAATCCAGTTCAAGTACATTGAGTTTGCATAAATAAATGTTTATTTATTTGCAATTTTAATTTTGAAAATCAATAAACAAAATATTTAAGGTATATAAATATACAAAATATGATCATTATTTTTTTTTTAGAAATTATTTGGAAGTAGTATGAAGAAATTCTGGCCATATTACTTAGTTTATAAATTAAAGATTGCTTCACATGTTAAGAACTTTAACGAGTTAATTATTGTAAATGAAATGTTAAATATAAACGTAAAAGGAAAAGTAGATAGAAGTTTTTTCATGTAGTTATGAAGTTTATATTTATTTATTTATATTATTAATATGCTGGTTTTTGCAATGTTCGTCTGTCTACAGACTTGAGATTTGGAATATATACTGGAAATATATTTTGAGGTGCCTTATCTTGACATGCCGAATAGAGCAGGAAATACTATAGATGTCAAAGCGCAAAAGTTTATTTATTCCAAAGTTTATATCTGAGCTATCAATGCATTGATGGATGGATTGACTAACCGACAATAGCTCAACATCAATGCAATGGATTTGACATTTTTCCGTCTTACGCTAAAGTTAAGGAAATTTAGTAAAATTTATAAAATAAATAAATATATATAAACACATGTACATATGTAAGAATCCACTATAAAATGAACACTTCAATAAGTTCGTTTAAAGGGGGAAGGGGTGTGGGCGTGGTTCAATTTTGGAAAAAAAAATCCGAAATTATAAAAAACTCATACTAATATGTATGCATAATGTCAAGCTTCTAACTCTTCAGGGACAATTTATGCCAGTAATTCGGGCTTTTCACCCATAGTGCAATGGCCCAATTCGAAATTAGCCTGTATTTTACACAGTTTTGGAATGTTACGTTATTTAGTTTTATTCTAAAGATTGGTCTACATTTATATGTCCACGCCTACTCAGGGTGTAGCAAGCATTTTACAGTTATTTACGATATTTACTACAACTATAAACTTGAAATTTAACGATGAGCTTTTTGCTGAATTTCTCTATTCGTATCGTCATCAGAATAGCGTACTCTTCTCTCCATTAATATTGAATATTTTCTATATTATTTAGGCAAGAACCCAAAATGTTTTTTTTTTTTTTGTTTTTTTTTTTGCATTGAACTCTGTTTTTCGCTTTTAAAAATTAAATGAACTGGATGCTGTACAACTTTAGTAAATCATTTTTTAATATTTGGAAAAAAACATATATTTATAAAATATATATTTATTAATGCTTTTGAGCTAAGCTCGCAAATTTTACTTTGTGCAGACAACATTCAGACTCTTACTGTTTTTGCACAGTTAATGAGTATTATCACTAACCATACTGCCATTTTCGATATACTTCGAGCTTTATTTCTGCGCTTTTCAAGTTATTTATTCTGCTTATATTTCATTACTTATTCTAATTTTTCCATGGATTATGAATTGTCTTAAGACTAAGGTGTTTTACAGATCAAACAAGCGATGCTGCTTCGTTGGCAACGAACGGTTCGCGTTTCTGTCAGCTCAGTTGCCATTTCGCCTTCGAGCTCAAATGATTTTATACTTTTGTGTGATGCACTCATGTTTTTAGCATATGCCAGCAAGTGCAACAACTTTGTAAGAGCTGAAGCTCGAGCCTCATGTCGAGTCATACAGAAAAAGATTTTAAGCCAGCAAAGCCGTGGCGGCAATGCGTATGATGTTCTATTCCATAGAGAATGTCATGGATGTAGTTTCAAAACAAGACCAGAAATCAACGTCAAACTATTTTAGCTTTATGGAAATTTCTTGTTTCCATGGCTTTTATTTGGAAAGGTTTCGTGTGCAATATGCGCAAGTTATCTTCCGCCCATGCGAATTTCTATTCACATTTTTAAAAAATTTCATGAATTTGCAATTGATGAATTTATAAAAAAATGAAAAAGAAAGGTAAATAAATTTAGAATTTGTTGCTTGGTTTTTAAATATTTTAGCATTTTGCGCACAGGTCAACAATTTTCAGCAGTAAATAATTCAAATGGAATTGCTAAAATATGCGAACTGTGTGCATGTGTGTGCGTGTGTGTGTGTGTGTGTGTGTGCTGGTATTTGTTACTCTCTGAAAAGTTATCAAATTCATTTGCAGCTCTGAATCGAATGCATATCCAAATTATAAATGCTGACAGACAATTGAGTTTTGTTTTTGGCACGCGGACAGGTTTGAGTGCCATCTGTGCGAAACAGAACCGAAACAGAATTTGAATAATTTATGCAACATACTCAAGGGCCGTCAGAGCATATGATAGATTCTATTTCGCTCTGCATCCGATGCATGTACATATACGCTTTTCGATGTGGACGCCGTGACGGAGCGGAGTGCAGCGACTGCAACTCGTTTATTATCTATGGAAGCCTAATGGGGCTCGAGCATTCAGAGATTATGACGCCCCAGCTACGTTCGGTGTAATTGTGTAAGGCCATAAGGCCTAAAGTGATCTGATATAGAAATCTTGTTGTACGGCAAGGTCTTGGGCAAAAGACAAACAATAAAATTAAATAATTACAAGTCGTGAGTGAATTTCACGCGAAACCACATACTGATGCACACAAGTTGATAGTGCCGAGGACTCGAGTCCCAAGTCCCGAGCTCCTGCTCCCAGAGTCTCTCAAAACTGAAAAAAAAGGCCAGACACCAGAGCCAGGGAGAGGAGCTGGCACTGGAGTATGCGAAATATGCGCAACGGATGCCGATGCCGATTCGATGGCAATGCCAATGCCAATGCCAATGCCAATGCCATTGCCATTGCTGCTGGCTTGACCAGTGGGCAAACAAAGAGCGTTTTATATCGCTGACAATGTCGCCAATATAAGTGCCAATGCCAGAGCCAGTTCTGCTCCTGGCCCACTAAAATCAAGCCAAACACTCCAAAAGCAGACAAAATCAGAGCCAGACGCTGCCGACAGCAGTCGATGTCGATGTCGATGTCGATGTGACCACCGCCGGCATAAAAGGTACCCACTAAATTCCAGGAACATGTTAAACGATGTCGAGCATTTAGAAGCGAGTAATGTACATGGCATCTCTGGCAGTCCAATCGCCAGCGCTCATATCAGTGCATACCGTGTATATTTATGTGTGTGTGTGTGTGTGTGTGTGTGTGTGTGTGTGTGTGTGTGTGTGTATACAAAATGTTTAGCTAGATAATAAACTTGAGTGACTTGGGTGCTGACAGCAAACACAAAATATAATATTGGCTTGATAAACTCTCTGAAAAAGATTTATTTACCTATTTATTATAATATATGTATATATTTTAGCAAGAGTTAGCAAGCAACTTTCCATTAAATATTCAATAATACAAATCAAATAATACTGGTTACCAATTGAATTATATAGAAGCCAAGTTCATATAATACCATTTAACTACCATAGAGGTCAGCTTCTCTAAGACACTGAGTGTGACATATTTACGCAACAAACAGTAAAATGTCTCCAAGTTCCTTAGGTCAAAGACATAATAAAAAAAAATCGAAAAAACATATAAAATGTTTGAGTAATAACAAAATAAACAGTAGATTCCCATCGCACTTACTGGATTGCTCGTTATTGAACAAATTATTCCTCCTTCGAACATAATAATTACTCAGAGCAAAAAACAAGTCTAGTTTTCTATCTAATCATTCCAAGCTCTAGCACAAGTCGTTGCATATCAAAAGTATACCAAAATATTTTTGAATAATATTTAATTTTATAAAAAAAAAGAAATTAGAGTTAATCAAACAATGTGGAATGCGTGGAAGGAACCGTCGTTATATACGAAAGACACTTTAGCCATATAAGCTTAAGTTAAGTTCATATAAATTTGTATGGAATAACCGTACAAACGCTGTAAACGGATTAGATATAACCGGATTCTACTGTATTTATAATTATATTATAGTTATATTATGAATAATTGTAAATGACAGTGAAAGAGCTATCAAATAGAGGGCATTTCTTCTTCAATCTCTGTTAATCTACTGTATATATCATTAAACAAATATAGCTCTTTATACATGTGCATATTCGATGTAATAAGCTAGAAAATAATCAATAGAGTTTCATTTTAATAAATTATCAAATGAGAGTTATTCTCCTATAATAATAATAATAAATATAACAATAATTTGTTTTAATTGAGAATTTGAAAGTTATCCGAATGCAGAACATTTTTACAATCTCTATTCCTTCACATCTAGTTTACCTGTTTTAGCTTTTATATTTTTAGAATTTTCGTAAAAAAGCAATTTATATTTGAAACTTTTTTAAAGTACGAAATATTAAAGAAGTCCGCTTTTTT
The DNA here is from genome assembly GCA_030914345.1 of Drosophila koepferae. NCBI lineage: Eukaryota > Metazoa > Arthropoda > Insecta > Diptera > Drosophilidae > Drosophila > Drosophila koepferae. The sequence continues at coordinate 2,457,366 of JAUESR010000198.1, read as the reverse complement.
AAGTGAGAGTTTTTTTTTTCTTTAATTGTTGAGTTTTCTAAACATTATTAACATTTAAAAGAAATTTGCTAAAACTCGTGAATATTTGTTTTGCCCAAGGAGCGAGACAAATAAATTCAGATATCCTTGGAGATATATCGACTAAAATCCAACGAATAATTGCAAAAATTAAACTCAATCTGTATTTTCAATTTCGCTATCGATAGATAGATTCAACTCTTACATGTAGTATATGTATATGTAAATCAGACTAAAAGAAACTACAAGTTCAGCGATAATACTTCTGATTAAGACAAATTGATTGAGCTGTACAGCATATGCATACATATATACATACATATAATAACATACATATAATAACATACATATAATGCAGGCATATCGATACGTACGTTAACCCAACCCAATGTAATGGGTAATTCGATTATAAATTCAAATAGTCTAAGCCATTGCCGAGTTGCATTGAAATTCGTGGAACCTATTGCAATCGCTCGAGTCGCGCGGACCACATTTATGTAAATGCAATTACCAACACATGCTATCTAGAATGGCCGTTGGTGCGTAATTCGCTTAATTGATTGCAAATTAATAATGCATTTAATTAGCACGCTCGTTGCATTTTATTTGCTCTAATTAAAAGATAGCAATGCTTTGCCACTGCAAACACTGAAATAAATTAAATTGAATAACATGCGGAGCAAACAATCGCACGAACTCCATCAGCCAGCTCCATCTGCGATACGCCTTTCATATGCAATAGATTGCCCGAATGTAGTTGGGGCATTCTCAATGAAAACTCTGATGCATCTCACCTGCATTGACAATCTTCCTGCACAATTTGATAGACGACTTTAGCTCGAGGCCAGCATTGTGGTTGCTGCTCAGCTCCTTCAACTGGTTCATAAATTATGAACCAAAGCCAAAAAATGACTGCAGCTGCTGATGAGCAGCTCGCCGCCTGCTCTTTGACTTCGACTCCGTCTCTGACTCTGACTCTGACTCTGCTGCCATAAATCAAAAGGAAAAGCTCGTCTGCAATTGTCTGGGCGTCTGTCAGAGAGCAAGTCCTTGCAGCAGTTGTTGCTGTGTTGCAGCCAGTCGAATTTATGCATGGCTTCACATTTCTTCGAGTTATCATTTGTTACCTAAATTATGCATGTTGAGTGGCAGTTCTTGTTGGAGAATTACTTTGGACGATTAACCCTGGGTAAACTGGTAAACTGGTAAACTGGTCAGCAGCACTCAGTGTTCTACACACGTCAAGGGTCAGAGCAGTGCCTCCTTGTGAATGCATGCATGTAGCAAACATATAACATGCTATATACATACATCCCATTGCCAATTACCCTTTATGATCCCTACACAGATGGGCTAGATGCATTTCCGAAATGGTTTAGGTCATTAACATGAAATGCATTCGATGAAATACTTTTGTTCACTGTTGAGCTACCCTATGCTTACATAATTAACTATATTAATTATATATAAAATATATATTAACAATATATTGACTATGTATTACCTATATATTATCTATATACTTATGAAACAATTCCTCCAGACTACCTAGATGATGTTTTGCTTTACCTCATATGAACTATAAACTTCATATTACCCTAAGAATCGAATTTACAACTGAATAACTGTTTAATCGAAATCGCTTTTGAATAAATTAATAATTATGATGAACTAATCATGAATTAGTTATTATTAATTAGCTAATTCAGCTTGAAAACATAATAATAATAATAATCTTGTTTTCTTTATGATTTTTATTTGAATAGAGTATCTCATTGCCTGTCATTCTTTGTGCCTGATACCAATCTTTCCTACAGTTTATCTCATTAAATTCCAAGGTTCTCTGCTGGCATAAAGAGCACTTTTTACAAAATATAGGGTATATTATAGTTTGTCATCATTTTTATGTTAACTGCACTCATCTAAATGATCTTAACTCGCATAAATTGCTGTTTTAGCCACAAATAAACACTTTTAATGGTAAAGAGTATGTCTAAGTCTATCATTGCTTGTGTGTAATCCAAACATGATTGTTCCAATTCCAAATTGCAGAAATTGCTTCATGACCATGGACTACATTTATTAATATAAGTATTAATAACAGGTATTTATTTAATAGTATATGGTATCTTCTGGTCTATCATTCTATATGCCCATCTCCTCAAATATAGCGAAGATTTACAATAGAAAATTTTCATTGCTTATGATAACGAATTCCAAGTACACATATGTACATTATATAGGGTATTTCGTAGTCTGTTATTTAATATTTAATCAAATTCAGATCTATCTAAGTTTGATTTCGAATTATGCAGAGTATTGTGTAGTCTGTCGTTTTATTCCCTGGATTTCTACTTCAGCTCAATTTGCATGCATTACTTATAACGAATTACCAGTATTTCTCTATATATATGGTATATCTAGGTCTGTTATTTATTGTGAGGAATATACATATCTACATATACATATGTATTTGCATTGGGCCCATCCAAGTTTGACAACCAATTCGGACTAGGATTTTGAAGTATACACAGTATCTTTTAGTCTGTTATTTGAATTCCTCTACTGTAAGCGCACTCTGTTTAACAAGGTATTACATGTATCCCTACACACATAAACACACAGACAGATTAAGAGGTAATCAGTTGTGTTTATGCTCTGTGTGGGCTCAAAGATGAACAAACGCATTTTAATTATGCAAATGCTGAAGGTATGATGACAATCGGGAGATAAACTCACAGATGGATTACCCACATGATGTTGATGATGCGATGCGTGTGTTCGACTAATTTGTAAAATGTAATTACTCTAATATTAGAGCCAACAAAATGTCCGCAAATTGTTTACAAATTGTGGGATTTATTTGAAATCTTTGCGCCCGATTTGCTTGCCATGGAACATGTTCGGGCTTTACAATGCGAATTGTAAATTTTGACAGGCAGTTGGCAGTTTTCGCATGCCAACTCGCCAAATTAGATGCATTACAACATTTTTTCTGTTCGTGCAGGTGTCGATCATAAATCGCGATCTCTGCACCTTGAGATCTTGTCAGCTTAATTAATGCACTTGAAAAATTTGCAAATAAATTAGTCGTGGGATCTAAGTGGGAAAGTGTATTGAAATTCAAATTTTATTTGCAACACAAATTCAAATAAATATGATTTATAGAAGGCTGCAAATGAGACATGTCTATATGAGCTGCAGACGATATGTGAATTCTAAAAGTTCATTGAATTAACAACTATAAATTATTTGAAATATACATTTTGTATAGATATATTTTTTTTAAATTTATAAGTATATTCAGAGTATTTAAATAAGTAAAGTGAGTAAAAAATACAGTTTACAAAATTGTTTAAAAATTATTTTTTATACATTTTTTTTTCTAAGTATTTAAGTAAAGTTAGTAAGGAATTCAGTTTAACAATTTTTTAAAATTATTTTTTATAAATTTATTTTGTATTTCTTTTATTAATGAGCTTCAGGTATTGATTCATATTTCCAGCTTAACTTTATTATATATGATATTCAGCAATTATTTTAAATTTCTAGCAATTTTCCAATTTTATATGCAAGCAAACCAAACCTTTTTTAGTGAGATCCAGATCATGTGTTAGTCGAGTTGCTTAGCATATTGATGGCGAGATTAACGATTTTGTTACAGAGCGTAATAATTAATTGATTAGCTAGTTAGATAGTACTCCATATATAATATATATGTATGCTATATAACAGTCTTATAAACAAGCAGCTAACTCAAACGCCTGTGTCAACGATATTTATCATGCTTTTACATTGTCATTAATAAAGCCGCTGACTTAGCCTATAGGCTAAATGGGAGGGCGACAGAGAGTGAGACAGGGAGATAGGCAGTGGGAGAGACAGATAGAGAGAGAGGGAGCGCGAGGTAGAGCAGGCATATGAAGTATACAAATTGCAATATCTATGCAAATTTATAACAAATAATTACTGACAGCAATATTTCATTAATAATTGCAAGTACCGCGCTCAACACACAACATTTTCTAGATAAAATTGCAAACACCAAGCCAACAACAACAACAACAACAACAACAATAGCTACGACAACAACAACTGGAACAGTCAAGCCGAGGCACAGTGAGGCAATTAAGCTGATGACGTTGATAAAAATCAACAGCAGCCGTACAGCTGCCATTGCCTGTTGCTATAATTTATAGCGAGGAAATTATCTACGTTACAAGTCAGATACAATACACACATTATATTAAAAATGTGCTATGCCCGTCTCTCTGTAGAGCATGTCCCCAGCACCGTATGCAGATGATTTACGATTGCCAACTAACCAAGTGACATCGACTCTGTCACAATGTTTCCGAGTTCGAGTTCGAGTTTGCGATTGCACTTTGTCTTCATATAGACGACATCGACCTTGTTCTGCTCCACTGCTCCACTCTTTGTGTGATGTCTATAAATCAGTCAATCTATAATAATTAAAGCTGAACAAGATCATCAATATTGTCAAAGATTAATTTTTAATCATTTTAAGGAACTTGAAATCAACCAGAAATTCTCAAGAAGTGTTCTTCTAAATACAATTCATAATATTATATATATACTATGTGCTATTAGAAATAGATAAGCTAATTTGAGTTAATCTAACTCACGCTCACTGAAACAAACCTAACCAATCCACATCCATTGTTAGGATAACTGAATTTTTCTTGTCTATTACATACAACTTAGATCATCTTTAATAGGTAGAGCTGCGTCTAACTTGCTAACATAAGTTAATTTAAAATAATCTAATCATGGTCTCTTCCCGAATTGAATTCGACTCTCACTTATCTTAATTCAAGCCAACTTAAATTTAGATTTTAGTGCTTCCAAGAACTTATTGGCATTTGAGATTCTAAATCTGGTAAGTTTTCTGATTAGAATCTCCTTAACAAATGGACCTTATACTGGAAATTGACTAGTAATATTATGTCACTCTTCAAGTATTCCAAAATTTAATATTCTGAGAATCTTAAATTGATCAACTTATAAATTAATATATTCATAAGATGTCATATATTTAGAATACTTATATACATATGTATATATATGTGTTGTAGCTATTCCGATGGCTAATTGAATTGATCGGAACATGCTAGAGCAACTGTCCAGGCAATATGCTCGCTATGGGAGGACAATGCCCAAATCGAAACGGTGACAGGCGCGCGTGCTACGTGGAACCCATAAAATCGTGGCATATATTGTCGTACCTGAAATTTACGTGCAACACGACAACGCAGTCGATGACAGCCAATGGGCGGGGGTAAAAAGCGTGGAGCGTGGACAGTGGAGAGTGTCAAACTGCCAGCAATATGCTTGACAATAGTCAGAGCGAGAGCGAGCGAGAGAGAGGGAGACCAGCAGCAGCTCATATTTAAAATGCAGAACATCGTTGACCACTGTGACCAAAGCCAGAGAGAGGCAATTGGCATGAGCCAATGGGCGGGGTGAGGCGAATGGAAGTGGGCCATGGGAATGAGGGTGTAGACTTTTCGCTACATACAGATATGCCAGCAATATTCGTTCCACTCTCCCCCGTCCCACCACTATCTCTCTCTGTCTCTGTCTCTGGTTGTGGCCTGTCAAATGGCTTCACGGCGGTCCATTCTGGCAGTTGCGTGTGCTCTGCGGGTCCGGCCGAGTCGTGCCGGCCGGCGCAGGCTCGACACCTTCCAGCAGGCATCATCATTACCATCATCATCGATAAATGCATTTGCCGTTCTCTGCATACAAACTGTTGCTAAATTTATTTATATGTAATGCCCTCTCATGCATATTTAATGTCCACGCATCTCGTCGCCGTCGCTTCGGCAAGCGCTAAGAAGATAAAATGCATTTGCCCGCGACCCAGACATGGCCGCAGCCAAAGCTAAAGCCTGCTCGATGGAGGCACCTCCACTTAGGTAGCTGCAACTCCTCTTGTCTACCTGCTTCTGCTTCTGGTCTTCGGCGAGGCTGCCAGAGCCAAGTTTGTAAGTAGCTTGTTTTGGCTTGTAGTTAGCTGCGATTGCCTCCGACGCGACGCCTCGTGGATCGTGGAGTTCAGGAGTCGCTTTGGGTGTCGCGTTTTTCTTTTTCGCTTCTCTTCTCAAGATCTTCTGTCCCATGGCTGCTGGCATCTGCCTGCTAAAGGTCAGCCAATCAAAATGGTAATGCATTTCGTAGCTGATTCGACTCTTTTCTATGATTAAAAGAAATTGCAAAATGTGCAGTTGGGAAAGAAGTATAAAACAGTTAAGGTTATTATAGTTGGATACTTATGACTGTATAATATAGATCACGATACAATAATATCATTGAACATACAATTCGTCTTTAAATCATTTACACACTGTTTCATGAAATTGAAACAATTATAGCAATAGTTCCCAATGAGAAGGTATTGATAAATGGGTTTGAATAATATTCGAATTTCAGGAAGGAACACGATCAGTTATTTATTTCTTTCTTTATTTATTTTTTTTTAATATTTCAAGTCTAACTTAATAATAAGCAAATCATAATTAACTATACACATACTATTTTATCATTTGTTTGATAGGTTTTATGATTATTCAGGGTTTTGAACTAGGATTCAGGACTATTTTCAGGTTCAGAAGAGTGTAATTTATGATCGTATTGGGCAAGCAATTATTACGCATTTTGACTTACATACATTGCATAGAATCATAAAGTTTAGGCACTTATAACATTTGTTTCATTGGGATTGCAAGAATAACAAAAATATGATTCTAGTTCATCTAGTAAAGCCCATATGTACTCGATGGGATCACGGTCGGGTGATTGAGGAGGAGTTTTAAGCTGCTTACAATGCATCAAATATAATTAATAAGTTTATTTAGTTTCGCCTTAAGAAAATCAAAAATTACTTTGTTAGGGTTTACTTTGCATTTTCCATTGAGCCAAAAAGCATTCAGCTCAGCTCGAAGTCACTTGCAAGAAATGAATTTGCGCTGATTGTGCGGAAAAGTGCACATTGAGACAAAGTTCATTAAAATCATAATTAATGACTCTACGATATGCAATTGGAATTACACTTATCAGCCCTTCTAATTTTTTTGTATGCCTACTCAATGGTGAAATTCCTTTACACGAAATGACAATGGACAACACTTGCTAATTTTACAAAATATTAATAGAACAAGCGCAAATACAAAAAGTTGGGTTATTCAACACTTAGTACAAACTCCTATGATTGATATCCCTTTTAAATTTCATAAAAATTATGCATGGTCTTTAAATAATGACAAATTGAAAATCGGCTACCAAAAATTGCAATCTGAAGGCACGTGCTCTTCGAAAGCAAAAGCTGACTTTAACAGCTATTGGGCTTAATACTGGACTGTTAATTAACATTGTAGGTATTGTTTCTAAAAGTTTGGAGTTTTCTAAAGATGCTAGTTTAAAAAAAAATAATAATAATTTGAATACTTTGAAAAAATACTAAATACTCGAAAAACGGCAAAATAGTGCAATGGTAAATAATCCAATTCTGCACCAAAAATGATGAGTGTTTGGGATTATTATCTTGTTTGAACAGCCATTGCGTTCCATTAGGGCCCAACTTATAAAAATGGGGTTCCAATTATTTTTCAATATATATCCAAGAAATCATATTTATCCATGGTTCCATCAATAAAAGCTAGTTGACCAACTCCAGGTGCCGCTCAACATCGCTACACCATGACTTTTCCGCCGCCGTGTTTTACAGTTTTGAAGAGATTTTTTTTCTTGCAGCTCTTTGTTGGCTTTGCACCAACTTTTTGGCTGTCATCAGACCCAAAAAGGTTGAATTTGCACTCATCCCTAAAAATTACATTGTTCCAGCCAGTAGGTTATCAATTTATTAATTATTTAATGTTATTTAATATATTATTTATTTTACATTATTTTCTTATCTGTAATTGATATTCCAACTTTTCCATCTTTAAAGTTTATAATTTTTATTTTTTTTTGTATTTATAAATACATTAAATATTGTAAAGCATACATGATAAATACATCCCCATTCCTAGGTTACATCCAAAATGAGGTTAACACTACTCTTAGACTTTCTGTCATTCATACATTCATACATTCATACATTCATACATTCATACATTCATACATTCATACATTCATACATTCATACATTCATACATTCATACATTCATACATTCATACATTCATACATTCATACATTCATACATTCATACATTCATACATTCATACATTCATACATTCATACATTCATACATTCATACATTCATACATTCATACATTCATACATTCATACATTCATACATGTGTCTGTCACTCAATTCGATTCGTGATTATGCGATTTGTTCTTTCAACATCTCAATGCTTGCTCTCACTCCCATACCTCCCATGCTCCTTACACACATAATACCCCTTTAGCCATGCCCCTACCCCACACCTCCCTGGCTCTGGGCTGAGCCGTTATCTTCAACTTGATATACGCATTGTGCGAGAACAGAGTTGTACGAAGAGACTCATAAATCAAAATGACATGAGCAACCAACTCTGGGCATTAATATTTCAACACCATAAATGCGGCGTCAATTCGCACATGGATGGAGGCAGGCACACAGACTGACGATTGCAAACTGTGCATAATAAATAAATAAATAAATACATATGTATGTATGCATTTGTGTGCGTGCCTGTATGACAGACAGGCTCTCAAACTCTCCACACAAGTCTGCAGTCAACGCTCACTATTCACCAGTCGCCATCACTCTCCACTCCACTCACTCTCCAATATTCAGTCTTCAGTCTTCGGTCTCCTCACTCTTTGAGCATCAAATCAAATCAACGCAAGCGTTCAAACATGCAACGGAGAGAAGACAAGCCGAGACACGCTCGACTAATTATGGAAATGTCATCGGACGTTGCTGGACTGGGCTGTGGCTGTGGTGGGATCGCGTCTGTGTGGAGACCCCACAAAGTGGAACTAAAAAGTGAGCAAAGCAAATACACAGCGGCACTTGCATGGTAATTTATAAGAAAGATTTCTTTTTTGAGAGAGCGAGAGCGGGAGAGAGAGAGAGCGAGAGACGGGCAGACATCGCTTAAGACAGCCAGCGACGCCTTTCAAGTGACAAAAGTTCAGCTCGTGGGTGGCAAAGCCAGACAAAAATCGCCCGGGCCCCCATGCACAATGATATATGGTTTTGTCGCCTGTCATTTGGCTTTGGAAATTATTGTTGAGGCATGCACTTGGTGTGCCTGACTCGTCTTATACACTCTCTGTCGCTGTCTCTCTCTCTCTCCCTCCCTCTCACTTTCTTTCTTGTCTGTCGAAGTCTTACACTTGGATTACATTTGTAAATCAAATATAATTAGTATTATATGAAATGAAGTCAAAACAAGGTTATCTCGCTCGAAATAAAACGAAAATAAATAAAAAAAATAAAAATAAATAAATAAATAAAAAAATAACTTTGTTCTTCTTTTGAAGAGCACTAATCTGATAAGAAATTTCTTTAAAAGAAGAAGTATATATATAAATAAAATATATAAACATAAATAATATTAAATAAATAACAATGATATATCTATCTTATAAGATATTATGGAAATTACATTCTTATATGTATATTTGCTTTTGCATTATTATTCTATATAATTTTATATATTAGGTAAAAAGTATATAATTTAAATATTAGGTAAAAAGTAAGATAAGCTATTATATTATTATTCTACATAATTCGATATATTATCCAAAAAGTTAGGTAAGGGTATCTCAAGTAGAGTTTGTTTTGCATTTGTATTTTCTGTAGTTGCATTCGAGTTGTTGTTGTTGTTGTCGTTGCAGTCGTAAATTTGAATGAATTACGATCTTACCTGGTGGTGCAGCATGTCTGCATTTTAAATATATATGTATGTATGTATGTATGTAGTCAACACCTAACTGGGAGCAAGTCGGCGCTTCTAATAGCCAAAAGGGAGTCCTTAGTTCTTGCCTCTTTTGTCTTTTGTTGCATTGGCAGCTTGAGTGGCTTTGTTGGAGTATAATTTACTTTTTCTTCTATTTGCAGCTCTTTCGCTTTGTAATATTTGCATTTTCTTTTATATTTTTATGTGAACCGATTTTTCAGCTCCCATTATATTTTGCAGCGAACAGGAAAAATAAATTTGCAAACGGCAAAAGAAATATTTTCACGAAATTCTCAACCGATAAATTCTTGCCACTGTTTTCTTTTTTTTTGTCTCTTTTGCTAGAGGGGGAACAGCAGCAGCAGCTTCTCGTGGCTTTTCCCCGTCCATATTGGTCACTGGCTGACAAGTCCAGCTCTGGTTCGAAGATTCCAGATTCCAGAGGTGGGTGGGCGTCCTGGAATGATAAATGGACGCGGCCAGCGAGAACTATAATGGCCACCGCGATGGCTTTCACCTGTGCAGCTCAAATTTAAAGAAAAAAGCGCCAGCGAAGCACTTAAATAGTTGACTAGGAGATACCCTATGATTAACTTACAACTCTGAAACCTTTAAATAGAAACTAGTTAGGATAAGTTAGATACAAAATATTTAATTTAATAAATAAAATAAATATTAAATTATGCAAAGTTTCCAGATACATTTGACTATGAGATATCCTTCATATCATATGATATATATGATTAATGAATCTAATTAGAAAATAGTTACGATATTCCTAGAATTGTGTTGTGGTGTAACTCTCTTTGAATGGGAAATCTTTATGTAGGTAGATAAATAATAAATTATAAATAAAACATATATTAAATATATATCTTTACAGACATATAGAAGATATATACGTAACTGTGCCTAGACATATGAATTATGGTATTTAGTTTAACTCTGTTATTCATGAACAAACGATGGAATAAATGTATTCAGAATGGGAAATATACTATAATATATTATGGGATCAAAAAAAATATCGATAAACTTAACTATTTAAAAAAGAATTCTATACAAATATTAAGTTTTATATAAGTTGCTAATAGTTTCAGCGATGCTTATAGTAAATATAATAAATATATAATATATTATATACATATCTAGACCTATCTCAGCTATTGAGAACTTAGAATTCATCTCTCTCAACAGCTCTGTTGCGGGTCAACCTCAGTTATGTGTGCCGCTTCTCTATGCGATTCTCAGCGATATGTGGCGAAATGGACATTTATGAAAGAATTATTGATGCCAGCGCCAATATGTATAGGTGTGTGAGTGTGTCTCTGTGTGTGTGTGCAAAGTTTATGGCATATTTTTTATGACTCTCGCTCGCATCTCTCCAGCTCTACGTCGCGCATTTTAGTCACCCGGAGAGGTTATTCCCAGTGTGGGCAGCCAAATGCCAAACCGTATAATACAATAAATTGTCAGGTAGTCACTGGGCGGCTAGCTGTCAAAATGCAAGGGCATGGCTAAAATATAGCTCTACAGTCAGTTCTACAGCTACAACTCCCACTCCGGCTCTCACTCGAACTGCCGTGTAACGAAAATTTTAATTTATCGACGCCATATGTGGGCAGCGAGCAGAGTAACTATTGGGCCTCACAGCCCTTAAGTTCGCTCGGTTCGTAGCGCAACTTCTTTTTTGGGGGAAATATAAAATTTGATTTACTGCCGTGTCGGTAGCTTCGGCAGCTAACTTCCAACCTCCTCCAACCCACCTTTATTTCTCTTCAACTCCCTCTGTCTCTCTCTCGCTCTCTATCTATCTTTGTCTGTCTCTCAATCTTAGCGGGCATAATTCAGGGGCCAATGTAGCTGCATTCTATGATTTGTGGGTCTCTGGTTTATTGGCTCTGGCATCGGGCCCGACTCCCTGCCCGTTTATTCATTTCACATTTTGAGTTACAGCCGTTTAGCCATAGTCCCTGACAGCCCAAAGTGGATCGTTTGTGCTGGAGAAGTAATAGCATCTATGTGCATATTTGTATTTTTGGATGGAACCAAAATTTAAACATCTCTGTGCAAAGTTACTATTGACTCTGAATTAAATCTTTGCTAATATTTATAGATTTTTTTTTTAAGAGATGAAGTCGAAAATCAACTTTTTTATATATTGAAATACTTAAATAAAGTATTATTATATATGTATAAATATAAATCACGTTTATAATTTAGTTAAATTGAGCTCATATGTAGTTAAGTTAAAAAACAAATTATTTGAGTTCCTTTCCAATCGATTCTTCAGTTATCCTTCAACAGATTATGCTATTATTTATTTCATAAAACTGAATGATCTCTCGAGTTTTCTCTACGTTCGAGGTTTATGACACAGAATTGATCATTAGCTTAAAATTTAAGTTTGATCTCATCCATTTAAACAGTATGAGATTGGTCTCATCTCACTCCTGAACGATTCTCTGAAGATCACAAAGAATACCTAAAGATCTGAAATGATGAAAGCTTCAACTATTTCAATCATAAATACAAGGCAAATGCTAGCATATGGCAGCTGAAGCCACTGTTTGCATTCTATCTTTACGAAGCTAATAGAGTATATTAGTTTTGTGCAAAAAACATAGTTTTGTCCGTCTCTTTGTCTGAAACCATTTCTCCACTATTGAAACTAAGGATCTTAAGTTTTGCTAAGATTTTCTTTATTAGTTCATTAGGCAAGTATTTAATCGCAAAATACTATATCCTGCATAAGAAAAATGCTATTAAATAATATTTCTGAAATTTTGAACATATGTATATTTGTTTATGTAGATAAGCCAAGACTAAAGAGAATGGAGTAGATATATAAATGAACTTGAGAAAGAGCTCAAAGGAAAATGTGATACAAATTATTATAATAGTAAATGAAGAGATATATATGGAACCTCCTCAAGGCATACAATGCAATTCTTGAGATATGTGTAAATTGAAAAAGGAGATTTACGGACTCAAGCAAGCAGCTAGATGCTGGTCTCAAGTATTTGAGCAACTACTAAAATAATGTGATGCATATATATTCTCAACAGAGGTGATATTAAGCTAAATATATATGTTTTATTAAATGTAGATGCCGATGTAGTAATAGCATGTTTCCGACATGGAAAGAATGAATAATTTCAAAAAATATTAGGTGAACTATTTAGAATGACACTTTAATTCAATACGTCATTTCATAGGAATCAGAATAAAGATGCATCACATTTGGAATCAAATTTTTGTATGTATAATATCCCCTTAAGAATATTACTCTTAAGGTATATAGAGAGCATTTCTATTCCTCAAACTATGTAAAATTATTTTATGAAGTCTAGAGAGTATCAGAAATATTGAATCATAATATAGTAATATTATTTTAATTAATTATTAAATTATTATTATTTTAATAATTACTTTAGTATTTTGTTATTTTAAATACTTGATCCTATAATTGATTTCCTGTACATTTTCGTATTTTTCCCGCTTCAATCGTGCCCAAGTGAAAAGTCAATTTTCATGAAAGTTTTTCTTTGATTTATTGATTTGTTGTAGTGACTTAAGTGAACTTTAAAATGGTGTTCATAATTACATTTACACATACATAAACATACAGAGCATATATATACATACACATACATATACGCATGCGTGTATATAGTTATTAATATAATTTACAATAGTTTTACAACTTTTAGTTTTTGGACAATCTTTTCATTTTCAAATTGGTTTTCACATGTGCATATACGAACGTATGTACATGTGTATTTGTATCTATATATATATGTATATAGTTATTAATATATATTTTGTATTTGATTTGATTTGTTTTGTGTGTTTTTTGTTTTTATTAATAAATAATATTACAATTACCATAAGCTTTAAGTGGGACATACAGAGAGAGACGACACACTGACGAACGAGTGGATGTGCGGCATATCCTTGAATAGAACTTTTCGCCTAAAGCTAAATTTAAACATTTGTATGTAGCTATAGTACATTAGATCACTAGCTTTTCGTTTCACGAATGAGTTGACCCCCTCCAGACCCAGCCCCGCTGCCCCACAATTTGCAAAGGGGGCCAACTCAAGCAAAATGATTTGACTGAATGTTGACCAAGGGCTCCATCTAGGGATGGGGCTCTTACTACGGATGCGAGGAGCCCATGCGCGGTCCATATAACGAGTAGGGCGCAAAGTACTGGGCCAGCGCAGCGTGCGGAGGCAGTCCGGGCAACACTCCGGGCGGAGCCAGCGAAGGCGGCAGCATGGACGGCTTGCCATACGGATGGTAGCGCGCCGCCGCCGACAACGGGCTCAGCGGCGGCGTGGGATAGGTGCGCTGAAAGAGCGGATGATTCGGTGGTATGCCGCCCGCTGCTGCTGCGCTGAGTACTGCATCCGGCACGGATGCTGTGTGCGTGCGCAAGTGCTGGAACAGATCGTCGGAGGTGCCGAAACGCTTGCCACAATACGCCGCATCACTGCCAATCCAGGAGCAGACATACGGCAGCTGCGAGGCGGCCGCCAATGCGGCCAGCTGAGCGTGATAGGAGGAGGCGGCAGCTGCCGCCGCTGCTGCTGCTGCATTAGACCCACCGGCGCCAGCTGAGTTGCTGCCCGACTTGCCTCCGCCCGCCATCTCGCACTGCGGACAGCCCGCCGGGCAGGGTTGGCCGGCGGCCTTGTTGATGTAGTGCGGACTGGCTGGACAGCCGGTGCAGTAGGGATCCCGACATATGTTGGGTGCGCCCGCCATCATGGCCGAGGGATCCGTCAGACCCTTGAGACGCGCATAGTTCAAATACGGATTCATGGCCGAGGCCTTGAACATTGCATGATGCGGCGACATCAGCGAGCTCGCTGCCATCAAGTCCATGGGATAGGGTGTGCCATAGCCTGTAGATGAGACAGCAAACAGCTATGTAAATATTTTGTGTCACGAATATTTTAGCTTTAAACTTTAAGATAATGCTACGCGGAATAAGTTAGATAAGAAATACTTTGAGACTCCATTAGAAACGATAAGTTTATAAGATTTATTTTGGAATATTTATATTTAGGATTAGTTTGTGAGTTGTTTTTAAACAACTTCTTCTTCTATTCTATAATTTTAAACAACATTCATATAGGATTCATACGAGTAGCTTAAAAGTCAAATGCAATGATGTACATGATGTAAATAAATAAATGTAGTATTCATTGGAAACAAATTATGGAGGCCACGAAATTAATCTACCTTATGGAATATATGATTTATTTTAATGAAATTTATTGAACTTTCGCGTAGAATTCAAAGATTTAATATGACCTTGACTATCGACAATGTGAATTCAAAGAAAATGAGCCATAAAAGTTGACAGACGGAAGACAAAAATATATTTTCTTGGAAATAAAATATTCTAAAATTAGGAATTAATTATTTGATTGATAGTAAGAGGTGAGACGGATAAGCAATCCACATTGTGAGAATCAGCATATTAGAACTACTTGAGCTCAGATATCTGGAAAGGAAACTAAAGTTTCTCAGTTCCGAATGATCCCTGAACAACAGTTTATTTAAATTTAATAATTTTGTAATATATCTTTTAATATATTGCATATATATATATATTGTATATTATAATATGTCTATGAAGTTGGAATTGAAAACTTTCGAAATACTTTCAGTTGGCCTTCTAACGACAATCTCAATTATTAATCTCAAATTATTAGCAAGGACATCAAAGTCTCTATATATTGCTGGAACAACTCTCACCTGGCGGATAGTAGGAGCCTGGGGAAGGACTCGCCTGCTGGCTGGCCGCATGCAGAGCCTTCACGTAGCTGGCCTCCTTGGCGGCTGCATAGGCAGCCTCTTGCAGTCGACTGGAGCTGGGATTCTGGGCAGTTGCTGTGCTGGGGCTATGCATCGTCGCCGACTCCTTGGAGCTGCTGCGTGCCGGCGCGGAAGAGTGCACCGGACTGCCGTTTAGCTGGGGCCCGGTGGCAGTGGGCGTGCGTCGCAGCTGGTTCGAGACGCTGGCGTTTGGCGATTCGCGATGCGAACTGCTGCTGGCACTCTGATTCGAGTCGCAGCGCGGCTGTCCGTTGGCCGAGGCTGCACTGCCCATGGCCATGGCCATTGCTTTGGGCGTCTTTACGCGTTGGTTGCTGCTGATGTTGTTGCTGTTGATGTTGCAGTTGCTGCTGTTGTTGTGGCTGTTGTTGCTGCTGCTGGTGAGATTTGTGGCGCCGCAATCGCTATTGTTGTTGTTGGTCTCGTAGGGCTTAAAGGTGCTGAGGGTTTTGCTGTGAGCCGGCGGCAGCTGCTGCTGCTCCACGGAGCCGGTGCTAACGCTGGATGAATGACTGCTACCCGGCGAGGATTTATCGCGTGTATTATCCAGCCCGTTGCCGTTGCCGTTGCCCATGCCCAAGGCCTTCGGCTGCTGTTTCGTGGACTTTTCAATATTGGCCGCCAGCAGCTTGGGATTTGTGGTATCCGCACCGATGGCGCTGCATGTCTGTGCCAATAGCGCCAACGGACTGCTCTTGTTGTCCAGCTGCAGCAATAGAGAGAGAGAGAGAGAAAGAGAGGAAAGAGCAAACAATTATTATTAGTCTCTCACTCTGCCTATGCATCGATATCGTGCCATCAGATAAGACTTGAACAATCCACGCTCTGTCGCCTTTTTCTTTGCTTTTTTTTTCTCCCCTCTTATTCTTATTTGCATTGTCTTGGGCCCAAATGCGTGGCACGATGCGTGATCCTAATCTTTGGCCAACATTCGCGCGATCATGAAACACTCTTTTGAATCTCTTTTGGCCTGCTCCCATTTCCCATTCCCACTGCCCCATTCCCCATTCGCTCTTGGCTATAATAAATAAGGGCTGCTGGCCATAAATACGGCCGACGTGGCCAAAATAAATGGAATTATGGGGCTATTAAAGCGCTTGCAAATAAAAGATATAAAAAGTACATTAAATATGAAATTACGACGCAAATGTAGTGTGAAAGCATTTGGGCCCCATTGCGGGCTCCAAACCCATTTGCCAAGGGGCGCTACAAATATGATAAAGCGCGCTGTTAAAACAAACAACCAAATCGAGACAATGAGGGGTCTTTAAATTATGCGACCTAATGACATAATACACAAAATATATATAAAAGTAAATATATATAAATATATATATATATATTTTTTTTTTTATATATATATAATATATAGTCACAAATTCTGTCTGGCCTTTGACTTGATTATATTATTTCAAATTTAAACATGACGAAACTTTCCCTATGGAATATATATTGAGATATGCTCATCAAGTTAATAAAGCGTTAGAGTATTGCTTCCAGTTTCAAACAGAAGAAGTTTTATGACGTTATAAAGCTATAAAGTTACTTAAAGTAAAATATATTTTTGTAAAAATTAGTTTAAACTTAAAAATAAGTATATAAATTAAAATATCAGAAATTAAATTATTTAACTAAAGATATACGGAAATATAAGAAATTTTCTTTGATATAGAGATTTTGCTTCTGAAGTCAAAAATGCATCTTATCTAAAATTCGACTAAAAGTTTAAAGTTAAAGTAAAGTATAAAAAGCTCAACAACATTTTTTTGATCTAATATTTCTTAGTCTTTGTAGTATTTTACTTTGTAGTATTTTATTTATTTAGTATTATTTTATAGTACAATTTGAAGTATTTTATAGCAACCTATCGAATATTATAAATACTTAAAATAAGCTTTGGAATGATAAAGTAATAAATTAAATTCTGAATAAAAACTATTTATTTATTTATCATTTATTTTTTATTATTGTAGCATTTTTTTGTTTTTATTTAAATATCTAGAAAAATTCTCACAGCAATTATAGATTGAATGCTTTCTAGCATTCTTTATATACAGCTTAATAAAATTATATGATAAGTAATTCATTTTAAAAATATTTATATTCACTTTTTGCGATATATTAATTCACAGACAATCATGGATTGCTTTGCTTTGAATAGACACAGACCTGAGGCAGACATACAGTGTTATAGTATATAAAAGAACTCTCAATTGAATACTGTTTCAATGACGTAGTATTAATATATTTAATTTTGTCAATGGGTATTTGTAATGTATGTGGCAATTCGCGCAGTTAATTGCATAGCCATAAAGTAGCCATAAAATATGACAGCGCAATATATAGCGAATGATTGGGCGAATTGGGCTAATCATTGCTCATTAATCATGGCTAATAACGAATATTGTTTTAGTGCTACTTTTCAGGCTAAAAAGTGAAAATTAGCGATTTGCGATTTGCAGTGCGAGAGAAATGCCCCGACACTGGCGAAGCCGCAAAGCAAAGTGCATATAAATGAAATGAATATTGCCCACTTACAGCTGTGCCATAAACTCGAACACGGCTTTTGCAATAAAATCCATTTCGCCGCATGCCATAAATTATGGCCCAGCAGGGCACGAAGCCCAGTGAGAGTGAGAGATATGAGAAGAGAGAGAGAGAGAGTGTAGTGAACCTAAACGGAGCAAACGAGTTGAGAGTCATAATTCATGGAAACTAACAAAGCACATTGGAAATAATGACGTATAGCTTATGTATTTAGTGTGCCTTTGTGTGCATGTATTAGTGTATGTATGTGCGTGTGTGTGTGGGTTTGTGTGTGTAATTACGCCCATGCTCCAACTGGCGCAAGTCATAAACTACAAAATATTGAAGCTTTTATAACACTCAATGGGCAGCCATAAATTATTATGATACTATTGTAAAAATGGCAAATTCTTATCGGTACTTAAGCGCTTTTTTCTCTTCGATGTACAACACACACACACACACACACACACACAGTCTTTAATGGGGAATGACCGTATTTTGTTGTGCTGCGATAAGGACCGCATTTAAGAAAAATTATTTACTGCTAAGCAAATTTCAAAATATTAAAGAAAAAACAAAAAAAAAACTGTAACATGAAAAATGAGTTTTCATTTTGATAAGAAATATAAAATTAAATTATTTCTTAGAAATGCTATTTTAGAATTAATATGGCGCTTCAATTTCGATTGCTTTCGTGAAACTCAATAAATTTATTGTTTCTACTTAGAGCAACAAGAGTCGAACTATGAAAGAACTCTTCAGCTGTTATAAAGGTAGTTTGAGCGATGTAAGAGAGAGATATATATAGAGTAAGTTCTTTTGAAGAAATCAGGCAAATCTCTTATTGAACTTGTTTATATATAAAGCACAGTCAAATAATATATTCCTTTGAAATAAAGTGCAATTTGAACTTGTTCATTAAGTGGATTCACTGATTATTCAATTGAACTATTGAAGTGGTTGGTACAATATTTAAATTCTCAGCTAACTGAATTGTTGAAAAAATATAGATTTATATATTCAGTTCATAATTGAAAAACTAGCAATTGAACACTAGTTCACTAGTTTATGAACTATAATAATATTGAATTAAAATTTTAAACTTTTGAAAAAGAAATATTCCAGGAACTCTCAGCTAATTGAACTTTAAAAGATAATTGTATTAACAAATAAATATCAATTGAACTTCTTTTATGAACTAGAAAGTGAACTTGAGTTTTCAGTTCATGAACCTGAAAGCTAAAAATTTGTATTTGTAATAGAAATAATTTTTAACAAAAATTGTTAATAGACAAATTTTAATTCAATGAAAATTTATTTTTAAAGATTATTTATATAGAAACTAGAGAGGGAGAAAAGGATGACACTAGGTTAGTTCATATCTGAGTTGGTTAAGATAAATGGTTTATCGAATATATACATATTCTAAGAACATACTCTGTATTCTACGATTTATATACCACTTAAGTTCAGTTGAATTAATGAAGGAATTTAGATTAGAAATTATCTTTACGATTCAAAACGAAGAACTGAAAACGTGATTCAAATGGAATTATAATTTTCAACTCCTGAGGCTGCAGATGTAAAATTCTATATAAATAGTTAAGCTAAATATTATAAAATTATAATTATATATTTAATTAATATTACAAATTATATATTTGATTAATTCCAGTTTTAATCAAGTCAAGATTAACTAAGAGAAAGGGATCAATGTCATCGTCGCTTGGCTGGCTTTTCGAGTCTTTAAATTTAGTGGAAATATACTCTTTTTATTTTTGTTCTTTCTTTAAGGCCTTTTCTCTCACTCATTTTATTACTCTGATTGCAGTGCACGATTTTCGCTAATGATCCCTGATCGCTGTTTCCAGAGTTTCACATTCAGCGAACGTCGATTGCAAATATCTTTTGATTTTTATGGCCAGCCCCCCTTTGAGGTAGTCCTCGATCGTCGATAGCCCACTCATTCCACGAACTAATGCGTTATCAGAGCCAACTTATCAACTCGGAACCCCAAAAGCTTGCCACTCAGTCTCGTTTTTAGCACAATTAGTCATAATTTAAACGAGCGCTGGCTGATAAAGTTTCCGTATTGATTTTAGCGTTTGCTTGTGAATTAGTTCTCTCGTCTCATGTTTATATATTGTTTGTATTCGCCCATAGATAGCCGACTTGCACGATTTACGACTGAATAATAGTATTTATTGGGGGGCCCACATACGACGACATTCGTCTGCGCTTTTATTTAGTTATTATTATTTGTGGGCTCTAAATAGTTGATTGAATTATTTAGGACTGAGCTGGCTAATTGGAACGAAAGCGAACAACTTGGAGCCCCAGCACAATTTACTGGCTGCTAAATATAAAAAATGTGCTAAATTTAATAATATATGGATAATAAAATAAAGCAAAAGGTAAACAAATGGGCAGTTATGGCACTTCATTAGCACTCGCTCACATTAAATAAAATTTCCCTTTGCTTGTTGCTGTTTATTTTTTTTATTTTTTTTTTTATTTTTATTTTTTTACATCCGTTTACAAATTATGAGCTTTGTGTTAATTAAAATGTTACACTCTGTGAAAAATGTGTGCAAATAGCGCTGCAGCAGCAGCAGCAGCAGCAGCAACAGCAACAGCAATTACAACAACAATGCAGTTAAATAACAAGTAAATATGAACAACAACAACAACAACAACAACGGCGACGACTGCAATTATAGCCTGAGCAATGATTGAAAACGCTTTGGGCATATGCATTCGGTCATGCCTTTTGCACAATCGAGTCACAGTCGCTTGTTAAATGCGTATAATTGAATTAGACACTCGAAACTAAACAGTCAGAGAGTCAGGGACTCAGTCAGGCATATCACTGTATAGGTCCATGTGTATAACGAGTCTGTTTGGGCACTTCTTCAACTGCATTTCGCATTAGCTGCTAATTAAGTTTTTGTTAAAGGTGTGTGCCTGTCTGTGTGTGTGTGTGTGTGTGTGTGCATAACCTATAACGTATACGCATCGTATGCATAACCTTTGTAGCTATATACACAGATCACGACATAATAATCGATTTTACTTTATAAATAATTGAATGACAAGAAATAGCCTATTCATGATAGAAGTCGATAACAAGTAGTCGATAACAAGTAGTCGATAATATTTATTATTACGTATACTTATACGTATTTATATTCAATACTGATATCTGTATACTTATGTAGACAACATAGATCATGAATGTTATGATATTATGTTGACTGTACGATTGCTAAACGATAATGAAATATTAATAATCGATAAGTGATAAATGAAATATGAATAATCGAGAGAAGTGATTCGATACCAATTTAGGGTTAAACATAACACATATTTATAATAAGCTCTTATTATACACATATCATGAAAGATCTGCTGAAATAAACGACGTATTATCAATCGATAACAAATTCATAAATAATCGATTACAATTCACGTTTCAACATGATAGATAGAACTGCAATTTTATAAAGAATACAATACATCAATAATCGATATTATTTGATGTATAATTGATAAATATTCGACAAATAGTCGATCACATTCCGAATGTCGATATAAGACATATCAAGTATACGCATTGTATTCATAAACTACTTGCTTATATCAGCATTAGTTCTATGTGCATTCGAAAACTTTTTGAAACGACTTCAACATTGTTAAATATGCTGCTAATAGAGAGCCTAACCACTTAGCGCCTATTGGCAGTATTTACTGTACTTTATATTGAGCAACATCAATAATAAATAAGCCCACGTATGTGTGTGTGTTTGAGTTTTTGCAGTTTACACAATATTTCACAGCTGTCGAAGAACATGATTCAAATACGACGCGCGCGATATGTGAAATGTGAAATGTGACACATTTTACGCAGCGGCATTTTAATAGGGCCCTAAGCCATGTTGTTTTATGGCATGGACGAGGCCGTCGGCGTTGGGGGGAAATATGACACATCGACACATCGACACACTTTAGACGGAGCAAATATACACTTGAAGCAATATTAAACAGCTGCAGCACGCAAAACAAGCCAAAGAGCAGAGAGTGAGAGGGGGAGAGACAGACAGAGAGAGAGAGAGAGAGGCATAGAGACTCGACTCTGAACTCACGACGACTCTCGAGTTTGGAGAAGTCGGCGCTGATCAACGGCGTGCTTGAGGCCACTCAAAAAATCATACTCCATGTTAATATGACAAACAAAATGTTGAAACTTTTGAGACAATGACAATGACAATGACAAGCTCTCGAGCCGTGAAATCTGAATGGGTTCAATTGAACGCGCACAGACAGCAGCCGCAAACAAGATGTGAAGATCGAATTGCTGTCTTCACCCAGGCGCACAATCAAATTCTGATGCTTTGAAGTTCAGCCGCGTTCAGCAAATAAAACTAATTTGAATTTACATAGATTTCGGGTATATTAGATTCGAGAGTATTATTTGCTGTGCAAATGTAAATCATGCTTAAATGGCCCTGGCTTGCCCTGGCCAAAGCAATAAAACTTATCTACATTGATAATGCAATTCAGCAAAACTACCCTGACACGCCCACGCCCACGCCCACGCTCACGCCCACTCTGTAGCCACCACGCCTGCTGCTCCAGCTCCTCCCCTGTGGCCATATGAAATGCAATTTTCTATGGCTGCTGCGGCTCAGTCTTTCGCTGCTGCTGCTGCTGCTGCTTCCTGTGCCAACCACACACTGGGAAAAAAGAAACAGCCGCTATAAATATGAATTACAGGATAAGCATAAAAAGCGGAAATTGTGCGACGTCGTCGTCGGCATCGCTTTGCATAAGCCCCCAGCGAGGATGTTGGCGTCGTCTGTTAAGACGCTTTTCAGTTTTGTTGCGAATTATAAAATAAGCGATAAAAATTGTATAAAACTTAATGCAGACGTTATGCTTCCACTCTCACTCTCTCTCTCTGTCTCTCGCTCACTCTCTTTCTTTCTGTCTGCACATACTTAACGCTTATGTGGATTTTATCCATTATCTGTTAACACCTTTGTGTGTGTGTGTTTTCGTGTTGCTAATAAATTCTGCCAGTGCTGCGACACAGCCACACACACACACACGAATACACACACACACGAACACACACACACACAAAACAAATTTACATAAATGCGCTCGACAACATTCATTCAAAGGAATTGTCCCTTTGGTCGCTCTTGTGGCTTTCTGACAATTTACTTAATCATAATTCATAAAGTAGAACACGAAATGCTTTTTTTTTTTCTTTTTAGGGCGTCCGCAGTGGGAAGGCGACCAAATTATTATTTTTAAAATAAATTAAAGACGAAAGATGAAACGTTTTTAAAGTCGAGTAAGACATTTATAGCTGACATAGAACTGAGTGGTTAGATGTAAGATATTGTATAAAAAAAATGAAAGCAAATAAAGCAACGAGTAGAAGATAAAGAAACAAATCAAGAAGTTAGGATATAAATGAATTATTTGTTACTTATTTTCTTTAATTATTATTTTACTGTTACTCAATTATTATTATTATTATTATTACTATTGTTATTTTATTATTATTATTATTATTATTACCTTGTTACAATATCTTTTTATTATAATTATTTTACAATTTTATATTTTTTTCATTTTTTTTAAATTTTATTATTTTTATTAAATTATTATTATTTTATTTTATTTTATTTATTATTTTTTATTATTATTATTATTTATGATTTAATTTAAATTTTTATTATTTTTATTATTATTAAATTATTATTTGTTTATTTAATTTAATTTTTTATTACTATTATTATTATTATTAAATTATTATTTTTTTTTTATTTCATTTTATTTTTTATTTAAATAATAAAATAGTATTAGCACAATTTAGCCACAAATATGTAAAACAAATAGCAACATTTTTTTTATTCTTCTTACTTATTTATTTTTTTCTGTACTGTTTTTTATTAGAAGTAAGAAGATAATGCAATAGTTCAACTGAAAAATGAGATTCATCGGAAAAGTTGCCTGCAATATACGTGTTAGAGAAATTGCCTTTTACGCAGTATTATTTATATAATTGCATGAAACAATTTTTTATATATGCTATAAATCTATATAGAGCAACAGACAATTGGAATACGCAATTGATTATCTTCAATTGTGCTCGAGAGACCATCAAGATATGGTTACACGGAATCAGCGTGAGGGCAGTGAAATTGTAATCCTTTCCATAAAAGTCACATAAATATTTGATAAGTGCCGCAGCTTTGTGTGCTTCCAAGAATACTTCTATCAATGTGAAAAGTCTCGCTCTAGCAGCTCAGCAATTTTTTATTTATTTATTTATTTTTTTTTCATTTTTGCAATGGTTGCCGCAGAGCGCCGCAAGCGTAGCATGAAATGTGCAACATGTCAAAGGCAAGCAAAATGCATGTGCCAAATTGCGAGCACTCGAGCACTGGAGCTCGAACGCAATCCAATATGCCTGTTCGTAGTTTATTTAGCCGGCGCACAAACGCTGTCACATTAACTGTCAACTGCTGCAAAAGTGACACTTGTCATATTGACAGCTGACAGCGTCATTTGACTGTCAAACGCAGCTCGGCTCTACTTGAGTAAATATGGTCGAGTCGAGAGCTGGCAGCAACTGCACAGAAAACAAAACAACAACAAAGAGTGCAAAATAAATGAAAAGCTTATATTGCATGTGCTACGAGGCTGGCTGGGCTGTGCAGGGGCTGCGTGTGGCAATGCTTTTATGGCGTTGCCACTTAATTTGACGACACACACACACACGCACACACGCACACAAACAGACGCAGCAATCTCATATGCACTTGGCGTTAGACAATGTTGCAATTGCAGCCGTTGTTGTGGCCTCAGCAACAGCAACAACAGCAACTGTCAACCATATCATTGCAATTGTCACAGTTGCCGCTGCTGCCGTTGCTGTTGCTGTTGCTGCTGTACGCTTTTGAGTGACACATTAATGCCATTTTCATGTGTCACTCTTTCTTTCATTTGGGGTCTGTTGGGGCTGTGTTGGTGCCCCTCTGTTAGATTTCATGCCAGACTTTTGTCAACATTACGTGTCCATTTAGTTGTCAGTTAGCGAATGTTGTTGTTGCTGCTGCTGCTGTTGTTGTTGTTGCTGCTATTGTTGTTGCTGCTGTTGTTTCTGCTGCCATTGTTGCTATTGCTGTTGTTGCTGCTACGCTTGTCGCATAATCTTTTTGTTTCGCTTATACGTTTTGTATGTAGTTGTTAACACTATTTATGTTGATTATAATCCCCAGCACAACTTGGCGTATACGCAATGTGTGTATATGAATTGTGTAAAGTTTAACTGCAATTAGTTGTTTGTTGACCCAAAGCAAATGAAGTCTATCTCTCTCTTGCTCTGTCTATCTCTTTTCATCTCAACCACTTATTGGCCATTGTCAACGCCCATTTGGCATATTCCATAATGTGGCCTCATCATTCATGCTGCTGCATTAAAAGCAAATGCTGAATACGAAAAGCCAACAACAACAACAGCAGCAGCAACAGCAACAACAACAACAGCAACAACATCAACAATTCTCTGTCTACACAATGCTTTTAGTATTTAGTTGTGGCAACAGCTCAAGGCTGCCTGTTGCCAATTGGCCGTTGTTCTTCTTGTTTTTCAATGTAATTAAGACAATGAATTTATCAATCATACGCAATGTGAATCTCTCAGTTGCTCCAAGAGAATTGTGTCTCGCTCTCTCTCTCTAGCTAAACACTTTGTGTAAACACGATTAGGCATTGCTTACTAACTAATTTAGTCAGTGATTATGTATTTATATGTATATTTAATACAGTCAATAAAATAAGTTAATGTATGTGAATGTTTCGGGTTTTATTTTATGGCATTCCCCCTCCGCCACATTTGGTGTGTGCGGCAGCTGCTGCAATTTGCATAAACCGTAACCGTAACCGAAACAGAAACAGACTGTCTTTCAGTCTGTCAGTCTGTCAATCTGTCAGTCTGTCAGTCTGTCAACTGATTGACTGCCTGCGCCTACGTACGGCATTCATTAGTTCTCACATTTGTATAATAATGCCGGCCTGCATATAAATTCACGCTGACAGACAGACGCTGACTGTGCCCGTTTTTATTTTCATTTGCTAATGCAAAACAGCAAAAAATAATATATAATATAATGGAATATCAAAACATTCTATATGCGAGTTTAAGCTGACAGGCGACTAAATTAATTTGACAATAATTAGCATTTCAAGTTGTCAGCGCTAATGAATGCGACGGCAACTGTTGCTCCTATTGAATGTGCCAAGGTGTTGCTGTCGCTGCTGTCGTTGCTGTCGTTGCTGTTGCTGCTGTTGCTGCTGTCGCTGCTGCATGCAACATGCTGCACATTCATTGACCCATCACACAACTTGCAACTTGTAAGACATCGCACATTCTCTCACCTCTCCCCCTTATCCTCCCCCTCCCCCTCTCGCTCTCTTTGGCTGGCCAGTGAGGAAATTAGATGAGCCGAGGTGTCATTCGCTTTTGCCGCGCGTTAATTACGTGTTATTTATAATTATGCGCTTTACACATGCGTTGACAACACCTGTCAGCAGCGCTAACAACTGGCGTATCGAATCGTGTCGGGACAGCTGCCGGCTCTTCTGGGCCCAGCCACGCCTCCTCGCCACCCGCTGCGCCTGCCCTGCCCTGCTCTGCTCTGCCCTGCTTGCACGACTATTCATAATTCATTTTCCTGATTTCATTTTCGTTTTCATTTTTTTCGTTCGCGTGTTTTCCATTTTTGTTTTCCTCGCCTGATTTCAGTTCCCATTGCTCATGTGTTAATTAACTTTCGAAATATTTGTGTTTCACTTCCGCTCGCAAAGTTGTGAAGTTTATGAATTTGATTAACTTGACTTTAAAGTTGAGTTATTGAAGTGACTTCATTATATATATTAAGAATTAACATTTATTATCATAAAAATTCTAAAATTTTTAAATGATCTATAAATTAATTTTAAATATTTATATTATTAATTATAGCTTAGCTCTTCTGAAAGTCTTTCTTATAAGCAATTTTTAGTTAGAAAAACTTTTAAATTCTTTTTGGATATTTAAAAAAATCAAATCAGCTAAACATCGCTTGATTGCCTACTTTATCTTCATAATAAATATAGAAAAAAAATATATATAATACATACATCATTTATTAATCATTTCATAATATATTTATATTATTATTTAATATTATTTAAATACTATCACTCAATAAGATTCTACGCATTTAATATAGAATGATTAATTAGTTTATTTGCTATATATATATTTTCAATATTTATTATAAGGAGAAAGTAATCTTAAACCCATATTAAATAATCTAAATAATAAATTATTTAATCAATCATTTTATATTATATATTTATATTATTGGTAAGCGTTATAAATACATTATATAAAATGATAAATTAGTTTATTTATTATTTGGTATATATTTTGGTATCATTTAGTCATATATTAGAACAAATTCTAATTTCTAATGATTATGAAATATCTGAGAAGTTAACTAAAGATCCCTTTAAAGTCACATCTCTCTTCATATATAAACTGTATGGGACAGGGCTAGTATTCTTTTTTTTTTTTTTTTTGGTTCCTCTAAATGCATTTCCGATTCAACATCCGTTTCAGCTCCTCAATGGCAGTCAGCTCAGACAGATAGAGCGACAGCTACCAGTGTTCCGTAGCACTCGGCCATTTTGGGGCCGGAAGGCCAACTGACAGTTCAGTGTTGCACAGCAGCATTTTTTTGTTTGTTTTGTTATTTTGCTGTTTTTAATTTGTAAAACGAACACAATTTGTGTACAAAATGTAGTCGAAAGAAAGAAAGAAAGAAAAAAATTGTCTATTCCTGAGCGTGAGAATAAGCGAGTGAGTGTGTGAGTGAGTGTGTGAGTGAGTGAGTGAGTGTGTGAGTGAGTGTGTGAGTGAGTGTGTGAGTGAGTGACAGGCTGACGCCCTTTATACTGCCGCCTCTGTCCGTCAGTCTGGCAGGCTGTCAGCCTTTCAGTCTGTTTGGCTGCCCCCGTCCATCACTTTAGATAATCAAATGCGAAAATATGCGAATAGAGCCAAATACTACCGGCAATGCAGCCAAAAGCACAAATACAAACACACGCATGACACACCCTGTCATAGAATATAAAGAGATATAGCTGTGCAGCTCAGACAGTGCAGTTATTGCATACCCTGTATTTTCTATAGAGGACATGGGGTATGTGCAATGCAAGAGTAAGAAAAATGCGAAAAGCTTACGCTGACTTGAAGTAGATTCAGTGAAATGGATTATTATAGAATGAATGTCAGCAGATCGACAAATAGTGAGGTCGATTGCATCTCTTAACAGTCCTCTATATAACAATATTTATTTGGAATTGATTTGCTAATACAAAAGAACATTCTTAGAGCATTTTTGTATACATATTAATAATAATATTATAGAAATATTTTAAAAATAAATTGTATAAAAATATATAAAATTTTTAATTATTTTATATATTTTAAATTAAAGTAAATATTATAAAGATTTTTTTTAGAGTTGATCTCTCTTCTCATGTCTTCATATTGAATAGTGATACTAATCAGGGAAGAAAATAAATATTATATTATATTATTTAGATATCTGATTTATATTTGTATTTCGCTATATGACTAAATGTACAGAGTATCTGTTGGCCCAACACTTGCATTCTAACTACTTTTATTTTATTTTTTCTTGTTTCTTGTTGATTTGTTTCCGTTTTGTGTGCGCAACGCCCTTTGCTTGATTTTTTCCACAGCGATAAGCAAATTTCGCGAAAGTATACCAAAATGCGAGTCGAGCAGGAGACGGGAAATGGAGGCGACAAGCAGCTGTATAAATGAATTGCAGATGGTAAACTTTGCAGCAGAGTCGAAGCTAATTTAAATAAGCAGGCAGTGGGAAGCGTGAAACGGCGCCCTCAGGCAACGATCTGCAACACGTGATAAGCGTCAGCTGGGAACCCAGACTGCGACTGCGAGAAGGGTTTGAGCAGGCGTGAGATGCTCGCGTCGTGCCGTGTGTAGTGGGAAAATGCATTTTCACTTTTCAGCTGGAGAGCTTTCATACAGCATTATCATCCACAATTGAATGTTTATTTCTTTGTTTTTGGGTCGCAAGTTATTTTCGCCTCGAATGACATTTCCCAGTTTACGGCTGTCAAGAGCAGGTCCTGCTAAGAAAAAAAAAAAAGAAAATGCTTTGCCATTTGACATTCATGACATTTGAAAATAACATTTCTGTCGGAGTATTTAATTTGTTTTACTTTTCTTTCTTCTCTCTACATAAAAGAGAAAAAATACATATACTTTATATTATGTTTGTGTTTTTCTTGCTTGTGTTCCTTCAACCTTGGAACTGTCGCCTTGAAGTGTCGCCTGGCAAATCAGCCTGGGTTCAAAGAGTGTCAAAAGCAAAAGCAAAGGCATGGAGCCCACCGGACAGACAGCCGCTGAAGTCTAAGAAATTTGTTGCGTTTACAGCGAGGCGAAAAGAGAGGAAAACAAAAAAAAGAAAAAAATACACTTTATGAAAACAAATGTCAGTTTGACACATGTCGTTTTCTATTTAAATGAACTCGCTGTCAACTTTATGGCGCATATTTCATAGCTTTCAATCGTGAGGCCCCTTGTAATGAATATGGATGGGGTTGGTTCTGGTAACGACGCGTCAGCGAGCGGGACAGCTGTTGTTTCTGTCTGACACGCTCATTAAATTATATTATTTATACACTTAGCTTGACTCTGCCATCTCACATCATTGACAGCAAAGCTCAAGCTTTGATTATGTTTTCTGATTCTTGTGAAATACCCAAGTTAAGTCAGATGTCTAATCAAAGCAAATCATGATTGTTCTCATGTTTCATCACAGATTCATATTTCCAAATGATTCCCTGCTGAGTATCTGGTAGTCGGATATGCCCACTTATATATTCAGAGACTTGTTGAAAGTTCGCTGGTCACTTTCACTTTTCGAATGTGCAAAGTGGGGTCGGTCGCTTGTTGCTTGCAACACACGAAACTAATTTGAACCGCTTTCAAATGACTGCTTAAAAATTAATGGGCCCACGTCGGACGCTCACTGACACGGAAAGACTGTAGATGGAGATACAGTTTAAGTTTCAACTGGATTAAGATACTAATAAAGATATAGTTATATGGATAGATGCGCAGATACTTGTGTAGATACAGATACATAAATATTTATAGATACAAATACATTCAAATACATATTCATGTTGAGATATAGATGTAAAAACGTTTATACAATAATTTAGACATATATATACAGATGTGGATATATGCATATAGGCATAATATTTTACACATGACAAATGTATCTACATTTAGGAAAATAATGTATCTACACTTAACATTATTATTCGAGACTATTTTACAGTTTCGTCTATATATGCATCTCCTATATAGATATGTTTGATAATATCGTAGATACATGGGTATATCTTTATATGAATATACATATTTGTATCTCCATATAGGTGTTTGTTAATACCTTGTATACATAGGTCAGCTTAGGAGTATCTATTGCTAGATACATTTGTATCTGTAGAAGTATCTATATTTGTTTATATATGTATCTGCTTCATTTTAATTCTTTCTTCAGTTTCTAAATTTATGCAGAGTTGGTCTATGCTGCGTATGGCGATTTCACTCAGATACATTTAGTAGACATATGCAAGCGTATTTAGAGACAGATATTTACAGATGTAATTGTGATTCTTCAATATATACATATATAAGTTTATCTGCTCCGATGGATATTTATGTAAGTAAAAATCTGTCTATCTCAAACACTGTCTTCAGATAGATATGTATCTGTATCTTTCATAATTTTTTATGAAGAAACATTCTATTTGAGCTATATTTAAGTTATATATAGCTAAGAATATATCTTCTGTATTGTTGATGTTACAATTTTCAATGCAGATACATTCGAAATCACTATTCGGTGTCCTATATCTCCATAGATACATTTGTATCTGCATCTATGTTAGCTGAACTAACACTCTATCTATAAAGCTTTAAATGTATCTGAACTTGTCCCTCCTATATCCTATATACAGTTGATGTATTTATGTTTTATTCTATATAAATATTTATAAGTAAACACATATCTGGCTTCGTATCTCTATCTACACTTCCATGTTTAGCACTATCTGCTCATGTATCTTTGCTCACCCACTCGCACTCGCACTCGCACTCGCCAAGAGCGTTCAAGTGGCGCCAATTAAAATGATTAACATCGATGTGAATGTGTTGCATTAAAAGTGTCGCCCATTCGAACACACAAAATTAAATAATAATAGTACAAAAAAAAAACATCTACAAAAATAATAATAAATACAACACACATTCGAAACTTTTTTTTTTGGTGTGATAAGACAAGCGAGTTGTTTCGGCGCATAATTGATGTGATTGAGATTGATTGCTTATTTGTTTGTTGTGTTGTCTTATTGTTGTTGTTGCTGTTGCTGTTGCTGTTATTCGCTTTGATTGAAAGCCAAGCCAAGCCCAGTTAAAAAAGCAAAACTCGTCTCGCTGCGCAGCTGGCGCCAGACATTTGGTCCCATTGGCATTGGGCATTGGGCATTGGGCTTGGGGCATTGAGTGTTGACCGCCTTCTGGCTTATCAATATTACATTTGTGTTTATTTTCTTCTTTTTTCTTTATTTTTATGATTAGACGCTTTGTGCGGACAATGGGCGACCACATAAATGCGTAGCTACATCAGCCGCGAGGGGGCTTCAAAAGCAATTTGTGCGTGTTTAGTGTCAAATGTGGTGTAGAGCTGCTCGAAGCCCAACTGGCTGGGCGAGGGCTTAGTGTTTATATCATTTTATGGCAATCACTCATACGAGGCGACTTAATGATTGCTGCCATTTGAAAAGCAGTTAAGTTGATGCGGCTTACAGCCACATTAAAGCGTATCGGAAATGGTCAGCAAATGCCAGTTAAGACCCAAATTTGCGACATTTTTTCAGTTTATTTAATATCTGGGCAGGCTTTAAAACCCATTTGAAAGCATGAGGCCAAAAGACCTCAGCGAATGCCCAAAATTAAGGGACATTCGCTTATCTGGGACTGCTTGGGAATGCGTATTTGAATCAGCTGCTTTGCAGCCGTTGGCAAACACATTTAGCAACAATATCAACTGACCATAAATTAACAGCACTATGCTAGTTCGAGCTTCGTTTACCCCTACTCGTTCTCTCACTCTCCCACTCTCTTGCTCTCTCGTTCTCTCTCTCGTTCTGACAGTTATCAGCGGGCATATTAATATGATTATTTCTATATTAATTTATTGGTTAATTTGTTGCCGCATTTTACGATTATTGGCTCTGGCTTTGGCTTTGACTACCCCAACTCTGCCAGCATCGCCTCGTCCCGCTGTCCCCTGTTCGATTATCGCAGTCCATAATTCGAGTCTGTCGGTTGCTAAAAACGGGTTATTATTTTGCGTTTAAGCCGTCGTTTCAATTCATTACCATAGTTAGTGCCTCGCGTGCATTTAAATGAATTCATTGAGTCTCTCGGCCATTCAATTTGTACGTACGTAAGCATTTAGCATGAAATCGTCTATGGAATGGAGCTCACTTAGGCGTCAATAGCTCGATTGACGCTCCAGCAATGTTTTTATTTTATTATTGATAAATGCCTTCGAAAAGCGAAAAAAAAAAACAAGTAATAATAAAACATAAAAACAAACAAAACCAATAAAAGATGTTTTCCTCTAATTTCTGCCTCTTGTGCGCCGCATGATGTTTTATTTATAGTCTTCAACAAAGTTGGGGTTATTAACGAAATTGAGCGCTATAAAAATTATGAGTGCCATAAAAAACAATAGCCAAACAATTTAAGTATTCCCTAATCGAGCCAGCTAAACTTTATTCATACCACATTTTGTTCGGGCTCTTCTAATCGGGATTTTAATCTCACTATTTTATGAGTCATTCGATTCTATATTCGAATATTTTCGCTGGGAACTTCCCATTGTTTTGTATTCCTATAGATTACATATAAGATTTCGCTATATTTTAGAGTTCAGCCTGAGCTCTGAACGTGAGCTCTGAATCACTTTAGAAACGAGTCAGTCTGTGTTTTTTGTGGCTTATAACAATTTATCTAGAAGACTTTAGAAGCTAAGAGATTGTGACTATAATTGGGCTTAATTACACAGTCCAACAGCATTCAGTAAGCACGAATTAGATAATGTGTTTCCGAAAGATTTGCAATGCTCAGTTTTCGAGATGCTTTAATTCCGATATATCAGAATATCATATGAGAGATTTAAGATGAGTTTAATCTTTCTCTCTCTCTCTCTCTCACTCTCTCTCTTTATTTGTCCCCTTCTTCCTATCTATCTCTCTCTTATGAAAGATGTACGACGAGTTTCTTCTATTTTTTCTCTCTCTCGCTCTCTCTTCATCACTCCTCTGCTTTCTGTTTACAGATTTCATTCTTTGGAAAAGAAAAGAAAGTGCGCTTCTGGGCTGTATGAAATATCGCTATCTTACATTGCAAGAGGAAATCATATTTTATACCACTCTCACAGTTAAAATGGGTATATTGGTTTTGCGCACGATCCATCTGAAGAGTTGTGCTCAACTCTCTGCAGTCAATTTTAATTAATATTTGACGATTCCCTTTGAACGTGGGAAAACGTATTTCGGCTGAATATTTTGAATCATAAGAAATGCTTATTTCTATTAAATTTGCTTAAAGCACCAACATCATTAAATTGTGTTAAAGATAAAGTCAAATGGGTTTCCTAATTGCTTCTAGCCAAATACATATATTAAATAAATTATATTTTTAATAATTATATTATATATGTATACATATATATATATATTTTTTTTTGCTTTTTCAATGACAGCTGAAAACGATTTCTTAGTCAATTTGATGTTTGAGTTTTAATTTATAGCTAAACGCAGTTACACGAGCTTTGACAAATGAGTTTCTTTCGGCTTCATTTAAATTGTGATCTGCTGTACATGCTATACATGTGTGTGTGTGTGTACCTGCCCACACACATACACACAAACACTCACACAAATACTAAGAGAGATATTTGTGTTATTCCAAGAATTAATTAACACTTTAGGCAACAGCAGCAGAAGAAAGAAATGAAGAGATAGAGGGAGAGAGAGAGAGAGAGGGAGAAAAAATAAATAAAAACTATTATGCAGTATGCACGAAAAATTAACATGACAGCTCTAGACATGGCAATTTATCACTAACATGCTGGCCAATTCATAGCTATTGTTGTTGTTGTTGTTGCTGTTGTTGTTGTTGTTGCTGTTGTTGTGCTGTTGATGACACTTTAATTAGAGCCACACGCAAGCGAGGCGCACACACAGACAAAGAGCCTGACAACCGACTGTGAACCACTATTACAAACTGAGCTGAACCCAAGCGTAGAATGAACTAGCTCTCTGACTCGATGTGTTTGTAGTGTCAGTCACACACACACATACAGAGATGGCAGAGTTGCCAGACCGCCGTTGACTGTTGACTGTTGACTGTTTGACTGGCTGAAAGCTCAAACGGCTTTTGGCTCTGCGGTCTGCATAAATGGCTGCTTGACTGACACATTTAATTATATTAATGATGTTTGCGGTCAGCTGACATTTGCACTTTATTTACACTCCCGAACAGTTGAGCTGCTCGTCAGACTTTCACGTTAACATGGCTCACACGCACACACACATACGTGCGAGTCAAGCTTGATCATTTCTCAAATGTGACAGCAAATTATCAACAGCAACAGCAACGGCAAAAGCAACAGCAACAGCAATGGCAATGGCAACGGCAACGGCAGCATTTTTGTGGCATAGTTTTTCGCCGTCTACAAACGATGACACTGACAGCTGTCAGGCTTAGTTTATTTGATTTTATTATAATTAATAGCGGGCAGGTGTCATTAATCATTGAATAATTTATGGGCATTCGCTGCTAGTATTTACATATGTACACACACAGCTGCTAAATGCCATGCCAGAAGGGTTACTCAGTTAGTCAGTCGGTCGCAGTTGAGTAAATAAATTTACTTAAGTTGACAACGTCATAAATTTTAATTCGTACAAATAATTTATAAATGGCGAAATGACAGTTAATGCTTTGCAAGTGCTTTCCATTTGCTTAAGTGCCACAGCTGCACACACTCATGCTCAGGCTATTTCAATCAAAGCCACGAACGGCTTGATTAAGCCATATCTATCGATATTAGTGAGCACATATCTATATATCATTATATATATTTACATACATATATAAGAAAGCCTTCTTTGTGCTACGATAAGTAGTCAAATCACAAAGGAACTAGTTCATTGAAATGAGCTAAATGTAAAATCGAAATTTAATGATAATAAAAATGATTGAACTATAACTAATTGATTTTCAATAATAATTACATTAGAGCACTTAACCGCAAATGATCTAGTTCATTTATGTGAACTCATATTTATATCTCTATAACAAATGTTGAATTTTAATTTTAATATATTCCAAGTTCATGATATTTTTTGTAAGTGTAAGTGCAAGATTTCGGAACCAGTACTGGTTCATTTTTGAACTAGTTCCAATATGGTCTTAAATGTAATTTTTAATATATGACATCTTCAGTTGAAAGTTGTAACATATTTTATAAAAAATGAACTGGTTCAGATGTACTAAATATGGAAAGAAAATGAAATATTTGATTCGATATTATAATTTAAGTAAACTCAATTAAAATGAATTAGTTTAATGATAGAAGTTCAATTTCCTATTAACTAGTTCATTATTTATGCGAACTTGTTCATTACTCATTCGAATTGTCATTCGCATAATGATTTAAATTTAATCCCTATATCTTAGCTGTCATAATTCATTTAAAGGAATATCATATTTAGCTTGAATAAATATATTCAATCATTTTTATCAAAGCAACATATTGGAAAGAGTATATGAATAAATTTAATATTCGCCTAGAATAATATAAAGTTAAAGTATTATAAATCGAAATAGTTAAAAGTTGATAATAAAATACAATTTCATTAGGAAATGAAGCTTAAGTGTGAGCTAGAGAACTGGTTCCAGCTAGACTTTGCATGAACTAGTAAGAACTGTAGATAAATTTTGATATTACAAGATCATTTTTTAAGCTTAGTAGCAAAGTGAAAGTTTCTACTAAGTCGAAAGTTTTCATATATGTAGGGTACTACATATAGGTAATACTATATAGGTCATACAGTTCATTTCAATAAAGTCGTTCTTTTGGTTTTATTTGTAATTCTAAAACTGCATAGAGAATTTATTTATTTATTTATTTTTATTTTTTTTTACCTGAGAGAGCTTTATCTAATAATTGCATGTTCAATTTTGATTGAGATAGGTTTAAAATGTCCAACACTAAAGAACTAGTTCATGTACTGATTAACTTTTATTGAACTAATGAGAAAATATATGCATATCTTATGCCACCTATAACACTCTATATAATTAAGTTTCCCATTCAGTCAGTTTTCTGCGTTAAGAGCTCTAATGAATGGCGAACTTAGTTCCGTTTTATTGGAAATGCTGCACTCGTTCATTGCAGAGGCGAGGAGGAGCTGGCATTCGTTTGTGGTTGCGAATAGTGTGAATATTTACTCACAAATTAAAATGAAAATTTATTGGTCTCAACGAGTTGGTTGGGGCTGCAGAGCAGAGCGAGACCGCAGAAGCAGAAGCAGCAGCCAGAAAAAGGCTTTCGGACTCTGATTAACTGCTTCGACACTTGTGAAATTGCATTTGTTCAGCAGTGCCATTATAAATTCAGATCTGCTGAAGACATAAATTCGACTGTGGCGTTGCCAGACCGTTCAACTCGACTCCAATTGCAGAGTCTTGTTGGGTTCACAACAAAACTTGGTAAATATTGATAAATTTATGGTGCAATGAATGGGATTTGTAGCTATGCCAAAGCTAAGGCAGTCTGGCAACCTTCGGTGCACCGTGCAGCCGGTCCGGCAACCATGTGTAGGAGTTGCTGATTGTTGTCGTAAATTGTTGCTTGCGGCAAGTGGCCGTAATTGCTTTTCTGTCGACATTTCTATTATTTATGAAATATCATACGTTCATAAATAATGGCAACTAATTTTATTTAAACGCTCGCAAATACCTCGCACTCCATAAGCTGGCCATATCAGAGCCAGATTGTGATATATTGCCCCCGCCTTCCCGCCCCGCCGCCACCTACAAGCAGCCAGATAAACACAAACAAGAATCTATTATTCAATCGAATAACAAACAAAGTCTCACCTCAATGTGATATGAATTGCGACTCGGACTTGCTGAGCTGAATAAACACACACACACACACGCCCACTTTCGCATTATAATTAATTGATCGAATATAATAATAAATAATTGTATAAACTTTTGATTTAACATCAGTAATGCATGTGGAATATTTAACTTGAATAATTCACGTTCAAATTGCAAAAGCAAAAAAATTAAAAAAGAGTTAATGGTTTCTCCATTTGACTTACATTTTTGTAAGACAGAGTTCAGATAGGACTAGAATTTGTTATCAATTTGAGTAGAGCCTATTGAAAGGGCATGATATAAATAGCTCGAGGCGATGAGCGTCTTATATTTACTTTATAGAGAGAATTAACTAATAAACATATTTAACTGTAGCTAAAAATATATATGAAACTGCATTTGGAGTATATCTAAGGAATTTAAGTATACTTTTGATTATTCAGTTATTAAGCATTATACTAGAATCCACTATGCTCCTATATTAGAAGATTCATTCGCACATCCACTGCTCTTCATGCTTTTTTATAGATTTATAATATTTGTTAATGTATAATATTTGTATATATATAAATAAATATATTTATTTAAATATATTTTCATATCATAAATTTAGGCCAAATTTGAGTGTTTCTGGAAACTTTTCTTCTGTCAGTTTAATATCTAGAGTTTTCTGCCCCAGAGCTCGCAATAATTTTTAAATAATTTGTTTTTCTTATATATCAAATGCTCTTAAATTTAATTAAAATTAAAATTTTTATTTCCTACTAGCAAACAAACAAAATTTTAATAATTTGTCTATAGTAGATTTTCATATGAGCGGATAATTTTAAGGTCTATATATATTGACTTATGCTAAATTTTTTTTTAGCAATATATCTAAATTTAAAATACTCTCATAAATTAAATATATTATAGTTCCTTCTGAATGTGAGCAGAAAAATTATTTTAAAAAATTGTTAAATTATAAACTTGAATCAAATGAATTTTTCTATTTTTTTTTTTTTAATAAACTATTCTCGAAATTAGAATTATATAATATAAAAAAATGTTATTTAAAATAACATATATTGATAAATATAATGCAAATAGTTTTTATGATAAAAGAATCTATAGATTCATTAGTTGTGGCAGCAATAAAGCATTAGCAAACTTTTTACAGTAAGCTTAAAATATTTAAAGACTCTTCAGAACATCGGGGTATACTGTCCTAATTTTCTTTCTGCAGATTCAACTTGTTTTTCCTTTAGCACTAAGAAAAGCTTTCACAAATTGACGAACATTTCTCTTAACAATAAAAAAAGAAACTATATGATCCTTATTTGTAATAAAAATACTTATTATTTTATACAAAATATATATATATATATATCCGCCATTTCATCTTCTTCTTAAGCTTTAACTATTTCATCATACAAAAAAAAAAAAAAACCTAAGAACTTAATTTCCGCTAAATAAAAAACTCAATGATCAAACTGCAGTTACGAGTATATCTATCGAATATCTATCTATCTATCTATCTATCTATCAATCTATATATATATATCTATCTATCTATCTATCTATCTATCTATCTATCTATCTATCTATCTATATATCTATCTATCTATCTATATATATATATCTATCCATCTATCTATCTATCTATCTATCTATCTATCTATCTATCTATCTATCTATCGATCTATCTATTATACTTTTCGTCCCATATCCACTTTGATCTTGTGGTACTTACCGCTGTTGGTGCTGCGGCAGCTGGTATATAATCCGGCCGTAGATAGTGATGATTGCTGGACTGCAGCATTTTGTTGTAGTTGGTTAAATCCACTTTGAAGGCTGTTCTTTGGTTTGGATGCGGGAAGAAGAGTTTGCAGCACTTGAAATTAGCTCAAGCTGCGAACAGTGCTGCCAATTTAGCGCAGAGGCTGGCGTGCAGTGCTGCCAACTCGAGTGAAAGGCGGCGCCTGCGCCTCGCTGAAGCCGTTGCGACTTTTGCTTTATTTAATTTTTGTTGAATTGCAACAATTGTTGCTAAAGATATTTATTTATTATTTATTACTGTTGTTGTGGCTTGTTATTTATATTATTAATAATTCAGAAGGGGATTTCTGTTGTTGTTGTTGTTGTTGTTGTTGTTGTTATTCAGTTATTCCGAATTGTGCGGCATATTTAATTGAGTTGCTGCTGCTTAATTGTGTAATAAATTCATTAAATCGTATAATTGCAGCTGCTTAACATGTATTTGATTTAAGTTGTTTCTTTTTGTATTTTTCTTATTTATTTTTCGTTTCTTTGCGTTACGCGCCAAAAGTTGCGTGAAAACTGAATTAATTTCCAGATATTGAATTACTTTCCTCTGCTTTTCTTTGGTTTTGGCTATGGCTGAATTACTTCGTTTAGGACGTGTTTTATGACGAGGCACGTACGTGAGACTTGACGTTGTTGAAGGGGGGCGGGACTTGACCTCTATATAATCTATAATCGTAAATCGAAAGTGTTCTTCGATTGGTTTCAAAAACTTTGATTTAATTTATTTATTATTTATTTTGAATATTTTTGATAATTTTTTTTTTATTTAAGACTAAATATGGTTCAGTCTAGGAGTAAAGCACCTTTTTGAAAAAACATCACTTGAAATTTTTAAAAAATATTTTATTTATTTATTTATTATTATTATTTTTAACTTGATTCTCTTTTTTGCCTTGTTTGCACTAGAGCATGTGTGTGTGTGTGTGTGTGTGTGTGTGTATGCAATTTGTTACGTATTTATTTGACACGCGGCACACGTTAAACAAATTCCACTCCGTTCGCAATCCGTTCGCTTGCACGTACGTACTTTAACGTGAAATAACAGAATTCGACTAAAAATCTATAAACAACATTCATACTCATTCATTTTTTTCGCTCCGCTCTTGCGTCTGTAGTCGTTCGGTTGAGAGTTTCGAGAGTGCAAAGCATGCGGAACGCTCGGGCATGGCACAACTTGTTCCGAAACCAGTTCAGTTTCACACACTCAATGCGCGCGTGAGTGCGTGTGTGAGTGTGTGTGCGCTTGTGTTCTCTTTGTTGTGGTCGTTTTCATTTTCAACAAGTGTGATTTTGTTGTTGTGCTCGGAGCGACAACATAATAAATGTCATGCGCAATAACGAGAGACAGAGCGAAAGAGCGAGAGAGAGAGAGAGAGCACAAGCGCAAGCTTTTGTAGCAGTGGCTCTCTTTGCTGAGCGCGCATGCTTGTTGCTGAGGCAGCACAATAAAAAAGTACTAAATTTCATTTAGTAGTAGACACATTCGTACCATGCTGCCTGCCGTGCCGACGCGTCGTCATAAACATCGCTGCGTTAAGTAGTTTCACACGCCACATTTACACAGTCCTCAAAACTATTCAATTTATGATAATGTAGGAGGACTGAAATGTAAATTTTTACTAAAGCATAATATTTGCTCCAATAAATTCTCGAAACTTCTCAATAAAAATGTTTATTTATTTATTTACACACGCAAATCCTCACACACACAAAAATGCACAGACACACATGAGGTTTTTGGAAAGCCGCCGCTCATTGGACGATCGTCGCTTCTGTGTAGCCATTTTGGGATTTTTTCTCGCTCTTGTTGTTGCTGTTGTTGTTGGTGCAGTGGTTGTTGTTGTTGTTGTGGTTGCGGTTGTGTGTTGGGTAATATTGAGCACAACGGCGTCGGCCATAATTGTTTACAAGTTGCGGTGAGCAGGTGGGCGGAGGAAATAATATGTGCTAGAGTTATGTGGTCAGATAATACATGAGGTGCCAACAAGAGAGCGAGAGAGCAGCCTCGTAAGCTATGAGAGAGCCTCGTTAGAGTTTATTTAAGACCGCAGATGAGCGAGCGAGCGAGCGAGAGAGAGAGAGTTTTGTGAACGAGCTGTAAACAGAAAACAGCTGCTGGCAAATGTTTTCACATGTACTGGAATGGGCAAAGTACCGCAACGAATTACAACCAATCCAGTTTAGTTGAAGCGAATAGGAAGCAAACACTCGAGAAGAAACTTGTTTTTGGCGAAAATAAAAACTTCAAAACAAAATATTATTGTAAATTTCAAACAAATGTTAAATCAGCTCTGATGAGCTGTAAATCATCTATTTGCATACTAAAAGAATTTTATGTGCCAGAACTCACATAAAATGTCCTACCGCTTGCCAAATGAACAAATCAACTTTGATTTTTATTGCACTTCTGATGTTTTAATTCATGGCCAACAATATCAAGCTGCAAAATTAGGCGCCCATACAAATGCAAATGGCCCTGCCATAAATCGAACACCTACCTTTCAAAAAAAGCAAAGGTAATAAACGAAAAGACAATGCCTGCGCTCTAAAAGCCATAAACATTTGCCTTTCAAAAATATCGAATCAGCAATAAATAACTTACATATTCGAAATGTATTTTCAAGAATATCTCAATAGAAATTAATATAAATTTAATATAATAAAAAGTCAATTTATAATATAATATAATATAAATTTTATTAATATAAATACAATATATATAAATAGAAATTAATACAAATTTAATCAACTTAAATAAAGTTGCAGTTTTTATGAAACAAAGTTTCAGCATCATTAAATAGAACATAATACGAAATAAAATGCGCTTTTTGTTGTTATTTAAATAGAAATTAATACAATGTGATCAATTTAAATCAAATTTGTGTTGTTTTATCTAATTGTTTAAATTTTGTTTGCTAATTGATTGTTTGCGTATTGTTTTAATGGCTTACATTAAATTGTGTTTAGCTGTCGCTCCACAAAGCAAACAATTGAGATTTCAATTAAGTGCCACACACACACACACACACACACACCCACACGCATGCCTATGTGTGTGTTAACCACAAAATTAAGTGGCTAACTGAATTTGCGGCCACACACACAGCCACACACACACACACACACATGTGACTAGCTGCAAAAAAGGATATTCCGTTGTCCTTTTTGCCAGCAAATCCCAAAAGACAAAAAAAAGAGGTTTCGGAAGTGGGCAAAACATTTTGTTTGTGTTTTTGTTAGCATTTTAGCAGTTCATTTATGCGGGCCTCTAGCAGAGCAGAAAAAAAAGCAATTCACAGCATATAATTGACCGGAAAATCCACTTCAAGCACAAAACAAATGACCGCCCGAGTGGGGGTCGGATCTAAAGCGGGGCTCATCCAAAGCTGCAAGAGTTTTGCGTTAATTGCTCAATTAGGGGGGGAAGAGGTCAACAGGTAAATGCTTTAGATTTGCTTGCTTTGAGTGGGATTCACAATTGAATGACGAATTCAGATTGATTGCTTGATTGACCACTGATCTAACTGACTTTGGTTACTAATAGATTCCCTAATTGATTGATGTGCTAATTGCTTATTGATGATTGATGTCTAACTCACAGAACGTATTGGTTGGCGAAGTATTTGATTGAATGATTGATGAATTGATTGATTGATAATTAAATAGATTGACTGTTGATACTGATTGACTGAAGCCAAACGGATCATTTTTATGACTGATGTCTTTTTTGGTTGGCAGACTGATTGGTTACAGAACTGATTGATGGATTAGCAGACTGATTGGCCAAATAATTCTTTGATTGATTACTTGAATGATTAGATAAACTCATTGATTTAAAGGTAGATTAGTTGACTGACCGACTGACTTTCAGATGGATTGATAAATGGAATGATTCATTGATTGAATGATTGACTGATTAAAAAAAGATTGTTTACCGACGACAAATGATAGTATAATTAATAAATATGGAATAGACTGACTGACTGACTGATGGACAGACTGATGTATTTGGAGATTGATAGGTTGACTAATAGCTTGATTGACTCTCAATGTATTGAGTTGAATGTTCGGGCTCATTGAATGAAATGAGCGACTGATTGACTGAGAAGTTGAATAATTGACAGATTGAGCGTCACATGGACAGATTGAAAGACTGATTGATTGACTGACTGAATTGATCGATTGATTGACTGAGAAGTTAAATGTCCGATAGATTGTCTAGTTGAAGAACTGAGAAGATAATGGACTGACTGATGGATTGATTGAATGTTTGACGAAAATGAATGATTGATTTAATTAATAATTGATTGACAATATATTTTGAAATTTTATGAAAAAGAAAAACTGGAATAAAAGATATGTGTCCATCTATTTTCCGATAATTTAGAAAATGTCATGGCATATGTACGTGTTTCAGATATTTTAGGCAAACTTCACTGTATTTCGAATTTCTGTGAATTTCAAGAAGCAACTTATGAAATGTAGAGTCTCGATATGTAAAAGATAATACAAATAATCTGAAAATGTAAAAGTTCTATCTCAATTAAATGTTGTAATTAGTTACTGTACTAAT
Source organism: Drosophila koepferae (assembly GCA_030914345.1). Taxonomy (NCBI): domain Eukaryota; kingdom Metazoa; phylum Arthropoda; class Insecta; order Diptera; family Drosophilidae; genus Drosophila; species Drosophila koepferae. The sequence continues at coordinate 2,413,291 of JAUESR010000198.1, read as the reverse complement.
TCGTAAACCTATGTTTCCCATTGTTGTAGCTGAGCTGCAAGTTGAGTTTTTCTTGTGACTTTTTTTCTTTCTTATATCGTATCGCAACCCTCTGAGCGCTCGTTAACTTTAAGCGCTCTTTATCGTGCTCTTCTTCTGCTTCGAGTCGCACCTCGACCCCAGTTAAATATCCAAGTACTTTTAGCCTTTTTGCACCCAGTCTTTGCCCCTTTGGCTTCATGGAAGCTCGCTTGGCTAACACAACGTGTTTGTTTGCCCACTTTCATGTTGTATGAATTATATGCGCTGCACACTTTTTAACCCTTGGCATATTTTACAAGCTGCTTTACTTTCAGCATACTCTCTAATAAACACACAAACGCACTTAATGTGCATGTGTGTGTGTGTGCTTTTTTCTAGATTATGTATGTGTGTGTAGGTGCCTCAAGTGTGCCGGCGAGTTCATAAATTTGCCCACTGGGGCGTATGAGTAATGTGCATGAAGTGTAACTTTTAGTCTATGTGTGTGCGTGTGTGTGTGTGTGTGTGTGTGTTAGATGAGTGATCAAAAGGGAAAAACAAGTAAAATGTTAAAGCCATAGGCCAGCAGGCAACATATGTTAGCATCAATTTAACTTTATTATTCCTTCAATTCTTTCCCTTTTTGTTTTTTGCTGAATATATTTTACTCTTGACTAGATTAAGGTCTTTTGTTAAAATTTCTATAAAATATTTGATGCATGTTTAGTTAAGATCTTCTTTATAAGATGCCAAATATTATTTGCCTACTATGGATTTGATTCTTGATTAAATCTATGCATGATATTATTCTACCTTAAGTGCATTGTAAATATGATCAAACTCTATGCACCGGAAATAAAGGAAAATATTTAGATGAATAGTTAAATATTGTTTATTTTCCTTTTCTTCATTTATATGTTTTATTCCTTTCCATATAACAGAGTTCTCTACAAAAATATTATTGTTATACTTTATTATTGTTGTTTAGAATAGATATATGAGATACTCAATTGATATTCATAAAGACATGACAATTATTCTAGCCAATCTCAGCTAGATGCAATTTTATTCGAAGTGACTTAAGTTTTTAGCAAACTTTGATAATTGTAGTTGCTATATCTAGGAGTGATTTATCTGATTCGGAGTTTAAGGTGCTATGCTATGCAGTACACATATTTCTATCAATTTATCACGCTCACAATATGCTCATGTGCACATACATAGATGGACAAGTTCAGGGTTATGAAGAAATAATAGTTGATCGCGAAATCTACTCGCAATAGAAATGACATTAGAAAGACATATAAAAACTGTTCAGTATCTATCAGCCAAGTTTTGTTATAGCTTTTTAGTGTTCATAAAATTACAGAGCTTGAGAATGATAAATTTGCAATAATTTTGAAATTAAAAATTAACCAAGAGCCGATGAACGTTTGAAATAATTTGTATTTCATATATATATTCTTTCAGTTCTTGTACTAAAGCTAAATACATTTTTAAATTCGAATTAATTAATTAATTATATTATGATCGGCTTCCGTTATGCACTATGAGCAAAGCTGAATCAGAATTGCATAAAATTAAACAGCTCTAAGTGAAACATAATGCGATATTGATAGGTGAATAGATGAAGCAATCAGCCTGAGATATCTTTGACATATCCTCAATGGAATTGCCTCAGCTACTCACTTGATTGCTGAGCAGAAGCAAAAATGCAGAAGTTATTTACAGGCCGGCACTTCTGGCTTCCTCTTGCAATTGCGCAATCACAATAAGTTATAATTGCAGTCGGTGGACAGAGGCGGCACTCGAGCTGAAAGACAACAACAGCAGCAGCAACATAATGGCGATCAATTTATTCAAAGTCATTTAGCGGGTTAGTTAGTTGCCCATTTCCGGTCAACTGTTCAGCGCGAGCTGGGAGAAGTGTGGAGAGCGAGAGCAGTTGACAAGAAAATAGATGGCATGGCATGGCATGACAGGCTAGGAAAAAAGATAGAGAGAGAGAGAGAGAGAAGGGGAAAAAAAAGTAAAATAAAATCAGCTCACTTTTCATTTTGTATAGCCCCAGCTCGACTGCTGCTGTTGCTGTTGCTGTCAGCGCCTCTCAAGCGGCAACAGCAACTGTCGCCGTGGCAGTCACTTCATGTCGCAACGCATTAGAATATGTTGCAAGTAGCCCCCCGTCTGACCTGCACATATTAAAAGCCCGAACAGTTGCAGTTGCAGTTGCATATGCAAAATGCAGGCGCGCGCGAATTTCATCTTATGACAGCTGCTGTTGCTGCTGTTGTTGTTGCTGCTGCTGCTGTTGCTGCAGTTGAAAAATATGCTGCTGTCGTTGTTTTTCGCTGCTGTTGCTGTCACACTCACATGTTTGCTACGTGTTCTGCTCTGTCACTCCACGCACATGCTGCAGGGCATAACTCACACACACACACACACACACACACACATGCTCTCTCACAGCGGCGCCCCAAACAAATGTCAGCTGTAAAAATCATAAATTTAATGCAAAATGCAAAAACGTTTCGCTTCGTTGCGCTTTTACTCTTGACAGGTGACCCCGCTCAACCCTCTCAGACCGCTCAGCCCGCTCAGCCCGCTCAGTACGCTTTTCGCCTTTCTCATCCAGCTCAGCTCCCTTAATCCACACTCAACCCCCTCTCGTCCCGCTCATGTTTCTTGTTGCACTCTAAGCGCAAAGCTCTAACTGTAACTTGGAAATGTAAGCGGATGACACAAGGCAGCTTTGAATGGTCTATGAGTTCTACAACATAAATATATAGCATATATAATAGATATAACTATAATACTGTGATTCTAAGAAACTAAACATGATTATCTAAGTAACGAATTTCTATATCGATTTATATAACTTATATTCGTAATGTAAGTATTCGTAATTGAAGTAAAACCTCCAAGTGAACTTTAATCTTTTTCTGTTCATCCAATTTAGCTGCCTCCAGCATTGGGAATTCAACTAATGAGTATCTCTTAGTCCACTATAAATATACACGAATTCATTTAGTCGCGACCAAATATTAAATGATTAGTGAACAAACGAAATCAACGAATCAATTTGGCTGAGCCAAATGCATAAATTCCAAAAAAAAGTCATTTCAGCAAAATAAAATACAAAGTCGAAAAACACACATACATATATGATAATAATAATAGTTAATGGCATTAGTCTAAACTAAAGTCATAACATAAACATAAGCACAACATAAATTCCAATCAATGTGAAACTAATGTGCTAATGACAAGGAAAAAGAGTTGCCAAACTCAATAAATACCAAATCCTATATGGAGAGGCGATCGAGGAGGGATCCAATCTATAAATGATGTCATGCCAAGCCAAGCTCTCGTTAATGTGGGCGCACATCATTTGTTGTTGTTGTTGTTGTTGTTGTATTTTACACTAAGAGCTTTTTTCCATCAGCAGCAGCAAATGTGATTTGGCGCTGCTTTTGTTAATTGTTTACATTTCGCCTTCGGCATTCAAATAAAAGATGTACAAAACTATATATAACGCAAATGACACTTTGGACAGAGAGCGAGAGAGGGAGGCAGGGAGAGAGAGAGAGAGAGAGAGAGAGAGAGAGACAGACTTTATATTAATTGCAAAATCATGCAAATCAACAAACAAATTATACATGTTTGAAAACGAAGACAGAAACCGAAGATGGAAATTAATTGCCAATATCAACGCTTTTGAACAATAAAAAAAAAACTAGAAAATAGAGAAAAAAGAAAAAAGAGCTTAGTTATGTGTGTTAGGGCTGGCTGCAAATGCTTATGAATGTTTTTATTGTTTTTTCTTTCAAATTTGTTATTAATTAAGAGTCATTTATTAAACCACTCGCAGTCGGAAGAAATCGAATAATGCGAATTCATAGACACAGCGGCATTGCTTTGTTGCTCCGTTTAATTTATAACTAATTAATATGCATCAATTTTTTATTCACACACACACACACACACTCACAAATATGCATTGGCAATCGAGACAATGGAAGACAGAAATCATAAGAAAATTTATGACCATATTTAGTGTACAATGCGAGACAGATTGTATACAAATGTGCTTAAATACATACACATACACATATATACATTTATGCATATATATATATATATATGTGATATATATGTAGCTATATAGATAGAGTGTGCTTGTGTCGACTCGCAGTTAGATCTGAAATGTATTTAGTAGCTTTATGACCAAACTTTGAATAAATTCATTGCACTGCGGCATGCCTTGATCTGCACATCAACTTTTACCTATATATAAATATATACATATATGAATATACTACATTATGGAATAGTTAAATTTATGTATAAGTGTATATTTTACATATGTATACATATGTACATATATGTATATGCAACTGTTTTTATTTCAGTTTTATAGATATATATATTAAATGCATAAATTATTATCAAATTATTTCAAGAGCAATTTTAATAAATAATTATTGATATAATAATAAATTGGTCACATAAATAATATAATAATATAATACAATATTTAATAATATATTGCATAATATAATCATATTACATAATGCACGATTATGTATAACGTATATACATATATTCCGATATGTGACGCTAAGTCACATAAATCTTACATATCACTGCACCTTTTTATTTTCTTTTTTTATTACTTTTTGTCATATTTAAAATCTTAAGAACTGAAAGAGATACAAATTTAAAAAATATATATTTCTTTTTAATTCAAAAATATTATTATATGTATATATTTTTATATTTACAAATTTATATATTTATATATTTCAAATATATGTATACTGTTTAATATATTTTTATTTTATTTTATTTTATCTTATTTTTTATTTTATTTAATTAAGATGCTGACAAAACTAGAGTCAATCTTAAGATAAATATAATTATATAGTAATAAAGCCTAAAAAAAAACGTACAGAACATTTAAATTATCAATAGCCAACACCAAACCGATGGGGCTGTTTTATTTGCCAGTCCGGCTAGCTATGCTCTAATTCACAGCCACGAATGGTCAGTGATACTGTTGAAAGTAGTATAGAAAGTATGACCAATAGAAAGTGTTAATTGTAAAACTTAAAAATGAATATTAAAGGTTCTTAGGACTGATTATGATCAATACAATTAAAAAATTGTTAGACTAAAAAAAATTAGCAAAAAAAAAGGAAATATTAAAAAACAGCATTCAGAGTTGAAGATGAAGAGAGAGAAATAAGATTTGATAGCAAAAACAACAACATTTGGAGTGAGATCCCTAAGATGAGCTGAAAGCAAGGATTTTATTAGCGGAAGAGATAGCTCTACGAGGAATACGTGATTTTATTATAATTAATTTTTTAAGTGAAATTTATTATAATTAACACATAAAACATGGAAAGTCGAATGTAAAGAGTAATCCGTGGTGCACTGTGTCAATGTAATGGGCGATAGTTTCTGATAGTTCGGGAACTATAAATCATAAAATCTTATACCATTCAGGTTTTTTATACATTGCAGTACAAACTTTGAGTGAACATCTATTCTTGTACTATTTCAATGATTCAATCTTTGAATGTTATTAAAAATATATTATTATTTTATAAATAGATATGCAATACATATTCTATGAGCATCTTAACATGATTTATATAAAATTTGTATTATTTAGTGAAAATGGAGCTTTTGCTAGAGATGCGTGTCTTTAATAGATCAAGATCGTTTAGATTTTTAATGTTAAATATTTATACATATAAGCTATTATTGATCTCTCTGAAATACTATTATAAATATTTCAAATTTTGATTTTTTTTATAAGTAATATAATACAATAACGATAAATCAAAGATTAATTTATTATTCCAATCTCAAAATGAAATGCATAAAATATTAGGTAAATGAAGAAATAAATTTAGCGTTTTATTTAATTAATAAATTTTAAAACCATTTCGGCAATGGAATTAACATTGAGTGTTATTTTTATAAATATATATAAGTGTTTGTATATGAGTGACTGGTATGAGCTAAATGAAGCAGAGGATATGAATTATGAATGAGCATGCACATACATAAACTTATTATCACATTTATTATTTTCTTTATTATAATTTGTAGTTTTTATTTTTATTATCACTTTTATGAAGTCAATTATAGTTACTAATTAAAGCATACCCTAGCAGCCTTGCTTACAATGTAGCTAAAGTCTTGTTTATGCGCTTAAGATTTCAAAAAGATTGTATAATATTACAATTATAGTTAATACAAAGTAAGCTTCAATTTAATTATACTAATAAAAATATACTCTAACTGCTGCAAGGCAAGTTTAAAACATTGTTAGGATGTGTATTTGCTGAGCATTTTATAGATGAGTAGAATAAAAATCAGATCTATAAATATTTTTAATTCTCTTTCTTTATGTCTCTCTCTCTCTCTCTTCCCTCCGTATCTATGTATCTAATATCTTATATTATAATAATACTTTGTACTTTTCAAATTTCTATATAGAGTATCTGTTAGTTAGCAATTTATAATCACTTTTGCCAACATTGTAGCTAACGTCTATGAGTACAACTGTCAATAATTACCGACCAGTTGAGTGTTTCTGTTATATGGCTAATAAAGTATTCTCCTAAACCGATTTTAATTTCAAATTGACTCATTAGGTAGCCGCTCTGCTCTCTCTCTCTCTCTCTCTCTCTCTCTCTCTCTCTCTCTCTCTCTCTCTCTCTGTCTCACTCTCGCTGTTTCTCCCAATAAAGAATTGCAGTATTCGCTCACTGTGCTTACCCACCCGGAAAGAGGTCTTGGGCAAAACATAATAATCAGGCATAAACTGCACTTAGGCTGTGGAAACCGAAGACTCAAGGCTCAAGACTTGGCTTTTGATAGCTGTTATTTAGTTGTTGCTGTTGTTGTTGTTGTTGTTGTTAGTGTATGTATGCAGTCGGTGTCCACGGGCTGGGGCAGGTTGATTAAAAAGCGAGTGCACGATAGGCGCATACGTTGCTTAATTGTAAATTGGTGCGCGTTTTGCAGCGGGCTAAATTATAATTTCATGTTCACAAGCACATTTGCACGCACTGTAATTTACTTAAGCATTCTGCCGCTATCCATATAATCACCAGCTGCCTGACTGCCTGACTGCCTGTCCTCCGTCCGCCAGTCTCTCGGACTGTGCGAAACTCATAATTTAGCTGACACGCCCATTAACAACAGCCCCGATCCGAGAAACAGCCTCGGCCAGCAGCCAGCAGCTAGTGGAGGGAGCCTCTGTTGGGTGGCATCGCGTCAGTTGCTCCATCAACAACAGCGCAACGTGCCGACACAATATAAATTATATATAACATGCATTAGCGCATCTTCAGGCACTGAACAGGCTCCACTCAAGAAAGAGAGAGCCAGTGAGAGAGAGAGAGAGAGAGAGAGAGAGAGAGAGAGAGAGAGAGAGAGAGAGAGAGAGAGAGAGAGTGAGAGGGAGGACTGGGGCCTTCACTGATCGAGTCACGCACCTTTCACTGCGTGCAGCCACGGGGCAAGCAGCTCTCATTACCAGTTACGGATGTGAGCAAATAGTTAGGAATATCTAAACTCATACTCTACAGCAAGTTCTTCAGTCTTAATTCAACTTGTTTAAGTTTCATTCACTTCTATTGTTTGCATTTTTGTTGTCTACTGTAAAATATTTATATTATTTGAGTAGGGAATATATTGAATATCTTTTGATGCGCTTTGGTTACATTGCAAACCAATGCACAGTGGTTCCGATTGTATGTAAAATAAATAAATAAACAATAAGCATTTATGAGCTAAGCAATAGAATCATTTGCGATTGTATCAACTACATTAGATTACAGTTCTATAAACTTTCCAACAAACTTTGAAGCTCGACTTCCGCGAAAGATTCATCCACAATGCATTGCAATGCATTGGTTTAATTTTTTTCTCCTGTTTATTCCATATGTATTTTAAATCAAATTTCATATTTTTATTTCAAAAATTATTTAAGAGTGTTTTCTCTTATGCTATGTTATTTTCAAATTTACAACTTTTAATTTACGATACTGAAATATATTTTTGTAAATTTTCTTTTTATTTATTTAATATACAAATTCTAAATAATTTAATTAACAATTATTAATAGAATTTATATAAATACCTTTCTAAATTAGACGTAGATCAGAAATAAATAATTGATTCAATACTGTCTGAACAATTGTATTTAATTTTGATTCAAAACATATTTAATAATCAAATAAATAAAAAAATAAATAAAATAAAAACAACCAAAAAAATAAAAATTAATAACATTTATTTGTTTCTATTATTATTTATAATAGTTTATTTATTATTGCTATAATTTATATACATTTAGATTTAATCAAAATCATTTGATTTATTCCTCTAATCAAATGATTTTGATTAAATCTATATGTCATCTATATATCAATGAATTGAATTTAATCATAAATTAATTTTCAATGTTTATATTAAGTTAATAAAAAAGCCTTTGAAATATACTTTTATAACGTTCATGAATTATTCAGTTGTTTATTTCAGTTTCCATTTCATTGATAAATCACATTTCAATTTCATGTCAAACGTAACAAAGCGAAATGAGTGTTCACATTAATTAAAACACCTTCGACCATCCACAAAATCTATCACAAAACACCTCGAAGCAATTCTAAATATTATATTGTTTGTCAATTGAAAAAATAATATTTTTAGCTCTGACGATCACAAGAGTTTCAGATTAATTTTAAATTCTTATTTTATTTTTTTATAATTTACAAATTTAATATTATTTCTAAATATTTTTCAAACAAAGGTGTTTCATTATGAGACATTGTGAGCTACGAATTGTAAGTTATATTTCAAAAGCAAAGCTTTTAAAAAATATATGTTCCTATTATTAATCAAAATATATATACTTTGTTTTGGTATTAATGTTATAGCTAAAAGACCAGAAAAGCTAGAAACACAAATTTAATATGATCAATTCTTTAAACAATTTTGATAATTTGCATTTAATTCCCCATTTAAAATACTTCCCTATCTTATTATTACGTTCAAATGAAATCTTTAACTAAAAATATTCAATATTTAATTTCTCATTTATTTATTTGGAGTATGGCTAACAAATTTGTGCACAGTATGGATCGATAAGAGTATTTAGTATAATGCCACAAAATACATTCACTTTAAGCTTTAAATATTAAATTGGTGGATAGATTTCTTAGTCAAGAATAAATAAGTTGGGTTGACAAGTTCTTAGAGTTACTAGTCTCAATTGCATATTATTTTTGGCTCACCCTAATCTTCGTTTGTTATAAAAAATATTTATTTAGCTAGTACTACTGCATATCTATTTATTTTTGTTTTCTCAGTACAATTTCTTTAATATTTGTGTGTTTTAAGAATTTCTTTTATATTTTAGTCCTACTAATTGAAATTGAAATTGAAAATTTGCAGCTGTTTTTTGGGGCTGCTGTAATTAGCAAAAAATGTGCATCCAATTCATATGGAGTTAGTTCAGAATATCCAACTGAAGTTATAATTGAACAATTCGCTCTATTTTTTTTCCTAGGAGTATTTTGGCATAAAAAATATTCTAGCCAGAAGCCGTACGCTTAGCATTGACTGCTAAACAAAAACATAAACTCAAGTTGCGAATGGGAAAACATCCGAATGTTTGCTGCACAGCCTCGGGAAGATTGGCAAAATATGGAATATTCGAAATTGAGTTGGTTCGAATCAGTGCCCACAGCGTGCACAATTGACTGTCGAAAGGCGGCCCGAAGGCATATCAACTGGATTTCAATCAGCATATCAAACACACAGCTGTTATCCCTCGAGCCCTGGGGCTAGACATGCCCGTTGACTAGTAGGAGGAGGAGGAGGAGGAGGCAAGAAAAACAACAATTGAATATTTAGGGGTAAAAGCTCGTGAGATGGGTGAACTTTATTTGGTTTAAGCTGCTGTTGGATTGGGATTAGCGCGTAAAGTCGCCGCACTTGAAGCATTTGCATTCAGTTGGCTCCCGCAGGCGAATGTCCATGGTGGCCATCTCGGGCGAGGAGAGGCGAGTGCCATCCGGATCGTAGCAATGGGTCAGCGTGATGACCTTCTCCTTGAGGAAGCTTTCGCGGCAGCAATAGCACTCCTGCACAAACAGAAGTCAGACTAGGAGAGTGCAGAATCCCAAGGGAAATACTCACTTTCAGAAACCCCGTCGGAGTTATCACCGAGGGCTGCACCTGGCTGTTGCAGAGCCCCTCGCACTTGTTGACTATGACGTCGGCGTTGCAGGTGCGCTGCATGCGGCCCAGCTCGTCGAACTCCTCCTTGATGAGATGGATCTCGGACTTGAGAGTCTCGCAGTTCTCGTCGCCGGTGCCCTGGCTGTAGCGCAGAGCCCTCAGGCATTGGGGCAGGACCACTGCGACGACCAATAGCAATTCCTGGAGATGCATGCTCGATAGACTTCACACTTGACTGTTGGCCCTGGCCCAAACATTTGCCGCTTTTATAGAGCTGCCGGTGCCGGACTTGCCGGGTCACAGTTGCCATTCGATTTGATGGGCTCGCTGAATGAATTATATGCGATTCTCTGATGGAATGTTTGTGTTACTCGCCGCAGTTGGTCTCCCTGGAAAGTGGGCTATGTTGCGGTAGGACTGAATGGCCAAGTAATCAGCTGCTGATGTCGATGCTGTGTTCTGTTGTTAATTGGTGCTTAAATCAAATGACTCGGCTACAACTTGCAAATGGGGCATATTGCTGAACTCGAGTGAGGGACAAAAAAGTCTCGAATAGAATGTGATGAGCCCCAACTTGATTGAGAAAAGAAAACGAATTTAGCTATGAGCTTTTTTTGTTGACTCGCTTGATATACAATTGAATATCAAATATTTATATTCTGAGAGAAAGCTGATTAATTATAGAATGAAGAAGAATAGAATCAAATAATTATAAATAATATAAAATTATTGATGTTCTATCCATATGTATTTCTATCAAAATTTACATACCTAGCCTAGATCAATAAAATAATTCAATGCTCTATGTATTTTCTAATAACAGTTCAATTGTCTGAATAAATATATCCAAGCCTCATAACTCAAACATTTGTGGCCATAATCAGAGACAGACATTTGTTATGTACATATGATTTAGCCAGCTTTACATCGTGCCAATTTCCTCGCACATTCATGCAAAACTTCCATCTGTGCCCAGGAGGCACAGGAGGCACAGGAGGCAGGAGGCAGACGTCGCCCAAAACACTTTGCTTGGCACTCACGTTAACCAAATGTCTCGATGGAAGTTGAAGTCTGTCCGCCAGTTATCGCCCAGCCCTCAGCCATCTTCGCCGCGACCAAGTCGACCCGGAGCAACCCGGGCCGGGAATATGGCTGCGCTTTAGAATTATCGACGCAAACGCAAAAGTCTCAATGGCGCAGTAAATTATGTTTTATTATGCAATAAAGTCAACCATAAAAATGCTGCAATAAATTAAATTAACTACTAAAAATGCTGATTTTATTTTTTTTCGCCCCCGTTCCGCCCTCCTGCAACAAATGCCACGGGCTCTGTCCTGGCCCAAATAAAGAATGAATAAAAAAAAAACTTTTTGCATTTTTCTCTTTTGCTCAGAGTTCCCTCTGTTTGGGCTAACTTGTCTATTCGCGGCATTTGTGCAGAAATTATTGTTGCTTTTCGCTTAGTATTATTATTGTTTATTGCTCTCGGACAGATGTTCCAGCTGTCACTCGCGACATGACGATCTGAGCAGAGCGTTCGAAATGCGAATCAATCGGTGTTACATGTGAGGCGGCTCGATATATAAATTTGTTGAGTTTATCTACGATTTTCCAACAGAAATTGTACAAATTTCAGTTTATGAAGCCGATGACGAAAATTGACTTGTAAATATTTTCATATTTATTTTTGTAGCTGCGAATTAGTTAAATCAATAGGAAGGCTTTGATGAGTATATATACAGTTGTTGAAGGGATGACTAAATATATTTTTATACCCTGAACCCATTGAAAATGGGAAATCAGGGTATAATGGTTTTGTTGAAAGTATGTAACAGGCAGAAGGAGGCGTGGCAGACCCCATAAAGTATATATATTCTTGATCAGGTTGACGAGAAAAGTTGATATAGCCATGTCCGTCTGTCTGTCTGTCCGTCTGTCCGTCTGTCCGTCTGTCCGTCTGTCCGTATGTTTGAACGCGTCGATTTCCGAATATACAAAAGCTAGAGAGTTCATTCTTTTTGTGTTAGGTCCGTAAATTGCGCGCGCAGTACGAGTTTGTTTCAGAAATTCGATAACTTGTATATTTGCAAAGTTATCGATAAATGAATTTATCGGGAACCAGTTATAAAATTCTAGCTAATTCATCTTTAGAGTTAGAGTCTCCAAGTCTTCTGCATATATATAGATACTAATTTAATACAATTTCGGTTTTTGTCAGATTTTGGATTCCGGTCCCCAATTCGCCCCCACACCCCCAAATGTGTAAAAAATGCATTTCAAATACTAGAGACATACAGTTTGGTTTGGCATATAGATATGAATATCATTAACTTAATCTGAACATATCAATATGATTGTCCATCTAGAAACAGAATTATTAGTCTATAAAGTTTTCTCATCAAAACCCATGTGGCGCAGCAAGCAAGGCAGCGACACAGCATGACGCATTGCGGGCGCACATACATACATACATACACACATATGTATGTATGTATGTATATGTGTGCAAGCGTAGATCAGCGTGTGGCTGCAATCGTACATACATACATACATACATATGTACATATTTGTGCATGTAAAGCTAATTGTAAAAGAGTTATGATTTCTAAAAAAAACCTAAAATGTTAAATAGAATATGTAGATCATATGCTGAAACTCTCATTACATTCCATTATATATTTTTAAAATTTTAAAACAATTAAAATAACAATGGAAATGCAAGCAACGTTGAGCAATGCAAATAAATTTTCGTATGCGTGTGCACATATGTACATATACATACACACAAAAAATCTTGGGCCGTTTTCTATGTTGCTATGCGTGTATATTCTAAGAATCACAATTGTTTTTGAATTGCGTTAGAATTGTCTTTGAATTGTATTTGTATTTTCAGCCACTGCTTTAGTTTTTTTTTTTCGTATATAGCGAATTTCATTCGTTTTAGCTACTCTGTCGTTTAAGTGAGCCGTGGTGTAGATGGCTAGGCAGATGCAACGAATGTAGTAGGTGTCGCAGGTTCTAGTCCCGCCTGAGCCATTCTTAATTTCTTTTTTATATATACATATATATTTTTTTATTATTATTTATTCTTTTTTATTCTTTTGTATTTGATACCTTTGAAAGTCAGTTGCTAGTTTAACTAATTGTGAATAAGCGCGTTTTTTTTCAAAAATTTCAAATATTTAATAGCATCATTTCTGAAAGTGTTTTTGTTTCAATTATATTTTATTCCGTTAAGTCAACAGAAAATAATGAACAGAAAGTTTGCCCAAATAACAAAAGCACGTGACATTTGCGGTTTTCCTATATATGTATGTATGTATGCAACACATGTACATTCAAAACTAGCCTAGCATGGTCTAAGAATTTAAGCTTGCTAGATGGCGCTTTAGCAGTGAACTTATTTATTATGGCTATTACAGTTTCGAGTGGCATTGATAAATTTCTTTTACAATTATGAAGTGTCTGTCCTATTCAAGGTGATGCGTGTTAATCGAGGAACTTCTATTTGTTGGGTCAATTTTTAATGATATTTAATAATATAAAATTTTTCGAATTTCAACTAATATAAGCGCCATCTATTATTATTTTTTGGCAATGCATACCCACATATGTATGCATATATACATGTACATATGTACATTTTGAACGTAACATGCATACATTCTTATCTATACTTTCTGATTTATCCATAAGTTAAAGTATCATCACTATTGAGTAATGATTTTAAAAATATCTGTATTCTCAAGCTATGGTGATAAATAGGCGTATAATAATTACACACAGCGAAAATCTAAACATACAATCACTTATCAGTAATTGTCTGATTGATTATCATTCATTTATGTGGGTGCAATAACTAAAGGAACATGTTTAACAGATTTTAGACAGTATCCAACACTGAAACTTCAATTGTGTTCTGTAAAACGATTAGTCTGTTACTTGCGATTGCCATCACAGTACAGATTATTATTTTATTTTATAAACATTGGGTTCAGGGTATTATCTAGTCGAGCACTCTCGACTAGAGTTTTCTTACTTGTTATATATGTAAATCTTTTCGCCTCTTACTCACATGAAGTTCAATGTGATGAAATTTCCCTTCTAATTTTACTTTATTTATAAAAAGAAATTCTGAAATTAAACAAAATATTAAAGTATTTGTATAAAATCTAGATTTAATAATACAAAATAAATAAAAACAAATAAATAAATAAGTAATAGAAATAAAAATATGTTGCAGTGGCGGCCCGATAATGGTAAGAATGTAGAAAGAATATCCTAATCGCCGATTGCGAACCAGTAGGAGAACTGGAGTGGGAGTTATGCTATTAACAGAACATAACACTGTTAATAGCATAGCATGTCGGCGTGAGGGAGGAGCAGCTCCTGTTAATGCAATCTGACATTAACATCTCTAGTCATAATTATAGTCAATATTAATAGCATTATTTACAGAGTTTTAAGATAAACTTAAAATTAAATTAACTTTATTTACTGAATCTCTAATGAATGATTTCATTTAATAATATATTTATTAAATATATCTTATAAATAATGATTTCACTTATATAGTATATAAAGATTTAAACTTTAAAAATAACTTCTGACTTTTCAATTTGTACGTAATTCCAGGAATATAACAAGATAACAAACTCGACTAATATTTGCTGCTAAACTAAGCGTGAATAATGTAAATTTCGCTCGTAAATGATTTCGAAAATAATTGCAAAATATATATATTTAGATATATGTGTACACATTTCGCTGGGGGTTCATAAACAAAGAGGCACAGTGTCTAAACTTCAAAGGATAATACGGTATGGAGGAGAATATGCTTGGCAAGTAAATGGCTTCCAGGCTTTTCGGCTTGCAGTAGCAGCGGATGCACACGTCTGATAAAGCGAACAACGGACCCATATGAACAAGTAACAACAAAAGCGCAATGTTTTAAATAAATAAATAAATATGACACATAAATACAAAGCGCTTGGCAAAAAATAACAAAAAATACAAAAAACAATGGCTCGACAGCCAGTTTTTCAAAATGTGTGCGAAACAGGGCAACAATAATGAATGGCAAAAAAAGAGAGAGAGAGAGAGGGAAGGAGAGACTGTGTGAGAGAGAGACAGAGAGTGGGAAAGGGAGAGAAAACATTGAAAGCCAACCGACAGGGCCCGACAGTTAATTCCGCGAAAGAGGAAATTACAATTCATGCCCTTTGGCGGGACTCCATGATTATCGGATCGAATTAGTGTCTGCCCGGACCTGAGCCGGAGTTCGAGCCTGGGATCTGGGATCTGGGATCTGGCCTCTCTCGACTCTCGACTCTCGTCTCTGGTTGCTGGTATCTGGTATCTGGCTACCTTTGTGTCGCTCGCGCGAGCTTGTGTG
This sequence comes from Drosophila koepferae, assembly GCA_030914345.1. Taxonomy (NCBI): domain Eukaryota; kingdom Metazoa; phylum Arthropoda; class Insecta; order Diptera; family Drosophilidae; genus Drosophila; species Drosophila koepferae. Next base: position 2,397,627 of record JAUESR010000198.1, on the reverse strand, counting down.
TCGGACAATCTGTGAATTGTCCTGGGGGCACATGTGCACACATTCTTTATTGCCGGCGTTTGCAGCTTGCCCCATTTGAATGAACTTAGCAATTCATTTGTTTCAGCAGCTCCCCATTTCACATTTCTCCTTCCCCCTCTCTCTCTCTCTCTTTCTGCCCTGTTTCACTGCGCCTTTGTTTCAATTCCGTTGTCATTGTGGCCCACTCTCTGCCCGCTGCTTGGTGTCAGACTCCGAATTGCACTTTTCTCATAGGGTTTGTGGTATTCAAATGTTTGAAATAGTTGGAATATGATTAATTTATATATTAAAACGAAAATCTGTAAGCATTTCATACTGACAAACTGATTATAGCAAAGCCAAAATATTGTTGAATTAAATTATTGACTTTGTAATCCATAGTAGAAATTAGTATATCCATCGACTTGATAAATAATTTTCAATTTATTGATCTATTTATTACAAATATATATGTTTTTTTTTTTTAATAAATAATAATAATTAATAGCTAATTTTAGACTGCTAAGAATAACAATTTCAATTTGTAATTAAAAGTGAATATATAAAGCTCGTAGCTGAGCACTTTACATTACTTTCAGTTCGAATCATAAACACGTATATCCCCATTACAGAAGATCAAGTCGGCAGCCATTCAAACTTTGCTGAACAAGTTAATTTCAACAAATGATGTATGTTATATGGTAAAAGTTTTGTCAAGTTCTTGGCACGATCATTAATACAAATAAATAATAATCGATTGCATTTGGTATTAATGATATTTCATACTTATAAAGTAGTTGGTTACTTAATCAGACAAGTTATTTTCAATAGATGAATTATTCATTTGTTTATAGTAGTTAGATATAACTAAAATTATTGCTAGCTATAGCTAAAGCATTGGCTGCAAGGCCTTAGGTTTGGTTGCGATGAGTCTTGGACTTCGTTTGCTTGTATTGTGAACATATTAAAATATGAACATATTAAAATATTTCATATTTTAAGTAATTTTTTTATTTTTTACATTTATTTTTTTATTTTGCTATAAATATACTTTTTTTAATTTTATTGTTTTTTACTAATACATATTTTATATTATTTTGATTTTAAGTTTTTTTTATATGTATATATAATTTTTTTTGTATTTTATTTAATTCTATATATTTTTAATTTTTTTTTTATTTATTTATTTATTTATTTATTTATTTATTTATTTATTTATTTATTTATTTATTTATTTTGGCATTCAATAGTTTTGTGGGAATTAACATCGTTTGGAAAGTTATGGGGTCAACAGGTGATATTTTTTCAAGACCTTGGTTCCCGAAGTTGCGTCATCTATAATAAACGATCTGCATATTTAAGAACAATATTTAATATCTATAAGCTAACAAAGAAAAATCTAAGTAGATTGTTAACAAAATAATTTGTATTCCAATATTTTTTCAATGTTAGGCTCACAGAAAATGAGAATATGGATTTCTAAGAGCTTTAAGATACAAATTGAATAAAATGATTGAATGTTTAGTTAAAAGTTGTATACATGAGACACATTAGACTTGAGCATCGAAAAGGTTTATGGATTCCCTTTTTGAACACGCTTTTGGTTCAAAGAAAAGAGAATCTGTAGTTAGTTAATTATATGTGTCTTGTATTAGGCTGTTTGACTGCCTTTGGGAACTGGCAGCCGGCAACTGGCGTTTGACAAGACCTGACTCATTACGGCGAAGACATGTGTTAATTTATGTAACTTTCCCGAAATGCCATTGTGAGGTACATAAATCATTTTCGTGTTGCTGCGTTTGCTGGCCTCTGCCTGCCTGCCGTCTGGCTGGGTCAGTGCCTACTCGTTTATGTTATTTTTAGTTAATTGTTTGCGCTGTAAAATGTTTATGCGTTTTGCCAGCAACAACAATAAACACAACGCTGTCTGCCTTTGGCCTCTTTGACTAATGTCTGCCGCGTGCACGTTTTTGCTTGGGTGATTTATTATGCGCAAAGTTTTCGAAAGGGTTTTCTTTTCTTTTTTTGTTTTTTCTTTTGTTTTACTGCTCGAATCATATCAATCATATTGAAATTAATTAAGATTGCATAATAGACATCAAATACATGCAAACACATTTATAATTGCGAAACGCATGCCTCTCTGTCTTGCACAAATTGTGGAGCATATACAAACATATATCGGAATGGAATGAAAGAGTTGCATAAATATATATGAAGCTCTATCACATGGACTATTGCAAAATTGAGTAAATTGTCTACGGTATTTATTGATTAATAGAAGCAGAACCTCTCAGAGTTGGGGTAATTTATGCATAAATTCTTTTTGAATTTCATGAATTTTAATAAATAGGATTTGTATTTTTAGCAAGCTCGAATCCTAAAATAAAGATTCCTGTAGATTGTTGATTAGATATTATTATAATAATATAATAATAATAAATAACTTGTTTCGAAATATCTCAACTATAGACACAATTAATGCTACATTAATAATCCTATTATTGCTTCTTATCCATAAGGACTAGGATGAAATATAATGAATATTTTGTATATTTTGTTTCGCCTTGTGTTTTATTATATTCTGTCTTCATTCAAATTACGTGAATTTTGCTTATTCATATATTAAATTTGTCATGATTTTATTTTTATTTATTAAAATACAAAATGTTTCTTATTATTTTAGTCTGATTATTAATAATGATATATTTTTTTAATATTTTCGTAATATCGATAAGAATTGATTACAATTTTCTCAAAGAAATAAAAAGTGTAAAATGTATTAGTATTTAAAAAAAATTAAATAAATTATTAAATAAATAAATAAATAAAAAATAAATAAGTAAATAAATAAATAAATAAATAAATAAATAAATAAATAAATAAATAAATAAATAAATAAATAAATAAATAAATAAATAAATAAATAAATAAATAAATAAATAAATAAAATAAATAAATAAATAAAAAAGTAAATAATAATAAATGAATAATAATAAATAATAAATAAATCAATAAAAAGGTAAATTAATAAATCAATATTAATAATATGAATTAATTAATAATAATAATAATGGATGCCGGGGGAGCGCACAGTGGGTCAACTGAGCAATCTAGCGAGATAAAAGTCAAAGTTAACTTATTTAAAATGCATTAATTTTTCCCCTTCATTTTGGCAATACTGGACAAAGCTTAAAAAGCTTTCCTGAGAGCTTTTAGATGTTCTGCTGATCAGCTCGAGCGCCTTGACATTTAATGAGTATTCTACAGTCGGTTTTATTCGACTGCAACGCTCACGTATCTATTCTTATATATGATATTTTAATCTTTCTCTCTTAAATATTATTCAACTTACTCTAAAAGCCTTATTTATTTCTATTAATAATTATTCACTGAAAAATCATCAAGTTGTCGTTTCGTTTATAGAATTGGCTCAACTACAAATTGGCTTAACATTCATTATTCAAAGTAGCCTTATGTTCAGATCTTACATTATTTATGCTTTTGCTTAAACACCTGCGACTGGTGGAAAGTTATGGGACTAGTTAGCTAGGCTAGCAGTTGGTTTACAGCGCTACACTATACAACATAATTACAGTGCGTAGAGTGGCAAGAAAACATTCACTGGGCACCGAGCAAGCGAAACCCCGCGATCGGCATTAAGACGAGGCTGTTATTAAGCTGATCGCCATTTGGGATAAGCATGGCCGAAATGGGCTTCGGTTGTGTGTGATTAGCACCTGAAAAGCCCCAAGCCAGGTGAATTAAGCACGACTTGCGATGCGGGATCTCGGGCCTGGATATTGACGACGAGTTGATGGTGCTGGCTTCCAATCGTGATGCACAACAACTGACAGCCAGGGCGTTACACAGTTCTTGCTTTTCAGTTGAAATTCTGGCATAACACACACACACACACACATGCATCGAACTGAACGGCAATAGCAACCCAATTTTGTGATCATTAATCATGAAATCCACTCACTTGGCCGAGCCGCGACTGTAGCAATGACCCATTGAGGCAGCCATTGCGCATGAGCGCGTAAACAAGCATAAATTAATACGGCAACTAATTTAATTAGCCATAAATCAACGAGTTTATTAAACAGTAGCCCCCAATCATGCCAAATGTATACAGCCATAAACTGCCGCAAATTGGCTAATGCAAACGGCGACCCCAAAGTAATGCCCCATGTGATTATTTATCTTACACTGCGTGCCGCCCACAAGCCTCGCAATTTCTGTCCCTCTCTCTTGCCCTCTCTCTCTCTCTCTCTCTGCATGCACATTAAAAATCAGTTAAATTCAAATACACCACAGACCCAAACACACACACACACTGACAGAGATATGAAACGGTCATAAACAATTTTCATGCATTTAGTCGGTCAGTTGGCACAGTCGGCAGACCAGAGACCAGAGACCAGATACTGTGGATCAAGGGGGGGAGCGCGACTCTACTGGAGACTCCATGCTGCGCCATGCGAGTGGCCCAGTCGAGCCTGTCCGTCCACTCGCTGTGCGACCAAAAGGCATTTGACACATGAATTTCAAACATTTATGGTTATTATAAAGCATTTAAGATTATTATGCTTGCCATGGGCCATCAGTTACAATCGAGTGTATTTCGATTTTATATAATTTTGACGTTGTCGCTTTTGTATTTTGTTTTGCTTTTTGCTGCGCCGACACTTAGATTAAGTGCTAAGCTCTATTTGTCGCATATATTTTCGTTTCCTTGAAGTATCTTTAAAAATTTTATATTAATTAACTATATAGGCATATAGGATTCATTAGATTCATAAATTATATATATGTATTTGACATAGGTATATTCAAATTGCAAATTGAGTGCTGTCTAAAAGTTTTAATAATAATTAATTTTAGCTTAAATAACTTTTATTTATATTTTCATCATATGATTTCTTTAAATAAAAATTTACAATAGTTGTAATAATTCCGTATTTTTAAAAACAGTTTTTTTAATTAAAAATAAAAAAAAACTAAAAGTGACAAATTTTCAAAAACTGAAAATTCTATTTGAGTCTCTAAATTACTATTTACTTTATTTATATTTTCTATAAGAAAATCTTGCATGTTATGAAAGTCTCGCATTTTAATATATATTCTATGCTATATATTCTCCAAGTAAATAAAAAAGTAATTCTGAATAATTAAACATTTTTGTATTAATATCAAACTACATTAAAAAAAAAAAAAAAATAATACAAAAAAGTTTTCATAGCTTTTAATAATTTATTTTTATTTTATTAGATATTATATTTATTTTTATATTAATATCAAACTACTAAATCTCATTTTAAAAATTACAAAAAAAAAGTATTCACAGCTTTTGATAATTATTTTATCGATGAAAAATATTAAAATTTTTTTTTTGTAATATTAAAACGCATTCTCTTTTCTTTTACTTTTTGAATTATTTTATTAAATTAAACTTGCAGAGAAAACAGATTTCGTATATTTTAGATTTTCTACCGTAAAATATTAATTATGTGAATTTTAAAATTTTTAATAATAAAAAACTTTTTTTCAATTTTTAAAAATTATATATTTTCGTAGGTTACAAAAGTTTAAAGTTTTCCCATTCTCTAATCAATAAAGAAAATGTTTTAATTTCAGTGAAACTCGATAAATTGTTTAGTATTTTTCAGCTTGCTTGAATCATTTAGTAAAATAAGAAAAAAGTCTTTTCAGTTGTTGTTTTTATTCAAGTGAATGCTTTGATATTATAAACAACAAAATGAGTTGGCTAATTAGTAAAGGCGGCAGTAACATGTTGTGTCAGCACGCTCGGAATGATAAGTGTTAGCGTTAGCTATTGAAATTCAAGTTTTCCCATTGCCGGCGCAGACGAAATTCAAAAACGAAATCTTGGCCGAGTTGACAAATAAGTTACGCTTAATTTTGTGGCAAGCGTTTATAAACCGAGACACGCAACACATTTAGACAGCAAAGCACCTAAAGCGAAGCCATTAAAAACGCCACACTCTGATCAGAAATTCAAAGACCGACCGAACCAAAACCGAAACCAAAGCGAAAACCAAAACGAAACCAAATCCGAACCCTCGACAAAACTGAGCGAGTGCCATAAACTTTGAATTTTACGACGCTGTGTGGTCTCATTTGACATATTGTGGGCTTTACGATTCCAAAATTAATGACGCCAAGGCAGGTAACGGGCGCTCGGATTTGGATTTGGGGGCGCCCTGACTGAAGCTCTTGAAGCTCAGTTCGCTTGGGTTGGCTTGGCTTGGGTTGGCTGGTGCCATACCGGTTTTGTGTATTTTAAACGACATTCTCATCAGTTAATAAGACACATACCCATTTTTATGGCATTAAACGACGACAAGTGAAACATAAAATATATATTTACTTCATTTTTATGCGCTTGCGAGGCAACAGCGAACTCAATTTGCAATGCAAATGATCAAAGCGTTTGCTTAGTCCAACTCTCAGCAGCAATCTTTGGCTTTGAGTCTTGGTCGTCATCGTCGTCGTCTAGTTAAAAACAAATTCATTGAAGCATTGGCAAAAGTTTTGTATTTTTTTTTTTCGTTTTTCTGCTTTCAGCAGCTGAAATAAATCGCAATCAGGCTAATTTACGATCTGAGCAACTTTACGTTCTGCGGAGCTTAAATTAAACAATTTAAATCTCATTTGGGCACATAAATTAAGCGCAAAGTGTCAAACATCGAATTTATGATCAAATTGCATTTAACGCCATGTTCTCCCTCAGATGAGCTAATTTAATGTCAACCTCGAACCGATCGCAATTTCGCGATACGAAATACGCGAAACGCGATAAGCCACGAGCAAGTGCTAATTGCATTTAATATTTATTGATTTTGCTTATTAATTAACTTTGGGATCTATATACTCGATATATGTATATATAAAATCGATTCAGTTTAATAGATTTAAATTTCCTGTTCACGAAATCTACTTAAGGCATAAATTTAGCTTTTAAGTGTGTTTGCATTTATTTACGACTCAATAACATTATTTACCTCCATCGAGAATCGCATCAACATATAACAATATCAAATTCTATGTTCGTAATGGGCATCAGCTAATGAAAGTTCTCTAAAGCGAATACTAGATACCCTACAATCAGCTCTGACTTGCATGCATTATACACAAATATATTCATATATACAGTTCGACATACTTAAAGATACAATTCAACATTTATTTTATACTCAAGTATCATTAATAAATGAATATAAATATATTCTTTATAAAAATAATGAATAATCTATCGATTGCTAAATTTATTATGAATTTAGTATTTTCTTATATCAGACAACTAGAGTATTTTATATATCTAGCTAGCTTCGATATATTGGACTGTATATCAATAATTTGATTATTTCTATATATATTATTGAATGGGTTTATTGTGTATTCTATGAGTCGCATCTGATCAAATTTGATTGATGTACAATTCGTTTGAATTCAGTATTTGAATTTCAGATTTCTTCGACTTCAATCTTGTGCTACAAGAACTTATCTTATAAGTTTTATAAATTTATATTTATGCATATTAGACCCATCAGACTACTACAAAGTACATCAGTTACTGTCAATCATTGGGCTTTCATACCAGAGCTGCGCTTGATTCATGTAATCATTCTTAGAAAATTACGAAAAAACATAATTTATTTGGATAAACAAAGTCCTTAGAGTCTTTAAAGCATCTACTTACTGAGCTTTGTTATTATATGTAAAGTTAATATTAAAGTCTTATCTACATTATCATGCGATATTCTAAGAGGGAATCACAACGGTGTTCATCTCACTATCACTCATTAGATGATATTATTACTGATATCTGCTGTGATCATCCAACAAACTTAACTTTCGATGCTAAGCAATCATAGAATATTTTTCAAGCTGATGTTTTCAGATTTTAAGTTTCTAAACTAATTTTATGTAAAGATGCATTCAAACAGCAATTATTCCTTCAAATGATAATATGATCTATATTTCCACTGATCATACGCCAAAAATTACGAACTAGATAGAGACTTCAGAAGCTATACAATTAAAATCAATTATAGAGTGTTTCATTTCAGATATCTAATATATCAATCACTCTCAATCATTTGAGTTTTTAATAAAATGTAAACGCTTTGAGAATTAATGATTCGAATTGAGCTACCTTTTTAACACTCTCGAGCTGCCCATTTCGTGAGTGCCCAAAAAATGATTTGATTTAAAGTTCTCGCATAATGTGCTTGATGGGCCCAGGGACATTTTGTGGACTGCTCGTCCCATATTCATAAATCAGCGCTTATTTCGCATGAGAGTGAGAGTATATCTCTCTCTTTCTCTCTGTGTGTGTGCGTGTGTGTGTGTGTGTGTATTGGTATTGCTACCCCTGTTGGCAGCAATTTGTTGGGCAGACAGGCTGCATCCTTGCGTTATCCTGGCCGGCTCGTCCTCCTCCTGGTTGCTGTATTACAAATGACTGTGGAATATTTATAAGCATCATAAATTTAATTTATGTCGCCACTGCGCCCGCCGCGTTTATTGTGCGCATAATAAACGCTCTTCTCCATTTCGCACAGGCACCCCGACCTCCTCCTGCTCGCTCGCAGTTATCCGGCTATTGAAGTAATTTATTATTTTTATACGTTTCGTATGTGTGTGCGTGTGTGTGTGTGAGTCTGTGTATGTCTGTGTGTTTGTGTATTTGTTTGTGGCACGCATTTTATACATTATACATAAAATATAGTGCGAAAATTGCAGTTGCTATTATTTTTATTTATTATAGCATTTTTTGCGTCGCGCAATTCGAATTTGTGTGGTAAGTGATAAAAATGTTTCCTTTTTTTTGCTGTTTTTATACTTTGTTCCCAAAGGGAAAAAAGTATATTGGTTTTGTGCAATGTCCGTCTTGCTGTCCGTCCGTCTGTCCGTCTGTCCGTCTGTCCGTCTGTCCGTCTGTCCGTATGAACGCAATATTTTTCGGCGCTATTAGAGCTAGAGTCTTGAAATTTTAAACATATACTCATATATGCTCCCGAATTATAAAGTGTAAAAATTTTCCCGATCCGCCCACTAGGGGCGTGGCAAATCGGAAAACTCTTCCGCCCATAGTTAAGTTATCATACTAGATGATGAGCTAGAGAGTTGCAATTTGAAATGCATACTCGGGGTGACAACCCAAGTTCAAAAAGCTATGGCGGATATATCTACGCCCATTGGGGGCGTGGCAAATCGGGAAATACGTATCTTCTACACCGTTAAAGCTAGAACGCTGAAATTTTGCATGTGAGTTAATGTTATGATTCTAAGAAGATCGATCAAAAAGTTATATGTCTACGCCCATTGGGGGCGTGGCAAATCGGACCTGAATATATAGTGATTTTTCAAATTGTGCTATATTTTGAACACTATTGACACTAGAGACTTGAAATTTTGCATGTATACTCGGGTTGACAACCCAAGACTAATAAGCTATGGTAGATATATCTACGCCCACAGGGGGCGTGGCAAACCGCAAAAGTTTATATCTCCCACAGTTTAAGAGCTAGAAGCTTGAAAATTGGATGGTTGAGTTACTAATGTTCTCCTCTATCGATGCCCCAAAAATAATTTTTCAGCCTCTTTGGGGGCGTGGCATATCGAAAAATACCCTGTAATTTTCGCATTTTTGGAATGTAAGCAACCAAATTTTGCAGTCATGTTAGCCTCGGCCTTTTCTAAGAACTGGCAAAAAATTATGCGTCTACGCCCACTGGGGGCGTGGCAAATCGGCAAAGAAGTTTGTTGTGGCCAACTGCATAATTCATGCATATAATAGCTTAGTAGCAATTGCTAAGATGGCAAAAAGCATTTTAACATAAATTTAATAATATTAATAAATTTTAAAAAATAAAATTGATAAGTTTTTGATTAATAAATAAAAAGTTTCCACCGGGATTCGAACCTAGGTCTTTTGAAAACAACATGTAATCGTTAGCTAAACCTAAATCAATTCACAGCTGATCAGCTGACCAGCTGATCAGCAGCTTGTGACGAAACAAAACAATACAATCGCAATTCTTGCAATATGTATACACTTTTGGATGTGTATACACTTACACATAAATACATACATATATGCATGCATAGAAAAACTGCTTGCCACACAGCGTGGCAAATCGGAAAAATTGTTTTAGTTTTTGCTTAAATGCAAAATTCATATGCGTATGTTTATAAATTATCATCAATTGGCAGCAAGCATTTTATAATAAATATACAAATATAAAAAAATAAAAAATAAATAATTTTTGAAAAAAAGGTTTCTGCGGGATTTGAACCCACGCACCTAAGTATAGCTTGCATAGTGCTTACCACCAGCGCCACTGCCCTGACCTGCACTCCATTAACTAAAACCAAATAAGACATTGTAATGCATTGCTAGAGCGCCTTTTGACAAAACTAAAATAACGATCGAAAAATTCCCAATTCAGTCACAATTCGTAGAATATTCTGGCATGCAAACTTTTGTATGTATGTATACTTAGAAAATTGTGTATACTCGTATAGTGTGTACATGTGTAAATCTGTATGTATGTGTAGGAAAAACGTTTGTTGCTTGCCATGTACGTTTTCTAATTGCCGAAATATTTCGTTAATTAAATGTTTATTAAAGAAATAAGATGCACCTATGGGAACAAAGTATATCGCAGTTAGTGGCGCCTAACTGCAACGTTCTTACTTGTTGTTTCTGGTTTCGCCTTTGCTAATAGGGGTTGCTATCTAGGCTGAGAGGCACTAAATTATGCTGGTATTTGAGAGACTCTTGATTTCTGCATCTGCTTTATCTGAAATTTATTGTATTTGAAAATTCATATGCCCTCAAATCATTTCAGCAAAATTATAAAAAAAAATTCCAATAATATTTATAAATCTATGGAAGAGCTAATTTACACTCGATGCGAATACAATTTTGATTAGAGCAATTTAGAGCTAGATAAACATATTTGTAGAGTTGTTAAACAGTGAATTGAGCGTGATACGGAAATAATTTATTGTTTGGGTGTAATTAGATATTTTTTCTTGTCTACGTATAGAAAATGTGTTTTAAATTATCATATGAAATCATTTTAGCAATTATTTCGTAGACAGAAAATGATCATAGAACTTGGTCTTTAAAAATCAAATTTGCTATGCAAATTGATAATATCTCTAAAGCCGATTCGCACCTATGGAAAGAAAAGAAAAATATCCGTACGCATGTTTTTCTAATATTTAAAACAACAAAACTGAAATTTCATTGAACCAAAAACCGATTCATGATCAATGATGGGAAATGCTATCAAATTTATCAACAACCGAAAATTATCAGTAAATAAAAAAAAAAGTTTGATAAATTTGGGGGAAAATTTCCTACTTTGTTTTGGTCATAAATTACATTTACAAATCATTAATGAAACACTATCTTGCATACAAATTTAAATTTAAGTTTGAGCTCTAAATTTTCCTACACTTCTCTTACGATTTTGTTAAAAAGATGCTAAATCGCAGCTTTCACTTTGGAAAAATATTGCAGTATTTATTGGAATGTATAACAATATTTGGTACGCTTTTCAAGGGGTGATCCCAACTATCCATTTAATTTTGTTTTGTTTTTAATGATAACTGTGCTCGTGTGCGCTGTATGAATGTTCATATCCTGCATCGTGTCCAGCATCATGTCCGTGTCCAGCATCGTGACCGTGTCCGTGACCGTGTCCATGTCCATGCTCCTGCTTCAGTGAGAAACCGTGAGAGCTGGAGCCATGGTGTCCACCCTCATGGCCATGATAGTCTTCGTGATAGTCTTCGTGGCCATGGCCAGAGTATTCAGAGTGTCCCGACAACGAATGTTCCTCGAACTCAACCTTCCCACCCGTGTATCCACTATGTCCGTGGTGGACGGGCACGTGGTGGTGCACCTTCTCGCGATGCACATGCGCCTCGAAGCCCTTGTGCTTGTCGGCTGTGTAGTGGACAGTACGCTTGTGGCCATCGGCATCGATCAGCTCATAGTGTCCAGTCACCTTGTGGCCATCCCTCGTCTCGCTATGCTCCTTCACATCGCCCGTCTTGGGATCCTTGACTCCATACTTGAAGTTGTACTCGGAATGAGAGTAATGATGATCGCCATGGTGGCCATGGTGGCCTCCGTCATGGTGATCGTCGTGGGAGACCAAATGAACAGATGCATGGCTGGTGGCTCCACCATGAAACGGAGTTGCTCGAACCAGCATAATGGCCAGCAAGGCAAATGCGAAGGCGATGGACATCTGCAGCGAAGGAGATCTTTTAATGAAAGGAATATTGATCTCTATGGATCTTACCTTAGTGGCCATGGTGCTGCTGCAGACTTAAGCGTTGATCTTGCCTAGGCGTTGCTTGAACTCTAAACTCAAGCGAACTGTGCTTGAGTAGAGTTCAAACGTTCGTATTTATAGTCAGAGATTGTTTTTTGTTTGTGTTTAAATACTACAGACATGTGTTTTGGTGGATTTACACACATGCAAGTACTACTAATACATTTTGAAATTAACCTTAAGAAAGCACTTCCACAATAAAAGTTATTTAATAACTTTTTTTGCAACTCGGCACAGTCGCTGAATTCAGCCCGGAGTGTTAATATCTGTAAATGATTGGAATGGGATCTTGTGGCAGGGTAACTCCTAGACTGGCACTCACAATTGGAGCACTCTTAGTTATTGTTTATTATAATGCTATAATCATTTATGGGGTAATAAAACATAATTCCTTATAAATTTATTTAATACTCGTTCATAAAGTGAAGGGGCATATTGGTTTTGTGTAATAATAGCTGTTCATTCGCTTTTCCCCCATTTCGATTGCCTGTCAGTATTATAGACTAAATCATTTTGTTGCTTGAAATTATACAATTTATTTTTTCGAATACACCTATTAGGGCCGTGACAAATCGGGAAATACTTCAGCATTTCATAAGTAACAAACATTGAAACTAGAGATATGTAAATGCTTTATCTATAAAAATATTAACGTTTAAGTCAGAAAATCGGAGAGCGGAAAATCAAAGAAACGAAATCTTCCACAGTTTTTGAGCAAAAATAAGCAAATATTTCAGGTGAATGCTATTGTCCTTCTCGAGAAATTCTTGAACAAGATCATCCTAAGAGAAGATATTACTCCTTTCGTATGTAAGAAGAATTTAGATTTAGATTTCTTTCCTCGTGCTATTCCCGAATTAAATTTAGTTAAGAGAGGCGACAATTTTTCCCATTTCCATGATTGAATGCTCAATGAAGCTCTACTTAAAATTAAAATCTATGACGACATTAGAGCTTAAGCTACCAAACTTTGCACTTGGAGTGATTTGTTCGATATGCAATTTGAGTTTGTTTTATAATTTTAGTCTCGCCTCAAACTCCTTTGTGATAAATAGAAAATGAGGTTCACGTGCTGAAGTCAGATAAACTAAATACAAATACTTGTATACCATATATTGTGTAGTGCATGTTTTTATTAATGCACAAAGTGACAAATCAGGAAATATTATTTTCGGTATCCCAAGTGTTAGGGACTTGAAATTTAGAATATTCAATCGAGCCGATAATTCACGATAAAAGTAGCTACAGATCGCTGAAAAACAAAATGTAATAAAAAGGTTTCTTTTAACATTTAACAATTTGGAACCGCCATTCAAAATCTAACAAAAATCGAAAATGTATTAAATTAATATCTATATATATGCAGAAGACTTGGAGACTCTACCTTTAAAGATGAACGACATTTTATTTTTATGCCTTGAACCCATTGAAAATGGGAATTCAAGATATAATGGTTTTGTGAAAATGTATGTAACGGGCAGATCAGCAGAAACAAGTATGAAGGCTCTAGTCGAGAAGGCTCGACTACGAGATCCCCTGAACCCTGCAAAAAAGTGATACTCTTCTTCTTTACGCACTTAGATGCGCGCGCTCTGCTAACTGCGCAGTTGCTGCCGTGGCTTGGGGGTGGGTTGGGCTGAACTTTCGACGCTTATAACTCCATTTCTAGATGGACTATCTTTATGAAATTTTCAAAGTAGATTAGGAGTATCTAAATCTATCTATATGCCAAATTGCAAGTCTCTAGTATTTGAAATGCGTTTTTTTCAAATTGGGGGCGAAGGGGGCGTGGCATCCGAAATCTGTAAATTACATAATCTGCGTATCCATAATATCTATCTAAATAAACAAATTTGAAGTCTCTAGCTGAAACAGTGTAGAAGTTATGCCCAAAAAACCTAAAAAATGGAAACGAATTTTCGATTTTTTATCGATAATTTGGAAATGGGATGAGTTATCGAAAAAACAAAATAAACTCGTACTGCGTAGCTAACATACGCATGTTCATGTGAAATTTCAGCTCTCTAGCTTTTGTAGTTTCCGAAATCTCGACGTTCATACGGACGGACGGACGGACGGACGGACGGACGGACAGACGGACAGGGCTCAATCAACTTATTTTTTTATGCTGATCAAGAATATATATACTTTATGGGGTCTGCGACTTCTCCTTCTGCCTGTTACATACATTTTCACAAAACCATTATACCCTGAATTCCCATTTTCAATGGGTTCAGGGTATAAAAAAAAATATATATATATATAAAGAACTTAAGAACGGCTCAGGCGGGACTAGAACCTGCGACACCTACATTCGTTGCATCTGCCTAGCCATCTACACCACGGCTCACTTAAACGATATAGTAGCGAAAACGAATGAAATTCGCCATATACGAAAAAAAAAACTAAAGCAGTGGCTGAAAATACAAATACAATTCAAAGACAATTCTAACGCAATTCAAAAACAATTGTGATTCTTAGAATATACACGCATAGCAACATAGAAAACGGCCCAAGATTTTTTGTGTGTATATGTGCACACGCATACGAAAATTGCTTTGCGTTGCTCAACGTTGCTTGCATTTCCATTGTTATTTTAATTGTTTTAAAATTTATAAAATATATAATGGAATGTAATGAGAGTTTCAGCATATGATCTACATATTCTATTTAACATTTTAGTTTTTTTTAGAAATCATAACTCTTTTACAATTAGCTTTAAATGCACAAATATGTACATATGTATGTATGTATGTATGTACGATTGCAGCCACACGCTGATCTACGCTTGCACACATATACATACATACATACATATGTGTGTATGTATGTATGTATGTATGTGCGCCCGCAATGCGTCATGCTGTCTTGCTGCCTTGCTTGCTGCGCCACATGGGTTTTGCTGCGAAAACTTTATAGACTAATAATTCTGTTTCTAGATGGACAATCGTATTGATATGTTCAGATTAAGATTATGATATTCATATCTATATGCCAAACCAAACTGCATGTCTCTAGTATTTGAAATGCATTTTTTACACATTTGGGGGTGTGGGGGCGTATTGATGACCGGAATCCAAAATCTGACAAAAACCGAAATTGTATTAAACTAGTATCTATATATACGCAGAAGACTTGGAGACTCTAACTCTAAAGATGAATTAGCTAGAATTTTATAACTGGTTCCCGATAATTTCGTTTATCGATAACTTTGCAAATATACAAGTTATCGAATTTCTGAAACAAACTCGTACTGCGCGTGCAATATACGGACCTAACACAAAAAGAATGAACTCTCTAGCTTTTGTATCTTCGGAAATCGACGCGTTCAAACATACGGACAGACGGACGGACGGACAGACGGACAGACGGACAGACGGACGGACAGACAGACGGACATGGCTATATCAACTTTTCTCGTCACCCTGATCAAGAATATATATACTTTATGGGGTCTGCCACGCCTCCTTCTGCCTGTTACATACTTTTAACAAAACCATTATACCCTGATTTCCCATTTTCAATGGGTTCAGGGTATAAAAATAAATTGATTGAGCCCTGTCCGTCTGTCCGTCCGTCCGTCCGTCCGTATGAACGTCGAGATTTCGGAAACTACAAAAGCTAGAGTTCTGAACATGAACATGAACACTCGTATGTTATCCCAGTTTTAGCTAGAGACTTCAAATTTATATATTTATTTAGATAGATATTATGGATACGCAGGTTTTGTAATTTTTGGATTTTGGATGCCACGCCCCAAATTTGAAAAAAACTCATTTCAAATACTGGAGACTTTCAATTTGGCTATACACACATTTAAATACTCTTAATCTACTCTGAAAATTTCATGAAGATCGTCCATCTAGAAATTGAGTTATAAGCGTTCAAAGTTCAGCCCCACCCACCCCCAAGCAAAGCACGCGCTCATAAGTGCGTAAAGAAGAAGAGTATCACTTTTTTTTGCAGGGTTCAAGGTATCTCGTAGTCGAGCCGTCTCGACTGGAGCCTTCTTACTTGTTTAAAATATGTTTTTATCGGAAACTTGGAAACGATAAAAGTATCGAAATCGAAATCGATTTCCCACTTTCGATGGGTTCAGCGTATAAAATATATAAAATATACCATTTTGGGACTTAGCTTATTGTAAATGTTAGTACAACAGAATTGAATCCTTAGACTTGAAGAAATGGCATTTGCGCATACTGGCAAAAAAATAAAAAATATAATAAACTAAATAAATAAATGTTTTAAAAAAATTTCACTCTCACTGGAAGGTAGCAGACTGAATTCTGCAGTTAACAGAAACTTCATAATATTACCCTAAAAATTACTAATGACTTTGAAATAATCTTAAGAAGGATTTTGTTTGATTCCCAAGTCAGAAGCTAGAAGTGATTTTTGTTAGCTATAATATTTGTTAATTGTTAAAATAAAATCTCGAATCGTAATGTTTCATTTTATTACAAAATTATTCAAAATTGGCATTTGAATATCTCTATTAATATAACATGCATCAGTTATTGTGTGTAAGAGGTAGAATTTTACGTAATATAACTTTGGCCGTTAGAGATATACTTAGCCAGACTCTCGACTAGACACTTTCTTACTGAACAAATCAACTATTCATCAATCTACTAGATCCGCCTCCCTAAGTATGATATGTTAAATATATTAAAAGTTGCCGTAGGTTGCGGTGATAAATCGTACAGTACGAGTATTTAAATTTGTTCAGAAATATATATATATATAATTTTTCAGCCGTGCATTGCATCAGAGTTAATTGTGCGTAGATTGACGATTTTAGCTCAAGTCTCTTGTCTAATACAAAGAATGTAAACACCTACAAGTAGAGGAGCCCAACCAGATCATGTTCGATATTTGTAGTCTCTTCTCTTCTATAGGTGGACATATACTCGTTTCACTTGGTGATATTTACAGTTAGCTCAAATTTAAAATCGTGATATTTTCACTTTGGAAAAATATTGCAGTATTTATTGGAATGTATAACAATAATATTTGGTACGCTTTTCAAGGGGTGATCCCAACGATTCATTGAATTTTGTTTTGTTTTTAATGATAACTGTGCTCGTGTCCGCTGTATGAATGTTCATATCCTGCATCGTGTCCAGCATCATGTCCGTGTCCAGCATCGTGACCGTGTCCATGTCCATGCTCCTGCTTCAGTGAGAAACCGTGAGAGCTGGAGCCATGGTGTCCACCCTCATGGCCATGATAGTCTTCGTGATAGTCTTCGTGGCCATGGCCAGAGTAGTCAGAGTGTCCCGACACAGAATGTTCCTCGAACTCAACCTTCCCACCCGTGTATCCACTGTGTCCGTGGTGGACGGGCACGTGGTGGTGCACCTTCTCGCGATGCACATGCGCCTCGAAGCCCTTGTGCTTGTCGGCTGTGTAGTGGACAGTACGCTTGTGGCCATCGGCATCGATCAGCTCATAGTGTCCAGTCACCTTGTGGCCATCCCTCGTCTCGCTATGCTCCTTCACATCGCCCGTCTTGGGATCCTTGACTCCATACTTGAAGTTGTACTCGGAATGAGAGTCATGATGATCGCCATGGTGATCGCCATGGTGGCCATGGTGGCCTCCGTCATGGTGATCGTCGTGGGAAACCAAATGAACAGATGCATGGCTGGTGGCTCCACCATGAAACGGAGTTGCTCGAACCAGCACAATGGCCAGCAAGGCAAATGCGAAGGCGATGGACATCTGCAGCGAAGGAGATCAGTTAGTGAAGAGAATATTGATCTCTCTGGATCTTACCTTAGTGGCCATGGTGCTGCTGCAGACTTAAGCGTTGATCTTGCCTAGGCGTTGTTTGAACTCTAAACCCAAGCGAACTGTGCTTGAGTAGAGTTCAAACGTTCGTATTTATAGTCAGAGCTTAGACAGATTTGGACCTACTTTCGAATTGAGACTTAGTTACGCCCTTTCTGGGCCAAGTTTGTGAATGTAGCTGAGCGTATACTTTCGCTTCGACAATTACTGGCGTGTTTGGCAAGGCTCTTTTATTTGATTAATTTAAATTAAATCCACGGATAGTAATTCATTCCACGATTTATTGTCCCATCGATGGCCAATTTAAAGTGACATTGTTTATGGCTGCCGTCGACGTCGTCGTCGTCGTCGTTTTCGTCGGCATAATCCCTGAAAGCTGAGCCTGATGCGAAGATGAGGCAGCAAACGAGCTTCAAGATTTATATGCCAGCCGCACGTTGAGTCGTTGACGTCAATCAGCCTGACAAAAAGTCATCAGAAGAGCAGTGTGGACCTTGTCTCGATTCCTCGATGCCCCAAGATGATCGAACCCAGTGGCTGTTGTGCCAGATCCCATCGCCTGGCTGCCTGGCCGTCATCAGTGGCTCAGTTGTGCAGTGGTGCTGTGGTGCTGTGGTGCTGTGGTGCGGTGGCTGCTCGCTGCTGGCTACTGGCTGTCAGAAGTCAATCGGCTGCCGTCTGTCAATGTCGTGTCGCCTTCATCAAAGGCGCAGCTCCACTGTCGATTCGACAATGGAATTGAATGTGCATGTAATCGCAAGGACTCGACGCTCTGAGGGAGCTGTCATCCCGCATACAATTTGCATTTGCATTTGATGCGTAAATTGGCTGCCAATGTGCATTTCTTCTACAGCCCATTGGCATTCCTAATTACCTTGTGCAGAATTCATTTAATCTTAATAATATTTATTTTTTGAAATTTTGTTAGAAAAATAAACAGATAAAGAAAAAATCTTCTAACATCAGCTTATTTTCCTGTCGACTGCTGACTGAAAATAATGCAACTAAAATCGAAAGTAACCAAAGTCAGCATTTATTTAATGATCTTTAAAAGAGATCATACAAAATTACCAAAATATAGATTGAAATATTTTTAAAATTAGAATACTCAATATATTATAATATTTAATTTGCAGCTCGAAAGATCAAAGAGATCAATTGAAAGCTTGCAATAATTTGACTTAATTTAAAGCAAGTTGATCAATGTATGTAATTTTATGAATTAGGAATTTAGCATAATATGCAGAAATAACAATATTCATAACAAATTAAATAAATTGCCATGGTTTTAAAGTTTCTTGATTAAATGAAACTATAAAATTTAATTGTAAATATAAAATAAATAAAACAATTCGAATTTTATTTTTTTTTTAAATATAGAATAATAATAATAAAAATAAATAAATAAAATTAAATAAAATAAAATAATATTAAATAAAATAAAATAAATAGAAATTATTAAAATTTTATTGTCCATCTTAAGAGAGGATTGATCTTGCTCATGACTGAAAGTCTACATATGAAAGTTTACGCAAGTAACTATTGTATATCTGTAAGGAGTATCTGTAAGTAAAGCATTTTTCAGAGAAGAATATGCAAAGTAATTGAATTAGCAGTAATATGACCTCTAGCTGGAATTATTTAATTAAATTAATTCAAACTAAGGAAATTTCAATTAATTATAATTTAATAATAACTAAATTCTTCTGCGCCGAAAGGTTGCATAAGACTCTACCTTTCAGGGCAGGTCAGATTGGAAATCATATCTTTCAATGATTCGCATGAATCACAACTCATATCGATCTGCTTACACGAGTTCTCTGAGGTAAAAATTAAAGAAAATACAGATGGCTAGTATTTGTCCACTGTACACTGAGCCCATGTGTATTTCAATTCTGATTCACATGAGAGCAGATATTGCCAAGTCTAAATTACATTGGCAGTCTACGAAGCTAATATACTGTTATAGCAGCATGAACCAGTATAAAAGAGTGAATTTTTTATTCGAATTGAATTGAAAGTGTAATTAAGTAATTTATTGATGTAAACTTAAGCTTCTGCGATTATTCAAGCGTTATATGTACATAATTTCAAGCTAAATCCCGCATCTCAGCCGCATTCAGCTGAAGCTAACAATAAATTGGTAGCTGACTGTGGCCCTCAGAGCAGCATTTCCATTTCCATGTTGTTGCTGCTTGTTGCTTGTTGGTTGTTGGTTGTTGGCTGTTGGCTGTTGGTTGGCTGGCAGTTCGTTCGGTAAGTTGGGTCGGTTGCTTGGCTGCTGCTGCTGTCAGTGTCATTTCTGGCTGCGTTTTGTGGGCACATTTCGGCTGGTTGATTACTCATGTCAATCAGGATTCCAAACAGCGACGACATGCTGTCAATCCTTGTGTCATGGCCGCTGAAGTTGTTGCCATTGGAGTTGGACAACAAGTACGCTTGATTGTGCGGCCCAGAAGGCAAAGAGCCCCAAAAGGAGCAAAACGAGCAGCCAAGCGAATTAAAATGAAATGAAAAGAAGAGAAAAAAAAACCTATTGCCACAAAGGTGCACATGGCAGTACTTACAGTTGCTGTTGTTGTTGAATTGATGTGCATTGTATGTAAATTGGGCGGTCGTTTTCGCATTTGATGCCCTGTCAAGGGATAATCAACAGCAGCAGCAGCAGCAGGAGGCTGTCTGACGCAGGACATCGACATTCACGAATGCAACAAAGGGAACAACGTCAACAACTGCAACTCATTATGCAGACGCATAAAAATGTTGCAATACCCCTGCAATGAATCGCCGTATCGATTGATGGAAGGTCGGAGCTGTCCGGCTGATTGCTGCTACTACTATAACGAGCGTTCAGAAATACTGCGCCAATGTACGATAATTTGCAACGAGAATTTCTCTGACAGCCCCCGCACTTTAATCGGCTCCGATCCGCACTCGAGTCACATAAATTTTTGCCTCCTGACATTTCGCGAACGTTTCAGAATTGAAAACGATGTTCGGCTTGTTGACAGATATTCGTTTGACAGACCGTCAACCGTCAACTGTCATTGCGAGCGGCGTAAACTTTAACTGGAAGCCAAAAGCCAAAAGCCGAAAGCCAAAGCTGAAAGCTGAAAGCTGAAAGCTGAAAACTGTGAGCCAAACACTGAGAACCGAGAACTGAGAACTGAGAACTGAAAACCTTTGCGCACAAGGGCCAATCGATTGAACTGCCTTGCTCATCCTGTGCTGACAATTTTCCATTGGCATCGTCATTATCATTGAGCGGAGCTCTTCGTTTCGGACATCCTTAATGCAATTTACTGCATTGCCTTGAATTGCATTTATAGATGGGCTCCGTGGCTGATCCATTATGCAGCTTCGTTGCTTTAATAATTTCTTAAACAATGAAGACGTAAAGAATTTCGAATTGTATAATTTACGATATGTAAGATATCAAATAATTAGTTTGCCTGTGAAGAACTTGAATCCCTTTTTTTTTTATGTAAAGCATTTCATGTATTACTAATAAAAGTAAGTAAAATTAATATAAAATATAAAATAATACGATATTGAATATTTAATATGATCAATTAGTTCAATTTTACTCAACTCTATTAAAAATAATTTGAATATAATTTAAAGTTTTCATAATTTAAATTTTAATTTAAATAGATATTCGAATACTTTGAGAGCGCCAAACTAAAATTGTCAAAAGAACAGAAAGACAAATATTTAACGCAGAAGAGACTCTGCTCCAATTCAGACTGAAGATTGGCTTATATATTTGTTAATTTTTCACTTAATGCACTTTTCAGTGCGCGACGTTGCAATTAAATTTGTAATTTAAGATCTACGATTCGCTTAATAAATTCGCTTTTTGAGAGCTTAATATTTGTAAAGAGATTGCGGTCAGTTGTTGCGTTTTCACTTTATTCAATTCAATTCGAATGATCGGCTTGATCCTGCTAAGCAGGTTGTTCGCACCTGAAGAGAAACTGATTATCATTTGATTAGTGTAGCTGTTCAAGCGGCGACAGCTCTGCAAATTGCCTACATGGTCATAAATAAAGTGGAAATAAGAGAAAAAATCATTGTCGCCAAACTGTGTCTGACTGCAATTAATTTTAATTTGAATGCTATAGAAATATGCATTGACATTTACATATATTTGCTCATACATATATAGTAGCTATAGCCAAAACTAGCTTACATGAATTTCAAACATTTTATTTGAATTGCATTATAGTTAAGCGAAAAATATCAGTAGCTCAGGATTTTTGTTAAAGGAAACTTATTAAATAGACTAAGACGGGTCCAAATACTAAATTGGTTATAAATAATTTAAGTCTATATGATGCAAATGTTGCATCTGAACATTCCCCCCTTAAATACACAAGCTTTTTTAATGAATGAATTAATTTAGTTTCTGTGTTTTGTTTGTCTTGTAGAATTCTTTAGAAATAGCTCAAATAGCCATAAATCATAGCATATTTATCTTTCAAGACACTTGTGCATAACTACAAAGGCTATAGTAATGTTTCTAATATCAAGTGTATTCACTGTATTCGCAAGTCTAGCTACAGTAGAGCTCACTCAGGTCAAACAAAAAATAGTTAGCAAATTGCCAACAAATCAGCAGCAGGCGCGAGAAGTAAAGAATGCGTTCAGAAATTGCAGCCATAGCAATTGAACAACGGGCAAAGGGAACAAGCTACAATGAGCAACTGCTAGATACCCTGTAATATTTAGAATTGGAATAAAAGGAAGTGAAGTGAAAGAGGCATAATATAGATCTTAGTCTCAGCGATAGATACAAGATAAATTTCAGAAATAATATATATATGAGTAAGAGAGATATAAGTAAGAAGTCTTTCATTAAGTTAGAGAGAGGGAGAGAGAGGGTGAGGCAGAGAGCTGAAGTGAACTGGAGTCTGATGTATGCTATGATGGAGCGAGGTGTTGCCGAGGGTTCCCCATCGACTAGGTCCGTGTTGACAATCCTCGTCAATTACGTTGTAATGCGTCTGCTGGCAGCATTGGCAGCGTCTGGCAGCATCGCTGCTGTGTTCCACAGTTGGCATTGACGCATTGCCTGACACATTATGATGCTTGATTTGTTGTCATCGCAATTTTGCCACCATTCGGATTCGCGTTCGCATTCGCATTGGCTCGTCCTCAGATGGCAATGCCGCCAATCTCGGCCGCGGTGTAATGCGAATTTTTCACTATGGACAAATGAGTTTGTCGCGGCCTTTTTGCGTTATAATTAGGCTTTTTGCTGGCTGCCGAGAAATATCTTACAACATTGTTGGCCTTTCAGTTATTAATGGCTAACTCTGCACATGTCGGAATCCAACGTGTTTATCGCAATCGGAAATTGTTGTATTTCGCTGCCATTCCCGTCGCATTGCTCTCCGTTTTTGCCGACCCGACGACTCTGCAAAAGGAGTTTGAGCGAACTCATTGAGATGATTAAATACTACAGCAATGCAAAAGGAAATTAAATCGAACGTCACCAAAACGCATTTATGTACATACTATATATTAGATATACGTATATATATATGAACTTTAGCTTTGCTTAAATGTGTATGGAACAGAGTTAATGAGGCATTTATGCCTATGTATTCATGAGCATCATCAAGTGATCGACTGTGTCAAGTTTCTCTTGCTGCCCATATGTTTGTGCACTCGTCAATGTTGGAGAATGTTCGATAAAGATAATTGGAATGTTGCATCTCCTGCCGATTGCACAGCTCTAGTTTGCCTGATATACTACTGTGCTGATATGCATTTTCAAGTCTATTAGCACAGGGTATCGTTGGAGGTACTTGATGTTTTCAACCATTTGAAAATGAAATTGAAGGTGAAACATGTTACGAATTTGGTTGCAGAGCTAGATCGACTTGGCTTGTGATCCTTATTATGATTCTCTATATAACCTTTGTGCAAGCATGAACATGTCACATTCATAAATACATTTATGTGCGTTATCTGATGCCAAGTAATAAATATGTCATTCCTTAGTTACAGCGACCAAGCATTGGTATATTATGGATATAAAAAGTTATATATTTGGATTCAAAGAGTTCAGAGTTCAGATTTTGAATTCGTGAAATGTGGAATAGTTTTCGTTAACTCTTTTACAACCTTGATCCCCGATTTTTGGTATATATATTGAAATGTTTGACTTAAAATTGAATTTTGTCATGATGATATATAAATTGTTGTAAAGTATTTAGATTGCAGATCTTTTATATATTGTTTTGGAGTTTTTGTATGACTTTTAAGTATTTTTTAGTCATTTGAATTTTTATTGAAAATGGGAAATCAGGGCATAATGTCTTTTTTTTTTTTTCGTTTCAACTTAAGATTTCTTGTAGATGTTTTATAATTTTTTTTTTTTTTTTTTTTTTTTTTAGATTTTTTGTATAGTAGTTGTAGATTTTCTTTTAATGATTTGTTGTTAAATATTTTTTTTAGTTTTTTTTAACATTTGTTTTTTGTTTATATATTTTTTTTTTAGTTTTTCACATTTTTTTTTTAATAAAGTCTCAGTTCTAAGTCAAATGCTTAATATTCACATTTCTATTTTGTCTAAGATAATTTTCAACCTTTGGCCAATATATAACTATATTTATAGACTTATATACACAGATGATTTCTATATGTTTCACATTCAACTATTATTGTTACCTATTTTAATTAAGCTACCCAAAAAGCTTGAAAATCCAATTGAATACCAATGTGAATTATTCCTCAAGTCTCTCTGAAATATTCTAACAACAGTCAAATTACTCGAAACTCGAACATTTTCAACGCTGATAGATCGATCAAATGTGGAACACTGGTAGCTGGCAGATGTAATCGGACGTGCTCTTGAATGCCCCTCGAGGCATTACAATTAATTTTCGAGAAACTATAAAAATTGACTAGGCCGCCGACTATTTAGGTGCCGGACCTCGAGTCGGACTCAGAGTAGGAGACGAGGTCGGTGCCTTTGTGCGAATGAAGAAAAGGCAGTTACTTTAATGAAATACATCTGTTCGGAGTTTGGTGGTTTTTGTCGGCGTTTCACACAAAAGCCAACAATTTATGATTAATCACAAGATCGATGAGAAAATTATGCTTATGACAATGGGCAAAGGAGGCAAACTGGCAAGCGCATAAAGCCAGGCATTAATCTGCATTTTCTAGGCCCCAGCGAGATGACAAAGCGCTTCTGGCGCATATAATTATTGGTTGCCGACAAAGATCAGATGGAAAAGAAGTCGCCAGTGGCAGGAAATGCCACTTAATTTGTTTTTCTTCTCCCATTCCCACTCCCGTTCACATTCCCATTCCCATTCCCATTCCCACTCCCATTCCCTGAAATTCCCTCAGCCAAAATGTCATTAATGGCAATTGCTCATAATGACTCCACGTCTTTGTGGTCTGATCAGACCTCACTCAGTCGGCATGCATCATTTGCTCTATGTGTGTACAATGAGCACTTGACTTTTGCTGATTATATTATCTGCGACGACAATTCAAGACTTGTCTTATAATCAATTAACATAAGTTTCATTTTGATTCGATGTAGCTGAAATGGTCTAAATGGAAGTGGTTTGATTATGAACTATACATTGAACAATGCACAAAGGCCGCGACAAAGGTCGTCGGCTCAATAAATGAACTGAAAGTATTTGGTGATTTTTCTATGATTTCTTTTCATTGAAATAAAGCATTGAAGCTGACATATATTCGGCAATAAGTTATGAGATTGATTTGGTAGAGATAGAGCCGAATAGAAAACAACAAAAAATATATAACTATTTTTTATTTAACTCTAAGCATTTTGTGGTATTATATAAATGCAATTATATCAAATGATACTGGCAAGAAATCCATACACGACCTATTTTTTGTATTGAAAAGTGAATTTATATATAATTATAAATGTATAAATATGTAGGAGAGGCCAGCCTCAGGAGAAGGCGTGGCTTATTATTTATATTTCATTTATTAGAATATTATTAGAATATGGATCTCGCTGTCTGTCAATCTGTACGATCTTGTGAGTGCAGTAATCTTCCTCACAACTTGATTCGTACACATTTTGTATTTTAACCTTTTTCTTACAACAAAAATTGTATCACCAAAATGTCCATATTTCCAATAGTTGAGGTATTCCTAATGTTATCTATGAATGTTAGTTGAAGCAGTCATTGATTGGGATTATTGGAGTCATTAGAAGTATAATTAAAAGTTGAATATACAGTATTATATCTAGTATTTATTTTAATTTATTTATATTTATATTTATTTTTCTTTATTTACATTTATATTTAGTATTTAATTTGATAATTTAATCTAATAATTAATTGATTTAATCTAATAATAATAAATTTAATAATTTATTTATTTATTTAATAATTTAAGTATTTATTTTTTATTTATTTATATTTTTATTTATTTACATTTATATTTAGTATTTAATTTTATTTATTTACTCATTTATTCATATAATAAATTAAATTTTTAACTTTTATATTTTTATTTATTTATTTTAATTTATTAATTTTACTTTAAAAATTCATTAAAAAATTCTATAAATTAAATTTTTTCTATTCATCTTATTATAATTTATAATTTAATATGCTGTTTGAAAGCTATAATGAGCAGAATATTTAGATAAATTAAAATATATGAATCTGAGTAATTCACACGTTATGAAAATAAAACTAATTTATTCTTTCCACTTTTCTTCAAGAATTAATAAATACTAAAGTAATGATTGGGATTCTCTATATAAAAATTAATGTTTTGTGAACTATATTTAAAAAGCTTTGGGCATATGCCAACTATAGTTCAACAAAGATAACCTTCTACACTGAAGGAAGTAATATTGTTGATTGTTTGCGCCGGGTGACAAAACATGCATCAATTAGGTAACACCTAAGTAGGGAAAAAGAGGCGGCAACGAGCAATGTTTGTGAGACCCTCTTAAGTAGGGAGGATAGTGGTTGGATTTGGAAATGTGCAAAAGAGGATATATAATACAGGGAATAACAAAGGACGCAGAGTGATGCATATCGGGTTACGACAAGACACTGTGGAACATCGAATTTCACAATTGAAAATTTGATCCAGCTGATTTGGCCAGAGATTAGAGTGAACAAAAATGTCGGCTACCAGAAAAACAAAGAAGAAGCAGAGGGAGAAGAAGAGGGAGAATACAAGTTGTTGGCTTTGTTTTCGGTGCCGGGCGAACTACTGGATTTGTGCGATTCTTATCTTAATTCGTTTGTTTTCATCAAATTACAAAATTGCGTGTGATAACAATCAGAAGTTGAGTCAGTCCCTACGGCTAATCCCTGACATGTGACAGTGGCAATGCTGTCCATCATGGAATTAGATATGATCATAAATGTGCAAAAGGAAATACGAAATGCGAGCAAAGAGCCAGAGCCAGAGCCAGAGCCGGAGCCTTTCAAATCTACCCTCTAGGTAGCATTAAGTACCATTGTATAGCTGTCAGCAGGCTAAGCGCCCCTTTTTCTCACTTGTTGGTTTTCCGACAATTGTGCTGTATCTACGACTATTTTGTCAGTTGTTGTCTGTTGGCTGTCTGTCTGTGTGCTCCGGTCGGCTTATTTAATGCATAAACAATTATTTCCATCAGGATTTCACAAAAAGTCGACAAAGGCAAACAATCCCGAATGCAATTCGAGTGAAACTCTGACAACAGCTGCCCCTTCAGTTGGCATTTTCAAACTGGATTTACGTGTGGATGTGTCTATGTATTTGCCCAGTGATTAGCAAAGGGATTCAGCATTCAGTATTCAGTGTTTTATATTCTGTATTCCGTAGTCTGTATTCTGTATTCTGAATTCAGTTCATTTCAACTGACGTTTGCACAAATTGAAAAATGAAAACCGCAAATATTTTTAGTGCTCTGACGAATGCAGAAATGTTTCTTTGCTTTGTGCCTTGGTAATTACTTAAAAATATTGTTTCGAGTCAAATGCGGGCATTAAGCACTATTATTTCTATAGTAAGCCGGGTTTGCATTGCATGTTCCTTGGTGTGAGGTTTCCTGTTCTCTATTCTGGGCTCGGCCAGCAGCAGTTCCTATTTGTATCGGATTACCTGACGCGCGCTTTCGCTACATTTGGCAAATCACTGACACAGAGAGAGAGAGAGAGAGAGGGAGAGAGAGGGAGAGAGGTGAGACTCCACTCTATACTGGCTGGGCCGGGCAACTAATTAGCTTCTGGCCAGTGGACAGGCTATCAATTTACCACAGAACGCATCGGATAGCACATTTGTCCGAGTATGTTTATCGGCAAAAGGCGGCCGAAGCTTTGTGCTGTCCTGGCACCTTTTGGCCCATCATATGGGGCGCTAATCTCTGCCGCACAGATTAACGCACAGCAACCAATTTCGTGTGTCCGACTGGCCAAATGACAGCCGCCAGAAGGTCCAAATTTACGGCTTTCTGGGTAATTTGACACTTTGGTCAGTGTACAACCCATGGCACCATAGAGGACCAGAGGAACAGAGGACCAAAGGACCAGAGGCGACCCGCCTTCATTACGTCAGATTGTTAAGCGACGTTCGGGGTGCAGTCGACCCTCGGCTTCGGGGTCAAGCTTGTGCTTACCGTCAATTGATCACAGACGTCTGCAGTTGTCATTTAATTTTCCACTCATACCATCGGAATTAATGGGTGCTGAGTGTACGACATTGCTCGCCATTCATGTGTTAGCTAATGTGATTGACGACGAACCGTTTGATATGCTACTGTCTCGTTCAGGGAGTAAAAGTGACTCATCTAAAGATATTGCAATTGTCATCTAAAGCAAGACTTGTAAGTAAACTCATTATGCTAAGCTCTTTTTCAGCCAGAATGTACATAATGGATAAATTGCACGACTCCCATGACTAATCAATGTTTTTGCTCAAAGCCCAACACGATATACATACAGTGGCGAGCACTTTAAAAATGCTTTAATCGAACCGAATTTTTGGATTTAGATTCATTAGATATATTTTAATAAGGAACTCAAAAGGATTTTTTTTTCAAATTTGCTTAAAAACTAAAGTTTATAAGCTTGATACATAATATTCACTTTTGCTCGTTAATTAAATACATACTCCGATTTTGGTGAAAACTTGACTATCATAGGATAGACTCTCCAGATCTGAGATCTGCTGAGAGCAGTATATAAACTTGTATCCTTATCTCCAAGAATATATATTTGTTATTTATTATTTATAATATTTGAAGTCAGTCTGAAAATGTAAAAGTTATTTGTGCCGAGCATCAATTAATGAGTAACGAGTGATTAAATAGGCGCTGTCATGTCGTAGATGAGATTTCACTGCTGTGTTACTTCTGTTTAAATGCTCATATAGCAATTGTTCAGTCATTTGCTGTGAGTTATGTATGCAGCAATGGGTATGGGCATGGCCAGGACAAATAAGAACAACAATTGAATATGGGAATCGTGTGTGGCAGAAAAAACAGAACGTAGCATAAAGGCATCCGTCATTCAGGCTTGCATGCATTCATATTTTCAATCATGTATTCAATGCAATGCGCTCTGCCGAATGGCCAGGCATGGGCAGGGATTACGAGTGTGTATTTAAATAAAAGTCCAATGTTTACTCTGCTCACATTCACATTCACAATCACAATCACAATCACATTCACATTCACGTTCACATGCAGCTCGTTAGCTTAAGATATTGCGTATTGGTTATGTCGACAAAAACCCAGAAGAGGAAAGAGATGAAAAAACGTTGTTAAATATTTGCATTTGTGGGGATGGTAATGGTCATGGGGCTGGCAATTGGGCTGGGGTTGTCGATGGATGGATTCAACGCATTGTGTGTCCGTCAATGTTGCTCTGTTGGCTCTTCAATCAATAAAATGTCAGAAATGCATTGCAGACAACAAGCCAGCAGAGAATACAGCAGCGAAAAGCGAAAGGCGAAAGGCGAAAAGATATACTGAATGACGTAGTGACTGGCGGAGCAACTCGATTGGTTGTCTGATTCCTAGGCATGTCTGATATATGGGCTTGTATTGACATGGACACAGTTCTTGACTTTTATTTTGTTGCTGCCACAGCCGGCCAGCCTGCCCAGCCAAGGAGGGAGTCAGCGGAGTCGGGGGAGTAGCCAAACAGTGGAACAGTCGAGCAATCGAGCAATCGAGCCATCGAGCACCCAACAACCGACATCCAACATCATATGTCAATATGTCAGTCAGTCCAACTGTCAGCCAATGTTTGCATAACTCTGCTCAGTTTTGGATCTCTCGTGACGGCTGCTGATGCTGCTGCTGCAGACTGCAGACTGGAGACTGCAGTTGCTTCTGGTTTCCTTTGATCGCCTTGATTTACATAACGTTCCGACAAAGGCCTCGACTCAATTTGGGTTTGAGGTTTTCTTCTCTCTCAGTTTTCAGCCCCCAATTGGTTTCTAAATTGCTGGCGCCGTCTGAATTTTGATTTGTTTGAAATGCCTGCCTTACGCAAATATGAAAATAAGTAAAAGCCAAACAAATATTTGTAGACGATCTGCGTGGCGCACCCAGGGCACAGCCAAAGATCTGATAAGGCGACAGACAGAGTACATAGAGCTGCTTAGCTTTCAGCTCACATATCATTTGCGAAAACCAATAAAACTCATATTAAATATCTGCCAGTTGTGACACCATCTGATAAAGCCGCCCGAGCCTAACCCATGCCCATAAATTAACCTTATTGAGATGCACGTTTACAAGCAATTTACTGTTTACGCATGCCATATAATGGCCGAGGTGGACTTTGGGTTTTTGGCTTTAAGAGCTCCGCATTTAATTACCCATAACGCCCGAGTCGCCTTCTGCATTCCTAATTTCTCTCTCTCTCTCTGTCTCTCTCTTTCTCACTCTCTCCCAAAAGCGATTTCGATTGATTCATTCACAATGTGTGACATGCACATACGAATGATTCGAGTATCTCGACTTGACTTGGCTAACCACCTGACGAGCTGGTCAAAATACAAAATAAAGACTGTCGTAAAAACTTTTATATCCCACTAATTGATCCGGTGAATACATCCGGGCAATCAAATCTCTTCACACACAACAGCAATGTTCCCAATGCAAATAAGCTCAAAACTGAAACCTGAAAGAGCTGTCAGCCATTTCGTTTTCAGCTTCCAGTTATGTGTTTGAGGGACTGTTCATGGAAAAAAGAAATCATTTCAGAATTTCATTAGGTGAAGCTAGACAATAGCCTTAAAATATTTAAATTCAATTATATCTTTGTTGAACATATTTCTGATAACATCATTTAGTGAAGCGATTTGATTTGGTATTGATCTCATTTTTATGTGGTATTTAACAGATTTATTTGATTGAAATCGAAGAAACATGAGAAAACTATTATTTCTTTGAAATAATTTGATAATCGAAGATACTAAAGCAGAAATGTAACTTAAATTTTTGTAATATTGATAAGGAAACATTCAGAATAAGAAACATATTTAATATAATATATACATATACATATATGATTGGTTAAAGACATAACATATTTTGAAGATACAAGCATACATTGTATTTACTTTTAAGATTTGACCTATGATCATGTTTTTATTTATTATATCTAAATATTATTATAATAAAATAATTTTAAAATGTAAATAAATATTTATCTTTTTATTTAGAATTTTTTAGCAATTTAAGTTGGCGGTTTATATTGTTTTAACTAATTGAACAAAATCACTATATTATTTCAAATATTAATTGCAATTTGTTTTGTGCTTAATGTAGATGCAACAAATTTCAAATCTCTTGCGCAAGAAAGGTCCAAATTGAATAATTAAACTAAACATTACTTAAATTGTTTTCATTACTAAAATTGTTTTCATCGTTAAGATACATGACTAATAAGTTGTTTAGATGGAAGCAAAGTTTAGAATAACAATTAGACAGATTGATGTAGTTACTTTCATCGTGGAGTCGATAATGCTATGCACAGCTTCATCTCGAAATCTTCGACTAGAAAAATTAAAAAAAGTCTTATGAGAATAATTATGAAATGTGAGCTGTATAAAATCATACCAAATTTATTTTGCAATTTACTTTAGCTGGTTTGCCAGACCTCTACTATTCAGCTTTTCAACTTTTACGGTCAAGGTCTGCACCTACAAATTTTTTTCTTTATCGTACTCAAATTTGAAAAAGCATCAAGTGAATTATATTTAAGATAAATGAGATCCTCATTAGTATTTTTATGAATTATGAAGAGCGAATTATCCACCTTGGTGGATTCTCCATTCTCATCCTGAGTTTCATTTATATCACAATTTAGTAAAGTAATAAAACTTCGAAATTGAAGTTGACCTATCAGAGAGAACCGATCCCAATAACAAATGCATCCGTCGCTCTGCTTAAGATTTTTACAATTTACACATGAAAAGCTAAAAATAATTATTCATTTAGAACTAAATTCCTGTAGCTGATATGCAATTGAGCAATTTCTATATGAGATGTTGCCTATCTCTTTAAATAATTTGATAAGCTAAATAAGATAAGCTAAATATTTGTATTTACCATTTAATTCTATATATTTCTTCCGCATACATACATATATTATTCATATTTTATTTAATATACGTTTATAAAATTGTTTAAAATCTAGTTTGACTTCAGCAATTATTTCATCATAATTTTTATAAAAATTTAAAGTTTTCTTAAGCTAGCTAGAATATTTAGAGAAAATAGCTATGGACAAATTTTTGTTGTTTATACAATATTTAAGAAATGTTTATTTATTTTAAATATGCAGTTTTACATGCTTCTTCGCCAATAATAATTATTATTATTATTAATTATTATTTTTTAAATATTTAAATTCTATTGCAAATGCAAATATTCATAAACAATCAATGAAAATATAAAACTTAATTGAAATTCGAAATTGAAATTAATAAAATAAATTGAGTCTAAGATCTTCTTAGAATATGCTTTGTTTAAGAAAAAATATAATCATATTCATTTTATTTTCCAATTGCAGCTTTAAGTCGACAAGTTCTTAACATAAGAAATATTTTTAACATATTTTTTAAATTTTCTCTCTCTCTCTCTCCCTCTCTCTCTCTCTCTCTCTCTCTCTCCCACTCTCTCTCTCTCTCTCTCTCTCTCTCTCTCTCTGTCTCTCTCTCTGTCTCCCTCTCTCTAAATCCAAGCAGTTAATTCTTAATCATTTGGCTTATTCCTTAATTCCACTTCTTATTCATCAGAATTCTCATATGTAAATTGAAGTAAATTGAATGTGTTTAGAAAGAGCTTAACATATACTTGAAAAAAAGAAGCGGAATCTATGCTATCTATGGTTCATCTTTCGTCAGTTGTGTCACAGCTTATCGCTTTAGTCTCTCGGTGGCTGACACATGGCGGGTCTCACATAAATTTAACCTCCATGAGGGTTTAATTGGCTGTCTGCCATAATACGCATCAACATATCATCGAGCTGAACTCGTTTGCCTCTCTGATGAGCTCCATTTTGAGTGCTCGAACCCTCAACGTGTGGCATTTTAGGTCTCGTTACTTTTTTCTCTTCTCATTTCATTTTATTTTTTTTTTCTTTTTCATTATTTATTTTGAATTTCGAATTTGTTGTGTTTTCATTACTGGGCTGCTGTCTGTCTGTGTGACTGGCTGCTTGCTTGCCTCCAGTGCCTCTCATCCTAAGAAAATAAAGAGAGAGAGAGAGAGCTGCTACAACCCCTGGACCGGAACAGAAATGTTCTTTTGTATATCTATAAACAACAAGCTGCAGTTGTTTTTCCTGTTCTCGTTGTCACTATTGTTGCTGTTGTTGTTGGTGCTGTTGCATTTAAGTACTTTGTGAAATTTTTGTCATTGTTTATTTGTTTAAGTGGTTCTGTGCACAGTGACTATCCATCTATTTGTATTTGTGTTTATCCTGATCCCGGTGCTGGTCGCTCGGGCACATATGTTCGCATTTTGTGGTCCTGTTGTCACAGCGCTTCTTCTTCTTCTTCAACATCATCGTCTACTCTGAGGTCCATTCATATTTTCATTACAATCACGAGTGGTTTCATTTATTTTGTTTATTTAGTCTGAGCTGCTGCTGTCTCCATTCATTGTTTGCCTTGGCTAGTCTAGTCCAAGAGTGTGGTCTACACTTCGCTTCGTCACATGAACCGAACCAGCTCCAGCGGAAGCTATAAATTGTGAACAGGTTCTTAGCTGCTTCAAGCGCAGTTGCAACACATTTTAACTACCTAACTGTCTAGACTCTTTCGTGAGTTTTCTCCAGCGCATTTCCACGAACCTCGTGACAGACTATTTTCTATCAACTCTCAACTTTGTTCTACAAATTCATTCATAAACAACAAGTAAGCCCTCGGGCTAAATAATAACTCTTTCGTTTTGATAATTGCTTCTCGGTACTCGTAAAACGTGTGCAGCACTCGACTTTTGATCAAATTTCCAAAGCTGTGCACGTCTTTGCTTGGAAAACTGTGCTGCATGTCGTCGATTCGACGAAATGTCTCTTGACTTGAGCAAGACATTGTTCTACTAGTTGTACTATCAATAATCTAAGGCGTAATCGCTGGCACGTTCGCATTTTTTCTAATTTATTAGGAATCCCGGAGAAGAGTTGCATGGGTCATCTGCTGTATGTGGAGTACAGAGTTCCATATTTTATGTGCCCTGATTCGAATCTTCCCGGATGCAGTGAGATCGTAGGCGAGAGCCTAATGCACTTGGATCGCGATTAGCCAGCGATGTATGTAAACATTTGAATATGTGATTCCCTTTAAGTATCTCTTTCTTCTTCTTTATGACATCTGCTACCGTTGCGAGAGCAATCAGAGTAGGGATCTATCGGATATATCTACCTGCCTGCAGGAGCAGCAGGAGCAGCTGATCGCGAGTGTCTTATCTGACGTCTACAATCGGCCACAATTTCATTAGTCCTAAGGGTCCTTTTTTGCCACTCGAGAGTTCGGTTCAGAGTGTTGAATTATTTTCAATTACTTGCGGCTTCAGTTTTTATGTATATTTTTTACGACCTTCGAGAAACCCGAGCATCGCGCAGCATATCAGATAGATTATCCAGCATGGACTAATGCAGTAGGGAAGGCAGAGCACATTTGGTGTTACACTTGAAATTTATGACATCCTCTGTCGCTCATGTATTGTCTTAATGATTAGCCTTTGTCTGCTACCCTGCTGAGCTCTACTTTCCCCTAACACACTCACGTACTCACACAGCAAGATATCTATCTGTAGCTCTCTGTCTTGGCCTCTCTCTCTCTCGCTCTCTCTGCTGCCATTGAAAGTGTTAATTGAACCATAAGCGTAACCATAAATGGATTTTATTTCCAGCTAAGGCAAAACAAAAACCCGAAACCAGAATTTATCGTCTTCTTTCTATCTTTCTTTCTGTCTCTCTGCTGCTGCTTGACAATCGTTTTATGGCTGCGTATTCCTTTGTCCTTTTGTCTGCTCCTTTGTCTCGAATGGGATTTTTTTGCTATCTTCTGCTATCCGGGGTGTTGCTGTCATTTGGGTGGGCATGTCCTTGCCAAATATATCCCATGTCTTTGACGCTTATGCAATTTGCTGCAGTTTCCGGCAACTGATTCTGAATGCCAGAGCTCGTGTTGTTTGTTCAGCACAATGGCTGGCATTTGAAACGGTAGCTGCTATTGCAGATCCCGTGCGGTTTCAAACAGCAACAGCCTTGGCCTGATCCCTGTGATGTGCTCGCAATGAGGTTAGCTCGGCCAAGGTGCGAGTGACAGAGATTTACCTCAAGCATCAAAATATATATGTATGTATATGGAGTTCAGAGTATATGCTGCTGCTGCTGGCTGGCGGTGCTAATTCATTCCGGGAAATCGTTGTTGCCAGCGGTTAATGGCGTTTAACTAAGCTAAACGCATAATCAACGAGCACAGCTTGCGCTTGCTGTTGCCCTTGAGAGGCGCGCCTTGCCTTGGGCCAGGGCGAAGAGCGATGGGGAGCGCCCCCAACTCACGACACAAATGCCGTATAATCACTTGTCGAACACTGCTCAATAATTAAAGAGGCAAGCAGGGCTGGAGCTCGGTTCGCATGCAACTAGCTATTAGGGCGCTGATTTCGTTGAAACCTATCAAAATACATAACAATCAGGACGCCGACGCCAATGCTGTGCCTTATGTAGCCGATGATGATGATTTCAGACACAGCCGACAGCTTCGAGTGGGCTTGCTCCGTAATTATATCGAACAAACATGAAAGAAGCGCAGCGGCCAAGAGCCCAAGCCGACCAAAACAAATCAGCAAACGCTCAAGCAAACGCAGACCCAAGCCTGGACTCCAAATCGAGCTCGGGACTCACTGGGGCGTTGCCACAACGCATAACAATGAAAACGTTTAAGCCAACTAACGAGCGGAGAGCTGTAATCTGTGCTGAATGCTGAATGCGGGATGCGGGATGCTGGCTCGGTGCTGCTCTGTTGGCGATTGTGGGAGTTGACTTTATGAAGTTTAACAAATTAATATTAAATTACGTGCCAAATTGGCAGATAAGACATGCCATTCGTAGCCTTGCCTTGCCCCGCCTGCCCTGGCTGTGGACCAACACTCTCCAGCCCTTCACTTCAAAGGATGCCACTGGATTTCTATGCAAACAGATTTCGCCTCTACCGAGAATTAATGATGCCCGACTCAGACGATCATTTGTCTCGCAGCGGAAGTCGAAATAAAACATCATAAAACATCGATCCCTCAAGTCGGCGCTGCTCTGTTTGGCTTAGTTCTCTGATATATGGTTAAATTGGTCCATTGGCGCCGCAGACTCGGCCTTTTAGCACACGTTTTCCACTTGGCTCGCCTTTCACTATTCGCCTTTAATGGCATCCTTTTTCGGTTATTATGGCCAGCAGTTAGGGCCACTCAAATAACGGGTTCGGGCATGGAATTGATTAAGGTGAAAGGCATCGGGCTAATAACAGGACACTCAAAGCGCTTTCCAATTAGCTGTCATTCATCAAGCCAGCAGACAGCAGACAGCAGACAGCAGACAGCAGCTACAGCAACAGCCCTCAGCACAGCCAACTAGACTTTTAATCTGAGCTTAGAGAAAACGACTTTGGGTGGAAGTGATTTCGAATTAATTATTATTTGTGTATGTTTAGTACATATTTGGAAATTACATGTTTCACTTTCCTATCAAATTTTGTATTCATTTTATTCTTGCAGGCAATTGTATAAGTAAACAGCGATGTATTTTCGTGGTTTATCATTATGGCAATTGAAGGTGAGAAAGAAAATATGAGTGCTCGGGTGAAACATTTCTGGTAGGAGATATCCTGTAGCACCAGATGAGATGTTAGTTTACACAATCAACAATTATAGTAATGCATTTGACGAACGTCTCCTTCAATAAGTATATTTAATTTCACTTTCAAGACCTTTTAGATTTGCAAGTAAAAGAATTAACAAATGTAATTGCAATTGTAATTGGATATCGAAGACTAGGAGATACCTTGAATTCCAAGCGATCTACTTTATTTCTATGTATATCGTTATTACATATATTGCTTTACAGCAAATAGGCCCAACCCATTCATTTATGTACGTACTGAACTTATGAGTATAATAATAATTATTCTAAAAATTTTTCGAAAAAAAAGTAAACTTGTATCTTCACAATTAAGCAAAATGCATTATTTTGTTTTTACATTTTTATACATATGTTTAAAAAAAAATATGTATAGAAATGAATTCATTTATTTATTTATATAAAGCGTGATTTTTATACCCTGAACCCATTGAAAATGAGAATTCGTATGTTAGTTACGCAGTACAAGTTTATTTTGTTTGTTCGATAATTCATTCCATTTCTTAATTATCAATAAAAATTCGTTTACTTTTTTTTACGTTTTTTGAGCATAAATCTCGACGATCATACGGATGGACGGCAAGACGGAAAGAGCTTAATGCACTTAATGCATTTTCACTAAACTATTATACCTTGAATTCCCATTTTCAATAGGTATAAAGATAAGATTTTCCTAATGCAAAACTAAAGAACAACAGGCTTTCAAACTATAAATTAATAAATATAAGTAAATTATAAATGGGAATACAATTATATAGTTTGAAATGTGGGAAGAAATTCTTATGCCAAACTTTGATAAATTGATAAAAATGCTTGAAATAAAAAATCCAACTTTGAAACTTTGTGATATGTCTTGTGGCTTGAGCCATGTTGATTTCTCTTAGACAGTTGAGTAGCTTCATCGATATTTACTTAATTAAAGTGAGTTAAATCCTTGCAACTAGCAGCAGGATGCCTGTCGGATACCATGAAGTGAAGATACTTTTGAACAGGACTATGAGCAAAGAAGATCTAGAAATGGTCGATTGTCTAGCCTCTGATTTTGGGTCCATGAACTGAGAAAAAGTTTTTTTATCTATCATAAGTTTAACAAGTCTCATTCATAAATTGGTCATCATTCCTGGAGCTTGTTTCCTTTCATTAGCTGCGGCCGTTGCTTGGCCAGTGACGGCAAGTGCTGGCTGAGGAAGTTAAGTCATTATGTTGCCAGTCATTTATGGTTATGATTACCTCTACTTATTGTCATAAAATATAAAAACACAAACATCAAATTCTTAAGCATTTATGCAACCAGGCATGAAAGCGTGCCCCTGGTGCGTCAAGTATTGCGCGTGTGCACGCATCCCCATCCCCAGCCACGACTAAAGTGAATTTCGTTATGCCCTAACTGTGGCTAATATTCATTTGTTAAAGAAAGAAGTGTATGAAAAGTATATTTTCAGTAGATTGCCCACGTCTCAAATTAAAGTTGAGAGGTCTAGCGGAATAATAATGCATATAGATATCATGTGAGGGCATTTGATGTTCGGCTTGTTGCTTTGTGTGCGCTGTGCGCGTTGTTTCAATTATGCTACGTAGTATTTGTAAGGGCCGCTGTTTGTTCTAAATTTCCACGAAAATTTTATGTAATTATTATGGCCTGGCTGCCTTCGACT
Organism: Drosophila koepferae; assembly: GCA_030914345.1. Classification (NCBI taxonomy): domain Eukaryota; kingdom Metazoa; phylum Arthropoda; class Insecta; order Diptera; family Drosophilidae; genus Drosophila; species Drosophila koepferae. The sequence continues at coordinate 2,358,402 of JAUESR010000198.1, read as the reverse complement.
GGAGTCGTTAAAGTTTGGTCTGTCAGCGCCGCTTAATGCAGAAAACGTGTTTGGGGCATCAGCGCTTCGACTGGCAGTTGGGAAGTGCACAGGAAGCCCATAGACGACTCGGGCTGGCGCCGGCCACTGTTGGCCCAGTGGAGAGCGCTGCAAGTGAACCGATCCCAGCTGCGCCGCCAAGTGTGAAGAAGCGCGCGTGCATCCACTTTATATGTAGATGAAGAGTTTCCGATAGAGCACGTGAATGGAAATGGAAAGGGTATACAGGTCGTACGACACACGCACTCGCACTCGCCACTCCCGTGTACGTGTACGTGTACGTGTACGGGAGTCGATGTTGCATAGAAATCATATTTTTATGACTTCGTAGAAATGTTGAGCACAAAATTTGTTCGTAATTATAATAAAACTCTATAAAACTCATCGTAAAATCTAAAAGCGAAATAGAAAATGAAACGCGTTCTTTGCATACCCTGAGGCCAATGAAAGTGGGATTGCAGGGTATAATAGACTCGTCAAATTGTATGTAAGAGGCAGCAGGAGGCGAGGTCTATCCTATGAGGAATATAGTATATTGTTGTTGATGACCTGAATCGAACAGTACGTTCGTCTGTCCATCTGTACGTTTGTCTCTTATTTGACTATGCGTCAGACTGTCCGTCAGTCCACCCGTCCGCCCGTCCGTCTGTCCGTCCGTCCGTCTCTCCTGCTGTCCTTCTAACTGCTCGTCCGTCTATTTGTTTCTCAGTTCATACGTTCTTCTGTTTGTCCGTATGTCCGTCTGGTTATCTTCACAGGATTCAGGGTATTTCCTAGTCGAGCAGTTCCAGCCCGAGCACTCTTGCTCGCTTTTTTTTCAACTCATTTGTTTTCGTTTCCATTTCCAAGAGTTGACAACTCTTCAAACTTAATTTATTGTTATGGCACACATTTGGTGGGTTCGCGATTGGGGCGCGGAGCTTACGAAAATTGATGGGTTGAATTTGATGGCGTTTGATTTGTTTATGAGATAGTAGACGCTGCGTGTAGCGCCAGATTTCCTGTTCATGAATCTTAATAAATTTTGGTCAATTTCGTTTATGATCGATGCAATTACATGCTGCTCATATTAAGTAATGTGATCTATTCGGGGAAATTGTGTTAGCCATGTGGCATGTGCATATTAAGCGAGTGTCTGTGCCTCTCGAAATATGCCTATGAACCGCATGAAATTTATATTAAGACATTATGCTCAGTGAGCCAAATTCAAGAGGATTCGGCAAGCCAAGCATAATTTAAATTATCAAATATCTAATCGCATATCCAATCCAAAATTAGGTTCTCGCAGCCAATAAGCGTATGACAGCGACACAAATGCATAATCAATATGCTAACATGCCCAAAACCCAATGAAAACAATCCACACTGACTCTGTGTGTGTGTGTGTGTGCTTAGTACAAATATGTATATTGGCTTAATTATCATCAATTTCGAGCAATTAAAATGTCTGCAGGGGCTTGAGCAGGAGCCGAGAGAGCAGGGAAGCAGGAGCAGGTTCGGGCTGAGGCTCAGGCCTAAGTCAAACTCTTGTAAAACAAGTCACAGCAAGTACCACGGCGAAGACGTTGCCGTTGATAGCAGGGCAGATAACCACGTAGACAACGACAGGAAGGCAGCCCCAGCGACGCTTAATTAATATAAATGCAAATGGGGGAGAGCGAGACAGAGAGAGTCAAAGAGCGAGCATGTATCGAAAAGAGAGGCAAGAAGAGGCGCCGAACTACGATGACAATTACTTATAGGATTTTGGTATGCCGTGTACTACAGACATACATACATATGTATGTATGTACGTAAGTATGTACATACGTACACACTCGCATGCGATTGTGTGTGGAAGGGGGCGGCTTGGGGGGTTATCGGCCAGACAGCGCCCCCGGCGCCAATAAAATGAAAATTTCCATGCGGTCATACAAACGGAATGAACAATTTCATAAGTAAGCAGCAGGCAGAGAGCGAGCAGAGACCACCGCACAGACAGACACAAGTTTTGGGGTTTCGGGTCTTGTTCGAGCACCCCGGGCCGCATATTTAATAAGCAAGAAAGCTGGGCTCGGCTAAGGGGGGAAATTAACGTGCATAATTACAAACCCCAAACAACCGTTTTGTGGTAAGCATATTAGATTTTATTAACTGTTGTCGTATAATAATAGAGCCCACGTCCCCGTCCCCCACTGCATTCCATTGGCTCGGACGTACGTGCAACTGAATGCGATGCGAGCGGGCGAAGGAAAATTCTATGAAGGAAAATTATACGCTTCATGCAAATAGCTGAACGAGCAGCAGCTGAGGCATACAAGTTGCAATTCAGATTTAGTCATTAGGTAAATAATGCATGAAATGCGGCTTCAATTCTAGCTTCGATGAGTTGTCTACGGCAAGAGCAACTGGGCATAAATTTTCTACTAATGTCATTTTCAGCCGAAAGCCATACTTAATTAAGCTGATAATTTGTCATTATATGTGGAACCAAAGGAAAGTACTTTGCTAACAATTTAGTTGGAGTTTGAGGAAATATTTCAAATCTGTTATTGTTGAATATTTCCTTCCACTGAAATGGGAAGTAGCATGATTTTATGAAAATCTATGTAGATGACACAATGAAAATTGGCAGACTCAATATTATATTATATATGTTTTTGATCAGGACGTCGATATAACCATGAGCGCCTGTCGGCTCGTATGAGACAGAGGTCTCGTAAGCCACAATGAAAGAGATTTGACATTTTAAGCATAGAATACCATATGCAATGCGAGTATTAATTTTATATAATATAATTATATTTTCCTGTTATCGATAAAAATCGATGTGTTCAAAAGAAGCTTATTCATGAAATTTCCTTATATCTTATATCTTTATATCTTGATTATAAATAAAATTGCTGATATAATATGGTTTGTGGAAAGGATATCGATGGTGTTTGTTATTCACATTCTAGTGACGTTAGATATTTTTTTTTTTTATTTGATATTTGATATTTATGAGAGAATTTGTAAAAATTTAAAATAGATAAGAATATGTAAGGGTGTGTAAACTTATATGCATACTATGCATATTATTATATTTATCAAAATTTAATTAATAATAACTTTTTTGAATATTTTTATATATAGTTCGAAGTCTTATTTTCCATGCATTCATTAATGAATATATTTGTAGTGTGGCTGGAGGTCTTTAATATCTATATGTTATTTACTTTATTAATATTTTATTTAATTTTATTATTATTATTTTTTTTTTTAGTTATTTTTATTTGTTAAACGGAATTGAGCTTTGCTAACTGGGGAAGTTTTTTTCATATTTATTTTATTAATCTAAAATATTATATTTTGTACTTGCTGAGCTTATTAGCAGAAAATCTGATCATCTACATCTGCATCTCTTACCTTTGAATCCCATCAAATGGTGAGCAAACCCACTCTAAACTCTATATTTCATTTGGGGAGTATTTCATTAGGGTGACAATTATGCGAGCATTTGTGCGTTTGAGCCAACCCTTAAGAGGCCATCGGAATCAACAGCTAGCTAGTAGTAGATCTGGCAGAGAGGCCTTTGCATTTGGTTGCCTAAGCCTGCCTTTCAGAGTCGGATAATTACAAAATCCGCTTAACCTCAAACGTTGTGTAATTCAGCATTCAGCATACCTGCACACGGCTCTAGCATGTCTCTAATTGTAGCTAAAGTGTACCTAAATATGTCGACGGCAAAGCTGAAGAACAGCGGCCCATGTTAAGTACTTAATAAAATAAACGCAGCCCGAGGCGAAGTGCATAAAAGAGAACTAAGCCGAGAACAAGGTGTAAGTAGTGTGATATGGAACGGGCCTGGCCTAATGCGTTCATTAGCGGAAAAGCTACCTCAAAGTGTATCCGCTGTTGTGGAAAAATGCTAAGCAAGCGACTCGGCGATGCAAATGCCAACTGCCAAATGCCAAATGCGAAATGCGAAATGGGAAATGGGAAATACGAAATGCAAAATGGGCTGGAGTGAGCTCCTAGCTGCGATTAACGAGAGCCCTGGCAACGTGATACATGCACCGTCTGCAGAGTATGCTGAGTGCTTAAATACTTAATGCGGTTGACTGAATCTTAGCGCGCATACTTATTCACTTACGGCCCGAAAGCCCACGTACATGTGCTACAATCCTCCACAGATGCAGGCATGATTGCATGCCCAACAGTTTTTTAAGCCGACAACGACAGCGACACCGGCTACGGCAACGGCAACGGCTGGAGTCGATAGACCCTTGACAACACTCGACTTGGTCACACAGTTCAGAGTTCAACTGAACTTCCGACACTATCGTAACTCATCCTCCTGCTGTCACAAGTGCCTTGCCCACGGCCTAATCCCGCTCGGTTGTGAGTAGAACCGTATGGTCAGGGACCTCTGGTTACACCCACACGACTTCCTGTGGCGTAAAGGAGGCGTCAGTGGGCAGCTCCATTGCCAGGCGTTGAATTCACACTTTGGCATTGTAATTGTAGATGACTTTGAGTTTTTAGCGTCAGTTCTGATACACTTGAAAACATATGAAAACAATGAGAAGGAACAAGAATTGTGAAGCACTTCTAAGGCCAGGCAAATCTATAAATATTTATATATATATCATTTTTTTCATTTTATATATTGTATAGTTTATTTAGTTTAAGCAGAGTTCCCCTAAAGTTCCACCAGGCAGAGCATTCAAGGTTCGTTGCCAATTCGAATTGAGAATCCGGTTTGTTAGCATTCATTGTTTGACAACTGCAAGGTGCTAAAAAAAAGGTTTGTTCGTTTTGTTTTGTTATTCTTGTTATTTTTGTTGTTCTTTATTGTGGGTCAGCCGCTTCGAATGCATAGTTGAGGGCCGTACCAACATGACACTCATCTTCATGTCTAACCAACAATTAGCAATGTGTGCTTCCCGTCAGCTGTTTCAAATTGCTGTAGACCAACCAGTCCGTATCCTTTCTGTCTTGGCCTCAGCCTAATTGACTTTTAATTGCGGTCTTTTTTTTTTGTTAGCCAAGGTGATAAATGAAAATTATACAGAGTGCTCTTCAAATTATAGACTCCTCAGCTGTTACACATGTTCGTCGCGATTTGGCGGCCACTCCAGTGGCTCTAGTTGCCCCTAGTCGCAGTCCGGCCTGAGCCGGCTCAGACTCAGCTTGGTAAGCCGCATTAAATGAGCTGTTTAGCTTGAAATGTGTACTCAATTTGCGAATAATGTGTAATTAGCGGTAAAACCCTACAAGTACCATGACTAAGCCATTATCCCCAGACTCTGATCAGAGACGTGAATAATGCGCACAGTGACAATCGACCAAAGTCGCTTAAGTTCTAGAGATTAGAGAGCAAAAGGCGTTCAGAGCTGAACCCAATTCAATTAATAGAACATGCTATATAGCTATGGGTGAAAAAGGCTTCTCAATTCAATATTTATACACAAAATATTTAAATTGTATTTATTTAATAGTTGGTGTTAAAAAATAAATAAATAAATTAAATAATTAAAATACAGATGTTTTATGATCTACATTTATGCAATGCAAGTGATATTGGCTAATGTATAATATGTATAGAATATAATTATTGTAAGATTAATTAAATATTAAGAGAAATAATGAAATGGTTATAAATGAATAAAATTAGACAATTAAACTGGAATTTAATTAGTAAAGAAATCTGAAAAGGCAAATAAAAAAGAAAGAGTCGAAAGAAGAAAGAATACATTTTAAAATGGCTTATCAAAATCTGTAGATGAAGTTTCTTTTCTGGATTTCATAATAAAATAGTGAATTTTACATACATATTTTATATGTCTATTAATTGTTTCGTTAATTCATTGAATTGATTCGGTATTCTTCATTTTTTGTATGATGTATCAAACCTTTATTTATCTTTAAATAAAGAAATACAATTAAAAAAAATAAAAAATAAATAAAATAATAATAAGAAAATATGTAAATTAGTATTTACAGAGGAATTCAAAAATAAAGAAAATGACAAAAGTATAAAAGAAAAGATTTAATGAAATATTATTGATCAACATTATCAGAATTTTCAGTTGGTAAATATTTGTTCTCGATTTTATAATAAAATAATACATTTTTTTCAACAGGTTTCAAATATTAACTTACTTCAGTGTATTACTTGTACTATGAAACTTACCTTAATAATTTCTTTTTTGTAAAAATGTTAGCTTAAATTAGCTAATATAAATTAATGAGATGATCTCTGTATGATCTGTACTCGATGATTAGAATACTTGTAAGATTAACTTTAAAGCAAATATAGTTTTAGGCAACTGCAATTTGTAGTAAAGCCAACTTATATTTACGTTTCACTTTTAATAAGTTCTCAGGCTATGTAAAACAAATAAATGTTTTATAGTCGAATGCTCATTTGAGCTGTTCAAGATTTTCCATGACATTTCTACCAAGACATTAATTTCTCGATTCGCTGCGTTAAATTAGGCGTTTGATTTGTGAGGGCAAATATATATTGCGGGCATTTCTGGATACGCTCAGCAGGACAATCGCCCCTGCTTCGAGGACAACTGTGACCGAGACTTATTCAGGCGAATACATCTGCTGACTGTCTCGACTGCTCGACTGCTGCTGACAAACTAGAAACCATATGAAAACAATAATTCGGTGCAATCGGCCAGCCTTGGCTTGGCTGGCTGGCTTTCTTTACGGTCAACTGCAACAAATGGAGGGCAATAAATTATAAATTCGTTTGACTTCTGCCTCCTGCGAGGCAAAACAGGACCAAGCCAGCCTTTGTTTCGGTCGCAGTCCCAGTCGCAGTTATCCTTGACCGCCCTCTCACTGTAAAATGCTGTGTGACCGTCTCCTGGCACCTACTACATATCAATTGTGCGTGCGTGTGTGTTTGCCCAGCCATAATTCAGCCTGACAAGCCAAAAACCATTAGTGAAGGCAATAAAAATGACAATAGAGGCAAATTTCCATATTGTGTTGCAGTCTCCTTGCCGTTGCTCGTTGCTCGTTGCTCGTTTTCGATTTCAGTGCATTGCATATCGGGCAGATCGAGTTGCCATATACTTGAATATAGTCCAATTACTGATCATGTCGTACAGCTAGTTCTCTACATTTAAAAGTGACACATAAATCATTTGGCGATGGACAGAGAGCCAGTGAGAGCGACAGCGATAATATTCGTAGTTATTACGAAAAGTACTGGCCATCAACAACTGGGCATATCAGAGGGCCACATTTCCGCTCCGACAACTGCCAGCATTTAGATAAACAATTACACAATGCCAACTTCCGGTCGCTGCCTGCCAACGGGGCAGAAAGAATAAAGACGCTGCCATGAAAAACGATGCCCATTCAAATGTTGGCAGCCACACAAAATGGTCAAAGCCATAATTTACAATCAGGCGACAAATCAATGTGCCCGGGGATCGAGTTCTCGGCATGCAAGGGGCTTTCCACTTCCATTTCCATTTCCATTTCCATTTGAAAACATATTGCAAATTGTTACAAAATTATTGTGTTAACTACATTTGCGACAGCCAACGAAACAGAGGACGAGAATAGAAAATGAAATGGAAATAAATCGAATTTGATAAAGTGCTGAATATGCTTTTATGCCTGCTCGCAACATAAGAGTTTCGATTGAACAATTTCAGATGAAAGCAAGACAAAGCCGAAAGACACTCTAACAAGTTTCCCTTTGAGCTGCGGCAGATGTATCGAATTAGTGAAGTCTTAAAAGGAGATAAGCGCTGTATTGTTGAAGCATTTCTCTTGATTCTCTTTGAATAGTATTAAATTGAATTAAATTGAGAATTAATTTCTTATTATTATTTTTTTGTATCAAGAATAATTTTTGTATTACAAACTCCTTTCGATTTTATAACGAAGATTGAATATAGTCCGGATAAGGAAATTCTCCTGCTTAGCTTGAAATGGAATCTTTTTCCCAAAGCCTTGTCGCTTCCACGGTGCTATCTCTTTTATATGACAATATCTTGACAATATATGACCTGTGTATGCAGTATATCGCAGAATGCTGCCAAAGTAAGTATTTCAATTATATATAGTATATATAAACATATATTCTTGTAGCATATAATTGAAAATTTGACAAGTACATGTATATGAGCTTGCATTTGGATGCATAGTAGACGAAAGTAATTTATGTATTTATTTTTCACACTAAACGCCACAATTTATTTGAGCAGCATTTGCAATGGCTCATTCACGTCGCCGTGCAAACACATTTCAATTCTTTTCGCTTTGACTCTGGCGACGCCTCATAAACAATAATAAATCCCAGAACGAGAATATTTGTGTAGAATCAAAGTACAATCTGGCAGGCGAGCCATGAAAGAAAAGCCCCAAGACGACGCCAGACAGCATATTGCCTAAATCCCATAAAATGTTGGCTACGCCTGCCGGCGCCCGGGGCAAGGGATAAGGGAGAGAGGAGAGATGAGAGAGCGGTGAGCGGCGCTCGGGGCTCGGGGCTCGGTGCTCGGTGCTCGGTACTCGGTTGCCCGTGGGCCACCAACGCCTCCTCAATTCGAAATGTACCATGACGTGTCGCTATTTTCGTCAGGCAGAGGGAAAACTCTTTCAAATGGAATTCACAATGCACTGCGAACTAACTAAGACAAACTAGACTAAATCCAACTGTCTGCACTCATGCTGCTGCTGCAACATGACACAGAACATTTAAAATTATGACAGTTTTCATTTTCAATGGAATTTGCTTTATTTTTAGCCACTGGCTGCTGGTTCGGGATTTCCTGGATTTTCTATTCCTTTGTTTTAAAGAAATTTTTAAATATATATTTTTAAAGTATTTTTTTACCAAATTGTTTTTGCTTTGTTCAAGATTCAAATATTTTTAAATAATTTATTTAAAGAAATATTAAATATTTTTAATTGAGATTTATTTGAAGAAAATATCATCTTGAGATATAGTTTTTCTAGTTCTTTTCCTTATATAATACATTCCGCCTTCGTTATCTGCAGCAGAGCGTGGGGAACGAGGTCAGATCTGTGTTAATAAAATTGTCATGAAAGAGCGCTCAAACAGCTGGATATGTGTACATATGTATTCAGGCAGGCCAGGACCTGGACCTAAGCCTGGACCCAAGAGGTCAAGCATGGGCCGCAACCTGTGACACGCATACACAATGAGAGACAATGAGGGACAGAGAACAGAAAGTGAGTAGGCGGACAGAGAGATAGAGAGATAGAGAGAGAGAGAGAGATATTTAGGGGAGAGTTTGAAATGGATTCGAAAATCTGTGAAAGTTGTAATGCAGCCCAGCTGGGTCGCCGGCCATAAATTAAAGGTAACTATTCACTATCGCCCAATAATAGGCGACAATAAAAATTTATTACACTTTGACCACCATGAAATCATCGTTAGGCACTTGCGAGCGCACCTACACGCCTATGCAATAGACTGGAAGGACATCAGCTGGCAGTGAGAGAGGTCAATGAAAAATGACACATACTCTCACAACAGGGGAGATTGGCAGGAAACTTGACTCTAAGATGTCCGCCTACCCGTCGTCCCGTCCGTCCGTCCGTCGTCCGTCGTCCCGTTGACCCGCCTGCTGCCAGCATCTTATACGGCTGTCAAAGACCGCACTGCTCGTTTGTCACATTTAACAGATTTGTTATCCTGTCGAGTTAATGTCGGGCACACAACAAGCACAGTCAGGCAACAAGGCAGCAAGGCAGCAAGGCAGTCAGGCAGCACATGTCCTGCCCGTTCATAAGAAATGCTCAACGGGGACTTTGGATAGAGGCGAACAACAGTCAGACGAGTTTGATGTCCCTGTCCGTGCCGCTGTCGCTGCCACTGCCGCTGCCTGGCAATAAAAACAAAAGATTGATGGCATTGGGCACACGTTCGATTTGTTTTCCTGTTGCTATTGCCATGTCCTTGCCTTTAGTGCTTTGTAATGTCTTAACATTTGACACATCACTTGGATTTTCCGACCCACATCGATATTGACGCTACGAGCTGCCGCTACCCCGCACCCTCCGCCAAGGATATGCTCGTTAGTTAGGGTTTCTAATAAATTTGTGCAACACATTTCTTTTCCCTCTCTCTCTCTCTCTCTCTCTCTATGTCTATCTCTCTTTCACTCTCTTGCCCTTCCCCATTCCTGTCGTCGCTTGTAACATTTTTATTTGATAACATATTGCATTTGGCCTTCGTCTCTCGTGCCCTCAAATCGCATTGGGTGAGTGGCTCCCTCGGCAGCTACTAAAATATTGGATGTTTCGGACTCTGCACATGGTGCTCAACGCTTCCACAACCCACATTCACATCCACAGCCACAGCCACATCCGTATCCGTGTCCGTCTGCGGCTCAACTGGCCGTTGATTTATGGCGTCTGTGTTGGTCATTCAACTGCATTTGATTTAGGTTGTAAATTGTTGTATATTGTGGCCATGTCTGCGTTTCCTGTTCGCCTCGACTTGTTTTCTTTTCTCTCGATTGTTGTTGCTGCTGCTTTTGTTGTTTTTCTTTATCACTTTGAAATTTTTCGCTAATGAATTTATCGTATTTCAGCTGTTCTTGGCAAAGTTGCAAATAGTTCACAGCGGATTGATTTACAGTGGTATCAATATCAATTACAACTGCACATATGTTTGTGCTTGTAATGGGCGCGATAATGGGCAAGAGATATATCATGAAAGATTATGCAAGTAGGAAATACAATTTAGATTTCCTTTACCATGAATAATCATTTGAATTATGTAGTGAATATATTTCATTGTAATCTTAAAGTTCAGTTCAAAAAGAAAAAATAACAAAATATATATATTAATAATAAATCTCTTATGAAGGTTATCCATATAATTTTATATTATATTTTGCACTTGATTATAATTTTAGTATAATAAAAACATTAACCAGATTTCTTTTAAGAGTTATATTAAAAGAGCAGAAAAGTAAACAGGTAAATAGACATAATATAATATAGAAAACGATTCCTATAAAACATAAATTCTGTCTGATAGTAAACAAAAAATAAATACATTAATACTGCCGGACAGACGAACATTAATTCGACTGTTGATACTGATCAAGATGATATATATGAGGAGAGACACACACGGTTTGTATTTTGTCATAATTCACAGCTAAAGCAGAGCCTTGGCTATGAGCTTGATACATGAGTAGAGCATGGCTAAGAGTCATAACTCGCATGGCGTAGCAGACTCATAAACCATGCGAGCAAAGTGCCAGAAGGAAGAAATCACAAGAAAAAGAAGTGCGGAGGAAAGAGAAAAGAAAAGAAAACAATCGAATGCACATTGTGTCATGTCATTGCCAAATAATATTTCACACGTAAAGCTGGCCAAACAGTTCGAATGACGAGGGCGAAACGAAAACCCACAGAAATGCGGAAAAATAAGAAATATTACGCGCACAGCGGACACGGAGGAGGAGTTTACGGATCGAAGGAGGTAGCGGGAGTGAGGGAGGTAGCGGAACAAATGCTCGTTGTATGTGGCAATGGGCAGAGCAAGACGGAAAATCTACAATATATTGCCAACTATTATGTTATTGTGTGAACGTGCACTGATTTCGCCAGCCAGGCTTTGTCCACGTGCAATATTTTTCAGTTCCGGGCAAGGATTTGGCCAGAGTCCGGTTGCTGTTACGGGTGCTAATGCCGTACGATGTGGACGGCGCTGCTGCTGCTGCTGCTGCTGCTGCTCAGCGTCTTATCGAGGCGTATAACATATATCATTGACACTTTGACATTGGCGAGCAACTGGGGAGTCAAAGTGTGGGCCATGACCGACCGGATTTTAGTACTTTTCAAAATGGCACTTAATCATGGCAGCCGCCTGGCACAGGAAAATGCGGAAACTGGCACACACACCACGCGTAATCGCATGTGTTCACGCTTGAAAGGATAACGACGACGACGACGACGACGAGGACGAGGACGGAGGCTTGCTGCCGAGCTGTGTGGACTGGCCTCCTGCCGTCGGACGGCCAAAACGAAATAAGATTAATGACTTGGCAGCGGAGCTAACGGAGCTGTACTCTGCATGAAGACGGCGCAAAAAGGACATGCTGCCTGCCTGGCATTGGATAAATTGTTTGCTACTTGGACTGTCATTAGTCGAAAAGTTTGTTTGTTATTGTGTTAAGTGTTATTTGTGCGAATATCCAAGTGTCAGGCTGCCAAGCTGTCAGACCCCTCCATTCGCCCTCGCTCCCTATGTGTGCGCTTTAGTTACTCTGTGTATCGTTTATCACTTTCGTTTTGGACACAGCCCAGAAATTCGCATGTCATGTTTGGCGTCTATGATGACGCCTGAATCCAGCGCAAGCCAAACAAAAAATTGCCAATGACCACAAAATTTGTGAAATTAACAGACAAAGACCGGAACGGAACGGACGGAACAGATAGGGGAAGCTAAGGGAGGCAGAGAATGAGCGGATGTGTAGTTGGGCCCTGCATACGTTTCGTGTCCTTTATTTGTGCATCTAATGGTGGAAGCGTGACTTGGAAATTTCCCTGAGCTTGGAGTAGTGTCATGGACTGGTGTTTGCTAAGCCTATTAGGGAATGGAAACAATATGAAATGCGGCATTTAAAATCAACTCAAAAGAACGGAAATAAACCTCATTTATCAAAGGCACTGTGAAAGTCAATTATTCAGCCCGCTCGGCTCTAGCAATTGTCTTCACTCAACTGCAACGGAGCTGAGCCAGTGCATGGCAAGCATTCAGTTGAGTCTATTTACAGCTCTATCAAGCCAATCAAAGATCAATCACAATCAAACAGAATTTACCTAAATCAATGAGTAAATTCCGCATTACTTCCAGGAAATCCACAATGTGCCGAATATAAATGTTAGGTGAGATAATGCACACAGTGCTCGGGCGCTCTTACTCAACTATGAATATTGGGCGATAAATTCTTCTAGAATATTTGTGTACTGGGGCTCGCGCCTTGGCCAGCGAGTCATCCATCAAATGCGATTTCAGATGCTGGCAACAATTATTTCGTCTATTTTATTTTTAAACCGAATTAACGTGGCTGTTCCTGAATGTGCTCAGTGCTCGGTGCTCGGTGCTCGGTGCTCGGGGGCTTGTTATTGTTGTTGATGCTAATGTGTTTTTATTACGTGAAAATTAAATGAAAAGAACACGCATGCCAGTTCTCAAGATCATTTTATGGCCGGTCGAGCCCGGTCGAGCCCAAACTAAACCCAAACCCTATCTCTGACAGACTCCTGCTGCGCCGCGTCGCAAAGTAGTAGGCGCTGATTGATAGAACAAAGTAAAAATCAAATAAAAAACAAAACATTCAACTATGCACGGCCTCTGCCATATTGCGGTGCCAGATCAAAGACCGCCCCGAGATCTGTAATGACAGCTTTGATCATTGTTTTGCCTTTGATTTTTTCCGGTTTGCTGCCCGATGCCGATGCCGATGCCTATGTCGATGCCGATGCCGATGTCGAGGCCGAGACCCGTATCCACATTTAGTACTCGCATTTGTACAATTTTACGAGCTATTTCGCGCCTACTTAAGAGATCTTTCCGCTCGGCTCATTACGGCGCTCTTGCGAGTGGGCATTATAACACCTTGTTTTATAACTGTGTCATTTTGCTAGAAGGCCGAAACTCACATGCGAGCATTTTATACAGTTGTCATAAAAGAGAATATACATCTTTGCTCGCAATATTGCTTACACGTGTACTCAGTGCCAGAGCTCACTCTAGGCTATGAATAATATAGAATAAAGTATACAATAACAATCTATAATTTATAAAATAGAGTTTGATTAAGACAATACTTATTTAAATTCAATTTAAAATATATGTAAAAGTGGAGATAACATTTGTATTTTATATTTTAGAATTATTTGATTTGCTACAAATTTATTTCAGTAATTGCTTAATTTAGCGATGCTATTCAGTGTGTGACGTAATATCTATGATTTGCATTAGTCTGTTATCTGTCTGTTATCAGATAAATATTTGAGTATAGTAATGTAGCTAAAATAATTTGTAATACTAATATATAGTAAAACTACTGTGAATATCGTGACTTAATCATCTGAAGACAAATGCTTATAATAATCAAGCTACTTGGCAGTTCTCTCAAAAGCTGTGTACGAAGAAGTATTTTATTTATGCTGTCAAGTAAACTACTTACATACATATGCATAATCGATTAGTCATCAAAATCAAAGCTTTTGCATTCCAAATGACATGAGAGTAGCTTAAAAATGAAACAAGTAGCAAAATTACATCTCAAACTTTTTATTTTATCTTTGTGTATATAACTATCCATCTATATATCTATTTATCAGTCTCCCAATGTATCTGTCTCATATATTGTACTTCAACACGTATCTATACATCTATCTTTATATAATCTATACATTTTAATCCATTGATCTATATCAATCAATCTCTCCCTATACCTACCTGTCCATCTATCTACATATCTAACTATGCATATGTTATATCATATATATATTTTATCATGTTATCATCTGTTCATCTTTCTATCAATCTATAATCTATTTAAGCTATAGATATCCACCTATCATCTATCTATCGATGCATCTATATATCTATGTATCTATCTTTTATCTATTATCTATAATCTATCTCAATACATCTTATCAGAAAGAAAGAAAAGTAAATATGTAGATGGATCTACATTTCTGTTTATAAATGAATCTAGTAAACAGTAATTAATTTCCGTTAGCTCTCATATAACAAATATTCACTTTCTTTGTCTATATCGAGGTGTGACAAATTCGATTCAATATACATATAAGAAATTGTATCATTAGCTGTTTCTAGATCTTCATAATGGGAACGGCAATCAAGTGTTGTACGCCTAGTTCAATCTTGATATTCAAATTGAATTGATCCATCAAGATGTAGTTAAGAATAGCCCATTATATCAGTCGAACTACAGATAAAGCTCTTAATCCCTCATAAAGCTCCCATTGATTTAAGTTCAAGCTAACTGTTGAAGAGTATTTTCAAAGTTCCATAAATACATCAGTGTGAGAGTAAAATATTCCCTGAACTATGATGGGGATAGCCGCTTGTTCGGTAAAACTGTCCAATTACCAAGACTTTTCGACTTCAAAATCTTATTTATTTTATGATGATGGCATTTGTGGGAAATTTTCTATTTGTGTAGCCAACTAATCAGTGCAAACACCACAAAAATGTCAAGAGGGATTGAGCAGAGAAAACAGCTGCAAATTTCCGAAATTTCTTTTGGGCCCACCACAAAATTTGTCCGCTCCGCCTCGAACAATTTATGACATTTTAAAACCCCTTTCGAGTTCTACAGCAGCGAACTACGCGCCGCGGCTACCAAATTAGAAAAGACAAACACTTTTCAAATAAAAATCACGTAAACTGTCGCCTCGATTTCAAATGAATCGACTCGAGCGCATTTGGAATATTTGGTATTTGGACTTAGGCACGATTCTCCGGCCCCGAGCACCATCATAAATAATGGGGGCTGCACTCTATTCCGGGAACCCTTTCGCTGGACGGACGAGCATCAATTTATATTTTGTTGCTGGCGCACACATAAATTCTAGAAACCACAAAATACAAATTTATGTAATGCCTTCGCAGAAGAGCAGAAGACAATGATGATGAAGCTACCGTTGCACGGGATGAAGCCGCCTAGACTTGAACAAATCGTTGGTGCTTCTGTTGTTAACATGGTCAATAAATCAGAGATCGTGAGCTAAGTCTGCTTCTCCTTCCTCCTCCCTTCTTTCTTTTCCATTCATTTTCAGAAATCCGTAACCCGTCCCTTGCTCTCCCAATCGCCGTAGCGCGTGGGCTCCGGTCCGGGCGGTCCCCCAATCTCACCTGTATGCGGATTGGTATTGTTTGGCCAGCGCTTCAGTGGCTCCTTCTCGTGTGCCGGATGCGGCATAGTCTTCGGCAGGTTAATCAGATGCGCTTCTGCTCGCAGCTTCTCCTTGAATTTCAAGTACCGCTCGCTCGGCTCTACCGCTCGTTTTTTTTCCTCCACCTCGAGCTCTTGTTCTTCAGGAAGAGATTTGGGTATTATGGAGTTGACGCTGAGTAAGCGAATTGATGATCTCAAACGACAGCTTTGACCAACAATACATCGAAACATTTCAAATCTTTAACATCTATAAAAATTTAAAATTTTGAAAGAGCAAATCAAGCAGACTTCAGTGTTATGTAGGGCAAAACGTAAACGTGTGAGTTTGTTGAGTTTGTTTTGATATTAAATTTCCTAAAGTGTCATTTATATGATATAGAATTTATAGTATATATAGATATATTTCCGAAGGAGTCATGGCCAACTCTACTCGTTTAAAGCTATAAAAAAAAAGTGATCTATTGTTTTACATTTACGAGTTAGAGTCTTAAATTTTAACACTTAAGATCTGGAATATATATATGAAAAGATTTTTTAAAAATTTGAATAAAAATCTCTGCTATATTTCTATAATACCTTTCAATACATATTCATACATGATTTTTTTTTATGTTTCACATTTTAAGTTAACAAGACAGCTTTAGTTAGCTTGACTTGACGTTTCATTATAGATTGACTTACTTCTGACTTACATTGAATGAAACACAAATCAATATTGTTCTAGTCAACAATTCGTTATTCTTCACTAAGCCCATTTTTGAAAAGACGCAGAATTGTCGCATTCGGAGTGAGGATAATCACATTCTCTTGTCGAACCATCTCCTATATGCACAGATAATTTCGGAGTCATTGTTCAAATAGGTCTTCAATTATGAAAATTGTCATGGTATATCATATTATCATATAAAAATAATATATTTCCTATTTTTGTTCACCTCTGTTCAAGTTCTCGCTGAACATTCTGAATTTGGTTTTCATTAATTCGTTTTTCTTGCTAATCTTTACCTTAAAAATTATTCCAAATTGTTTGGTTACATGATTAGAACCTATAACCTAGAACCTAGGTATGAACCTAAGAACCTTTAATATTTATTTTTAAGTTTTCAATTAACACTTTTTATATTTCATAGTTTCAATAGTATCATTGACCATATTTATGAATTGTATTTGCGTTGTATTAACTAACTAAGCCAACTCAATCAAAACGATCTCTCTCTCTCTCTCTCTCTCTCTCTCTCTCTCTCTCTCTCTTTCTCTCTCTTTCTGTCTCTTTCTCTAGCAACATGATTATCATTTGGTAATTGAGCATTCGCCATGCATGGCGTATCGCTAACAAAATTAGTTGAACGCGTCATGGCTGCTATTGTGTTGCATCTGTTTGACATTATGTACTCGAACAGCTTGTCCAAACAGTTTGACGTGAGTCTAGTTGACAGGAGAGATCAAATGTCTGCGTTCAAAGCTCGACTAACTGCTGCTGGAGAGTTGACTGGCAGACAAACTGACAGAGTGACAGACTGACAGAGTGACAGAGTCTAATGACTTTGCAGCAAGTAGTAAGAGCAACGGTTGCGATAAAGATAAGCTACGAGTAGTTATTTCAACTTCCGGAAATGAGTAGCTAGTTGGCAGTTAGCTAAACAGCTAAACAGCTAAACAGCTAGATGGAGAGTCGACTCGTCCGGCTGTCGGGCTGTCGGGCTGTTGGGCTGTCCAGCTGTCAGGCTGTCAGCTGGGGCCGTTAGCTGATTCATTCATTGATGGCAGCAATTAAAACTGGACATGTGTTGCTGCAACCGGGCCTTGAGATAGCAAAGCCTGCTCTGATCGTGTCAAGCGGACAACCATTCAACATAAGTCGCTTCGCGCCCGTCTCTGAGGCAACGCCTCGCAGAGTCGGAGTCGGAGTCGGAGTTGGTGCTGCAGGCGGTGGAACTTCAAAGCATTTTAAATATGGCTTGTGCACATTCCAGAGAGAGGCAGCAAGGGGGCAGCCAGGGGGGACTACTATAGTCGGAGTGCAAGTGTCTGTCACGCTGGCGCAAAATCACAGCGACATTGCAAATTTGTTCTGCCATCCAACAGCCCACTCGGAATCGGCTGGCTGGCATCTTTTATTATGTGCTTTGGGCTTGGCCTCTGTTTTCTTTTTATTTTTTTATTTATTTTTTTTTTTACTTTTCCTCTTCTTTTTGGATTGGCTTGCCCCGTTTTTGCAGTGCTTTCTTGGGGCAACATTAAAAGTTGCCGGCTGTCAAGATTCGCATGCGTTTGCATCGTTCTCCTTGTTGACTGCAAACTTTCTTTCTTTTCAAGCCCCCGCCGCAGCATGCGAGTTGCAGTCGGAGTTGGAGCTGGGGACTGAGATTGAGGTTGTTAATTCGCCTCTGTCCCGGCTCAGTGTGTCAGCTGTGGCTGCCGTCTCTCTTCGCTGCGCGCGGCAAAATTGAAATTGTTGCCTCAACGTTGGCATGACAATAATCTCGCAAATCTGTTTAAATTAAGCGAGACAAATGTTTCTTTTGCCCATGCACTCTTCTGGCAGGCCAATCAGACAACCAAACAACCAAGCAGTCTGGCCTGGCAGCCGGAGAGCTTGTTGCCGTCCTCTACGCTTTAACAGCCATGTCCACATGTGTGATAGTATTTATCTTGAGTATTTGATGCCAGCCTGACATTTTCATCTCGTACTAAATTCGAGAAAATTTTGCGCACAATAAACGCGCATATTTGTGTTGATGTGAAACCTTTGCAAAGTATTTCAGCACTCAATTTAATATCTTAAGAAAACGGAAAACGGAATTTGCTTTTTTGGCAGAGAGGTTTTTAGATGAAATGCAATTATTTATTATTATATTGTATAACAAATATTTCAATAATTCTAGCTCAAGATGAAACAATGTTTGATCCCTAAAATATATGAAATTTTAGGTGATCAAAAAATGCCCAAGAGTTTCTGGAAATGAGTTCAAAAATTGATCGGATAGCTATGACAGGTAAATACCAAACATAATCAATATACTCATGTGCTGATATCGAAATTTTTTTTGTGAATTGTTGATCGAGCAGTTAGGACACTAATCTGAGTACTCTTTATCAACGAACTGTCGATCTCTGAAGGTCGAACCTTAAGTTTTGAAATAGGTATCTTCAGTATTTAAATATTAAACATTAATACCGTAAAATTTATTTCCATTACTTTGAATCATATTGAAATAATCTCAAATATGAAATATTAAATTTTACAAAAATACAGAAAATATATTCTTATTCTCATTAAAATTTTCAGATTTTCAAATTTGACTTTATAAACTCGTTTAGTGATAATTCAAAGAAATATTCCAATAAACTGAACATTGTTAAACTATTGAAATGCGGAGCATTTATTTTCTGCGAATTTATTTTCAAGTTGCGAAAATATTTTATAAAACTTACACAGACATTAATTAAATCGTATAAAATACGCCGACTGCTCGGTTCCTGTGGCTTTGATCAGCCGTCAAGTGGTTTGATCGATTTCCAACAATAAAAATTCACCGACAACTTGTTCATAATGAAGATCTGTTGTTGCCTCCACCTCATTGGCGATGTGGCTGGTCGATCTTGTTGTTTTGGTGCGCACGGCGCATCAATCACCCGAAAGCTGCGTAGCGATCTCTATGTAGATCGGAAGGGAGGAATGAGGATGGGGATGGGGATGGGGTTGGGAATTGATGTTGGCATCATTGTATTGCTGCTGCTGCTGCGGCCAATTGCCAGAATGCTCGATTGCCCACCCGTATACTTGTTTGATCCTTTTTTGTTTTACGGAACAATCGAGCATTTTCACACCGTAATAAAAACCTCAAACATGTTTGTAAAGTTGTTAATGCTGCTGTGCTGCACCATGTGTAGGTGGGAGCAACGCATAAATTAACATTTTGACTGCCAACTGGCGCGGCAAATGATCAAAGACACTTCTGTGCCGTCATCGTTGCGTTGATCATCGTCATCAGGCAGGCCACTGGGCCAGACGCAGTAGGAGTCTGAGTCGCGGTCGCTGGCGAAGGCAGATGCAGAGGCGGAGCTGGTGGTGCTGGTGGCGGCATCGTGAACATCATTTCACGTTTACGATCCATCAACACGAGCCATCAAATTGTATACAAACAAACGCAACAAAGATCAAAAGCCGTGTACCTACACACACTCACACTCGCACTCACACATGCATACTAAATGCTCATTTCGTATTTCAGATTCATTTGAATAAAATCTGGAAGCGGGTCCCGCCATTTGAGAGTTGCCTTTCAACAGCCACCGCTACCGTGGAGAGACACTCTTCGCTCAGGCACTAGCAATGGAAATGGAAATGAAAATGAAAATGGATATGGAAATGCCTCTTCGGCTGCAATCTTAATACGTCTTCCACTCCGCTCACATGCTCGGCTAATTACATATGTGTCGGCGACTCCGCGGCCCGAATGTAATGCATTTTTCATGTGCCCCTCTGTGAGGATGGCTTCTTAATCTTTTTTTTTTCCCTTTCGTCTCGTCCGCGTTGCGTAGAGTTTCAGTAAGTCTCATTTTTGTTTTTTTGTGTGATAAGGTTTTTTTGATCCGGTCGACTTTAGTTAAGGCCCTCTGAGGTCCCAGGCCCCCGAGTACCCACGTGTGTACTCCTAGCATCCCACCGCTGTCGTTTAGCCCTAAAGAGCCAGCCTTAAGCCACCTTTGTGCGGATTTGCCAACATCCCGCTGACGCCACAAGCATCAACATTTTTGAGATGGATTTGTCTTCGGTCTATGTTGATCATCTTGTCCCCGCAATAGATGAAAGTATTGGACGCCTGTCATTGGTTGTATTTATCCCGTTTAATCGAGCTCTCCTTATTCATTCCGACCCTGACTGTGTCTGCTCATCTTCAGACATTTCTTCTTTGATTTACGTGATTACCATTGGTTAGGTTGCTAATTGTCCTGTACTCTATTAGTGTGTCTTTTTTTTATTTCTTGTGCCGTCCGATTAATTTTCTATTAGCTTTATTTGTTGTGTTATATGCAGCCCCTTAGATTCCGTTTTCCACGATTCCTCCATGTCCTTTGATTTTTTGCTATGGCCCTTTGTCGCTATACAATCCTTTATGTATGCGCCTTCTCCCGGCTATTTTTTTCTCACCGCTACACATATCACATATACATCAATATTATTCTCCTTAGTCTAACACCTTCGGACCCCCATATTGTCTAGGTCTTTTGGCTAACTCTGCCCCCAGCCCCCCGCAGGCAATCACCTGCCCGTGACTATTAGTTGCAGTCTTTCATCCGAGCCGTCATCGGATGGATTGCTGGCACTCGTCTCGAGATGACGGAACTGCTCTGCCCATCTCACCTATCACTTTATAAGGCAACTCGCGAGCTTATAGATCACGCCTTATTCCGGCATAACTTCGACATTACTAGCCATATCCTGTTGAACAATCTGAATGCCTTACTCCTGAATTCTTTTCCATCCTGCTTGCTTACTTCTCCCTCTCTTTACCCCCGCTCATACTCCTACTCCGCTCCGCTATTTATTAGGATCGATATCACGGACTCCCCACCCCCCACATGACCCATTGTCACCGCCCCACCCCCACTCGCACCGCGACCAGATTGATACGTTCCACCCAAAGCTTCTTACCACCGAGATACCATCTTCAGAGCCCCCCTGGCCGCTTCACTCCTTGCCCCGCCTCTCATCCTAAGCCGGACCCCCCCCACAACCCCCCCCGCCACACCCAATCACCTCCCCAGACCCTTAGTTTTACTTCAGCCCCCCCACCCCCCTGCACACCCCCCTTTCCTCCTGCCCGCCCGTGCGTCCCGTTTTTGTCATCTGACCCCGCTTCCAATCCCTTGCTAGATTTGTTGTTTAGATGTTCGCAGTTGGTCCCACCACTTTTTTTTTTTTGTTTTCATGGTTACCCTGCCGATGCTGTCTGTATGCGGTAGTTTTCCTTTTTTCGCCCCCCCCGCGCTGCTTATTAGCCGCGCGGGCTTACCGAGCCTCCTCCCCCCCCGGCGACTGCCGCGCGCGCCGCGCTCCCTCAGAGCCGAGCGGGTGTGTGTGCGCGCTACCCCCTGTGCCGCCCTCCCCCGTCTTTACGACCACCCATCCCGTGCACACGGGCGTGCTTTCCTGCTTATCCATGTTGCCCCATTTTGGACCAGGTTCTCCGATCTGTCGTTCCCGACTCGGCGCGCTCTGTTGGGCGTGAGTAGTTTTGGGTGCGCACGCAGTGATTGGGGATTTGTGGTTTCTTTGTTTGTTGTTGTTCCCCGTACTTCTAGAACACCGCGACCACCTGCCGGGTTGATTTGTCTTCGTGTTTCTGTGGATTATTTTGTGTTTTCATTGTTTCGTCGACGCACCAGTTATAGGTGTCCATTGCTCACTATCGAACATGCAGCCCAACACTCGTCCCACAGCGCCACCCAGGTTGGGCAAGTTGTGCCGGGAAATGGCAGTGCCCCCCCCCTGCCCCTGGTAGGTCCCACTAGCGACCCCACCTGTGGCCCCCCACCACACCCCCCATAAACAGAGTCAGTGCTTTTCTGGCCTCTATGTGCCGCACACCTAGGCGGCATGACCCGACCTCTTGCCCTCTGGTAGACTTTTCTGACCGGTCACCATGGTCCTGTACGGCGGCCAGCACCCGCCGAACCACGAACACACCATCCACAATACCTTGCGTAGGCAATCAAACATCTCTCTGCCAAAGATGTAGCCCCCACCTGATCTGCGCCCCTAAGTGACGAGTACGTGCTATGTTATATGACTCTTTCATTTCGCATTGGGTTTGCTACACCGTCGCTTTCAGCGGCATGCCCCCAGCCCTTTTCATCCCGCCTCCTACCACGCCACCGAACTGATCGATGTAAAGGGGCCCGCGGCCCCCACACTCATGTCTGCAGGAAGAACACCACAGACCCCCCACCCCCCCAACTTCCCCCAGGCCCGCAGTCCTGGGCCACCCGCAATTTGATATGGCTCAGCCCTGCTCTGAAAAATATGATTTGTGTGGGTTTTGACTCTTTTCATTTCGCAATTGGAGTTCTGCCGTGCTTATAGGCATGCCAGCACCTTTATATAATCCGCTCTACCTGATACGATTGAAGGGGAACTTGTTTTCCGCCTGTTGTTGATATGCGCTATTTTGTTTGCAATTCATTGTATACAACATTTTCGGGGGAAAATGCTTCGACTGGGATTCACTGGGAAAAATATTTCATTTATAGAAGAAAAACAATTTTGAAACTTTTAATAATTATTTTTTTCGGTTTAGCTAGAAAATGTGATAACTGCGTGAGCTAAGCGAGTGAAATATATGTATTAGAAATCTTGTTGAAAGTGTCGAAAGTGAAGGTAAAAGTAGATACTTCGAGATGTACATCAAGCAATCAATAACATATATGCAGACTGCTACTGCTACAAGATGTAGTCCTTCCTTAACA
The DNA here is from genome assembly GCA_030914345.1 of Drosophila koepferae. Classification (NCBI taxonomy): domain Eukaryota; kingdom Metazoa; phylum Arthropoda; class Insecta; order Diptera; family Drosophilidae; genus Drosophila; species Drosophila koepferae. Next base: position 2,334,970 of record JAUESR010000198.1, on the reverse strand, counting down.
TACTCACCCTAAGACTAAGCCTCAAAAGCGGATGCATATGACTTGAGAAAATGTATCTATCTGCATCAATTCATCTAACTGGCAACGACCCATCTGAACAAGAAAAAATCAGTTTGATTCTCATTTAAATATACTCTAACAAAAGTAAGAAAATCTCAATTCAAGAGAGAAAAAACAATGAATTGAATATAGAAAAAAATTAACAAATATTATTTAGATTATAAAATATCTATGCATGCTTGTTATTTGCAACTGATTCCATAAATTTTCCACAATTGCTTCATAATGTTCCATTGTAAATGATTTACACAGAAGTAATCATATAACTAATAGAAATACGACGAAAATATATTTCCCTCTATACCTCTGCTCCAACATATATTCAAATGTAAATTATGTAAATGACAGTCATTGAAGAGTATAGAATATATATCAGAGCGGAATATATCGCATCTCCTCACATGCAGCCATGCAAAAGAGATAAGCAGCCTTGTAATAGGTATCAGAAGCAAGAGTGTACAAGCAGTTTCAACGCCAGAGACTTTAGATAACTATCTTTCCGTTTTGCCTCTTATGCAAGATACAGCAAATAAACGCCCAAGTGAGTCGTGTTATTTTGCTTGGCAGAACACATAAAAACCACACACAGACCATATGCGAGCATTCGCAGTGTCCCTGGACACTGGAGGAACATATGGGTGTGTGTGTGTGTGTGTGTGTGTGGGATACTTGTAAACACCTCCGGACGTACGCATAAGCCCGAGGAGGATCGTGCCCGCTCGGTTTGCCCCTGCGCCGCGTTAAGTACTTGGGTTCAGTTGTTGTGTGTACATGTTATTAATTACGCGTAAAGCTGACGCTGGCCTGGGCGGGCAAAAGGAGCGAGAGCTGTCAAAGTCGCCGGGGTGGATAGAAGGCTGGATGGATGGCTGGATGGATGGTTGGATGGATGGCTTGGCTAAATGGGTGTTCGAATGCGTGAAGGGTGAAGTGAAAACATTGCCAGAGGCAACGCCAGCGGGCGTGAGCTGTCAGATTTAACAAATGTTGACAAATGCTTGCAAAAATAATAATATCTGGTCAGAGCCGTAGCCGAAGCAGTTGCAAAAAGCTGGAGGACTAATAGAACTCGAGCTCATTAGAGCGCACAGCTCGAGGCGAAACTGAAGCCAACTCAAGTTGTAGTTGGTGCTTGCTGGTTCAGCTCGTATTTATTTGTGGTTTGCTCGTTTTGCATATGCATAACCCAATCGATCCGTCCACTGGATCTATCGTATCGTGTTGAACTGCGCTCCGCCACGTTGTCCTGTCAAATCAATCATTGTCTCGGCTCTGGCGGGCAATGGCTTCGTTGCCAGCCTTTTGTTATTGACATAAAGCCGGGCCATAATTTTTCATTGCATTGCACTCGCATGACATTAATTTTGTTGACAGTTTTCTTTTATTTTTCGTGTTTTCTCCCTCTTTTGTACTCTGTACTGGCTGCCCCAGCGCTGTCAGCACGCATTTACATGTGTCACAAGCTTTGCCAGCGACAATGCCGTTTGCCAGGCCCTCGGGCTTATGTAACTGAGGTCTTTGTGGTTGGTCCTTTTTGCACTCATTGTCGCATCGCGTGCATGTCCATTTCCCTGAATACCCTGCACGCATAGTATTGTCGTGTTCATAACTGTTTAGTCTATTTTATTATACCCTGAAGTCATTAAAAATGCTTCCGCATCAAGGTTTGATGCTTTTGCCAAAATTCATGTTTTGCCGGAAGTAAGAGATGTAAAGTATATATTCTCAAAAAGAATATAATTATATTTTTACGCATACTACAATCATAGTCTATCTAGGTGGTTCGAACTGGAGACTTACTGTGTAGGTATATATTCTCAAAAAGAATATAATTATATTTTTACGCATACTACAATCATAGTCTATCTAGGTGGTTCGAACTGGAGACTTACTGTGTAGGTCATAATTATATACTTATAAATAATTATATATTTGTATTTCACACACTAGAGACTTATTGTTTTCAAATATATATGCATATGAATGTGATAATCACGCTCTGCAAATTTGAGTAAGAAAATCCATCTAGAAGAAAAGTTATTTAACAAATAAGTTGGCATAGTTAAGGAAAAATTGCAGCGCGAGGTATTTCATAGTCGAGCAGTCTCAACTATTTATTTCTATGCTATTTTTCAATTTATCCGATTGTTATAGAAATTAAATTGGACAAAAGATTTACCTAGCTACATTCACAGCCCACAGAATACAAATTTATATATCTTATATAAGGTGACTAAACAAGAGTGATACTATTTCTTATAGCTATATTTCAAGAGCTGCTTAGATTATTGTTAAGATAGAGCTGTTGAAGTATTCAATAAGATTCGTCATATATCATTGTTATTTATTATTATATTATATTTTTCTATTGGTCGCCTTTTACTATAATAATTTTTCATCATTTTCGAGTGCTAAATGAAATCATTTATTCCGCCTTGGATCTCTCGCTTGTTATGCTAATAATTTGAGTTTATATCGTTTATCTTCTTACAAATGTGATCTTTGGCATCGTAAACTATTTCAAAACAGGTTCATAAAACACCCACTTAAGTTGAGCTAGCAGAGCTTCCAAAGTGCCGAAATTCCAAAAAAAAGAAGAAGAAGAGGAAGAAAAAACTACACAAAGAGAAAACAACTTCAAAATGGTCCCGAGAGAATAATGAATTAACATGACATCCGACATGCATAATTTACAAGATTAACGATATGAAAATTGATTTCAATGCCACTAAAAATGTCGAAAACAAACTGAAATACATAAAAAGTTTTGCTTTATTTATTGCCGGGGTGTGTGAGGAAATGGGACACCACTTAAGTCATTTAAGTTTTATAGTCAGATAATTTTTATGCGATTTGAGAATCAGGTATTTATAGGCTTATAGTCGACGAGGTCGTCATCGCAGCGCCAACTAAACCCCGACCGACTCATTAGTTTTACACAATCCAATCCTCAGTCAGCGAGTGAGTGGAGCTAAGTTGTGGTCTCTGGCATTTACGACTCTTCTATGTGCCAACTGTCCCCAGTAATTGTCACATTTTGTCAGCTTCCCATATTTGATTTGGGTCGGACCAGACCAGACCAGACCAGAGAGTCTGGCGTGGCAGGAGGAGCAGGAGTGGCAGGAGTGACAGCCGACGCAGTTGCCTGCCCTCATTCTGTTTTGTGCTCTTTTATGACAATTTTAATGCAATTTCTAAAATAAAATGTATTTTTTATGACTCTTTTCAAGACTGCGCACCCTTGGGAGCCAACCTGAAAGGCAAGTCTCGACCTGCCAGCCAGCCAGCCAGCCAGCCTTTACGATTGGCTTTTTCATTTGTGTTGTCTATTATGGCTGTGTTCGCTTTTATCTTTGGTTTGATTTTATATCGTTTATTTGCCCTGTCTCTCTGCATGTGTGTGTGTGTCAAAGTTTATATTTTTATTTGTTTCGACAGTAAAGCTGATGTGTTTATGACACGTCTTGACAGTAAGTAGCTGCTGCGGACTTGACTACTGTCAGTAGCCGAGCGTGTTGACCTTTTTTATTCGATTCGGCATTTATCAGAGCAAGCGCCCACTTACGATCTGATATGTGAGGGTGTGAGCGTGTGTGAGCGTTTGCTCTCTCTCTGAATGGTTCAATCCATAACCCTGATTGAATAGCTGAGTGGTCTGTATTAATAATGCGATAAGCTTCAGTAGGCTGACCAGCTAAAGGGATAGAGAGATACAAATCCTCTAGCATCTAATGCTGATTGGAGTGTCTCTGGTATTAGATGAATATATTTTTGCATGGCCCATTTAAAATTGAAGTGATGAGAACTTGACAGCGGCGTCAAGGCGAACGAAACGAGATATAACATTTCAGTTTGTTTCCGGCATTTCGGAGAGCGCACACAGGCCAAATCAATATAAATGTGATGGGCATGTCAAAGACGTCAAGTCGAAAAATAATGCCAAGACCCTAACAGGCAGACAAAGACCTTAGGTGAGTTAGCTGCTCTGCACAGAAGTCGTTTCGAGTCGTCAACTTTTTAGCCGAACACTTGCAGGAGGCGAGCAGGAGGCGAGCAGGAGGCGAGCAGGAGGCGGAGGAAGATGACGAAAGTCCAAAAGAAAAACCGCAAAATTGAAAATACATCAAAGTTGTCTGCGGCAAAGAAATGAACCAGAACAACAACAACAGCAACGGGAGCAACAAGAACCAGAGCTGAGAAATCATAAAGAAAATATGCTATGCCATGAGGGGAAGGAGATGGTGGAGGACGTACGACCGAACAACAAGCGAACATATTCAATAACGAGAGATGTCAAAAAGCCATCATAAACAGATGACATTTCCCATATTGAGTGGCGAAAGTAAAATTTAATAATAATACGGAATACACCAACGGCGACAGCGACGAGTCAAAGTCGGGCCTGTTATGCGAGACGGATGGAACTACTACAAGGCGGACGGACGGCAGGCAGGACAGTCAGAGAGATGGACGGGTAGTCGAATAGGCGGAGCTGGCAACACGTCAACAACGAAAATTGACACGCCGACATAAACACTCACACATGTTTGGGGTACGGCCTCCGTCTGGGTCTGTGACACGGCAGTTGGGAGAGCAGAGAGCGGGGCGCTCCCTGCCGAGCGGAATGTATAGCAAAAATGTCAATATGTTGTTGGGGTTGTCAGGGCTGTCATGTCACACTGGCGCTTGGCAGCTACCTACCTACCAGCTGCCACCTGTGCCCGTCGCGCGAGTAGCCCCAATGCGAAACGTGTCTTAGTTTCATGCATGAATGTTTGTGGCACATAATTGAAAGCTAGCTAAATTAATTTCAATGTGAGGCGCCAACAACAAACGAACCTAGTCAGCTTATACTAACCGTTCAGTGGTTGGCTGGTTCGTTGGTTGGGTGGTTCGTTGGTTCGATGAGTTCTCCACACATTCCAATTGAGGCGCAACTAACTTTTCACACATGACTGCTACGTGTTTGCGGCGGGTTGAGTTCACATAGGGCAGCTCGTTAACAGGAGCTTCGCAGCTAGTTAGAAGTCACCTCATCATCGTCATCGTCACCGTCACCGTCATCGTCATCGTCCGCATCAGCGTTTGTACATTTTCCATGACATTTTTGACAGCTTTCGTCTAACACGCAACAAACCCACAAAACAGTTTGTAAACGCCTCGCCTCTGCAGACACCTCGCCCCACCTCAGCACACCTCACCTAACACACGACGTTTATCAATGACATTTTGGTCAACTGGGGTAATGGCAAATGGCATTGATTTAAATGAGTTTTGGCCTTGTGGCTTTTTCGGCTAAGCACTCTGCCACTCAACAGCACAGCCCGTCTGGACTGGCATCAATTTCTGACTGCAATCCACCTTTGACGTGTTTCCATACACATTGATTTCGAAACAGACAATATAATAATTGCAGAAGTATTTAATATTGAATTTCTTATATATATTTGTTAGTATAAATTATATTTATTAATATGCTCAAAAACCAACTGTTTTAATTATATAAATCAGGTAGCCCATCAATTATTTCAAATTTTATATTTTTAACTGGAGCGTGTCATATAATTGAGTCTCTATTTATTGTGTATGTCTGCACGGAAGTATTGATTGTAATATATTATATTTAAAGGTGTATTTAATTCTTTCTCATTTACCACACTATATGATATTAAGCTGTTCATTGTAATTCGGTCTATACGAGTTCATATTTTCATTAAGGATAAAACCTTTAGAGTTCGTTTCACTTCGTTAACGAATGAAAAGTTACAAAAGCAACAAATTCTTCAATCGGAATGTTTATTAAAGCTGGACTTTTACTCACCTGTGCATTCATTAATGCTTGTAAAGCCTACATAGACTTCAATTTAATTATATATATATATTTTTTTTTAAATAGTTATAAACTTTGTATTCGAAATGAATATATGAATATACATTCTAGAATGTATAATATTTAAAATATTTTGAAAATCAATTTACAATATTTTTTAAGGCTTGACAAATAGAAATATAAATTGCTGACTTTTATGATAAGATATAAAATATATTTGTAGAGTCTGTCAACAATAAGTTGGTACACTGAAAAAATATATCCATTTAATATAGATTAATTTATTTAAATATAAAAATATAAAATATAACATTAAATATATAAGTTGATCCACGAAAATTAAAATGAAAATATATTTGGGAAGATAGTCCGCCAGCGTGTTTCAGCATATGAAATTGTAGAAACAACAAAAGCTTTGATTTGTTACATAAATTTAATGCTTAGTTTAATATATTATTTTATCTAAAAGATTCGGGTATTGACTTTCAAAATGCTTAATATATATATAAATAGTTTTATCGGGAATTTGTATAATGAATTTTATTTTATGCAATAGAATTTGTAACTATTCAGCTTTGGGCTTTTGCACATATACTTATTTCCTAAGGAAGAAACTCATTTGTAAATTAATAAAATGTTTGTTAATAAATATTGCGCTGACGTATTACACATTTTTATACTTTGTTCCCAAAGGGAAAAAAGTATATTGGTTTTGTGCAATGTCCGTCTTGCTGTCCGTCCGTCTGTCCGTCTGTCCGTCTGTCCGTCTGTCCGTATGAACGCAATATTTTTCGGCGCTATTAGAGCTAGAGACTTGAAATTTTAAACATATACTCATATATGCTCCCGAATTATAAAGTGTAAAAATTTTCCCGATCCGCCCACTAGGGACGTGGCAAATCGGAAAACTCTTCCGCCCATAGTTAAGTTATCATACTAGATGATGAGCTAGAGAGTTGCAATTTGAAATGTATACTCGGGGTGACAACCCAAGTTCAAAAAGCTATGGCGGATATATCTACGCCCATTGGGGGCGTGGCAAATCGGGAAATACGTATCTTCTACACCGTTAAAGCTAGAACGCTGAAATTTTGCATGTGAGTTAATGTTATGATTCTAAGAAGATCGATTAAAAAGTTATATGTCTACGCCCATTGGGGGCATGGCAAATCGGACCTGAATATATAGTGATTTTTCAAATTGTGCTATATTTTGAACACTATTGACACTAGAGACTTGAAATTTTGCATGTATACTCGGGTTGACAACCCAAGACTAATAAGCTATGGTAGATATATCTACGCCCACAGGGGGCGTGGCAAACCGCAAAAGTTTATATCTCCTACAGTTTTAGAGCTAGAAGCTTGAAAATTGGATGGCTGAGTTACTAATGTTCTCCTCTATCGATGCCCCAAAAATAATTTTTCAGCCTCTTTGGGGGCGTGGCATATCGAAAAATACCCTGTAATTTTCGCATTTTTGGAATGTAAGCAACCAAACTTTGCAGTCATGTTAGCCTCGGCCTTTTCTAAGAACTGGCAAAAAATTATGCATCTACGCCCACTGGGGGCGTGGCAAATCGGCAAAGAAGTTTGTTGTGGCCAACTGCATAATTCATGCATATAATAGCTTAGTAGCAATTGCTAAGATGGCAAAAAGCATTTTAACATAAATTTAATAATATTAATAAATTTAAAAAAATAAAATTGATAAGTTTTTGATTAATAAATAAAAAGTTTCCACCGGGATTCGAACCTAGGTCTTTTGAAAACAACATGTAATCGTTAGCTAAACCTAAATCAATTCACAGCTGATCAGCTGACCAGCTGATCAGCAGCTTGTGACGAAACAAAACAATACAATCGCAATTCTTGCAATATGTATACACTTTTGGATGTGTATACACTTACACATAAATACATATATGCATGCATAGAAAAACTGCTTGCCACACAGCGTGGCAAATCGGAAAAATTGTTTTAGTTTTTGCTTAAATGCAAAATTCATATGCGTATGTTTATAAATTATCATCAATTGGCAGCAAGCATTTTATAATAAATATACAAATATAAAAAAATAAAAAATAAATAATTTTTGAAAAAAAGGTTTCTGCGGGATTCGAACCCACGCACCTAAGTATAGCTTGCATAGTGCTTACCACCAGCGCCACTGCCCTGAGCTGCACTTCATTAACTAAAACCAAATAAGACATTGTAATGCATTGCTAGAGCGCCTTTTGACAAAACTAAAGTAACGATCGAAAAATTCCCAATTCAGTCACAATTCTTAGAATATTCTGGCATGCAAACTTTTGTATGTATACTTAGAAAATTGTGTATACTCGTATAGTGTGTACATGTGTAAATCTGTATGTATGTGTAGGAAAAACGTTTGTTGCTTGCCATGTACGTTTTCTAATTGCCGAAATATTTCGTTAATTAAATGTTTATTAAATAAATAAGATGCACCTATGGGAACAAAGTATATCGCAGTTAGTGGCGCCTAACTGCAACGTTCTTACTTGTTATTAGTAGCTCTAGTACTATAAATAAAAAATCAACTTGACTTAAATCATTTAGTTTGAAACAAGTTATTACCCTAAATGTGTATGCACATATACTTATTGCCCTGAGGTATTTCCCAGCGTCTAATGCGTCGATCACAACGAACCATAAAAATCACATAATTTAGTTATTTAAATAAGTAAATAGTTTAAAAAATTATTAATGAATTTGGTGCCTAATAAAGTGAATTTAAAAGTTAATAAAAGTGAATGTTTTCGAAAGTATTCTCTCATCTGTTAAGAAATATTAAAACATCAATTGCCTTGATTTTCAAATTCGAATCGATTTTCTTGCAATAGACAAGAAGAGCAAGGAGAAAGCTCTAATATGATGTATTTCACTTCTCTTACATATAATGCATTGATTCACATTAGCAGATACTTTTCAAATAAGCAGTTTCTGCTTCTCATGGGTCCGTCCACTGTATCATAAATAAAATAGAGAGCATCTTCAATTTATATTATCAAATTGACTCAAACTCCAAATGTTTAAAAGCTATACTAAGATTTTTTTCAAATAAAATATACGAAAATTGTCAAATAATTACAAGAAGAATGATTTTAAATAAATATACCCAACTTTTCCAATTGCTTTACTTTAATCAGTTATAATGATGATCATGCACTTACCTGTCAAACGAAGTACATATTCCATATGCCATTTTGATTTGATTCTCAGTGAATCGCTCTGCACAATTCACTTGCTTCCTTATCTGACCGTAACTTATTCCGTTTGGGCACTAATAAGCCAAGTGCCGAAACAAAATGTGCAAAATTTACGAGCACAGATTGAACGTGCCCTGTTTTGCGGGGATCGCCCATCCAGAGATTTCGGACGGCGCTCTATTAAAAGTATGTATATTAGTGTCTCTAATAGCGTACGTGTGAATCGCTCGACATTCGGCTGATGTCCATTTCCATGTCCATGTCTATGTCTGTGTCTATGTCGATTCCATGTCGATGGGGGTTCACTTCTGTTGAGGGTCGTAAAAAACAAAAGGTCCTGTTTTTCGGCTACGTCTCTCTGGGGGATTGGAGATATAAAAGCCGTAACCACCCATGGCTGAGCCCCAACGCTTTTGCTAAATGTTCGATAATTTTAGCCGCAATTGCAGTTTTATGACATTTCATGGATCATATGTGTCCCATCTTGGCCGCAGCCCATAAATTCTAACAAGCTTCCAGTTATCTACCCCAGCAGTGCTCTGCAGTGCCATAAACCCTGACTGCTGCAGTCGCCAGCTGTCGTCGAGGATATCATCTTTGGTCTTGGAGGCTTTTAATAACTATTTCTATCACACTTGGCACTCTCAGCACGCAGCCACATAAATGTAATATAAAATACTTGGCAACGTTTTGTACTTATCTCTCCCTCTCTCCTCTTGGACAATATATATACATATACATATATATTTTTTCGTTTTAGTAAGCGCTCATAAAATACACAGATAGAAGCGAGTTATGGAGTTATAGAAGCGAGCTGATGCCACATTAAAGCTCTGCTAACTTATTTCACACATCTCATTTAGTAAATGTTGCGTAAAGCATGAAATATATAGCGTAGAGAAAGTGAATGTGGAAATGTTGGAAATCTAATTTATATATAGCTGAAGATTTCTAAACCATGAAATTTACAATCAGAGACTCTGATCCCACTAAAAATTAGATTTCTCAGAGTAAATCTGTAACAGTCAGAAGGAGCTGAATGAGGACGTGTCTGATCCCAAAAAGTTTATAAAGTATATGTGAAATATATTCGTGATTAGCACGAAGAGCTCAGCTGATCTTGCCATACCCGTCTTTAACAGTATAAATTGAATAGTTCTAATAAGTTTGTATTTATTATTTTTTCAATATCTATAAAATCGATAACGTTAAATATAACAAGTAAGAAGGCTCTAGTCATAACTCCATTTCTAGATGGACTATCTTTATGAAATTTTCAAAGTAGCTTAAGAGTATCTAAATTTATCTATATGTCAAATTGCAAGTCTCTAGTATTTGAAATGCGTTTTTTTCAAATTGGGGGCGAATGGGGCGTGACATCCAAAATCTGTAATCTCTAAATAAACAAATTTGAAGTCTCTAGCTGAAACAGTGTAGAAGTTATGCCCAAAAAACCTAAAAAATGGAAACGAAAACAAAATAAACTCGTACTGCGTAGCTAACATACGCATGTTCATGTGAAATTTCAGCTCTCTAGCTTTTGTAGTTTCCGAAATCTCGACGTTCATACGGACGGACGGACGGACGGACGGACGGACGGACGGACAGACGGACAGGACTCAATCAACTTATTTTTTTATGCTGATCAAGAATATATATACTTTATGGGGTGTGCGACTTCTTCTGCCTGTTACATAGATTTTCACAAAACCATTATACCCTGAATTCCCATTTTCAATGGGTTCAGGCTATAAAAATATAATTCTAGATTTACTGTTGAGATCCCTGTAATGACTACAGAGACTGATATACTAAAAAATCAACTAAATTACTACATACTTAGGCAATTATATCTGAATGCTCTTAATGCATCCAAAAAAGTTCATCGAGAAGTTTCCAGAACAAAAGTTAATTAACAATTGAGTTTATTTATTCATTATTATTTTTGGAAAATGAGTTCAAGGTCTCTTCTTAGCTGGGTATTCCCAACTAAAGCACTCTTACTTGTTCATTCTGTGTTCATAGATACAAATCGAAATGAAATATTTTCTGTTAGTTTATCATATTTTCTTAATCCACTTCCATGAACTTAGCTAAATTTGTAAATAGATTATATTTAAGATAATTGTTCTATATCTAAACCCAACTAATTAGCTGTGGCTAAGGCTCAAAGTCAGTGTCAGCTGTTGGCAAGTTTTCTAGATTTATGTGTCTTCGGTATTTGGGACTGGCGCTCGCTCATATTTGCTCGCTAATTGAAAAGTATTTGTAACGGGTCGAATGATATAAATCAGGCAGGCATAATCCATTACTTATGATCGCGTTGCCCTCTGGGGGCATAGTCCAAAGACTGTTAACTCAGGCAGCGAGGCAGCACAAAGAGCTTGACTCATGTCACTTGAGGATTTATTTCTTCCTCTCTCTTTGGGATCTCGAGCGCGAAACTTGGTAGAACGAGGGCTCGATGCAGCCGCTTGGCGGTGCGCATGTGCGGCCCCCTTTGATGTGCTAACATTATTAAAAAGCCAATAAAACATTTAAAAACAGCTTGAAATTTTTCATTGTTGGCGTTTCTGTGGCTTTTTCTTTCTTTTTCTTTTTATTTTGGCAATTGAAAGCGAACGCAGCGCTGCGCTGCAGAGCGAAAGATCCAACGAGTCGGCTTATTAATGCGACAGCGAACAACGCCAGACAATTTAATATCTTGAATATCCCTTTGACTGCCGCACCGCACCACCACGAACCACAAACCACGCGGCACAGCGCCCCAAGGTGAACCGAGCCGCACGGTAGCACAAAATGTCAACAATCAGCGAACAATCACATTTTGTTTGCTGTCAATGTGACAGCCACCAATATTTATTTTAAATCACCGACAGCGCTGCCTCTTTTTAGAAGAAGTGGCATCCCAGGCCACTTGGCTCCCCATCTCCCTTTCAGCTCTATTGCTGCTTGATTGGTCTGCGTTTATTTAGGAAGCAGCTACAGTGTTTGTTTTTGGCTTTTCAATTCGTTTGAATCGGCTTCGACTGCGGCTCAGCCTGAACGGCAGTCAGTCAGCCGCATGCCATCATCAAAATGAAATACAAATATCTTTGACAGCTACTGTAGAGTGAGTGAGGCGAGCGCGAGAGAGTGGAAGAGCTGGGGAGACCCATATTCAGTCCGACTTTGAAGTCCGCTGACATCGACGACGTGCCCATCATTCGTTCGTCTTCTGAGCCTCAGCCTGAGCCTTTGTCATGTCAGTGCTCCTCAATGCACTGCGCTCCTTCGGCAGTCGTGGAAGCCAGCTTAAATCTCATCCAGTCAGGCAGCTAGTCACCCAGTCAGCAGTTTAGGCAGCCAGTCATTTCCTTTTTCGTCTTTTTTCACCCATTCAACTGGCTGGTGCGTGTGCGTGCGTGTGTGTGTGCGTGTGTGTGCATGACACACATTCCTTTCGTAGTCAGCAACGGCATCACTTCAAAGGACATCGACGTATTTCTTAAGGCAGTCAAAACTCTAAAATCACAAAAACCAAAAAATAATCCAAGCAAATATTTGCTCATATTGTTTCGATCGTAAGACAATAGATAAGCGAAACAATGTCAACCGACCTTCTGCGAATTCTGAAACATATGTCTTCTCTTCTTTCTGCATTAGAATGTCAACTGCTTTTAGTTATTCATAATTTATAAGTAACAGAAATTGTTAACATCTGATTATACATAATGGTAAAGAGTTGGTTATTCGAAATTGAATTTGAACTATTTTCCAATTGTTTCGACTGGTCTTGAACTGGTTTATGATGATATATTTAGAGTTTATTTATAATTAATATTACAATCCATAGCAAAGTCGCATTATATTTTTTTAATGAGTGCAGTTCAGGTATTTTAAAGATCTCTTGACAAACTTTCACTGTCAACAATTATAACTAAAGCTATTGCTATTGAGTTCATTTATCATAGCAGAAAATAGTCAGAACTTGAAAACTTTGAAAAATAATAATCGAACTCACATAAATATTTGATTAAATAAATATAATATATTTATTATATATTTTTAAATAATAATAAAATAATATTTTTAATTCGATTTATGTAGTTGTAATATTTTGCAAATTATTTTGTTCGGTTTTCACGCTAATATTTTTAACAATTTTGAAGGCATTTATTTACCCTCATCGGACTATAGTTTTAAAAACTTTTAAAATACATCGCCATTAATTTATTATCAGATAAATTATCTTGATTAATTTATTTGAAATTTATTTAAAGGGATAGTTGAAGGTTAAAGATTGATGTAAGCTAAATATACCTATGATATCATTCCATTAAATGTTTTCTAAATTTGTATATAAATTTGAGGTAATTATTCGGGTAAGTATTCCATTACAAAAATATTTACTTATAAATATGATTTATAGCAAATATGAACTTAGATAATATTATCACAGCAAGAGTTCTAATAATGTTTAAATATGAAAATAAATATATTTTATATTTTATTTTTTATTTTTTATATTTTATTTTTATATTTTATTCTCTCTACATTTTCCTTAATGTTAAATTAAAACAAAAAAATATATGTTATGATGTTTACACTTTTATATTCCATCTCTTACCAGTTAAATGTTGATATATATCATAAAAGTCACGTTGTTTTATCACAGCAATTCAGTTCAATTAAATTTATGATATATTTGATGTGCATCATGTGTTACGAAATAAAAAAGAAAATAATATGAAAAACAACATAATAAATTGATAGAAGTCAATGCAATTATTATAGAACAAGTCGTAAATGGATTTCCGAAAGGCATAAAATAAAATGTTCTACACCCACACACAACATACAGTCAGACACCTGAGAAGGTGCCCGCGGTGCCTGGGCGCACCTATGCGGCAATTAAATATCACGCATACGCCACATGAATAATGCATACGATTGAAGAGAGCGAAAGAGAGAAGCAATCAAAACAAAAGAGGCGAAATGCAAATGGCCATAAAATTATACAATTACAAAATATTAAAACGAAATTATGGTTAATCATCTTGAACGCGCATAAAGCAGAGAGCCATAGCCTGAGACACATTATTTATACCTACGTACACTTACATTTATATGCAAAATATAAACACACAAATTGAAACGAACCGTAGCATTGCGACGCCCCATCAAAGCTAACAGCCCAAGCGTACACAAAAAAAAAAAAAAAAAGAAGAAACGATGCCAAAAACCAAAATGGAAGGCAAATGTGCCGACAAAGTGGTTTGTCCGTCCGTCTCTCCGTCCGTTTCTCCGTTCGTCCGCCCGTCCGCCCGTCTGTCTGTCCGACACCGACGCTGGATAATTTTCATATATCAAATAACCATAAAAAAGGGGCACGTTTCCCAAAACGAAATTCATTCATTTCTATGCAGAGAGCGGATCGGGCCGTAAAGAGTCCAACAAATTCATAGTTCGACGTTCCTTGGCTCGTACGCTGACGTTGTTTATGATTATTGCTGCGAATCTATGGAGACCTGGCACCGATTAAATGCTCTTTGAACTTCTGCCGCCTCTCCCCCGGCCCCAACGCCACACATCTTATTATGCATTTTTAATTAGTGATGCGAGGCAACGTGTTGATAATCATTGAATTTATCACCTGTGAATGCAACGCTACCGACTCGACCAGACTTGAGTATACCCATACCTGCTCCTCCTCCTCCTCGTCTTCCTCCTCCCATCAATTCGAGCAGCCGCCAAACTATCGATCTACCTGCACAACGCATAACAAGCAGTTGCTCAAGCTCTATTACCAGGTGAAAAGCCGCTCGCTCAGCTCGTCTGGGCACGCCGCTCCTTATATGCAATCGCCGAATAGACGAATAGGCGAATAGGCGAATACCTAATGCGATTTCGAGTGCCAGCTCAAGTCGTTGCTTCGAGTACTCGTATTTTTGTGGCATTCATTAGACGGTCGCATCATCAACACATCCATTGTCGCTGCTCAAAGTCGTTGTCAAACTGTCACTCTCGCTCTCTCTATCTCTCTGTCTCTGTCTCTGTCTCTGTGTCTGTGATGTGCTTGTCATACTATAAAGCTGTGTGTGTCAGCCCGTCATTTAATGTCACGTCAATCACATCGCAAGTTTTCCATATATCAACATCATTTGCTGTCTGCCAGTTTTGCCCCTAAATGGTTGGGTTCACATGCGTGCGCATAAATAACTACTTATGTGCACACTTACGACTGTTGAGTAGTGAGAGGTTATTTTCGGAGCAGCCCATGTTACATCGGCATTTCCAATTAACTCTTATTGACTGCACTAGCAGGTAGCTTGGGTCAGGTCAAAGCTTTGTCCAATTTGTAAATATTAGTTTAATATTCTTGTGACCAACTTTAGATCGTTAACTCATTTGATTTTTGGTATATTGAAATTAGTTCAATATTCTTCATTTTCAATGAACAAATTTACATTTAACATTTACTTTAATATAAAATATAATATTTTATTGATTGCAAATAAGTAACTTGGGTTAGGTCAGAAGTTTGTCTTATTTATAAATCTCAAAGTTGTATTGAAACAATTAAAAATGTTCATACTTTTAATACAATTTTTACAAGTTGAGCAATCGTTGATGATATTAGCAATATGAATAATAATAGTAATAATAATAATAATAATATAAATAATACTTTTAATAATAATAATAATAATTTATTAATTAGCAATTTTTAAATATATCTGATAATGATTAATTATTGTTGTTTGTAATGCTCTTAATTAACTAAACATTGGTAACTTTACAAATTCTTTGATGAAATATTAATTTACATAAAATATTTAATTAATTTAAGTCTATTTTTCCGACCAAAAGTTTATTTTCACTAAGTATACTTTTAAAAGTTGATTAAGTAATTAACATATTTTTAAATAAAATTATTTAATGAAATATAATTTCTGTAGGAAATTGTCTCATTTCCCTTATTATAAACTTTTACAGAAATTAAAAATAAATTTAAATTAATTCATGCAAAACGCAATTATCTACATTTTAAGCCAACATCAAACATTCAATATGAAAGAAGTTCCAGAAATTTCGATGAGGCGGTACAAATCGGAAAAAGGCAGAAAGAATAATAAGACACAATTTTGTAATGAGTCATTCAACTTTAGACTGTTGGATCACTTTTAGCAAAAGTCAAGAGACGAGTTTGAATATGTAATATTCCATATATCTAGCTTCAAAAATAAATTAGAAGTAAAATTAAATCGATGATGGCATTTGTTGAAATGCAAAGCTTTTTCTTATTTTATCAACTTGAAAAGAATTTTTGTTCTTCATTTCTTAAAATTAAATCATAAATATAATTATATGAAAAGAATTCAAATACAACTTCAATTACTTCAATAAAAACATCAAGCCAAACCTAAACTCAATTGAAGCAACTCGTGAAACTATCTTTCCTCAAATTACTTATCGATGGTAAGAGAATCTTTTGGTACTTTCTTTTGCTGAGTAGTAAGGGCATATAAGAATAGACCACGTCATATACATGTGCATAGATATGCACATCTATGTAATTGTAAAATGTATTCCCAAAAGGTAAAGAAATAGTGTTTACATTTCTGCGGAAAGAGCGGAAATCCGTGCGACAATGGTGCTTAGCACGAACGTGACTCTGACAATGGGAGTGTTGGCCATTTCTCAGGCATTATTAGTTTATTTGACAACTTGTATGGTCATTATCCCTTGTTGTCGGACCTGATGCTGATGCCGATGCTGATGCTGCTGCTACTGCTGCTAATTTGTGTCGCACAGGAATCACAGCAAAAGTGCCGCAAAACTTTTGTGGAAATTTGGTGACCAACCCAAAGAAAGAAAAAAAAAAAAAGAAAACAAAATTTGCAGATTTAGTGAACGAGCCATGAATGAAGCGAAATTGTTAGTTCTTTACCTAAGGCAGGCGGTGCGTTGCCTTTGAAGCTCTGCTCCTTAGCCCGAATTCGATGGAACCATGCGGTGTGCCTTTTTCTTTTCACCTTGTTGACACTGTCGAACGCTGAGCGCTCAAGGTCCGATCCTAACTATTGTTTCGCATAAGCCAGATTGTGTCGCCATGCGCCCCATGCTTATTTCTAGGAAGCTTTCTTGATCGTTGCCGATTCGGAAGTGACCTGAAATGATCTATAACAGGGCGTGGGAAACAATCGAGCCAAGCGGGTGGTAATCAGCTATCTCTCTCTGCTCTCACTCGCCCTCTCTCTCTCTGTTAGACTGTAAAAGTCGTAATACAAATTAAATGGCTTTACGATTAGATATACATCGAGGCAATATTGATAAGGGGTAAAGAAGCTATGACGACATGTCATTAAAAGAGGACACAGGCACATCTGCCGGTGTTACGGGTTGGGCTTTGGGGTTGCTCGCTGATAAATGCGCAGATAATGCGACACTTGAAATACCTTCGGGAGAGGCAGTCAACTGAAGCATTAGGGCATTGTTAGAGGATTTATGACATCAAACATAGAACTAAAGCGCGCTCAGTTAATGTCTAGGGTTTAATTGTTTTCACAGTTGCAATTCGACTGCTCCAAGGCAGCTCAGCGCCGGCGCAAGGAATGCTGTCAGTCAGTCAAGCCTTTCGCTGGTAACCGCGCTTAAGTGCCAGCACTCTTTCTTCTTTATTTGTTATTTGTTATTTGTTATTTACTTTGTGTAACCCCTGTGCTGTGCCTATCATGGGAATGCTTTTGATTTGATTTCAAGTGTGCATTTAAAGGGGTGTGTGTGTGTGTGTGCCTGCCTGCCTGGATGGATGGATGGATTTCAATGGACTTTGGCTGCTTTGCAATTTGCAATTTGAAATTTGAAATGTTTTTTTGAAAGCGCTGCCAACTCGACACAATGTTGCCTCGCCCGAGCCGCTGTGGCCGGGGGCAATGCGGCTTTGTTGTCGCGGATGTATGAAACCCTCTTTAAGGTCCTCAGCATGTGCCTGATAATGCCCCTGAAGTGAGTGTATATCATTAACTCGAGAGCTGCCGGCACTCGCGATTTGATTGCGTTCCTTTCTGCGCTCTCGTTCTCGTTCTTGTTCTTGTTGTTGTTGTCCTTCGGCAAGAAATCCTATTTGAGCACTTCTCGAGTGCCGCAAGAAGTGCGGAAATTGTTTGAAAGCAAAAATGCGTTTTACTTAAACAATTTTTATGCGAGAAATCATGTGAGGAGTGTGAGAGTTTTCCGCTCTTTGATATAGTAAACCTCTTAAATTGGCAGCCCCTGATATCGGCTGTAAGAAATGCTTTGGCAACTGCAACAAATTACAAACATTTCTTTTGATCCATGTTTACAAATAACGCTTAGCTATAACTTGAGTCACAACTTCTGTTTGAATAAGAACAATCATGCAATTGCATTGAGGAACAATACGAAAAATATCTTGAGACCAGCTGTAGAGGGTTCTTATGTAAAAAAAAAATATATAAATTTCAATTACTATTAGTCGCAAAATAAATATTTGATAAACCACAGTTTGAGAATCTTGAATGTTGTTATGCATACAAAATATAAATATCAATTATTATTATATTCGTAAAATAAAAAGTTTGAGAATCTATTTCTTTATGAAATGATCAGAGGATTTCAATTTATCTACATCATT
This sequence comes from Drosophila koepferae, assembly GCA_030914345.1. Classification (NCBI taxonomy): domain Eukaryota; kingdom Metazoa; phylum Arthropoda; class Insecta; order Diptera; family Drosophilidae; genus Drosophila; species Drosophila koepferae. The sequence goes on along the minus strand of JAUESR010000198.1, from coordinate 2,316,211 downwards.
GAGGCTTAAGCTGTAATGTCTTGGTTTTGTGAATTGACGATCGACAGAGTCAACTGCTGATCTATTTTCATATTAAACAACAATTTAAATAAATAAATAAATAAATAAATAATAATTTCAATAAAAAAAGAAATAACGAAATAAATGAATTTTTAAATAAATAAAAATAATAAATAAGTAAGTAAATAAATGAATTAATTTTTAAAATAAATACATATGTAAGTAAATACATCAATAAATAAATTAATAAATTAATAAAATAAATGAAATAATAAAATGACTAAATGACTAAATAAATTAATCATTAAAGAAAGTAAGTAAATAAATCAGTAAATAAATTAATTTATTATTATATAAATTCAAATGTGATAATTCTGCTTATTTATTTATTTGGCTCATTCAACCAAAATTTGGCTTCATTGCTGAATAAAGTTTTGAGGAAATTCAATCTCAATATTAATTTGTGCTTCATTTCAAGAGTTGCACACAAGGGAATGTAAAATTAAACTCAATCAAAGTTGTTATGAAATTTTTTTTTTTTTTAAATTTAAATTTCACTTTATTTTCATAAATTGCTGTTCGCTTCCTTCAATGCAGCTAATTATGTAACAACTCAAACTCTCACAATTGCAGTCTCCAAAAGGTTTCTATTCGGAGTTTCTGCTCGAAACTTAATTAACTTGTCGCGTCAGGTTGGCACTGAAAGCAATTTTATGTGTGTGAGTGATACGCAAATATTCGTTGAATGATAGCTGTATTAATACTCGAAACAATATTTAGGTTTCATTAACTACTCTCAACGATATTGACAATTTAAACATACTTTATATGATGAGTCTTAATTACTTTAACAAAGAGATGCGAGCTTTAAATGAATGCAGCCACAATTATTATATTATGCACATGAGTGTGTGTGTGCATGTGTGTGTGTGTGTGTGTGTGTGTGTCCGTGCTTGCCTGTGTGTGTGCATTCGATTTTTAATCGGTTAATTAAGCTCTTGTGATAAGCGCATTAACCTTTCGTCAAAGCAGCTACAGTGATTTCTCGATAGCCACCTGTAATTAAGCGCAGTCTGTACCCGCTCTCTCTCTCTCTCTCTCTGCTCTGATGGATACACAGAGAGAGAGAGAGAGAGAGAGAGAGACACGTTAGCCACATTTGCCACGTACATAAACTGGGCGCAATCTTGGCCAGGCCCAGGGTAATAAATTACACAGCTGCTGATGGATGTCACTTGGCGACATAATCACTGTCAGTGCACTGAGAGCCCCACAGAAAGATAGACACAGAGAGGAAGACACACAGAAAGAGAGATATATGTATATACATAGTAGCAGTTGGGCTTGGGGACTGTCTCCAAGTACAAATATACGCTGTAGCTGTTGCTGTTGCTGTTGCTGGGGATGGGGATGGGGATGGGGCTGTGGCAATGAAGCGGACAAGCAACTAACAAGCCTCGCTCCGGCATGCTCCGGTCCGGGGCATTGTTTATAATTCATAAAGCAATTTTGCATGCCGGAGCCCACAGAATGCGAGCCATATGCAAATGCAGCTGACAGACTGCTCAGCTCGGCCGGGATGGCCTCCCTTGGCCAGTTGGTTGACTGGCTGTGCAGTGGCCAGGCAACTTATCACGCGGTTGGCCTCCACTCTGCACGTTTCTATATATTTGTGCGTGTGTGTGTTTGCTCATCATTGAACATATTGCGTGCGTGGAGTCCGAGTTGCAAGTCCAAGCTGGAGTTCGAGTCGGAGTTGCAGTTGTAGTTGGAGTGGGTGTCACAGCCAGCCACCCAGTCGCACATGCCTGCCATGTCATTCATTCATTTTGCAGGCTGGCTTTCAGGCATACATCAGTTGGCGTTGCTGCTGATGCTGATGTTGCTGCTGTAGCTGCTGCTGTGGCTGTTGCTGCTGCTGCTGCTGCTACTACTCCTGCTGTAGCTGTTGTTGCCAGTCAGTCAGTCAGTTGCTGTTGCTGTTGCTGTTGCTGTTGCTGTTGCTTCTTTCTCGTTTGCACACTCCGAAACAAAACCAACAAAACCTTGATTACAATATATCCTCCTGGGCAGTGCGTACCTAGCCAAGGCAGCCTCCTCGCTCTTTCTCTCTTTTTCTCTCTGCTTGGCTTGCTCCTTCACTCTGCTGTCGCTCTGATGTTTTGAAATGCACGCGAGATTAACTCTTGCTTCTGACATTAACGAATGAGAGCCAACAGCATCTGACAGTCAAATGTCAGTTAGCTGCTGTTCTCTGACTCGAGCTGCAGCTCACAACTCCTGCTCCGACTCCTGCTCCGGCTCTTGCGTCGACTCTGGCTCTTGCTGCAGCATTCAGCAGCGGACAGCTTTGAGTAGTACCACATCCATTTGCAGCTGCAGCTCTGGCCATGCCCTGTCTGTCCAGTTTGTTGCAGTTAGTTGCAAATGCAGTTGTCAGTTGACGTCTTTGCTCATAATTTACAAATCGCTCAGCAAAATTCCAAATTCCCAATTTCGATTGTAAGAGGCACTCGTTGGAGTGTTACACAAATGAAGTTGACTAGCTGTTGTATATGCTTTAGATTCGAATGATATATGAGATGAATGAAAGGCCATTGGAAAGGCTATTATCGCATTTATCGCATATATATATTCTATATTGTGAAATAAGGAGTCGGCGATGTAATACTTATAATATATAATACTAATAATTAAAAAAAAAACATCTTTAAAAAAAGAAATTAATTTTTTTATTAAATGCAATTAATATATTTGCTACTAAATATTAAAATGTTAATAATATAATATTAATTGAAATTGAAACAAAGATTTCATAATTCTGTTTTATTATAATTATATATTTATTTCTGTACTAATATTTTGAATTAAAGGAGCGGACACATTGGATTTTATTTTAATTTTATATTTATTTCAATCATTTGTATTTTTTTATTTATTATTATTATTTTTTTTTTAATTATTATTTTGTTTATTCCTTTCAATTGCCTTTTGTCTATGCTTCTATCTCGCATAGGCGCTGGCATCGCTCAACACATTTGGCGAGTGGCCTGACTTTGGCACGACTTTGACTTTGGCCCATTGACTGGTTGGCTGGCATTTTAGCTGCAGGCTAAAGTCAAAGCCAAGACCAGACAGGACGAGCAGCCAAGCACACACATCGAGACTCGGACTCAAACTCTGACTCAGATGCCGTCTCAGACTCTCAGTCAGCTCAACCAAGACATAGTGGAAGCGTAATTTGAAATGAAAATTAATGACATGCAATCAATTTTGGTAGTCGTCGTTATTTGTTATTTTGATGACTTGCCTTGTACACACTCGCTCAGTTCTGAGTCCGGCCCTTTCCCTCTTTCTCTCGCACTCTCTCTCTCTCTCTCTCTCTCTGGAGCGTTCTTCGAGTCTCTAGCTCGCTCATTTGTCAAAAGCAAAACAATTGGGAGCATGAAAATGAAATATGGCTGACAGAGAGTAGCTGCCGCGGCGAGTGCACAGAGAGTGCAGCGGGAATGCGAGCTGAGTGTCAGAGGGCTAGAGGGTTTGAGGGTTAGATGGGCAGCTCCTAGCCGCAATATGCTTAAGTTGCGGTTATTTATTGTCTGGCATTTATAGTTCAGTTCAGTGCTCGTTCAGTGCCCGGCCAGAGGATGGCTTTCGTCCTCACATTTTTCATATTTTCCCAGTCATTTCAGCCATTCCATTCATTATTTGCCGCAGTCGTCGTAAAAAGAGTCGAACTTTCGCTTGATTCGTATCGACATATTTCGCCCGCATTTTGTATTCCGCCTGTCAACGCCAAAAGTTCAGACCCTCTTCAAGCCACCACAACTCTCTCTCTCTCTCTCTCTCTCTCTCTCTCTCTCTGTGCTCTGTCTCTGCAGCTATCCATCCATCCATCCATTTGAAGGACTGTCTGGTTGAGTGACGTGAGCTTACGTTTCCACCCCGGGCTGATTGATGTGCGCCAGCAAAAAAGTTGGCACTTGCTTTACTGTTGTCGATTACACAGCGAGTTGCGAAAAACTTGTGCTGTTCCTCACTCTCTCTCTCTCTCTCTCTTTCTCTACGACTCCTCCAACTGCTCGTGAAAAAAACACTACCCGAAATAAGTCATCGCGTGCAGCGCAGACATCAAGTCAAACTTAAGATTGATTAGTTATTGAAAACAAGGCAGCTGAAGCAGCGAAATACCCTGTAATTAGCCTCGAGACTTGTAGGGGAACATGAACATGAAGCAAAGACGCTTAGGAGAATATGTATGAACATGAGCTGCTTTTCGCTCACTGTACTTTTCCTTTGCCCCCAAAACAGCACAAATAAGTCATAATGATTTTTGATCGATGTGTCAAGTCCAAGGCGTCATCGAATCATTAACAAAACATCCAACCACACAGCCACCCAGGCACCACCCACTCGCCAACTGGGTGCCCCTTGCATAATCATTTTCAATAAATAATTTTTCTTCCCCGCAGCCTCAAGCGATTATTTATTTTTTCTTCGCTTCCTCTTCTTCTTTTTTGTTTGTCATAATGACAGCATGACAGGATAAATTACTGCCAAATGAATGAGGCGAAATAAGTCTTAAGCGAGTGAGCGAGTGCGGGAGGGAGGCAGGCCGGGAAGGTAGGCAGTGAGGCACGCCCATTTGGCGCTGGCAAAAGCCAAACATAATTTTTTGTTGTGTAATTTACCACCAACACACACACACACACACACACACACACATAAAGGGGCAGACGAGACCCGCATGGGTAAAATTAATAGGCATAATAATTTTTTGACAGCACACCCAAGGATAACACACTGCAGCAGGCAAGTCATCAGAGTGCGCAGTCCTTGGTCCTGACTGCGCCGAGGGAGGCGGGGTTGGTAGTAATTTTTTTTTTTTTGTAGCCAGCGACTTGACTGACAGGCAGGTTGATGATAAATGATGTCGCTGATGTTGGCCGGGGATAGGCTGGCGGCAGACTGGGGGAGAGCTGCCACGTCATGGAGGCAATCATTTGGACTCGTCTCTCACTTTAACTGACAGTCGCTCGTCAGAGTCGAGCAGGATGATTACTTTGATGACGTTGCCACATACAAACAAACAAACAAACAAACGAACGAAAGAACGAGCGAGCGAACACAACGAGCCGCAAATAAACAGACATATTCATATTTTGCCATATAGTCTCATATTTTGTGCACTCTCATTGGTTATATTTCTCTATATATTTCTCTCGACTTGTATAATTAATTGATGAAATGTGCGTGCGTGCAAGTCAAGCCTTGACAATGACCGATTGGTTTCCATTTACTCTCTAACAGATCCCCAATTCCGAGTCGAAGTCGACTTTGACTTTGGTCATTATTTTGCCTGGCGACGGCGACGGCGAAGGCAAAGGCGAAGGCAGCGCCGTAATATCGTCTCGAGCAGTACTTATGTCTAGTCATCAGGATCTAATTTATCAGACATTTTTCGGGCTCATTTTCTCGCTGTGATGTGTCAATTTAAAGTGTGAGAAAATTGCCGGGGCCTGTCTCGAATGATGAATGATGATGGCCCACAAAAATAAAAATTAGATTAAAAGTGATCAAGTTTTCAGAGTGGGCCAAAAACACGAATTAGCAGCAACATACGCTTTTGTGTATGGCAAATGCTTAGTCATCAATTTACATATTAGTTTGCTTAAATTACGTTTTCAACTTACTTCTTCCTCATAGTAATTATATTTAATTATGTCAGCTGAGGAGCACTGAGGCATATCAATAGTAATAGTAGCTCATCACTTGACGGAAAATGGAATTGTCATTCATTTTATCTATCTAGTTTACAAAGCGTCAGCTAACTTTTAGCAAGCACTGTAGAATAGGGGTTTCAATTGAAAATACTTAGAGATCTAGTAAATGTCATAGTCTTCTAGTCAAGTTATTAACTGAACTTGATAATTATAAATACACTATTTTATTCTTATTATTTATGTTATTTACAAATTAAAGAAAAACATTTTTTTTATTCAAAAATATGAAAAAGTGCCTATCCCCATCAAATATAATGTAAAGGTTGAATTTGTTAGACTTTTCTCATTTTGCAAACAATTAATGGACACACCTTATATACGTACATAGCACATAGCTCTCGAATAAATCTCGTCACGCAGAAATAAATACCTAAGTAGATGAGAGACTAATAAATCTATAGAACATTTGATTCCCTTTCTCACATTCGCTCACTCACACTAAACATGATTATGATTTTGTTAATTTATTTAATATTAATTTTATAATATTCAAATTCACAATTTAAAATCCAAACAAATATCATAAAAACAGTTGCGAGTATATAACCAAAATTTGTCTAGCTTTAAAAAACGACGAAAAACTAATATACTCGTGAATGAGTATAATGCCCTTTAGCTTGAAAAGTAGCTCAAATATTATTTAATACATATATCATAATTACGTATTTCTGATTCATGTATATCTACAAAATTGTGAATGCAGATACCTTATGCAAATGCTTCACATCAAATGAATGCATCTAAGATTTTTATTTTCGACTTCAACATTGACTGAGTGATGTATTAAAAAATTATTAAATATATTTAAAGATATTGATAGAAGAAAATGGTTCTACATATTTTTAGTAAAATCGAATATTCTCTGAATTATATTAATGAATTATAATATATTATATATGAATTATATATATAACAGTGAGTTTTTCCTGTTGCAAAATCTAAATAAATTACTTAAGAAGAATTTTCAAGAAATAAGTATCTCTAGGCTAAGATAGTTTAATCTCAATTTAAAGGTATTCAATACATTTTAACTACAAAATCTGTAATTGTCTAATGATTCCCAAACAGCATCTAAAGTGCTTTTTTAAGAACATTGCAACATAAATTCCTGCTACATTTCGTATTATATTGAGATATTTCGTACGTTAAAATAAATAAAAATCATTTAACAAAGCGAATATATGGCTTTTTAAATGGACTCGAATGGCGAACTGTGTTCAACTACCTCAACCAGAAGTTTGTGGAGTAAGTAATTTATTCTTTTGCTGGTGGCATACCAGTGGACAGTTTTTTGTAATTCCTTTCGAATCTATTTGTAAAGCATACCATAAATATTTGCCGGCACGGCAAGCTCATAAAGTAATTCCCGACACATGTAGCAGGGAGCAGCAAGCAAATAAACTTCAATTGTTAAGCTGCGACCCCGGAGCGAAGTTCAGTTCAGTTCAGTTCAGTTCAGTTGAGTTGAGTTGCCTAAACTGGTTGCCACAAAGGCGGCAATGGAACAATGCACAGTGCCAGCTCATAAATAAAACAATTGACTAAAAACATAAATCAAACACTTAATACAATAGTTTCCGCTTTTATTATTATGTGGTCGGATTTGAGACTCGGGCGACTTCTGCATAGCTGCGCACTCGCATAAAATGCCCATAAATTAAAATAACAGTAAAATAAAGCATTGTATGTGTGTGAGTGAGTGTATGAGTGTATGAGTGTGAGTGTGAATGCGGGTACTTGCAAATTAGCATACAAACTGTCTGCAGAATGGGCCATTGAAAGCCCAGGTGAAGTCGCACGATAATGTTAATATGTAGCGCACTTAATCATAAATGCCTGGCGACATGCAATGGGCGACATATGAAGGTGCTCGATGACGATGACGATGATGATGATGATGATGATGATGAACGAGCCAACTGGCAACTAGTTTGCCAAAGCGCAACCATTTGGCTTTGCATGTTGCTAACTAGTTAATAATACGAGGCAGCTACACCTCCATGACGCATTGCATGTCATGCATCGGAACTAGAACTGGAACTATAGTCAGAGTCGGAGTCGGAGTTGGAGTCGGAGCTGACCACACACAAGAACCGCTGCACAACTGTAAACTCATAGTTAGTTGGGCGCACAAACCGATTTAGCCCGAACCGAACCACACCGCTTTTTAGCTACATAGCTGCACCGCCCCCTCTGGGCTCGAAGGCATTTCATTCCATTATGTAATTTATGACCAGCACTTTTCGAGCAGCAATCAGCCAAGCGTTAATCGTCGTTTGACTCGCTCGGCGTAGGCCCAACAATGGCATAACTCCCAACACCCAAAACCGGACCAGCAACTGGAACTGGAACTGACACAGCGACAGAGGTAGAGGCAGCGGTAGAGGCAGTGGTAGAGGCAGTGGCAGAGAGACTGCCACTTTGTCGCTTTGTCGCATTGTCGCATTGTCGTGCGACTGCTACTGTTTCATTATTATTGTTATTATTATTGTAATTTGGCGACTACCAACTGCCAACTGCCAACTGGCAACTGGCAACTGGCTCGCTCGCCAGCGGAGTGGGCTCAACCACGTTGACAGCGTGTCATTTCATATCGTTTTGTTTAGTCATAGTTATACAGAGCTCTCGGCCCGGTTGCCTTGCCCCACCTACTCCTGCTCTACTGCTCTACTCCTCGGACTGCAGTGCGCAATTTGTAGTGCCCATTGGTTAACCCCGCTTTCCGCCTCTCTGCTAGTCGCCTCGCCTGGTTTAGTTTTCTTTTTTATGTGCTTTTTTTCTTGCTCGCTCTCCTTCTTTATGGACATTTTTTTGCTTCTTATTTTTTGTATGGCATATTTCATAATTAATTGTGAAATTATACACAGTCATATGCAAAAATGGTCGACAGTCATAATTTTTCTGCGCTTGTCATTTTGTATACTCTCTCCCGTTGTGGTTAACATGAATTGTAGATCAAACTTGAAGAGATTGTGAGTGAGGGAAATGTTTGAATAGTGGACTTTTGAAATAGCTCGGAATCAATAATAAATATATAAACAAAACTAAAGTATGCTATAATATAGTTAGGAACTATCTACATGAACAATCTTTAAAGGTCTATATTATACATCCATATGAATGACAAGAGTATCATTAAATATACAATATATGCAATCAGTTTTTAGTTTTGCTGTGTAAAGACTTCATTGAACTTACTAAATTGAAAATTGCGAGCTTTGTGGATAAATTAACTAATATATTTGAGATAGATAAACGATGGTTATTCAATATAATAAAATCAGAAGCCCATATAAATCGAGATATTATAAAAATAATGATAATTAATAATAACCATAAAAAAATGGTCAAAAAAAAAATATTTTAAACATTCCAAAAATTATATTCAGCTTCGAAGACTTATAATTCATTTCGTATTTATATATGGTTATTATTATTATTCGTTTAAAATTCCTCAAAATTAGTTTTGGTATAGAATATTAATATACAATTTATTATAATTCATTTATTATACATATATACGTGTTATTATTATTATTCATTTATTTATTAATATAATGTTTAATTGATAAACAATTTATATTATTTTGGTTTTTATTTTGATATTTTATAATATAATATATTATTTTTTATTTAAATATATTATTATTACTCATTTATTTATTAATAATTTAATTTTTAATTAATAAACAGTTTCTATTACTAAAAGAAATATATTATAAAATAATCTTACTATTATTTTTTATTAATATATATTATTATATTATTATACAAAATAATTTTAAATTGAATAAAAAATAAGTTAGAACCGAGATTAGAACGAGCAGCAAACTCAGAGTTAGACATCGATTCAAACCCAATTTATTTCCCATTCAATATTTAAATGCCTAATTAAAATAACAAAGAGATCTCAGATCAACCTGGTGCTAAGATCAGTCTCTGCTATTTCAACAGTGGCCAAGAGTATCCAAGTTTCGAGAAGTTTTCCGTTCTAGTTTGTGTTCTTATTTATTCAGCGTTGTGTCGGCATGGCCTTTCATTTATATTTCGCGCTTATTTGAATACGGGTTTATGGCCATGCTGCATAACTAATCAGGCCCGGAATAATGTAGAGCTCTCACAATTCATACAAATTAATTGGTTTCGGTGCCACTCAATGGGTCGTGTCTGAGGCCAATGACAACAGCAATCATGGCAGCAACTGTGGCAGCAACAGCAACGCGAATAGGAATGGGAATGGAAATTGCCAAGTTAATGGAAACGGAAGGAACTACTTGCGGACAACGTCGTTCGACGACTCAAGCTCACAGAGCTGGTGCCACCGGCAATGGCAAATGCAAAGGCAAAGGCAAAGGCAAAGGCAAGAATCATGGCAACGCAAGTCGGAAGCACACTCAACACCTGCTAAAAACTTGGGAAATGCATGACGTCAGTTAGTTAACTACGAGGCGCTCGCTTCAGTTAGCTGTCGGCTGTCAATTTGTGTTTGATATGCTGCGCGGCCCCCGCAAATCAGAGCGAGTAAATGCCAATTGACAGCGACAAGTGCATGGCAGTGAAATTTGCTCACACCATTTGCCATGATGCCGTATTCCCCCATGGTGACTCCTGCAAGTGAACTTTGGGCGACCAAATCAATTGAACCCTGGCTGGGTGGGGTGGTTGGTTGGTGGTTGCTGCTTCTGTTGCTGTTGCTAAACTTCCGTGTCAAGACACTTTATTTGTCTTACTTATTTATGTTTATGTGCTCGCAGTCGGCATGGAGAGGCACGCATTCCCAAATTAGGCGCACGTCCACGTCGGTGGGATAGGCGAAGCTCCTCGAGCGCCTCCCGCATCCATTTGCCCAGCACAGCTGTGCCTAATTTATTTCACTGGACGTGCCCCCGTTTCTGTGGGCCCAACAGCAGCAGCCACTCAATTCACTGTCGGAGATTTATTTCATTCTGAAGCACATTAAAATTTTACAAATTGCTCGAATCAAATAAATTGCCGCGTTTATGGTGATAAATTGGCTAAGACATCGATGTGAAAGTTTTAATTCAAGTGCGGTCTAACAAGGCCAGTCGCCTGGCAGCGCAGTTTTTTTTCTCTTTTTTCCACCATTCTAGACTAACTTTAATAGCAGCAATCAATATGTATTATTCAGATTTCGTCGTTTATCAATGAAATGCTGATTTCCTGGCTGTAAGCAAATTTTAATTGAATTGTCTAATTGTCTACAAAAAAATAAATAAATAAATAAGTACACAAATAAATAAATAAATGTTGAAATAAATAAATAAATAAATTAATTAATTAATAAATAAACATATATATAAATAAATTAATAATTTAATTAATTAATATATATATATAAATAAATAAAAAATAAATAAATCAGTAAAAAATCAATAAACAATTAAAATAAATAAAATTCGAGTTCAAAGTCAACATCAATCATTCTCTATACATTTTATAGAAAAATTAAAAAGCCGTTTGGAAGCTTGAACTATATTTTGAATAAATTGAATAAATTGTTAATCCACTTTATTTTTTGTATTATTTTTTTTTAATTTTTTTTTTAACTATATAGTAACTATGATTTCCTCTTTTTCGGATAGGCATAATGCATTTTTTATTTAAACAATATATATTTATTTATTTTTAAGTGGGACGTAAATTAAAATTGTGTCAAATACCTGTTAAATGTAAAAAATATTTAAATAAATAAAAAATAAATCAAAACATTTTAAAATAAAAATTTAACTTGTTGATTTTCTGTATTTCTCACTTTGATTTAACGTTCTTAATATTTTATTCCTTTATTCCATTTTCTTTAAATTTTTATCTATATTTATTAATTATTAATTCTTGCCAAGAATATAAATAATTAATTACAAATATAATTATTAAAATTAAAAATTACAAATTATTTAATTAATTCATCTAAATTCTTAACATTATTTAATTAAATTTTAAATAAATATTTATTTAGATTTATACATTTTTTTTTCAATCAGCAATTATTCGAGAAATTAATCATTAGAGTAAATGAAATTTTAATACTAATTAATATACTTATAATCAAGAAATAAGAAATATTATCTAAGACAGCGTTTTCCAACTGCTTAGACTAATTTTAAATTCAATAGAATAATCTTTGCTTACTTAACATATAAAAAGTAATTTATCAGAAAATGTTCAAGAAATGCCTGCAAAATAAAAAATAAATAATAAAACGAATTCCTAATGTCTAAATTATGTTGTTTCGTTTGCAAAATGTGCATCTTGATAGCATTTCTGACAGCTGAAAGATGAAATATGTTTCCTTGTCTAGCTGTTGAGGTTGATGCAAAGCACTTTCGGAAGAGGGACAGAGATGTTCGCTTTGTGTACGCTGTTTGGCAGCGCCGTTCGCTCTTTAGGTAAATGACAATAATTGTTATTTTAATTTTTATGACAGCAAATAAATTTTGGTGGCTGTCAGATGTCAGTGCCGAAGCGCTAAACAATGCCGATGGGGTAGACATTTTTCATTATCTAAATTTCATAGTTCATTATCAAATTTGTTGCGTTCGTCTTGGGGTACTTATCATCGCACAACCCTTATATGGCTCGCTCTCAAGTGCGGGCCAGCCAGTTGCCGGTTGCCGGTTCCCATGAAGCGGATATATGGCGATCTGCTGACTTATTTATAAGCCTTTTATTGGACCGGCTGCTCGACTCCAGTGCAGCCGAAGTCGAAGTCGCAGTGGCAGTTCAAGTCAGCAGAATGTGCTCAACGTTGGCTCCGCTTGCCACAACTGAAAACCACATTTAACTCTTTTCATCTTCCCTTCGCGCTGCTCATAATTAATGCTGTCATCTTGTGCATATTTAACTCAATTACTTCCGCGCTGTCTCTGGCCGTGGACGTGAACGTGAATGTGAATGTGAATGTGAATGTGCAGGTATCGGCGATAGGGGCCCATCAGACCGGGGCCTAATTCATTTTGTTACTTTATGTGATAGTTAAGGTCCCGCTTCTGCTTCTGCTTCTGCTTCTGGAGTGCCTGTGGCTCATTAAAGAAATTGTTTTATTTGCGAAATTTACATACAAAGTATTATGGTGGCCATGTTCCAGATGTAGGGCCATTAGCTTTCCTTCATCATTATGCAAAAGACTTTAGTTTTGTGGCTCGAGCTCCGCAGAGCATTCATCATCACTCCAAAATGGTTGATGCTTATCGTGCGTGTAGATTGAAATAACAAAATGCGTAGACACAGCCGGATGTCAAATGGGTGCTACTGAAGTTCCAATTAAGAAAACTAACAATTAACCAATAACAGTTTCTAATTGAAAGAGTATTTATTGAAAGAGTATTTATCTATAAGACATGGTCAACTCAACAACGGTCTGTCTATAAACAACTGCAAGATCTAACTGATGTCAATCTATATCTATATCTGACCTTAAACTGTCATTTCGAGATAGATAATTTCTTAAGCAAGTATTTATATGGTGTATATATAAAAGGATATTCTGAATATTTTTAATTTTTAACACAAATTCACAGATTTGTATGCCATCTATGGTATCGGAGTAATCAGCAATAATACTGCAAATGTCAAGTGTCAGTGAGCAAGAGACTGCGAAAACAATGCGCACATTAATGAAAAATCAAGATAGCAATTTTTAAAAATATGACAAAAAAAAACCATCAAAAACAGCAGCAGCAGCAGCAGCAGTGGCAGAGCCAGGCAATACGACCCACAGGAAAGAGAATAGAGCGGGCTACCAAAAGAATAAACCAAGAAACAACAGCAGTTGACAACTGTCAGTGTCAGAGAGCTGCCAGAGCCACTGTGACAGTCACTGTTGCTTCTTGCTGTCTTTTGTTTCCACATTTCTCTCTCCTTCTCCATTGTGCTCTATCAGCCGAAGGATGCATTGAATGGCCAGTGAGATTCGTTGAGACCGTAAACGAATATGAGACTTTATTCAAGGGAAACATTAATATTTGCTATTTAATTTGAGTACATAATATATATATAGAATAATATATGGTATAGTGTATTCAGATATATAAAATATGAGATTTGCGTTCTTTTATAGTGAAAAGAAATTGAGAATAATATAGTTCATGTGTTTGATGTATTTTACTTTTCCTTACACAGTTTCAGTAAAATATAACATAATGTCACAAACATGAAATTTTTTATTTATTTATTTATTGTTTTATAAAGAGAAATTTTATATAAAGGTTCTTTAGTGCAGCATTATTATTTACCAGCAATCCTGAAATCACTTCTCAGATGAATTTTTAAAATGTATTTAAATTCTCATCGTTTTTTATTAAATAATTTATTAATTCATTAATTTATTTGTATATTTCGAACTTAATAAAATCGTATCATTTTAAGACACTTGTCTAATTTAAGGTATTTATTAATTTATAATTTATTTCATATAAATACTATTTTACTCTTTTAATATTCAATTAAATTTAAATTTTTTTTATTAATTTTTTTATTATTAATTTTTACTTTATTTTAATTATTATTATTTTTTCAGAGTCCATTTTCAGAGTTATATGAAAATAAAAATGATTTTTTCTATTTATTTAAAATATTTATTTTCTTTAATAATTTATAAAAAAAAATTAATATGCATTAAAACACTATTTATTAAGCATATTAATTTTAATGTTGCTTACAATATAAAATAATTATACTAATACAAATAAAAATGTAAAGTATTTCATTACATACATATTTTTTAATATTTTTTAATATTTTTTAAAATATTTAAAATTACGATACAAAACCTATATTTTTTATTAAAATTTTAAAATTTATATATTTATTTAAATTTAAATAGTTTTACTTATCATATAAATCATATTCTTAGAAAAGCTTTGCCAACAAATTGAGTAACAGAGTTTTGTAGAGCATTTGGGCTTCAGCAAGAGCTGAGGGCTCAATCGTTTGTATCCTATTTGTTTTGTTGCTTTGCTACTTTTTCTCTTGTTCAGTTTTCACTGTTTGCTGTTGACATTAGCAGAAGCTTAGTCCTTGCTGTCTGTGCTGTCAAAAGTGTCCTGTCAGTTGCTGCGTCACATGCAACTGTTCAGAGCCACAAAAGACTCCAGCAATATAGGGGACAGGAACAGCCGAAGGGAGAAAGAGAGGGATGCTGAGACGCAGCTGCTGAACCTGCGGCCTGACACTTTATGATTGCATTTGCTGGCACTGCGGATGAGTGGATCCTCAGTGAAGCTGCTGGCTGCTGACTACCGAGTGCTGACTGTTGGGTCAGTTCAAAAATGCAAATGACGAGCGGCCATAAATAAAATTAACCCAAATTAAACACAGGCAATTAATTACAGCTGCTCGCCAGCCAGATTTAACAGCAAATTAACACCAACAGCTTCTGACGGACTGCTGGAAATGCCACCACCGAAGGGCGAGACGATAACTTCGGACGATGGACGATGCTCGATGGACGAATCTGACAGTTTAACTGACCATTAATTTGCATTTAAATGGTACGACAAATTCTTAGACCCTAAGAGATGTTTTCCCAACAGCAACAGCAACAGCAACAGCAACAACAACATCGCAATCTCACACATCGTGTAGCATGGCGAAAACCATTTCGAGTCGCATTTGCATATTTTTGACATATTTTCTACAAATTTCGGAGCAGCTTGACCATTTGGCTAGCAGAGGGTCTCTTGGCGGCTGCTTCTTCTTCTTCTTCGTCTTCTTCTTCTTCTCTGGTTGTGTAACAATTTTTAACTTTATGCCACAAAATGTTCACTGCTGATTTATACACGACTCTCGGTCCCTCTCCCTCTCCCTCTCCCTCTTTGAGGGTATATGAACAACCCAAATATAGCATTTAGGAATATGAAAATTTTTCTTTTCATGTTTTATCGCACATTTTTCTTCGTTTTGTGGATCTTTTGCAGCGTTTACAGCGCATTAAAATTTACTTGAACGCTCGTAAATTTCGCATTCTTGCCGCAAGAAAAAAAAGTAATAAATGTAATAATCGTAAAAATCATCATGATGAAACAGAAAATTTGGTCAGCTTTCTCTTAACCATGCCTTTGATTGAGTTTTCCTCTCCTCTTTTTTTTTTTCAATAATGCAACAAAAGTATTTCCTCTTATAAATTTGCTGCAAAATATTTGCTCTGGCAGTTTTGCATAATATTTGATGCTAATAAATTCTATTCTATTTCGTATACCCTGTAATCAAATTGTATTGAATATGTGGCTATGCCAATTGCAGATTGTAATTAGGCACCGTCTCAATCACAGTTACTATCATTGTAACTATCACAGTAACTGTTATAATCATCATAATATTTACTATTATAGTCACCATCTCAATCACTGTCACAATCACTGTCACACTCACTGTCACAGTCACTGTCACAGTCACTATCGCAGTCACTGTCACAGTCACTGTTACAGTCACTGTCACAGTCACTGTTACAGTCACTGTCACAGTCACTGTTACAGTCACTGTCACAGTCACTGTCACAGTCACTGTTACAGTCACTGTCACTGTCACTGTTACAGTCACTGTCACAGTCACAGTCACAGTCACAGTCACAGTCACAGTCACAGTCACAGTCACAGTCACAGTCACAGTCACAGTCACAGTCACAGTCACAGTCACAGTCACAGTCACAGTCACAGTCACAGTCACAGTCACAGTCACAGTCACAGTCACAGTCACTGTCACAGTCACTGTCACAGTCACTGTCACAGTCACTGTCACAGTCACTGTCACAATCACTGTCACAGTAACTGTCACAGTCACTGTCACAGTCACTGTCACAATCACTGTCACAGTCACTGTCACAATCACTGTCACAGTCACTGTCACAATCACTGTCACAGTCACTGTCACAATCACTGTCACAGTCCCTGTCACAATCACTGTCATAATCACTGTCACAGTCATAGTTACTGTCAATATCGCAATCACAGTTTTAGTCACTATTAAAGTCACAGTTACTCTCACAGTAACTATCACAGTTACCACGATCACATTTATTTTCACAGTCCCCACAGTCACAGTCACAGTCACAGTCACTATCGCAATCACTTTCAGAGTCACTATCCCAGTTACTTAAGCAATCACAGTCACAGTCGCTGTCATAGTCGCTGTCACTGTGACTATCACGCTCTCCATCACATTCGCCATCACAGTTACTCTCACTGTTCTTATCACAGTGACTATCACAGTCCCACTGACCTCTATTCCCATACAGGACATTTCTTAGTCGATTCGAATCGACTTCCATTTAATTTATTTGCTTTAGCTTGTGAGAATTTCTTTAGCAGTAATTTAAAATGAATATTGATGTCGAAATCCATATTGCCAATTTAATTACAAATGCAAGACAGAGATAGATACAGAGAGAGATTTGAAAATGTTTGAATTCATTTAAAATTCATCCAATTGGCCTGGTCGGCTGCTGCTGCTGCTGTAAATATTTTCGAGTCCATAAAGTAGTGGATGATGCTCTGCTTCATGTTTCATTGCGGGTGGCCGCTGGCTGCTGCACAAACATACATATATTTTATGGACGCTCGTTCATTGGCAGTGGCCTGACATAAGTTGCTGGCTGCGAGCGGGCAATGCATCTGGTGGCGGTCGGCAACATCATAAAGTTCAGCCGGGGCAGCTCTCGCTATAGGACATCACTCCCCCAGAAGGACACATAAATTGCGCTTTTAATAGCATCCGCCTGTCATTGCAATCTAAATAAATTGTTATATTTATTTACGACAAAATGTCCACAAACACACAGGAGAGGGCGGTGCGGTGTGAGTGTGGCTAGAAAATATGAAAATTAACTGCCGACTAAAGCCAAATCCCGCCACATATATCCCACACACCATGCCACACACACATACGTCTACCATCTCCCACTATCCAGGCAAAACAATTGCGCTACATATTCCACATGTGTATGGCTTTGTATGTGTGTGTGTGTGTGTGTGTATAATTTTCACTTCATGTTTGGCCACAAAAGCGCAGAAACTGCCATAAAATGCACACAGCGCACACAGAGCAAACGACGACGAGTCCTGGCCAGAGGACCCCGAACAATAAGGTGAACGGGGGCACTAAATGCCACTAAATGAATTTATTTGCCAGGGCAGCAGCCATCGCCCCCTCTCGGCCCGCACAAAAACAATAGCAATCTGAGCGAGGAACATTTTGAGAGTAAATAAAGCCCAAATGAGATTTATGCAACATGACCGACAACGACCAAGTGCTGAAGTTGCCCCCAAGCCACAAGTTCTCTCTCTCACTCTCTCTCTCTCTCTCTCTTTCTCTCTCTTTGCCCACTCCACTCTCAGGTTAGTTCGTTAGTTTTAGTGGGCACCCACTTTGTGGGCATTGCGGAGTGGCTGCCAGGCTGACTGGCAGTCCTGCTGGACGACTCCTTTTCGGACCGTGTGCGTGCCTTTTAACCCAACTAATTTTTAGCTAGGAAAAAAAAAGGGGAGTAAGGAAGGAAAACCACCTTTGGAGACTCAGAGAAAAACAACATCCTTCTTGGTGCTGCTCGTGATTCTGTGTGTCCGGCCATTTATTCTCCGCAAAATTGTCACATAAATTTCACAGCGTCCGAGACATGTCGAGCGTACTTCATTTTGTATTTTATGATATTTTTCCTAACTGGTTAAAAGCAAATTTATGGCTCAGCAGCCAAGCAAAATGCAGACAGCTTATCTATTTTTATTTCCATTCCCCGACCAGTCCATCTAAGGCATTTGAAATGGGTTTCAATATAGGTGGGAAACAAATCTAAAAGAATCCTTAAATTAGTTGAAAATTTTATTAGCTCATCCGTCTCTATAGAGTAATATTTAGTATATAGAAGTAGTGGCAATAATATTTCAAAAACTTATGAGGAGTTGAAAGAGCTGAATTTAAATATATGGATAACGGCTATTTATGAGGAACTGTTTTCTTTATATGATTATGATATCGCTGTTGGGCCTACTTAAAGCGGATCGATGAACCAGATATGAGAGAGAAGCGATCTATGCTGAATTGCTCTGTAAGGGTTAGAGAGATCCATTCTGAATTTCTTTGATGTGTGAGTTATAGTGCTTAATTCTAAACTGTTTAAAGCTCCTTGTCGCTTATTCTTTTCTTTAAATTAACGTCTCTCAATCTCCCATGTGATCGATATATGTACATAATTACATCAAACGGCTTAAATGTCCTTAATTTCGATCAAATGAGAGTAAGTCTCATGCCCATGGTTGAACAGTCTCAATATGGTCAGTCTCTTTCTAGCTCAGAATCTGAATGCAATAATGTTCATAGAATGCTCAAACAAGTTCAGAGCTTGGAAGAGTAGAAATGTGAAACTTATTGGTTATCTCAGTATGATAATAAGTATATATAATATACAATTAATATATATAATATACACTGTTTGTGTTGGCCCTTCCTAAGGGTCTGGCTGCTGCTGTATTACACAAGACTAATTCTTAAACCAAATTAGTTTGATCTGAAGCTATTCTGTGATATACAAAATGTATATATAATATACAAACTTTTACTTTAGAGTCCCTTCATGAGGTTTAACTCCTCTTCGTCGTTCAACCAAGAGTTTTATATTCACAGACATTGCACCACTTCTATAGGGTTTATCACTCAAGCCCGAGAAAACCTGTCTGGTTGAAGTTGGAAATGTGATTTATGGCAACATTATTGCACCCTAATGGCTAGCCTCATGGCATTCGTTTTCGAAGCATAAGCATAAGAATATATTGTGACTAGAATTTTCGGGCTTTTCTTGTTGTCGAGGGTAACCGAGCTCTATATACAAACTTCCGACATGTTGTAGCCAGGGGCAACATTATGGTTGCCGATAACAGGAAGTGTGACCCTTTCTCTGTGGGTTTTGTCATTTCGCCTTTGTTTGCTTGAAATTGACTGATTGCCCACAAAATAACCGAATTTCCGAAATTTGTACGTAATTCGAGACATTAATAAGTAGCTCTAGCTGATTGCGCCAGTTGCCTCGAGCTGAACCCTTTTATTTTTGTGACAGACGGGGTTTACATTTTCCGACATTTGTTACACAAGCTCACATTGCTAATTAGCTGAGTGTGAGAGTAATGTGAGCTGGGCAAAGGTCATGTGAGTTGTTTCTATGCTCGATAGACTATTCGTAGAGTATTATATAGTCGTGCTGGTATTGCAGCAACAACTACTTATGTCTATATGCTTACAGCTATTATCTTCTTCAGAAACTACATGCTTTCATGCAAAGACTCGTCTCGAGGCAGTCGTTAAAATCAATAGTCCCCTAAGCAAGTTATCGCATTAGCCTCACCTCACGAACAGCTCTGAAGACGCTGCCCTTAAGAACCTGCTGCTCATGTAGTTCAGCGACATTACTTCTGCTTAGTTTAGCAAAATGACTCCCCCACTCCGTGTGCTCCGTGTGCACCGTGTGCACCGTGCCACGGGAGTGAAAGCATCGTTTTCATTTCATTTAAAATGCTGTCAGCACGTAACCCTTGGCCCAAGATTTCCCTCTCTCACTCTGTCTATGTCTTCATGTCCTTTTTTATGGCAATTTCAACGCGTCATTGAGTGTGCCGCGGCGCGTAGTCATCAGGCCCGTGGAAGGGAATGAAATTCAGTAGAGCAGAGTGGAGTGAAGTGGAAGTGCTGCCAGGCAAGCAGACAAGCATTGAGGCTGAAAATGAAGACGCTTAGATATAGACAGAGAGAGAGAGAGCGAGAGAGAGAGAGAGTAGAGTACATAGTAAGACGGCGTCATTGAGTGTGAGGTGTGCGTTTATAATCAAATTAGAAGCGAAGCGTGAGATCAAAGAGACGAGACGACGCAACATCCTCCAGTTAGACAGAGAGGCCAGTGTGTGTGAGAGAGAGAGAGAGAGTGGCAAATGGTGAAAAGTAGGCGCGACATAATGCCCGAAATGTCGAAAACACAAGCTGCCACAAATTTCCAAATATGATGAGGGGCCGTGTTTGGGCTGACAACTTGAAGTGGAAATGACTGCGCGGGCTGAAGAAGACGTCTCATTAATGACAACAAGGAGCCGCACTCTCAGTCGCCGTCACCGACCAGGTCCAAGACCGCGTCCACGACCGCATCGTAAAAGAAAAGGTGTATTATACACTCAACTCGAGTCAGCTCGGCTTAGACTCGCAGCTCTCTGGCTGTGGCTGTCAATTCAAGTTTTTGTTGAATTGTTTTTCTCAAGTGGTTGGCTGCTGGCTGGCTGGCTGTCGACTCTCCAACCACTTCCTCGAAGGATCATAGCGCTGCCACATAATTGAAAACGAGAAGAAGGTACCACAAAATTGCTCTCGACGCTGCCTGACATTTAAAGTTGATTATGAGTGCCGCCGCCCCACATCTAGGCAAGGGAACTGCAGAGGAAGCTGCTGATGATGCTGCTGCTGCTGCTGCGGCTGCTGAAATGATTCTCGTGCTGATGTTGCTGACGACAGGTTAAATGTTTTCATTATGAATCGCCGAGCTGAGCTGAGCTCTGCTGAACTGAGCTGAGCTGCCGGCAGTTTTTCCATAATTGGAGCTGCATTCAAGTGTCCTCAAGTGTTGCTCCAGCCATCGTTAATGCTATAGTCGTTGTAGTTGTTGTTGTTGTGTTTGTTGTTGCCGTGGCAGAAAACTAAATTGAGTTCTAGGTAGTCAGTCAACATAAACAAGGTTCCCAGACTCAGGCACGAGAGGCTCAAGCGTTGACCTGATAATAAATCGTCGACCCACTCAATTAGTTTTTCAAAATTCCTGCTGCACCTCCTGAACGACAAAAATTAAAAGGACTTGGCCGCACTGTTGCCTTTGACACTTTTATCAATTGCAATCAATTAATATCTCAATTGAGAACACGTTTTAAAACTCTCTTAGTTTTCTATGCATTTTACATTTCGGTAATAATACAATCAATTGATTAATATTCATTTAATTTATTAAAAAAAAAATATTTTAAAAGTAAAAATTAAATAAACATGTTGTATATAAAACATAATTAAGATAAAATAATAATAATAAAATAATAATAATTAATATGTAATCTTTACTTTATTTTACTCAATCTCCAAGATTCGTCTGAATAATTTTTTGATACTTCAAGGGATCGTTTTAAAAGCCTGATGAATCCCACATGCAGAGTTGAGTTATGTTTACATTGTAATACCCAAAAGGCTGCTTAGATCTGTCTCATCTACTTTAATCTGGCTATAATATCTTAATCACCTGCAGAAAATTTTACTAATAATTGCTTATATTGTTTGTTAAGTAGTTGCATATCCTACAAAAAAAGTTATTAAATGTTATGTAATATATTTAGTAAATAAATATTATTTAAGGGCAAACATATTACATGACAGTTCTTCATATCGAGGAATTTGACCCGCTTTGTCATTATTAAGCATATGTCGCTATTAAGCAGATGCTATTAAGTTTTGATTATACCCTGAACCCATTGAAAAAGGGAATTCAGTTCCGTCTGTCTGTCCGTCCGTCCGTCCGAAACTACAAAAGCTCGAGATCTGAAATTTTACATGAATATGTTAGTTACGCAGTACGAGTTTGTTTTGAATCGAAAATTCGTTTCCATTTCTTACGATTTTTTGGGCATAACTTCTACACCGTTTGAGCTAGAGACTTCAATTTAGACAGATATTATGGATACGCAAATTTTGTAATTCTTAGATTTTGAATGAATATAAATACCACGTCTCAGTCTGCCTATTACATGCATTCAACAATCTCACTTCCCTGATATCCTATTTTCAATGGGCTCAGGGTATATATTCATCTTATATTCTTATATTCATCTACTTTTACCACCAACCAAGGTTAGCTCAAAAGAGGTACATTATTTAGTCATAGACTCATCCAAACACACCTGCGATTCCTGATTAGAAAATTCTGCATTTATGAGTGTAGCAAATGCCAGCTAAGGCATGTTGGGTCTACAAAAATATCGACGTAATTTAGTTAGTCGTAAAAAAGAACATCGGCCATGAAAGTTATATGTATATATAAAAAGAAAACTGCTGTGATTTATGAAACATCAAAGAGAGCCGGGCTCGACTCGAATGATGCCTCGCGAGTCTCCTAAGACAGAGACGTTGCTCGGACACGTGACGCTAAGCGGCACATCAATAAATTAACACAAAAAGCGAATGCACACTGAACGGGTGAGCCGAGAGTAGAGTAGAGTAGAGTTCAGTTGAGTTGAGTAAAGTAGAGTCGTAAAGGACCCTTTAAAAAACAAACATGCCATGCATAACTGATGAGTCCTCACTCGCCTGTGTACTTAGCCATGGTCATTCCAACTATTCGGACAACCCGTGCAGCGCGCATCAACAGCAACAGCAACAGCAAAAACCTTAACAACGTGCAATAAAAACTAAATTATATCCTTTCACGTTTCAAGTGGCTGAGTTGCCGTCGCCATCAGCTTCAGCTTCAGTGTCCGCGTCGCCGTCGCGGCATGCATGAGAAACGAATCAGCGATTCGCCGACGAACCACATTGAGTCCAGGACAGACACAGACACAGACAGAGAGAGAGAGCGACAGAGACAGAGACAGAGACAGAGACGAAGACGAAGATGCAGACAGAGCCAGCGGACGGACCGACCCACGCACTATTTAATTTAGTACAAAATTATTATGCGCTACATTAGCACTCGCCGGGGCCGTGAACTGGGATCGGACTTGCGTTTGGGATCGGGATGTGAGCCGCCAGCCGCCAGCCGCCAGCCGTGAGCCGTGAGCTGTGCGTTGTCTTAAATGAAGTGTGAATTCTGCTGTCAGCCTGTCATTTCAACAGAGCCACAATTACCGCCTCGCACGTCTTGCTCGCTGCTTCTCATCATCTCTGTCTTCTTCTTCTACTTCTTTTTCGTATATCATTCTGTTAGGAAGTCCAATGAAGAAGTTATTCCTGTAAACATTTACATCAGTTCTCATGCATTTCTATGCCACAAATCGTGTCATTGGCATCCATCAAATTATGATTAATAAAATTTGTCATCTTCTTTGGCCTTTTAGCATTGCTCTGATTATTAAAGCTAAACATACATGAATTCGATAGGTCTTAGAGTTTAATAGTAACATTTATTCAATTTATTTATCTTTCTATTCCTTCACGAATCACAAATACGATCTGAACTTTCAACTAATTTGCGTCACATTGAGACATCTTCATTCATATTCCGGCTTGAGTAAATACTTATTAAATACATTATAATTAGATATAAATTACAGCAACGTATTTACTTGATAGATTTTGAATTGAGAAGTGATGAAAGAATAAATTTAAAAAAAAATTATTGTGTTTATTCAACTTTCATTACCTCTTAACAAACATAGACTGATTCTCTTATACTTGACGTATATGTACAGCTGTGAAAAAAAAGGAAAGTTTAAGAAGTTCTCCTCGATACATTTATCAGTGGACTGATCTACAGATTACTTTTATAAAAGCAGAAAACAATAAATTATTGCTACAACAAAGAATTATCACCAAAATATTCAACGTTTTTATGTAATTCACAAAATTCTCAAAAACAAAAAACTATCGAAAAATAAAATAATTTTAACTAAAATATTTTTGGATTTTGTATAAAGATTTCAATATATTATGTTCCTTGCCAATATTATGTATCATTGCAAATTAATTGTTGAAAGGCTCAAGATCTCTTAAAGATAAATGTAAAACTCAAAAGCCTTTGAAATGTCATAATTTATAAAATAATAAATTGTCGTATAAAAAATAGAATAAATAAATAAATGATAATAATAATAATAATAATAATTATAATAATAATAATAATAATAAATGTAATAATAATATTAATAATAATAAATTTGTATATAAATTAATTTTTCCCAAAATCTTTCTCATTGATAATACCAGGGTTAACAATTTCAAGCTGAGTTACTTTACCAGCTGCATTAGGACTCTCTGATTCTGAATTGTGAAAATAATCGAATTATTAAGACACATTTCAGCAAACTTCCATAAAAATATCCTTAGCCCGTGAACCAGTATTAGGAAAGACAGCTTAAGCCAGTCGGACAATGAGCATTGCTTGCCGAAGGACGAGTTGCTAAGCAACTATTTCCTGAATAAATTTGATAGAGCCGAAAAGTGACAGAGCGCACCGGAAAATCGCAATCAACAACTGTCACGGCCAAACAGGCAAATAAATGACGCGTGACAAGGCCAGCCAGGACGAGTGCCCAGCTCTGCTAGAGAGAGAGAGAGAGAGAGAGAGAGAGAGAGAGAGAGAGCGGGAGAGACAAAGAGAGATAGTAGAAGAGGGAGAGGCAGCTCGAGATACTTTGATAAATGCGTCATAAAATGAGCAATTATCACGTGCTGCGATGAGGCAGCTGAACAACTTGAAGGACAATTAAAAACCAAACACAGACCGTCAATAAAATTATTTGTCAAAGCGTCTCTCGCTCTCCCTCTCTCTCTCTCTCTCGTCTCTGTGAGGGGAGTGACAGACGCAGAAGTGTCAGCTCTGGTGGCAGTGAAATTAATGAGCACCATAAATCAAGGACAATGCCTGCCTGCCTGCCTGTGCCTGGCTGTCGCACTGTCTGTCTGTCTGGCTGTCTGGCTGTCTGTGCCCGCCCATGTGTCAGCCCGGCTGTTGGCCCGCCTTGCAGTCCTTGATTGACCGCATTTGGCAGTTGTTGCCGCTGCGCAATATCCTCGCGAGTGACAAAGTCTTTTGAGTTTTGCACATTGTGGCAGAAATTAGCAGCGCTGTCAAAAGCAAATCAATAAACATGCGACTACGTCTCTGCGGGCCATAAAAGACCTCGAAGGGCCCGCTCGGGCTCAGGCTCGAGCTTCGACTACGGGCAATACCTGGCATCGATAGATATTCATGATGTATAGACCATAATTTATGTGCTCTTTATCAACAACACAAGAGACGACAACAGGGGTATTTCCCTCCCTCTCTCTCTCTCTCTCTCTCTCTTGCTCAGTATCTGTCTCTGTCTATCTACGCCGTGTAGCGCCAGTTGGAATCGAAACTCCGGAGCCATCGCCAGGGACCTGCTTTGGCTATTAAATTGCGAAGGTCGTAAACATTTTTATGTTCGCTCATAAATATTTACGCAGCTGAATGCGATTCCCGAACAAAAAAGGATATGTTTATGCAATTGTTTTCTTTCCTCTTCAGCTTCTTCTTCTTCTCTCACAGATTTTTATGCGCTGCTCGAAATGCAGTTGTCGTTTATTTAGTTGTCATTCCTTAAAATATTTCTATTCTATTTCCCATGCTCGACTTTCTCTTCTCGAGTACAGGAAACCCCAAGAAAGATTACTCCAAGTGCTCTGATTTATAGAGCAATTTCTTATATATCAAATATACTACAACTAGCAGAGCTACTTCAGAAATGCATATGTATGTACGTAAATAGTTTTATAGAAATAGAAATCTAGATGAACAGGGATATACTTTTCTAATTGTTCAAGTCTATGCTGACATATCTCTCTTAAGGAATATATATTTATGACTTTTGATTGATAATTCTACACTAGAAGAAAATGAATTGAATGCATATTGAATGCATATTTCTAATAGCGAATCCTGTAGAAATAATGCAACCAATTTCTATATGAAATGCGTAAACCTAAAGATGGTCACATAGAGCATATTCAGTGGTTCCACATTGAAGATTGTTGGGAGATAGCATCTGGGATTCCAGTGTGGAATTTAAGAAGAAGAAGAAGAGAAAGTCTTTTAGTAGGTAAGCTAAGAGGAAGTAAGTAAGAGGAAGTCTTTTAGTAGGTAAGCTGTCGGACTGATGACCTGACTGACGGGGCATAAAGCATATTTACCCAACTAAGTCCTAAAAATAAATTTATTATTAATTTTAGATCTCTGAATATCTGAAAAGATAAAGTTATTTAATTTGAAATATCAATTAATTTGGTAAATGAATCAATCTATTCTGGGAACAAATCTATTCATTCATATTCAATATTCTTATTGAACAACACGGATTCAACTAATAAATTACTCTACAAATGAATTACTTGAACTGTTTCAACTATTATAGAATAATAGAACAAATATTTGATAAGGAATGAATACATTTTTCAAACAATTTTGGTAGTTGAATATTTAAATATCATGCAATTCCTTACCCAACATGATCAGAGACTGATCGTGAAATTGAAATGTTGAAGTTGTTCATTTTAAGGAAATTACGCTGAAGTATACAAGGCAGATCTTCAACGACTTGAATATAAAAGTATTTTATTATTATATATTGATATATGATTTTAGGCAACTTAATCTAAACGGCAATGAATTAAAAACTACCATGCAAAGTTTAACTTAACATAGAATACATAACAATAAGACAATAACAAGATATCTTATTTCTTATGTGTAATGGGAAGTTTTTTTTTATGTCAAGACACGATCCAGCAGATCTTGAGGGTGATGTCGTTTTAATCCTCTTCCATCTTCACGTTCACTTCTTGATTCCCTCAACAATTGCAACAAATATATGTATATTGTACTACATGTAATATATCTGATAAATGATTTTTTAAAATATATATTATATCATAGAAAATATATATATATATTTCATTAAAGTAATTGAAATATCTTCAAGTCAACTTTGGATTTACATTACGCAGACTTTACATTCATTTCGCCTTGCCTGATTTTTCTGCTCTTTAGCCCATGACCCATGCGCCTTCTGCCACTCCCCTTTACCTTTACCTTTTTTTCCTTTTTTGCAATCAATTAATACCCAATAGCAAAGGCAATAAAATTTATTTAGTCAATTTGTCTTTAGGTCTTTCTGCACGTGTCACACAAATTTTTTTGGGCCAAATTCAGCTTTGTTTCTTTTTGCGACAATGCAGCCATTAATTTGGTTTATTAATCTACCCCGATTGGATATTTCTAGGGGTTCGACTTGGGGTTATTTACGAAGTTTTGCAAAAGAAAAAAAAAACACGCACACCAAAATTATTCTAAAGATTCTTTTGTTGTTAAATTTCAATGTCACCAAAGCCAGGGGCTATTTTTCTTCTTTCACTGTATAGGTGTGTGTGTGTGTGTGTGTGTGTGTGTGTGTTTTTCCTGCTCGTTACTATTACGAGATAAATTGTTGTCAATAAATTATCGACAGTCGGTCTTTCGGTAGCTCTACCTTGGCTGCCCTCCTCGCTCTGCATGCCTATCTCTCTCTCTCCCTCTCTCTCTGTCTGTCACCAGAGGGCATGCAGGATGTTGTATATCCTTTTTTATTGTTACTACATATATATATATATATATATATAGATGTGTGTGCAGTTGAATTACATATATGCTCTACTCAATTTATTGCAGTTTGTTTTTCATTTTTTTTTTTTTTGTATTTTCTTTAAGTTTTCCTTTTCCCATTGAACGAGAGCAAGCGTAACACAATCAGCTCGATTCGAGCTATGATTCGCTTGATTCGGGTCTTGGTGGAGTTTTCTTTCGATCTCGACGGGGTCGTACTACCTTTATATTAACGCAGATAATGTCAAATTTATTGCATTATTTTTGCGCAGCTTGTTTTGCAGTTATTTTTTATTTTCATGATGGCAATATGCGTGCCACGCCCTCACCGCCCACCCTGCTGCCCGCTCTGCGAACAGTAGTTGCCGTTGTTGTTGTTGCTGTTGTTGTTGTTGTTGTTGTTGCTGTGCATAAATCAAAAGGTAAATGGCTGCATTTTTATGGCTGCCTTTTGCGCCATCGTCGGCGTCGCAGCCATCGTTCATCGTTCGCCTTTTGCGCTGTGCTTCGCTTTTATCACACAAACATTTCTGTGATAATAAATGCCATAAAAATGAAGAAATATGTGGTTAATTTTATGTGCTCTGCCTCCTTTTTATATTCTCCACACACACAGAGAGAGAGAGAGAGAGAGAGAGAGAGAGAGAGAGAGAGGGGCAGATACTTATATACATAAATGTTTTCGCGGCTACAAATTTTTTCGCTTCTGCTCAGCGTTTTTACATCACTGCGTGCAATTTATAATATCTTGTGTTATTTATATGGCAACCCCAACCCCCCTCGCCTGGCCCCCTCTCTGCCACGCCTCTGTGCAGTTGTTGTAGTAGAAGCATCTCGTTTGCCATTTGCGTTCGCATTGCTAGTAAATAATTCACATGGCCCGCACAATTTATGACGCTGACAAAGTAGCCGTAAAAATATGAATTACTTACGTGCAACGCACTCGCTCTCGCTCTTCCCTCTT
Organism: Drosophila koepferae; assembly: GCA_030914345.1. Taxonomy (NCBI): domain Eukaryota; kingdom Metazoa; phylum Arthropoda; class Insecta; order Diptera; family Drosophilidae; genus Drosophila; species Drosophila koepferae. The sequence continues at coordinate 2,287,128 of JAUESR010000198.1, read as the reverse complement.
CCCCCTCTCTCTCTCTCTCTCCCTTGCTCACTCACTCACTTGTATACAATGCATATTTATTTTGGCATTTAACGCAAATGAGCCCTGACTGAAGATTGCCAACTGCCAACTGCCAACTGCCAGCACCTTCTACTTGCTCTTAGCAAAAAAACAAGCCGCAAATTACGTCTAAGCCGCATTTGTTTCTGCAACACGCTTTTCCCTAATAAATCCATCAATTTCTGCGAAAGGCCTTGGCCTTGGCCCAAGTCTCTAGTAATAGAGCCACATAGCTCTACCTGCTGAGCTCTTTCCAGCTAGGGATTGCGTAAATAACTGTGTAATCGGTTTATCAGCCCAAAATCTTTAGCTTTATCTTTAGCTTATTTGCACAAATCTTCAGCCTTATCGAAGATTATGTAATCTTGCAGATCTTATGTCCAGCAAAATCCCAGCCAAAGTATGAAAAACATCTACTTAAAGATATTTTTACAACATAGTTCTTTGGAAATGTTTGTGGAACAAATTTTCCATATTTATTAGGTAAATATTAAAATTTGGAAAATAATTTAATAAACATATATATTATTTAAAAAAATATTACCAACACAAAAATAAGAATATAAATAATAGGAATATAATTAAATATTAAAATAGAAATAAATAGTTTTAAAAAAATTACTACAAATATAAGTAACTCAATCATATTATATAATAAATAATAATGTATATAATATATATAAAATAATCTCATGATTGATAAATCACGAAATCAAATATAATATATTTTCGCATTAAGTCTATATAAAATATAGATATTATATTTAAGCAGTTATATATGCAAAATTGTGAAATGTGATTAAATATAATGGTTGAAAGATATGTATATAAAATAGATTTATAGATAATTTAGGAAAGTCTAAGTAATATGAAGCTATCACAATATATTTGAAATATAAATAATATTAATTTTCATTATTGTTATATGATTGATTTGTCCATTTCAGTACCCTATGTAGGAATAACTCATTTTTAAACCAAATATATGTGAATATATCATTTTTTATTTAAAACTATTATTATTAATATTGTATTATTTTTATATTATTACATTTTTTCATTTTATTATGCATATTCATGTCTATTATTATCCCTTATTTCAGAGAATATTCTATATCTACTGATTAACTCTAATATCCATCACATATTCAAAGAGAAACCTGAAGATATCTGAAATTTGTTGGTTCATCTCGAGTTCATCTCGGTCTCGTCTTCCGCTTGAGAGTGCAATGCATACTCAAAAAGTAATAAGCAGAAGGTAATTTTAATTGAAGCCTTGTTTAATGTGGAACAAACCCATTAACAGCTACTCAGTGGGTTGTATTATTAAAAATGCACGAACTTAAGCAACCATTAAACTATTAAAAAGTCCAAAGTGCATCATGTGGCAACGCCAAGCACATGTGCAACTGATCTCTTCCCCCTCTTTGACACTCTGACACTCTTTCTTCCTCTCACTCTCCCTCTCGCGCACACACTGTGCAACTTGTGTGCACTTATGGCAAAGCTTAATTAAGACACACACATATGCATGCACACACACGCATGCACGGATACAAGAGACGATTACTAGCGAACAAAACATGTGAAAAATTGTTTGGTACAACTTTGACACGGCGACAAAACAACGATTTCCACTTAAACAACAAACAGAAGCTCTTGTGGAAAACAAACCACAAAACAGAACCCAGAAGTTAATCGAAAAACGCTAAACAATGCTCGAGTCACAGTCAGAGCGAGAATCTGAGTGCGGGAGGTCGGAGTGGGAATTGTGGGTAAGCACACTCGGCACTCGGTGGCAGTCGGCGCTCAGTGCTGTGCTCAGTGCTCGGAGAGCGGCAAACAAATTAATTTTTATATATGACATTAAAGCGAGCGAGCAGGAGCAGAGGCGATTGCATAAAAAGAAGAGTGGTTAAGTGTTGAGTGACTGAGAAACAAATCTCGGCGAAGACAATGAGACTGAGCGTCGAATGGCCTGGTGTTGACAGCCGACTGAGTGGGAGAGCGAGCGGGAGCGCTAGCTAGATTGAGTGTGAGCTGCTGAGGCGCGTGACATATGTGTGAAGATAAAATTAATGTGCGCGTCAAAGGCGAACTTCCGCGGCAGCCACCAGCGAGCAGCACGAAAAAAGTGAAAGAGCGCCGCTCTCGCGCTCAACTGTTGCTCTCACATCGAGTGTTGCCGTGTTGCAAATAGCCACTGAGTCAGTAAGCCACACATGCCCATGCAGCTGATTGTACAAAAAAAAAGAAGAAAGAAAAAACCTGCTAGGCCACTTTACGGCTTCCATTGCATGGCGCATGCGATGTGATTGGGCAAAAAGTACGCCATATTTGAAAATTACACACAGTGCAGCTCGCTCGCACAGCACGCGCGCCTCTCCTTGCACCAACACGCTTAAGCGTCGTGCAGCGCTGCTTACCGGTTTTGAGCGTACCGCAGTCAGAGAGAGAGAGAGAGAGCAAAGAGAGCCGCAGAGTGAGCGCACACAGCTGAGCGGATTTTCGCTTCACTCTAACGCAAGTCGCCGAACGACACATTCAGACAATTCAGTTCGAGTTTAGCCTTCGATGCGTTCAGACGTGTTCGGAAAAAAGCCTAAAACGTAAAGCAAAAAGCAAATTCTACAACACTTGTGTATCTCAGTCTCAGTGTATCTCTCTGTCTGCCTGCATAAGCATTTGTATCTGACAGAACGCACGGCTGTCAGAACGTTCGGCGCGTAAAGTGCTTGAACAGCCCAAACAAAAAGTGAAAGATACGCCACTTGGCCACTTGTCAAAACAGTGAACGCAAGCAATTTCTGAAATTAACAAGAAATTCTAAAGCAAAGTGTGAAAAATACCCTTGAATTATTTCTGGGAAATAATTATCGAAAAAGAAAATATCTCAAATCAAGTTTTGCCGTCGCATTTCACTTGGATTACACTTCAACACTTCGACATCTGCCAACTGCTGACAGATCTCAGCATCCTCTGTGGATTACTCTACTAGGACAATCGCCAACAGCTCCGCTATGGTTGTCTTGGAAGGCGGCGGTGGTGTTGTTACCATCGGCAACAATCAATACCTACAACCGGATTATCTGGCTCCATTGCCAACAACGGTTAGTACTATTGCTTAACACATCCAACATTTTTAAATGGATCAGCCAAAAAAATTGAAATCTTAAAAAAAAAAGTTCTAAATATTTAAAAATTTCGTTTTTGCTGTTGACAGTTTTTTACTGAACCAAAAAACAATTTGGTGAATGAGTAAAATTATTATTTTATAAAAAAAAATGCAATTCAGACAAAATTAAAAAAAAAAGTTGAATATATCAAAATTAAAAATTGCTGGGAATTTCATTTAAGTTCTAAAATAGGTTGCTTTGAATAGCAAAAGAAAATATTAAAAGTGTTAAATTAAAAAAAAAAAAAAATCATTTTGAGATGACGTTGACTCAAAATCCAAATTTATTTAACATACCCAAATTAACCGAACATAAAACTTATTAAATAATTAAGATTAGGATTCTGAAATATTTGCTTTGTTGAAAATAAATCCAAAAGTTACAGCAGAAATGCGAATATTGACAAAATATTTCAAATATGATAAATAAAATGAGATAGTATAAATAATAAATAAATAAAATTAATAAAAAATAAGTTTTTCAAGATTAGACATTTTTTTCTGAAATATATATATAAAATAATTTTTAAAATATATATTTTTAAATTTTTTACAAATAAATTTAATTTTGTCTATTTGTTTATTGTCTTAAAAATTAATTAATCATTAATTTTCATTCAACTACCCCTATTAAAATTAACTCAAAATAGTTAATAGCTCACAAAGAAAATTTAAAAAAATTAAATACAATTGTGTTTACAAGAATATTTTTTAATTAATTAAAATATTTTGGTATTAGCAACAGAATAATATTTTTAAAATTTGCATAGATGAAAAACTAAAGTAAAACAAAGTAAAGGAAAATTAACTTCAAAATATTCGAATCATTTTAATTTGTTAATTTAGATTAAAAATAAATAAAATTACAACAAAGAGAAACTCAAAATATTTAAACAAATAAAATATACACGAAAATTTGAATAGGAAAATTAAACAAATATATTTAGAGAAAATTGTTATACAATAATTTGAAGCATTCAGAATGCAAATTTCATTGCTGAAAAGAAAAATCAATTTATTAGATTAAATATTGGATACAATGAATGAAAATTCGAAAACTAATCGAAAAAATTTCTTCACTTTATTCATTTACAGATGGATGCCAAGAAGAGTCCGCTGGCTTTGCTGGCCCAGACCTGCTCACAGATTGGCGCCGACTCGTCGGCGGTGAAGCCGCTGCTGGCCGTGGACAAGAGCAAGAAGTCGGGCACCTGCTCCTCGTCGTCCACATCGTCGAGCTCGTCGAGCAGCGCCGACATGGCCACGGCCAAGTCGCCCAGCCAGGCCAAGTCGCCCAAGTCGAGCACGCCCATCAGCAGCACCATCGGCAGCACGATGGGCAGCGAGGTGAAGCTGGCGTTCAAGCCGTACGAGACGAACGTGCTCAGCCAACAGAATCAGAACAGCTTCAAGAGCAGCGCCAGCGAGGAGCTGCCACGCCCCAGCTCCAAGAGCTCCAACGGCGGCCAGGAGCGCGTGCCATCGCGCAACAAGTCAAATGCCACGCCCACAGACGGCACACAGTGCAAGCCAGAGCCCTTGGCCACCACGCCGCATGACGCCAGCCGAAAGACCGTCTCGCCCGCCGGCAGCTCGCAGCGCGGCGCCAGTCCCATCGTGCGCTCCGGCATGGAGGTGCTGAACAACGCCAACGGCACCGCCCAGCATCCCAAGGAGATGAGCAGCATGGCAGCAGCAGCCGCTGCCGCTGCAGCCGCCTATAAGGCGGCCGGTCCGTACGGTCTCAATCCGCTATCGGCGCTCTGCTGTCCGCCCGGCATGGAGCAGCACGCGAATCCCGCTTTCCGGCCGCCGTTCGCCGGCGGTTTTTCGCATCATCATGCGGCCATGCTGGCTGCCGCTGCCAATGGCGGCTATCCGGGCGCCGGAGCCGGCCCGGCCGGACAGCCCAATCCGTACATCACCTACCAGCGCATCAAGACGCCCGCCGGCGGCGAGGCCATCGTGCCCGTCTGCAAGGATCCCTACTGCCCCGGCTGCCCCTACTCCGCACACACACAGCAGATGCTGATGGGCGCCCCCTGCCCGGCCGGCTGCACCCAGTGCGAGCACCAGAAGTACGGCATGGCCATGGCCAGCGCCGGACTCCAGCAGGCGCATCCCTACTCACAGGCGGCGGCCGCCGCCGCTGCCAATGCAGCCGCTGCCCGCTCGGCGCCCTACGTCTGCAGCTGGGTAGTGGGCGACGCCTACTGCGGCAAGCGCTTCCAGACCTCCGACGAGCTCTTCACCCATCTGCGCACCCACACGGGCAACCTCTCCGACCCGGCTGCCGCTGCCGCTGCGCTCGCCCAGTCCCAGGCTCAGTCGCTGCTCGGCACACTCTTTCCGCCCTCGGCTCTACGCGGCGGCTACCCGACGCCGCCGCTCAGCCCCATGTCCGCCGCTGCTGCAGCGGCTCGCTATCATCCATATGGCAAGCCGCCGGGCGCTCTGGCCGGTGCTCCTTCGCCTTTTGGCGCTGCGGGCGCCTTCAATCCGGCTGCGGCGGCTGCTGCAGCTGCTCTGGGTCCCTACTACTCTCCGTATGCCATGTATGGGCAGCGCATGGGCGCAGCTCATCAATAAGAAACCAAAAAGGGATAGAGAGAGAAGGAGAGAGAGAGAGAAAGGGGATGTTAAAGACGCTGGCAGCGGCGTTCGCTGTTCTGTGATACTAAACTGTAGATTTGTCGAGGCGCTAGTTACGTTTAAGTTTCGGATTAACCCACAGATACAACAACAACAACAAAATCAACAACAACAACAACAACGACAAGAACAAAGAATCCAAAAGCAACAACCTAATTATATATATATTCACAATATATTCTCGAGGCGTTAAGGAATTCTGTCAACTCAATTCAAATGTTTTGTTTTGTTAATTAATTTTTTGCTAATTTTTAAGACATCAAAGTTTGTTCTCAAAGTTCAACCAAAGTTTTTCTCTGACTTCCAGTTCTAACTGTACGCGATCTACATATATATACTATATTATATATTAGAGCGCATCGTATGCAAATCGTATGTTTATCAGGTTTTGTTTAAACACCCTAGCGATACTTAAGCTTTGTTTAATTTTAGTTCTTGTTTAGATCCTAACTTAGTTTTTAGCTATTCGCATATAACTATGGATAATAATACGATTACAAATTCAATAAGCTCTTAAGTCATCTATCATATAATACACATATAATAAAAAATTATATTACAACAAAAATACAAAAATCAACTCTTGTAATTTCTTTCAAAATAATTCACAGCGGCAAAAGCATTTCCAAGTGCGCAAAATAAAATTCACAATGAAAAATGCGAGGCGAGGAAAAGGCATTTTATCTCAATTTATTTGACTTGACTTGTTGCATCTGAGTATGATGATCCGCACTTGAATGACGTGAGTGTGCGTAGACTTTTGGCACTGACTGCATGTGTCATCCATCAATGAAAAGTCTTGATGCCAGCGAGAAATTTCATTTCCATGTATTTCATATTTTCTCAGATATTTCAGAAATGATTCCGGAAAAATCAAGCTGTAATAATTTATATATAATTATATATATTTTCTATAGATGCATTTCTTAAAACAATGAAAACAATGACAGAAGCTTTGCATCTGTTCCATTTGTTTTTATACAGTGCATATATTCTATGTTCTTTGACAGGAAATTTGTTATGCATTGATTTGAGTTAAGATCATTTAGAAATAAGACATTCAGAACTTTCTTTATTAGTAATACGAGATGATGAAGAAGAACCAGCTGTTCGGCATCAGCAGAAAGTAATATATATCACAAATATATTTTAAGAATTTAATTTCACGCTTGAAATCGACTCAGGCAAGGCGTTCATTTGAATGATATGATATGCCATGCAGAATGACATTGATGTATGCTCAAAGCAAGCACATTTCATATATCTCGAAACGTTTTTCATTTCATTTTGATCAGAGTAAACAGTTAGGAACTCGGATAGAATACAAATCTATAGCTACAAAATTATAAATTTACTTGTGAAAACCTTAAAAAAATCTCAATAAACTCAAACATTTCTAGCTAATTCATAGAACTATCTGGAAAGTCTAGCCATGCCTAATACAATAGCATTCATGTAGTTTCCTGGAAATCAAATCGAAATTTCGCTTATGCAACAAGCTAGATTCATTCCATAGATCTTTCAAAATCCAATTCTATTCAAATATATCTATTATTCTATCATATATTGTTTTGTTATCATAATATTACATTATGTATTGTATACTATTATAGGATATATATTTTAGACTAGTTTATTACATTATATTATAGTTAGATTCATTCCATAGATCTTTCAAAATCCAATCGAATTCATATATAATTATATTTGTATTTTATTTTATTTCTTCATATTTTATCATATTATATTTGATTGATTTTTAATGTTTTATATATTATAATATTACATGATTTATTATAGATTACAGACTATACTTTTCCTTATAAATTATACATTCGACACATAAAATTATAGAATATTTTCTATATCTGTAATCGTTTAATAGCAACTTAAACAGAGAATTAAAAGTCAAATAGGTTCGATTAGTTATTTCCAATTGGCTTGACATTGTGCATGATTGATTGATTGATGGTGTTTGTATTTCCTTATGTAGTTCCCTTTAATGACAGCTGGTTTCCTTATCAAACGAACTCTAATGTTATTGAAAAGTAAACAAATACTTCTTACTATAAAGTAGTTTATATGAGCAGTATTTCGAATTGGGACAGCGATTTAGGAACTTACAGAACTGCCAAAGACTATTGATTGATATGCTTAGAATGTATCGATAGCACAGAAAATTGAAGAAGTAAATACCATATACATATATACATACCATATATATAGAACTAACACATATAAACCACATATATATGTCTCCATATATTAACTTTCTTTGTAATGATTGGGAAAATATTTTTGAAAGCAATAGAATAATAATGAAATATAATAGAATAATAATAGAAATAATAATGAGTGGAACATGAAATTTAATAAGTAAGTCTACTATGTCCAAGTCTACTATGTACATATACTATAATTACCATACAAATGTAGATATACTATATACTATTATATAATAAACTATTTGTAATATTATCATATACAATATTTTGACTATTACTCTATAGATCATAACTACATTAAAATACTCTATATAGTACTTATTAAGAACTCAAACTATATAGTAAAATACATATAATACAAAAATGCAAAACTTTCAAATTTGTTTTATTTCGACACTCTCCAATACTCGAGAAATCTATTTTGGATTCTTAAACTTTTGTCAGTTTTCAAAAAGAATTTTACTTGAAATTGAACTACTGGAAATTCATTAGCTCTTATATCAATTGAAACATTTTTAGCCCTGAGTAATATTTTGTATAATTTGAGAAATATCGAGTATTGCCAATTATCCAATATATATGATTACTCAGGACAATATCAGCCCAGTTCTATATGCATCCCTTTCCTAGATCAAATATCAAGCTATATATATATCACAAGATATATTTCACATAATCCTTCTCTACAAATCAAATGGAATCATTAGCTATAGGCATAGTAAACAAGCTTTTAGGCCGGTTCAGTGTTGACCTACTCTTTCGATTGACTCACAAATATTATGGTACCCCATAGGGAATGTTGTATTAATTTGAGTTAAGATTGATGTATTTAACATAATTCCATATGATATCTATATCAACATATCGATTGCATATATGCAGAATCAATGACTTTTCCGACTGTCTCAGATAATTAAACTTCTCGGCTAAATCATGCTGAATCAATGCATTTCCAATCAAATGAACTAAGCTGTTGTCCAGCTGTTGATTGGAATGGATGATATTTCATCGATCGGCGCTCGATCGTCTTTAATTTAAAAGTCAAATCGCAATCAGAAGTCGATGCTGCGCTTTGTAGTTTGTATTTTGTGTTTCATATATTTGTATGCCAGATGCATCAATTTTTGAGTCCACAACATTTGAATTTCATGAGCTGCGGATCGAGTCAGCGAGGGGGGGGGGGGGGGGGGTTCCAGTGGGCGCGGCATTTGCGCAAGCATTTGACAAACTCTCAGCGACAGCTATAAAACACCCAAGCAGAAATTAAAAATCAATAAAAACGAATACATTAAACCAATTGACATTCAATGAGCAGCCGCAGAGCAGATATAAAAAATACAACAAAAAAAGAAAAAAAAAAGTACAAATAAAATGCCACTTGGCCGCAATTATCATTCCCCTGCACAGTCGGGCTTACATATCTGTTAAGTAAATTAATTGTGACATTATTCAATTGATTTGATTTAAAATTATCGCCATCAGCTGTCAGGCGCGCAGCGAGCTACGATTTTTCAATTGATTTTACTAGATTTTCTTCGATTGCCCCTATACAGATATGTACATAAAAACCATAGAGTAATTGGACAATAACAAGAATAACCAAACAGTGTGACCCTATTTTTATTATTATTTTCTGTTGCAGTTGCCCTTATCGAAAGCCTATTCATTTCTTGACCAAGTTTGCAATTAAATATATATCTTTATTATTTAGTTAAGCTTAGATATAGACTTATTTATATATGATCTCTCCCCCTCTGTCTAGACTATCTTCTAAAGCGTATCTAATATTCGACTTCATCAATTTTATTTTATTCTCTTGTTGCCTTTTTTTTTCTTGCTCTGATTTACAGTAATAATTTTTTTGATTGTTCAATTTCTGTTGAAAGATCTGTTGATCGTGTTTTTATTGCTGTCGTATCTTTACTGTTGCTTTTGCTGTTGTTGCTGCTATTGTTGTTGTTGTTGTTGCTTGTGCGCTGTCTTCCATTTTGATTTTGTGTTGTTCCAAATTGAATTTATTTACATGCATCATATTTCTTTTGTATTGTTGTGTTGTCCATGTTAAACAATTTGTTTTGTTGTCAACACTCAAGAGCAGCAGCAACAACAACAACAACAACGACAACAACAACAAACGCTAGACAAACGGCATGGCAACTTTTTTGTTATAAATAGACTTGATATGCTCTGCTCTGCTCTGCTCTGCTGCTTGTTGCTGTCTATCAGTGCTGTGGAGTGAAGAGTGGAGCGTGGAGTTAGCGTCGTCGCGCTCTTTGGCTCTCTCGCTCCCACAGTTGGGCCTCTCTTGCACTTCTTTTGACTGCATGTCTTGTGATCTCTCTTCACGTTGCTTTTATGCTTTAGCCGTTTGACTTTCGGCCAACTGGCTCGTTGGTCTAGGGGTATGATTTCCGCTTAGGGTGCGGGAGGTCCCGGGTTCAAATCCCGGACGAGCCCAAGTTAATTTGATTTTTTTTAAAGCTTTTATTTTTTTCAAATAAACTATTTTTAATAATCTTTGACAATACATATATCTGAACAATAGCTTTAAAGTGAAAATATTGTGTACAGTTTATATATGTATATTCATATTTTATATAATATTTCTGATAAACTCAAAATATTTTCGATTGCTCAAAATAAAAGCTCCATTATCGAAAATGTGACTCGATTTATGGACAATTTGCACTGGATTTTCAACGTACGATTTCGAGTCTTGTGATTCAACAGTATCTAATGAACGCAGAATTGAATGGCCAAGCCCCGTGGTGCTTTATGGCCGCCATGAAATTAACCATAATCGATCGGCTGTGATTTTGAAAAGATATTTTGAACTTTATGCCCCGGCATTAGGAACAATATTTACGACAGCCTCATACCAACAAGTCATATATGCGCTCTAACTTATGGCTATATGGCTATAAAATCTATTTTATTGGCTCGCTCGGCATATAGATGTTACGATTAAACAGTGCGAGGAGCTGACCATAATTTATAATCACAACAAACGAGTAATGCATGGGAATAGAACGAATGGCGAATACCCTGTAAAATGGCATAATTGGATAGTTCGCCTTATGAAAAACACAATTTGTATTATCATCTATGGGCAGTATTTGCTCATATCTTAACAGGGATATATAAAGATAGTTCTGAAATATGCCTTGATATAGTCTTGTAAAACTGTTTGGCTGCCTTAGAAGTGTACTCACTGGATGAGCTTGGAAATAACTTTTTAATCGTGCATTTGTTTCGCTTCATTGCGATCATATAAATCGTGGCGACGATCATATAAAACTTGATTGTTGACAATGCCTTGCCGTGATTTTTAGTACAGCTGAATCGAATTGATATAGCGTCACGGCGACAACTTGACATTTAAGATCTGATGATTTACTCGTGGCCTGCCAGGCTGATTTATGAGGTGTCGCTTTAGATTAGCGACTGACTCTTCGGGTTCAAATTGTCGCTTATGTAAGTGATAAGCCCGCCTCTTGAGCGATTTAAAATACATTTGCTATTTGTATACACTTGCTGTCGGCATTAGACACTCTTGTCACGCATTGAGTGACCCACATAAATGATCGAAATCATATCATATATCAGGTTTTGGCCAATATCAAAATAATATATAATCGAAATGTTGTCTAAAAATACGGCAACGGATATAGAATTTCTTTCTAGGAAAAGGCTTATAGATAATTTTCCTTTTAATTTTGCAATCTTTATAAATATAATCATATATTACTATAAAATATATATTCATTATGTTATATGGTATGCTGTTAAAAAATAAAAAATAAATGCAACGGAAATAAATATTTTTTTTTTTTTTTTGTATTATTGTATAATCATATATTGGGAATTAAAAATGTTCTATATAATCTAAACTCAATTTATCATATATATCATATATATCATATATCATATATTAGTGAATGTCAAAATACAAGACAATTTAAGAGTTTAACAAATATATATATAGGAAATAACTTAAGAAAGATTTTCATTATGCTAGAGTAATATTTCTTTTGGATTGTATAATTTATTAGGCTCATTACAGTTAAGTCAGTTCGCAGCATATTTTGTTAATTGGGAACAGAAATTGATTAAATGAATTAAGGCATTTCTAGTTCAGTTTGCGCTGTCTGAGCTTCATATGGAAGACTATTCAGTAACTCCTTTAGTTCACATAGTCTAAAATTTCATGGGTAATTTATATGGGTAAGTCGTTCATGAACGACAGTCAGCATTGTTCGAGAGCTGAACGATTAAATATTTGAATATTGAGAGTTTTGCTTTTTAATTCTCGTCCATAAAATATTATTCATGTCCGTCCGTTGATCCTGCTGTGTATATTTAAGTAAAACATTTCAAATTTAAATATATTCAAGTTATATATATTTTATTTATATATTTTTTGAGACACATTCGACTTTTACAACGGACAAGATATCTAGACAAGATTATCTAGATTAAGTTGAGCACAGAAAACCTATTTCCTTATAAGATCTTTGGAGACAAATCTCTTAATTTATATAGTACATAAATTTATATTAAGAATCTTAAATCATAATCAGTCGTCCGCTGGCGACTATCGCAACTAAAAAGTCTATCTAAATGCCTTCTGCGTTTATTGAATATATGTTTATCTAATACTTGAAAGATTGATAGAGCTATGATTACCAATTAAATATTTTATTAATATAAGCGAGCATAGTGCAGTCTGTTATGCCCCACAACTTTGCTTGGTTTAACTAATGATTATTTTATTTCTTATTCATAATTCTCGTACCTAATCATTGCCCATTGCATAGTCATATAATATTTTGTCATAATTCTAGCTTAGCTCAGTTAACCCACATCGTTCTCTAAATAGATTTCATTTATATAGAAATGTAACCAAGGACATTTTTCCTTTACTCAATTGACAGCTGTTGCCCCTGTTTGGATCCTGGGCCCTACATAAATTATATGCCCAGATGATGAGTGATGTCAGCATAGTCGTCGCAGCTAATTAACAGCTTTGTTATAAATTACGCCAAAGTCATTAAAATGTTCGTGTTTGCCCTCCTGGAGGGACGTCAATCATGCGTGCAGCAGCAACAGCAACAGCCAGACGAAGGGCATGCAGCTAATCGACTAGCGGATACATTTGTATCTTTTAGTTGCAGCTCAAGTGGAGATGCTGCTGGCTGCTCGCTGCTGTCAACTCCTTGATCATTTTTCTGTGTAATTCTTGGGAGAGACACCCCCGCTGTGAAGATGTTGTGACATTGTTGCTGCTGCTGCTGCTGCTGCTGCTGCTGCTGTTGTTTTAATATTTATGGCTTCCTCGTGTCATTTTTATAATGCTTCGCTTGACACTTTCCCTCTTGGCTAGCATCGTATGGGCGGTCGTTCGATGTTTTATGCTGATGTTAATATTAATTTTTGTCTCTTTTTTGTCAAGTGACAGTTGTAGCTGGCAACAACACGACAACAGCGGCGACTGTCAACAAGCACTTGGCAGACATTCATTTTCATAGTTTTACCAGAGCGAGGTATCTCAAAGATACAGATACTTGGTTTCCTGTGCACTGAAATCAGCATTGAATATCTGAACAATATACTAATATATTTGGCGATAAGGGCGAGTGCAGCATTTGTCACGTAACAGGGAATCAAATATATAACATTAATTTATACTCACATTAAGATATATTTTTTTGGCTGTAGGTAAGGCCGGGAAATTTAGGGCTCGGCAATGTCTCTACTGCGACATAAATACTTCAGCTGCTGTGATTATTGCCTTGGCTGGCACCTACAACCCACCCACCTCAGGCCAGAAGTACTTTCGGCCAAGTTGGCGGCTCTAGTCGACACTTCAAAGGTGCCGCCGACATAATATATTATTGATAGATGGACAGATAGAGATTGTCGATAGATATATAAGCACGTATCGCTGCTGGTCAGTGGGTAAATTGTTTTGCTGTGACTGAATGCCTGCCTGCCTGCCTGCCTGTCCACACATTAGGCCATCATAAATAATATGGCAGCGCAAGGCCTCGAGGGCTTATGCAGCTCCTTATGGGCTTTAGATTCGATAGGCTTACTTTGCATTAAATGGCTTTATAATTTATAAAGCTCTTTGGAAATCGGGTCAGTTTTCGAATTGATTTTGACAGGAGAGAAGCTGAAAATACGACAAATATTCACTCGACATGGGCTGGCAGAGATATATAGATATATATAGATATAGATATAGATATAGATATAGATATATAGATATGTATAGAAATAGATATAGATATAGATATAGACATAGACTCTATATACTCCGTTTTGTATTGCCAACAGAGTATTATATCAAATTCGGTAGCTATATATACATATATATTTATATATATATATATATATATATATATATATATATATTGTCGATGGACGAATAGTTTTTTGTTTCGTTGGTGCTCGCTTAATACACCCGAAATAATCTAAAGAGCATAAATATTTCATGCACTGTCAAGATAGCCGATAGCCAAAGTGTTATATCGCCAGAAGTAGCTAAGTATGTGCTTGACCTGCTGCTGCTGCTGTTTTTGCTGCTGCTGTTGTTGCTGTTGCTGTTGCTGTTGCTGTCGCTGCCTGTTGTTGGCCACATTATTAAGCCAATTCAGCGGCAGCAGATAAATAAATAAAATTTGAAACATCGCCGCAACAATAAAAGGCGACAGTACACGATTTATTAAACGTTGAGCCAGCTCATGTTGTTGTTGCTGCTGCTGCGGACCAAATGAAGAGACAGACATAACAAGCAACAGCAACAGCAACAGCAACAGCAGCAACAGCAGCTGCTGCTGCCACCGTTGCTGCTCACATTACTCTTTTTGGCGTGGCAAAGACAACAACAACAACAACAACAACGGCAGCAACAGAGTCAGAGTCAGAGTCAGATGTATTGCTATATAGAAAACATACAATACTTTAGGTTGAGGCCAAAATGACTAATGACCAGCGATTATCAAGCGATAAAAGGCAAGGGAACAACAACAACAGCAACAACCACAGGCAGCAGCAGAAGTCAGAGCAACAACAATGATAATTTATTATTGTTTTAAACATTTGTGTTTTGCGCTCAAACGAGATACATTTGTCTCATCTAGAAACCGTCGCCTTTGTTCATTAAGACAATAAAGAAAAGGGTCTCCGAAAAACAAAACATTTACATACATACATATAAACGAGGGAAGGTATTCCATATCCATAGGCCAATATACATATATAATAAATACAAATACATACTACCATATATCTCCCTCTCTCATATACATATTCAAATTTGAGCTTTTAGCATATGCGAGCTGGCGGCTGCAACTTGTAATTAGTTGCCTTTTATAACCCGCTTATTTACTACTGTCTGGGTGTTGAATTTGTTGCTACCAGAAGCAACAGCAGCAGCAGCAGCAACAGCAACAGCAGCAACATCGGCAGCAGCAACAAAACAGACAACAATAATAAACTTGAAGATTCATGAAAGCGGCAAAGAAAAATAAACAGCCAAAGAGACGTAAATCTTGGTCTTTCAGTATTTCATTTCTTTTGTAGCCCCAACACAAACTATCTCAAGCCAAGAAATAGAGGCTTTACTCTAGTATAACTACGAAGCCCGATTGCTCTTGCTAAGTATTCAAGATCTAAGAGCATAAAATTTACTAAAATAAATTTTTCTAAAATAAATTGAAATTATTTTAAGTTTCAATTTTACGCATTTGGATATTGAGTTAAAAAGATTTAAGTATACTTGGAAAATAATAAAATAAATAAAAATAAACATTTTATTAGAAGTAGCTCAAAACGTGAAAGAAATTTTTTTTTATATTTTTAATGCGAATATTTCGAGAGCTACACTCAAACTAAGGCCCAATTTTAAAATTTATCATTTAATTTTTTGCTTTCAAATGTTGAGTTAATCTATTCAAGATTTTTTTTTTCAATAAATTTTGTTTTCACGTTTATTTGTCATATCAGAAATTTAATGTATTTTCTGCTCGAAAATAAAAAAAAAAAATAAATATAATTTGATTAAAAAAAATGATAATAATAAAAATGTGTGAATAATTTAGCAAATCTATATAAAACCAGGTTAATGAACCAAACGACAAAATTTTACTTAACAAGGATGATAAACAAATTAATAATATTTATAATTAAGATAACGATGAATTAATAGCAGATATTATATTATTAGGAACAATAAAAATGCTAATTATTAATTTATTATTCATAGCAATAATAATGCAAAACTATTATTTGACATAAAATTGAAATGCCAATGCATAGAAAATATATAAAGATAATATTTAATGATAAAGATAATATATACATAAAGAATATTAATTATAATAATGCACAATAACATTGATAATGAGAAATTAGTATATTATTTTAAACAGCATTTAAATAACAATATGAATAATATTTATTACGACAATGATAATATTATATTATTATTTTTATAATATATGTATATCTTGTAAGGACTAATGATTATAGTATATAATAAGACACAGCAATAATAATGATAATGAGAAACTTGTACAGTTATCAACAATTATACAATAAAAACAATTTGAATGATTATCATGATAAAAACATCATTAATAATGAATCAAAAGTCACATCAACTCTGCTGCGCTAATTATACAGAATGTATTCAGTTTATCTTACCATATCAATCTAGCTGATTGGGAGCCTCATCATGCTCATCAGTTATAGGGTATTCAAATGTGGGGCTTGGCGCGGCTGAGCGATGTTTGTTTGCGCTGTGCGCGTTGTAAATGTGAATTGGGCGAAATTAAAAATAAATTTATGACTTAAGTGGCTATAAATTATATTTCTTGTTAAAATTCTATTGTTTCTGTGTTGGATTTTTAATTTTTGTTTTGTATCTTTTGTGCTCGACTTTCTTTCCATTTATTTATTTTTTCTAAATTTTGTAAATTATTCAGCATGCATAGTTAGTCCGCCACATAAATTTCAGGCCTTGCGCTTACTGACATTATTTACGATCTGCTAATGAAGTTGAGTATTTCCCCAAATGATTTGCACAAAGATATTTCATTAATTATGAACATGAATAAAACAACGTCTAGCTGTAATCGACATATACTAGGAGTATGTGCTTGAGAACCGCCTGTTCACAATTGCTCGCAATTAATTGTAAATCTGTAGTGGAATACCCACTGATAAGACGTCCGTCCCACTTGAAAACAGATCAAGTCACATAAATTTCAACCGCTGGCCGCGGCCTGTTTTGTTTATTACTGAATACTCGAGTTCTCCCTCTCAGTGTTGTTGTTGTTGTTGTTGTTGTTGTTGTATGTCTCTGAGGTCTTTTGGGTGATTTGTTATTTATTAAACACTTCGACACGATTTTGCTGTGTTCCGTCTCAAGATCTTGAATACTCTGAACTGAAGTGTGTGGCATTATGGGATTTTCTATTCAATTTGCCAACTTGACGAGCCAATAGAAATTTTATAAGAATTTCTTTCAAGTTAGTTTATGGGCCTTGACATATACTATATAAAGTATTCAAAGATATAGAACTCAAAAAACTCGTAAATAAATAATTCTAATTTGTATAGATGAATTAAAACTCACTCATCTTTTACCAACTTGCTGTATTCTCTTTAAAGTAAGAGCATTGCATAGTCGGTAATAAATTCTGGTTAGGGCCATCTCCCTTGTTTGTTTGCGTTGACACTTTGTCATGCCACCGGCTGGAAGACAGTAATGGAACAGTTTTTGGTGTCATTTGGGAATAGATTCTAATGGGAGAGATTTTAATAGAGAGGCGTTCATTCAACAGTAGTCTCTCTCCCTCTCCCTCTCCCTCTCACTCACTCTCTTTCTCTCTCTCTCTCTCTCTTTAAATCCCTCACTCTAATCTAAATACGAAGGCAATTAAAATTGAAATTTATGACGCTAATGTGCCACATACTCGGAGGGCTTAAGATCGCGCCTGTCGTCCGCCAGCTATGGCATTATATTTTATAGAATTTTACGATGCCGTTTTCGGGTGTAAGACCCCAGCGATAATTTGTGTGGGCAATTAAAAATTTGTTTGACTGCCGATTCGAGAGCTCAACTAATAAGCTGTCCTCGTCAACAGAAATGTGTAATACTCATCGCCAAGCAGAGAGCTATCTCATTTAAAAATAGACCCCGGCCATAGCATTTCTGGCATTTTCAAGATAAACAGACAACGGCAATAGCAACGCATTGCAAAAGCCCCCTGACAAGTGTCCCATCAGTCTCGGCGTGTGTGTGTTTTCTTTTGAAACATTTGAAAACAAGCGACAAGCGCTATAGTAAATTTAAGTAATACCATATACCATCAACTTAGTGTAGAGGCAAAGATAATAAACAGCTTGAGCGCATCTGCATGGATTTGTGTAGGAAAACATTGCCGTAACGCGCGAGTTCCAGTTCGAGTTCCGTAAGTTCCGACTCTCAGTCCCAAGTCTCAAGTCTCGTGAACGTGCTGCCCTGACAGCTGGCTGGCTGGCTGACTGGCTGGTTGGCTGGCTGGTTGTCTAATTTTAGAGCAGTTCATGCACACACATTTGGTTAGTTTGCTTTGGGCTCCGCTGGGCTGGCTGCCATTTAGATAACCCGGCCGGTTGATTGTGATCTTGAGATTTGCAAGATCTGTTTGTTGACGTTGACGTTGATTGCCGGCTGGCACACGATTATCACTGCAGCATTCTATTTAAGCTGCCTGATTGTTGTTTGCAGATCTCAGCGATTTATCATAGACTTTATGACACAAACACACGCACGCACAGTCAGCCCTATATGAAACCAACGAATTTATGGCTCAGGTCGGCTCTAGCAGGTTAACATCTTCTTATATTGAGCAGCTAAAAGGAAAACTTATACCAGAAGCATCCGATAAACTGCATAAATATGTATATAGTAGAGCATTCAGAGTCGATAAGCAAGAGATTTGCATTTTTATCGTTCCCATATAACTCTGGCTAATCGTGATGAATCTTTGTGATTTATGTATATATTAGCTTAGCTATCATGTATTATTTAATGCGAACCAAGTTTGAATAATAAATTTGTTTTTAATTTATTGACTATTCGCATTTGTTAGTTCCATAAACACAGATGTGCTAAAAGCATCTAATCAAACTGTGTAAATTGTAAAAGTAAATAATAGTAGCTCTTGCTTATGAGCAAGGCACATTCAAATAATACATTTCAATTGAGAACAGTAAACAGTAAACATTTCGCAGTTAGTCGCTTCTAGAAATACTATATATTGTATGTACTTCATATCTGATATGACTTATTGGCTGCCTAGCAGCTAATAGCTTCTTAAGTCATTTGGTAACAACAGCAAATACATATTTGGTTGAAGGTCTTTGTATTTACCTCGATCTTATCTTTATAGCATACATTTCTGTGTAAGAAATGTAAACAAGAATTTTATGAGTATTTTACATATGAGCCTGCAGCAACTGAGTTCTGAAATTGTTCGACCATTGAGCTCAAGTGAATCTACAATATTTTGAGTACTGCTATGATAATACTAGAATACTCTATTATCTATTATCGAAATAGATTTTGACTCTGTATTTTATTCTATATTCAATATCAATTGTTTCATGTCGATCACGTTGATAGATTTTATACATTTATTTAGTTCACCTGATTCTATTTCAAACTCAAGTTGTATGTGCCTGATTGTGATGTAGACGGTTGTCCGTATTAAACAGATATCTTAAGTATTCCAGCTCTTATATATATATATATATATATATATATATATATATATATATATATATATATATGTATTTACATGTATGTATCGAGCCCAGAGATATCTATATGATATCTTACAGAGAACGGAAATAAACATCTTGAAAGTTGAAATAAAAATAAAAAATGAAAATATAAGTAAAATAAAATATTATATATATTTATTATTTTAAAGGTATGTTATATTATTATCTTAAAGGTATATGATATGTTCAAGGAACTACAGTTTTATAATTTTATTATTTATATATTCAATCTAGGTTTGTTAGACTCTGTTCCCAAAAAGGGAAAAAGAGTCGATTGGTTTTCTATTAATTCTGTATATATATAAACTTTATGTGATAAGTCAGCTTGATCTACTACTTTCTTTGCATAAGGATAGGACAGACGGGTAGCAATGCAGACTTGTTTTTCTCTATTGATTCTGATCAATAAAACAATAACAATTAATAATATATTTACTTGAAGGAGCAATTATGAACAGTTTAAGTCAGTCGAACGACTTTGGTTAAAGACATTGCTCTTTGCCTCTTGTGTTGCTTCTGATCAATGCTATATAGACTTATGCGATCAGTCACGCCTCTGTCTGCCTATGTCATTATCTGTAAACAAAAGCATTGCCATTGACAATGGCCCCAGGTTTATAAGTGCCATAAGAAAGCATAATAAAATATATAAATACAAACAATTTGTAAACAAAGCCTTAAATTCACTGTTGATCTTGCTTGTTGATACTTTTTTACAATTTGTATTATTTTTCTTTCTTTATTTAGCACTACTTTGATTGACGTGTCTTCATAGAGGCTTATTGATTGTATCGCTAGCGGGCAAAAAACTTTTGTTGCTATCAATATGGCAGCGTTGGCTGCGATGGGCTCAATGTGTGTAGGCTCAACAAGCTCTCCGAAGTTGGTCTCTGCGAAATTGTTGACGCTGTCAACGTGGCTAGAGGCTGACTGCCTGCCTGACTGGCTGGCTGGAGAGGCCCTCGGTGGACGGCGACGTAGCCGGAGCTGGCATCAAGCTGTCAAACATTTAAGCCGCCCACCATCGGCCATCTGTCTGACAGTGGCACTCTTCTGGTCATTTAATCACAGTATTAACTCTTTCGCTGAGCCGCTGTCAGTCTTGTCTCATTTTTGTTTCATTTGGCGAGCTGGCGCGGCCCCAGGAGGCGGCCGGAGCGGCACAGCGGACGACAGCCGACAGCCGACAGCCGACAGCAGACAGCAGACAGACGACGTCGACGTCGACGTTATAAATACTACTGTCTTCCAACTGTCAAGTTGGTATAAGTTTTGAGCGCAAAATACAAAATACAAAGCCGCCTTGACAGCTGGCTCTGACTGTGGCTCTGGACGTTGCTTGTCAAGCCCCATGCTCCAAGTGCTCTGCCCCCCACTCCGCACTCCGCACTCGCCAGATGCTGATGATTATTATGTATTTTGTATTTTTGTTGTTTCTTGGCTTTGCTGACCACCAATGCAGAGTGAGAGAGAGAGAGAGAGGGAGATACTCATGTGTCTCTGCATTCGTTTAGGCTTTTAAACGCTTAGGCCGACTTATGTTGGACTTAACGCGACTGGCGAGCAAAAGCCAACAGTTGGACAGCTAAAGACGCCTCTACTCGACGTCGGCGGCAAAACTTGAAATGAATTTGGACGCGCTTCGGATAATGAAAACGAAACGAGGCGCGCGCTTCAAGCAACAGCAGCAACAAAAACCAAAAATAAAATTGAAGAAAAGAAACAAAAACAGAAATTGAAACAGAAACTGAAAAAGCAAAAGACACACAAAAAAAAATCCCCAACGGACACAAGAAAAACCGTCAAAAGTGATTTTGCGCTTTGCTCAGCAGCGAAGTAAAATCAAAAAGCGCCGCCGCCGCTGCCATCGCCAACGTCTGCGCCGACGTCGACGTCAACGTCACCGTCAGCACCTCCAACGAGCTGACGCACCCCTCCTCCGTCCCTCACTCACTCTTTCTCTATCAGCCTTGACCAATTCCAGCTACTGTCCATCCTTAACTGTTTTCCAAAAGCTGACAAAAGCTTCTGGGCGCTTGCGGGATTTTTACATTTCATTTTTTTCCACTTTGCCTCTTCTTCGGTCATTTGACACGTTCATTCCGATGGCCCCAAGTGGGGATCCCGGAAAAAATTAGAACTGCTGACAGTATAGCTCAGTATGGTTACTACAGGAAAGAAGCTTAGCAAATTTGATCGATTTCCGAGATCGGGAAATAGTTGGTGGAACGGAAAGTTCTAGAGATATAGTAGGCTTTATTTAGAGTGATTGATAATTAGCACGAGAGTCTGATGACTGATGACTGATTGACTTACTCATTAACAGACAAAGTGAACTAATAGGAAACTGACTAACTGATTGAGAGATTGAGAGAGATTGAGTGAATTGTTAGCTAAAAGAATTACTGAAAAGCTGCTTGACAAACTGAACTGATTGACTAATTGAATGATTGACTGAGGCTGATTGGTTGACTGACTTGTTAACTGAAAATAAATAAAATAACTGGCGTATAATTAAGTTGATTAACAGACCAATTGAATTGATTGACTAATTGAGTAAAATATTGATTGACTAACTGATGGACTGACTGACTGACTGATTGATTGATTGACTAACGATTTATTGAGCAGCGTGCCTACAAGTCAAGTGATTGACTGTCTCTTAGACTAACAATCTGTGTGATTGATAGACTAGCAATGACTGACTAATTGATTGACTAACAGAATAGATAAGCTGATTGACTAGTCGGCAGATAGGCTGTAATTGAAAGAAATATAACTACTAATTAACTAACACATTTAACAAACTATGTAGTTTATTGATGGACCGATTGATAAACTAAGAGAAAGAGGCTGGACGATAAGAAACCAAAGAATAACTGATTAACAAACTGATGCATGGATAGATCGCTTCTAGCTGCATGATGAAGCTGACTATCAATTGACTGTCTGATTGATGGATACAGCAATGATTGATGATAAATACTCATTGACTGTCAGATTATTAGACAGATAGAAGAGTTGATTGAATAGTTTGATTGAAGACTTGACCATTGGACTAATAAGTTTAAAATGATTATTTGATTGTCCCTGTGACTAACTATCAGAGAAAATCTGATTGACTGATTGACAGACAAAATAACGAAATTATTAACTGACAAATTGATGATCGTAGCATATTTTAAGAAGTATAAACTAATAAAAATCTAAAGCATTTGCTTGCAAATTTCTACGACATATTGATCAATTCTCATATTATTCACTTCATATAATTATTCAATCAATATATAATGGTAAATTACAGGCTTTTCGAAAATTCCATTTGAGAGATTTGCACCGAAATTGAGCAGAGAATAAAATTCTACCTTTATAAATGAATAATTAATATTCGCAATATTCACTTACATATTGGGACTAGTGCCTCGTCAATGGGCTTTCCCTCGTTAGTATTAACAAGGGTTTTCCCGTTGGATTCGATAATTTGTAGATGGGTGTATGGGTTCGTGTGTAATCGAAATTGTGTATATTCAAATGATTTATATACTTAATTTCAATCAGTGCTCATTAAAATGGGTTAAGGCTCCCATTCATTTGAATGGCAAGCCGGGCGAAAATGCACGCACCACGTTTAATTTATATACACGTATGTATGCTTTTGCCGGGCAACGTGCAATGCGAAATTGTTTATAAATTATTGATTAAATGACAATGCGCTGTCGGAATTTGATTTATGGCCCGGGGAGCGGACGACGCTTCGTTGGAGGCACGCAAGCAAATTGTGTGGGCACAAAAATACATTGAAAATTTGTTAAGCAAACAATAAACAATAAACAATAAAAGATGGCCGCCACAGACGACGACAGCGACGGCGATGGCGACGGCGACGACGTTCCACACGATTTATGACAGCAAATTATGTACGAAAAGGGGAAAGACGACGATACACAGTTACACAAGAGCCGAAAAAAAGCCAACACTGGAGCTGACGCTGAAGCCTGGGCTGGGTCCCGGTCTGGGGCTAGAGAATAAACAAAGTCGTCTGTTTTTTTATTAATTTATCATTGGACAACAGCAACAGCAACAGCAGCAGCAGAGGCGGCGGTGGCATTGGCAAAAAAAAAAAAAATAAAAAATTGACATTAAGTCAGTCATCAATCAAAATTACGAAATGAAAAAAGAAACGCAGCAATAAATAAACGATAAAAGGTCCATTTCGTACTGGGAGCGCGTACAGCAAAACTCGCTGGATTTCAATGGCTTTTCAATTAACGATGGGCGCTGTGGGCATATCTAGCCATATTTGGAAAAGCGAATGATATAGCGCTCATCGAGACGCCGTTTAAAAAGTTCTGAAATTGCTGACTGCTCGATTCATTCATGCCCATACGATGATGTTGCTCTTGTATAGCCTGCTTTGGCAAATTTTGTTATATTAATTGAACAATTTGCAATTCATTTGCAGAATATAAATATAGAAATAGTTTATTATTCATATTTATTGTCTTGTATTATTATTGATATTTCTTATATATAATTTTGTAAATTAATTGCATATAGAATTTATTATTTAAATTAAAAGAACAACTCAATCATCACGCATCAAATCATGGTTTTATGAAGTTTTGGAATAACAAAAACTTGTTTGCATGAAAACAAAATAATTTTTTTTATCAAAGTGTCACTTAAATAAATTAGACTTAAGACAGATAATGTTTCTAATGGTGATATGCAATCTTCCTCGGTAAAATTCCAGAGTACTTCCACATCTAAAGCAAATATAAAACTTGTGGCCGACAGGCTAGGTAGCTTTTTGGGACAGATATCCATCTTAATAATATAGTTTTAATATATAATATTATTTAAGACTTATAGTTTGCTTTATATTATTTAATAAAGTGTGAATGTCTTAAAAATAAATATTATATATAAATATTATATATATATATATATATATAATTAACATTTAATAATATTATTGTGTATATTATTTTTCTCTCTTACATATTTTTTCGCACAAAATATAATAAAATTTCCGATAAAAAAAAATTAACTTGAATTATACAAATAGTTGAAAACTAAAAATATATTTTTGTTTTTTAATTATTTTTATTTTGAATAAATACTACAATTAATGCAGAATGGATTCTTAAATACACGAAATGATGAAGCAATGAAAGATATATCATTTAACATTCATATTATACAATAGATATATTATATAATTTGAAATAAATACATTTGTATTTTAATTTATCGGCTTTCGCTACAAACTCTTTTACCCACAATTTGACACGCCTTTTGCAGATAAAAAATAAATTACAAAATAAAAATTGTTGAAATATCTAAAATGGACGTTTTGACTAATAACTTGGTATATTCAGATATTTTAATTTTCTGAAAAATAAGAGTAAATATTAGAAATATTTTGTATTTCGTTAGTTGACAAAAAAAAAAAAAAAAAAAAAAAATTAAAAATAAAGTAAATAAATAAAAATAAAATAAATAAATAAATAAAATTTGAAAAATAATAATAATGATAAATAAATAAATAAAATTAAAATAAATTAAATAATAATTGATGTCAATTAATAAAATTATAAAAATCGTAAAATGAATAAAACAACAAATTATTTTTAATTTTAATGACAAATTTAATAAAAGTTTTTTAAATTGTATATATTTGTTTTTTTTTTTAAGTATTAGATCATTTTGCTTCAGGTAATTCATAGATCATTTCATTTTCTCTATTATTTACATTTACTTAAATTTTGCAGGTTCGTATCGATCGTTCTAATGATTGTGAAAAGGAATTTATTTGATCTTTCTTTAGAAAATATGATTAGTTCTTATAAGTTTTTCTACACGTGAAAAGTTGCCACCAAATCTTGCTCAGAGCCACAAATATATGTATATATTCTAAAATTTGATCAAATTCAATTGATTTATATATGATGAATAAGACTCTTTTTGTGCACTCTCTTGTATTGCATATTATTAAATATTTGATAAGTTCAGCTTTTGTCAATTTATGCTTGATAGTTTAACAAATCTTTCTCTGAACCTAGGAATCATTCAATGTGTTTTATATTCGAATACAGTATATTATAATTTTTGGGTATTTAGTTCTGAACAAGTGTTTCCCTAGCATTTATATTTACTGAGAATGTCCTTTGGCTCCATAAGTAAATTATATATTAGCAATTAATATTATAAATAAACTCTTTACTAGTCTATCTCGGTGTTGCCGCTTACCAAATGTTGCTCTATACCAGAGACCACAACTAAGAGTTCAGTTGTAAGTGATATAGAGCAAATCCCCTGTAAGAGATATGGAAACACAACAAAATAGAGAGAGAGAGAGCGAGAGAGAGAGAGAGAGAGAGAGAGAGAGAGAGCGAGAGAGAGAGCGGCAGTGTTAAATGGAGCTTGTGAAAGGGCACTAGCTTAAAAGCCCGCAGCACATACTATAATAATCATCGTCCGAGGCAGCTGGGGACGAGGTGTAAATACCCCAGATTATGCTGGGTGCAATTGCTACTGGTTGTGAGCAAACAGAATGCCTGAGCCACAGCCACATTTGAGAGAAGTACTTCTCTTGTTATTTATATATATTTTTCTTTTTTTGTTGGTAGAGTTTCTTCTGCAGTCCAGCCGAAACGAGCTGTGCAAATATTTGCCAAGCATTTAGAGCCCATCGGGTGGCTCGGGCTGTCGAGCTCCTATCGCCGATATTTGCTCAGTGTAACACGCTGTTTGCTGTTTGCTGTTTGCTGGTATTCCAACACTCGAAACGTTGATTGCGCTGTGGCTGGGTTGACTAGTTAATTTGATCGCTTCACGCTGGCATGGAGCAGTTTCCTTTGGACTTTTGAAACATAATACGGAGTCGGCTGAGATTTATGTGGCGCGCACTCTGCCGATGCAGTTGCTTGCCGTAATATATAGCCAGTTTTCACTTTTCGCAATGGCCAATCACAGGTGCCGATACCTGTTCGAGTGAATGGAAATAAATACTGTGGACAGTCGAGCGACGTTGCCTGACTTTGATTTACATCATATAATGCGCATTTTTCTCGTGTTTAACAGACTTAATGTCTGTTTATAAGCTTAGCCAGAGAATGCTCCCCTCACTCGGCCAACTTGTGATGTCATCAAGAATCTTAGTGACTCTGCTTGGCTTGTTGCGCTATCAAATATAGCATATATACATATGTTTGTGTATATATGCGTGTGTGTTTATAACAATCTGATTTATTGCATTTTGATAACCTCACGGCCTCATCTCTCACTCCGCTGCAGCCTAGACCGCCAGTCGAGCGGAACAGCTCCGAATGACTGTGCCAAAAGCTAGCAATATTTGCGACCATAATTTATGGTTCGCTCTTATGGTTCAGATTTATAGGGGCGTACCTTTCTCTATATACGCGACTATTGGTGTATGGGTGAATGCGTTTAATGATTTTATTTGCGAGAGCTTGATTGGAGAGTAGAAAGAAAATGTAAGAGAACAGAAGAGAAGGAATGAGAGTAGAAGATAGTAATTACATTCCTTAGAAGTTTCCTAATTCATCTCAGCTATCTTATAACATCTCATCTGACAGAAAGGAATTTTAAGCATTGTATTTAGCATTTAATTACAACAGAAGTTTCTCACTCAAGTACAAATTATCTTTAATTTCTCGAAGAATATATTTTCATTTCATTGTTTGCTTGCGTATCGGAGTTCCCCAGAATCTGCAGCAATTATTCGTGGACTAGATTAACTGATCAAAAGTATTTAGAATGTCTGTTCCATTGGGGTCTTAGGCACGGTTATCAGAGCATTATTATTCAACCTTGCGGCACGTGTGGAAACTTTTGCAGATCGCAATCTGCGTCAAGTGTCGCTTGGGCGAGCTCATCTGCTGCGCATTCAGTTGGCCAACAAAAAACTTGTGCAAATATTTTGGAGTGACAAATGAAAGAGTCAACACACGTTTTCCTCAGACATCGTCTAAAGCTGGGCAAATATGTAAACTCGAAAACATTCGAGAATTTTGCAGGCTGTGATGAACTACTTGAGAATAATATTCAAATATTTATGCTTGCTGTTTAGCATAGTCTCTCGGCCTTACCTCGCTCCCTTCTACCATCTAGCTAGATACATATGTAGATAGAGCTTTGCGTATTGTCTAATTGGCAAACTGAACTTTTGAATGTTGTGTGTTTCTTAGCCTGTCAAGCAATATTTAAACAATGATCACGTGAATGCAATGTGCCCAGCTAATTAACGAGCAGACGCAAAAAATAAATTCCCTCAAGCAGCACTCGGCCAGGCAGCCGTCCGTTCAAGCGGCAAGGCGGCGACCCACTAGAAATGGTCTTGTCAAATTTGAATAGCAACATTATTCTGACACAGAGATCGGTGCTAGGTGTGAGGAGAGAAACTAGCTAGAGAATATGGATGACAACCGCAATGACGTGACTTTGGCAGAAAGCAAAGCGAATTGTGTTAATCCAGACGAGGGCAGTTCGAAAGCTACGTTTGCATGGCTGTCAATCAAGGAGGGGGCGTGACCATAAACATGAACTGTAAACCGTGAACCGATCCCATGGAGCGTCGCTAAGCGGGGGTTAAACTGCCGTTGATAATGACAGCTGAATAATTTTGATGCGGCGCGACATGGAACATCATCAAAACAATTTCACGCTACACTTGCAGCCAACAGAACTGCACACAGATATAGATACGAAGTGTGTGTGTGTGCGTGTGTGTGTGTGTGTGTGTGTGTGTGTGTGTGTGTGTGAGGCTGGCGTCGCATAAATTAAATGTAATGTGACATTTTTACAAAATGCGCTCATTTCTCAACATATCCGGCTGAAAGAAGTGCCGAAGCAGACAACAGTAAATAAAGAAGAAATCGTCGAGCAAGAAATATCGAACTCGGAATACTCTTTCGCCTGAGCAGCTGCTAAAGATGAATATTTGGATAACTATTTTAATTATATATAAACATACATATTTATTTATAATTTCAGTCATATTACAATTGTTTATAAATATTTTGCCTATTAGCAGAGCTTACAATTATAAATATATTGAGACTCGCGCTGTTAGTTTGTATTCTTTATTGCTATACATAAATATATTTATTTATATGAATAATAGTTTTCATCATATTATAGTTGCTTTTTATAAAGATTAATTTCTGTAGAGTAAATAAATTGATCCTGAAACTAATCTGATGCACAGATGGATGCACATACTTGCATATATCATCGCCCTAACCATAGACATATATAAATATATAATATATACATAGTGATCCATTTATGATCAACACATTTCATAACACTTTCATAATACCCGCTGCATAAAGATTATCATATATGTATATACACACATATATATTCATGAAAAGCAAACGTGAAAAGATGCGACAAAATGAGACGCATAAATTCTCATATGTGCCAGGCGAAATATTTCGCCTTAAATTAGCCTCAATTAAATGTTAATGCATTTTGACATTTCTGCTGTCTGTCGCTCGCCGCCTCCTTTCGCTTGGTAGGATTAAGTGTACAAATATAAATATACTTATGAATAAGATGGAGGCCTCACTCAGGCAACGCGTCGCAAGTTTGTCACATTCACATTCATATTCACATTCACATTCACATTCACATTCACGAGTCGCGGCTCGCATTCATGAAAAATGAATTATGATTCGAGTGAGTTTCTTTTGGATGCGCTCTGAGCAGTACCTCGCTCAGATGCGAAGAGCAATTAGCGCTGATGTAGTCCCAGCAGCTGCATCTTCATTTATCATACTGCCTCTGCTGCTGCTGCTGCTGCTGCTGCCACCTGCTTTCCTTTATATTTTATGGCTGACATTCGGCTGGCAAATGTGTGTGGAAATGACTTGAATGGATTGAATCAACACTTGCTATTGTTGCCAGCGATGATCAGCCTCGTTAACAGATTTTTGGCATAAGCAAATGCTAAGAGAAACGCCAAAATTAAATGTTATTCAATGTTAAATGCTTTGCACCTCGTACTTACTTGAAGATGAGCTCTAGCTGTTTTAGTCCGTATTTGCAAGGGAATTCCAATGATTTTTACCATTAGCAATTTAAGCTTTTTTCGCCTACGGCAACAATCAATAAGAAGTATTTCCCATTCGTTTGACGAATTATAATGATCCGTAACAACTTGTTGATTTTGCAAACTATTAAAGTTACAGACTCATAAGATTATATTCATATATGCACATACATATATCATCGGATAATTATTAAATATTTAGTTTCTTGCAGCGTCTGTTGTTTTTTCTAGAAGCTTCTAGATTTCAGTGTTGATTAATTTCACATTCATATAATTATACAGCACTGTAACTAAAATTGAGTTATCGATAAATCGTTCGACTATCGTAAATCTACTGCATACGTGGCCAGATTTTGCTATAAATAGCCAGCATTGGCAGGCTGTAATTCAGTCGTCGCCAAGACCTCTTACAGTGGAGGTCTTATTCAGCCTTATGTCTAGCTGAGATTTAAAATCGCTAGACATTGAAACCAAAGGCTTGAATACTTTGCACGACTAATTTTTTTTTCAATTTTTTTTTTTTTTTAATTTCTGGTTAAATTACCAGCTAAAAGTCCTTGTCGACAAATTTATGTCGAATGGTTACTGGTCCAGATGATTTCTGGTTATTCAGTACCAAGGATGGGCAAAAATCATGAGATATTATTCCATGAAAATCGGCCAAATTGCCGCTGCCCCGAGTTGATGATATAAACGAGCCCGTTTTGTGGCATTTTTCATCACTCTATGCCACACAAAAGACTGTGGCATAACTGGCGAGAATATTTTCTCCCAGAAATTGAGGTACACGCACTACCAACAGGAAACCTCAATAATATTAAATGGCCTAAAAAGGCGAGGTAAAGCGATATAAGAATGCTTCCTCCATTTAATAAACCGCAATTTTGCGAAATAAGCTTATGGCTTAGTGTTTTTTTTTCTTCTTCTTCAAATGTTGAAAGCATAATTTTTTTTTTTTTTTTGATTGGACTATTACTATTTAATTTAGGGTTTCATGTCGAGATTTTCGACTAATGTTCTTTGAACGATAGGGTTAGATGGTAATGGGAATGAAATTGGCATTCCCTCTGAATGCACATTTGTGAACATTGCATTTCTGCTTTAAATACGCATTTTGCTAATATGGCTATTCATATGAGCCCAAAATAAAAGAAGTGAAGTTTCGTTATTAGCATTTTGCATACATTTTTCTATCCTGTTTTTCGGGGTAATCGTCAAGTTCGGTGTAGTCGTACATTTATTTCTTTATTTTCCATATCGAGTTCCAAAATCTTTCTTTCTTGTTTTTAACGAGTAGTAGTGGGTTGGTAGTCCACTCTCTGATATGGCAAATTTTTAATGCGCAGTGAAATGTGCATGGATGTTGAGGAGAACAAAGAAATTTATTTGAATGTGTGAGTTGTGATTCCAAGGTGGTGGAATTTTAATTGCTGAATTTTCTATTTTCTTTCATTACAAATTTTGGAAAGGTAGAGTCTGTCGTATTTATCACATTGAGCAATTGTCCCAAGAGATGAAGTGTTCGTTGACCCAAGAGAATTTGAACCAAATAATTTAATAACAAAACACAAATAATCGGAGAATATAACTGATCTAAGATGAAAGCTGCAAAAACAAGCTGAAATTTATTAAAATTGAATTTCGAATCAAACAAAATGATTCTCGATTAATTAAATAGAGCGTGAGATTTATAAATCGCCTCAACTTTCGCTTTGACTTGTGCGAAATATCTCAATTGCCGATCTGACAGTGTGCCGGGATAAGTCTATCCATAAGTTAAATATAATCTATGGCATCGTTTCGGTTAACCACGAAGCAATTTGGCCGAAAAACCCGCCCAGTGCTCGACATTACAGACCCTAGCAGCAGCTGGCATCTGTGTGTGTGTGTGTGAGAGGGAGAGAGAGAGAGAGTTTACCTGCATTTTATTCCCTTTTATTTGGGATTTGCGTACTCTACGAGAACCTTTCGACCCTCACATGCTCTGCTCTGTGGTTGTCCTTTTTGCTGGGTCGTTCATTCGGCTGTTCGGCTGCATGTCATCGTTAGTGTCTGCTCTCGGCAGGGATTTGTAATATTATGCTGTCAAGTCAAACATGCCCACTGACAGTTAGCAACTGTCTGTCGGACGGGCCGACGGTTGACTTGAGTATGTAAGCTGACGTCGGGCTACACCCCGCTTTGCAGCAATCGCAGTCGGAATAACTTGGCAATGATGGGCAATGGGTATGGTAAAATTGCGACTGAGCCGGGGAGAATGGCATGTGGGCTGCCAATTACACTTTTGACGCCGGGGCTACGTATGCAGAGAGGCGATGACAGTGTCCTCGTAGTCCTTGGCCGCAGTTGCCGTCGCCGTTACCGTTGCCTCACTGCGGGTTTCGGTTTGATGCTAACAAATAATGACATGGCAATTTGCAGATTTCACAGCATGCCCAAAGCTGCTCTGGCTACACGTAAATAGTCGCAAATATTCCACTTGAACATCGGCAGTCAAGTCGAATTAACCAAGTCAATTCGAAGCGCAGCTACAAGTTTGTTTAGTGCCCGCATTGGGATCGCTGCTTTGCAGCTGGAACTGAAACTAGAACTGCTGCCCGCCCCGGCTATCAGTGTCAAGGTGGTTGCTGCTGCTGCTGCTGATCCCCCGCCGTGGACCGCCTGCCAATGTCAGTTAGCTGAAAGTCGTCCTGTCCTAGTCCCCGCTGCTTGTCAACCTCTCTGTCCGCCCGCTGTGCGCTCCAGAGAAATTCAATTGCGAGCATGGGTTAAAAGCTTGCCAAACTGACAGCAGCTCGACCCGCATCCGTGCCCGGACAGCATCTCCCTGCCGTCCTGGCCACCAGTGGTCGTGCTAAGGTGAAGACCTCCTACGTGTCTGCTGTCAAATTTGCTTGTCTCTGCCCAGGCCTATATGTCAGCCCCCCCTCGTCGAGCATGTGTCTCTGGTGCAGTTGTACCTATGTACAAGAAATTTCCCCACAAAATTTTGTTGGGGTATCGTGCACCCATTAGGGAAGAAATCAAAGTGGATAGTGCGTGATTATTATAAAAAACCCTTAAATTTTGTTCAGTTTTACTGGGTAAAGTACCCGTATTTATACAATTTCTGATCGGAGAGAGATTATGAAATACCTGCGATCGGGTAGGTGTTCAAGTTGAACTCTTTATTGACTATAAAGAATGCATTTCAATGTATTCGTAATGTCATGTTTCTTCTTGTTGAGCCTGTGATTCAGTAATCCTTAGACCGCATGCATTTCAATGCAATCCAAGAGTTGGCGCTCCTGTTAATTATATAAATTGACATAATCGGATCTTGTTTTTGATCCTATTCAGGTCTTTTTTTATGCGACTATTACTAAAATAATTTGGGTTTCATTGCAACATGAAATGTTCATTCCAATGAAGATTGGCAATGAAATACGAAAGGTGTGTGTTATTGATGGTAAACAGATTGTGAACTCAACAATGGCATGAACAGTTTATGAACTCCCAACTGCCGACCGTCATTAGATATTGACTGAGCCATAAAAAGGCATTAAGATTGGACATTGGCAGACTGTCAACAGCTCAGCTGCTGGATTGTTTGTGAAGGCTTACAATCAATTAACTTGTGTGGAAATCGCATAAATCGATGTAGCATTAAACGTGTTGCTGCAGCTGGGCTGCCAGAGCCCATGGTTACGGTCAACATATCTCAAATTTTACGAGCCTCTGCGTCTTTCCAATTGATAGAAACATTTACGCAGCCTCAATCCAGCAGCAGCAGTAGCAGCTAACTAACCAGTTTGCCAAAGGCTTTTGCCGACCTATCGTACACTCGCAAAGCCGTCAAGTCTCTGAATTTATTGCACTTCCTTTTGCATATAATTTTCAAATTAATTGTTGCTCCGTGTAAATACATTTTTGCACAATCTTGAAGACAATTTATTTTTAACAGAGTTCATCTATTGCTTTTCAAGTATAATTTGTGTGAATATTTTTAGTTCACAATAAATGTAAATGGAAACCTATTGTGAGTGGTTTCAGAATTTCCTAAAATGTAGTATGGATTGTTTATGATCTTACATTTGTTGGATATTGTCTCCGTTGGTTGTTTTTTTTTAATTCACTTACTTTTCCTAGACTTTCGACGTTTCGAAATGAAAATGAAATGATATGAAATGAAATGAGACGTATATATCAGTATCAGTGATGGTATCAGTGTATTTTAACTACCTGATACAGCCCGAGTTTTCTTGGGAAGAAGCGATTTTTATCAAATTTTTCATCAAATTTTTCATCAATTTTCAAATTTTTCCATCAATTTTTATCAAATTTTTTTTACTCGCGTTTTATTGGCTATTTGCTCTCCCTTTGGGATTGCAATGTGGAGCTTTTATTTAATATATTCAACTCTACATTTTTCACAGTCGTGGTCATTCTGCTACTGCTTCTGACCTGACAGCCATATCTGGTGCATGCGCAGCTCATCTGTCTTGGCCAGGACACTGTCGTTCGCAGTAGTTCCTGTTCGATTCTGTGGCCGCCTCTTTGCTGACGGCTCATTAGCATGTGTGCGTGCTCACCTTCATATATGTATGTGTGTTTGTTTGAGAGCATTCTCTCGGCCTGTCAGCCGCGCTTGGCCATTAATTTCGCCAGCCATGCAGAAAAAAAAAAAAAGTAACCTAACCTGCAGTGTAATGCGTTGTATTGTTCACGCAAAATTTATTTCCGCTGCGTCATGAACATCCTGCTGTCGTCGCTGATGTGGGGGCATGTTGCTGTTGCGTTGCGTTGCAGTTGTTGCTGTTGTTAATTTACGTAATAAATACGCTTGAAAATTTTGCACGCACATGCAAAATGAATTACGTCGCTTGACGTTGGCGCAGCAACAGCAGCAGCAGTAACAACTACAACTACAACAGCAACAGCAACTTAACTGTCACTTGTCACATGAACGTTTCGTGGGGGCCCTTGGCAGCATGTCCTGGCAGAGCTCGGCATAGCCGGCGACGTTCTCGTCGTCTCTCACATGTCAACGCGCGTCGCTTTGCTTGGCGTTTTTGTGATGTGAAATGAAGCAACGAGGTGACAGCCAAGGGGAGTTGCTACTGCAGCGACCGGCAACAACAGCGCAGTACAAAATGAATTACTCGCGTGAACAACAAAAACTGTCAGAGAGCTGTCAGGCGATGCTATGGCGCAGGAGGCGGCTGTTGTCGTCATTGTTGCTTGCATGTGTGCGAGTGTTTGAGGTGTCAGCGCATCGCATTTGAAAATGCTCAAACACAGGCAGAGAGAGAGACATGGAGAGAGAGAGAGAGAGAGAGAGCGAGAGCAGTTAACAGTCAACTGAGACACGCTGGCAACATGGCAGCAGCAGCAGCAGCCAGCGGCAACATGTTGCCAGAGCTACATGCGTGCCTCCTTCTGTGGCACACTCCACAAGTGATTATCTTACCTAAATTGCTTGTAGCAATCCACCAAATTTGACGTCTTCGCAACTCGGGGCGTTGCTGTCTCTGCGCATTTTTTGTTCTCTCTGTCTCTGCTGCTGTCGCAATTTTCATTTTCGCACTCCATTATAAAGTAATTTTTTTTTTTTTATCTTTTTACATTACTTATGGCTGTCAACGTCTGCTTTGACTGCTGCTTTTCCTGTTTCCGCAGCAGCGCCTCGTCCTTAGTCGCGTATCCTTCGCTCGTCGCTGGCAAAGATTAATATGTTGCCGCTCTGCCATTTCCTGGCTCCACCCAGCTCCAGCTCCAGCTGCCGCGCCTGAGCTCCGGCGTGTGTGACAGTTTGCAAATGTGATTGACAACTGACACTTCCATATAAATTTAAAGCTTTCACACACACACAGAAAGCGAGCTGCGCGTTGACAGTCGACACAACACATTGCAACCGAGGCACAGGCAGGCCGCCTCGGAGCCCTGACAAGCTCTGAATGACTGTCTGTCTTTTCGACTGAGTGACTGGCTGACGTCCTGACTGATGGGCGTTACGACTCCGCATGACGACGACAACGTCGTCTGATGGACAGCCTGCCAGCAGTTGGACGTGTTTTGCCATCAAGCAGCCAGCTCAGCTCAGCTCGGCTGGAAACAACAGTAAATGGCCATGTCCAGCAATTACCGTGCCCAGCTTCTAATAGAGACGTGTAATGGGCCAGCGCAAGCCACGAAATATATTAAAAGCCCAATTCAAATTAGCAATGCTAAGCAAGCACTCTCTATTAGAAGAGAGAGAGAGAGAGATACTCTGGGCATCAATTTTTTTTATTTATTTTTTTTATAAATTTTCATTCCTCATTTCAAGGGGAGATATTCATTTACTACGATTCGTAGTATTTTTAGAAGAGGACGGATTCATTGTTTATTACGGAGTTTAATGGCAAATTTATTTTGCTTGCTACTTTTTATCGCACAATTTTCGCTGTCGTTCCACTTACCTATAAATATCTAATAATTTTTCTATATCCGATGAATATTGATCGTCGTAATTTACGCTTTTCTACAAGCGATGGTCGATGCGGGGGGGAGACGAATACCACTTGGTATTCTTATATTATATAATTGTGAAAGTTAGGGGGTGCCGTATTGATTCGGTAGATGGCTGTAACATTTTCCGTCGATTTTCTTGGTTGTCAATGTGTTTTTTTTTGTTGCAAGTTTCTTGCTTTTGAAAATATTTATTTTGAAGCTGCGCTTCTCGCTTGAATACAGAATATTTTACAGCTGATGAATGGATATCCGCGTGGATGAAATTTGGCTTTATTTTTTATGGGTCTTAGTAATTTTGGATTTACCTTCTGCTGTTTCTGCTGTTTCTTCCTGTGTTTAGCTTACGTTATTGCCCAATCTAATTGCTATTTGGAGTTTTGAGTCGAGTCGAGTCGAGGCAATTTCCTATTCAAACATCATTCATAATCTTCACCATTATCATTATTGTCATCTTTCTTTTTCTTTGTCAACTTCCTTAGTGTTGGCAGGTAGCTGGCAAGTTGGGAGCCCATTTGGTGGGACCTGTCGCTCGTGCTGACGACAAATGTCTTTGGCCAATGCAGCAAACGGAAGTGACTTGACAGAAATCCCTTACGGTTCGAAGAAGAAGAAAAAAAAAAATTGTTATAAATGTCGAAGCCGTG
This sequence comes from Drosophila koepferae, assembly GCA_030914345.1. Taxonomy (NCBI): domain Eukaryota; kingdom Metazoa; phylum Arthropoda; class Insecta; order Diptera; family Drosophilidae; genus Drosophila; species Drosophila koepferae. The sequence continues at coordinate 2,249,982 of JAUESR010000198.1, read as the reverse complement.
CAGAAAATAAAACTAATAAATTGCTGTTGATCAGAAGCCGAACCAACGGCCATGACACTGACTAAATCAACTCGCCTCACAATGATGGCGCTGAATGAGAGCCCAGCAACGACGACTTTAAGGAGAGAAGTCTCGGCGTGACTTGTCAACTGGGCATCATCAGCACTTTGACTGCAATGGCGATGATGTGGCTTATCTTGCATCTTATATTGATATCGTAATCAAAGATACAACTGGCTGTGGGGACTCTACACATTCCATCAATCATATTTATTTTTGTATGAGCTGCTAATCTGTATGAATAAACTAAAAAAATATGTATTAAAAATAATTAAATAAAATTTTGTATTACTAAATATTGTATGTATTTAAAATAGGCTTACATCCGAAAAAGAATTGGAACTAAAAATAAATTTAATAAATGAAAAATTGAAAATAAAACTGGAAATTTGTATATCTAAACTATATTTAAACATCTAAACTATGAAAATGAACTACAAAAAATAATAAACAATTTTTTTAATAATAATAATAAAATATTTCTCAAATACTCTACTAAATAAAATAAAACTCATCACTTCGATCTATCACGATCTAGCTATCTATCGTGTCCATCGATATATCGGTGTTGCCATCGCTTCATTTAGTAGTTCAGCTACTGCTTTGGATAATATTTTTTATCCTCCCATGTATAGACTCTAAAGAGCTCAACTTGAGCACCTATCAGATCCATGTATATTGTCTAGGATTTATGTTTTTTGTCTGTCCATGTAAAGTCATTAAAGAGCTCAACTTGAACACCTATCAGATTGTTCAGATTGTTTATCTTCATGTTCATGTTCATGTTCATGTATATCGACCACGCATGTAGTTCTATTTTTACTTGAATTTCGCTGTCAAGTTAGTACATAACAAATAAAATCTAAAGAATTGTATAAAAAATAAATAAAATTTTGAAGTAAATATATATTCTTCATTCCATCAATCATGTAGATATTCCATCTTAAAATTTATATACACAAATCCGTTTTAGTCATGAGCCAATTTATATTAATTTGAATTCGTTGCAGATTCCTATTTATCATTTAGCCTTCATTCATCATATATCAGCTTTACAATCTGCTTTCGCCATTCGCTAAGCTAAAGTTGCTGCTCTCTGTTGCTTATTTATCACTTAGCCTTCATTGTCTATCGACTCGACAGTCCGTTGTCAATCAGCCATTCAATCATTCAGCCATTCAGCCATTGCGACTGTTGTCACTCACTCACTGCCGAGTTGCATCTGGCAGAGTCTGTGCTGCACACGCTACAATGACAACAGAGCTGATATTTGCCTGACACTTGAGATTGATTGTCATCCATCAAGAGAACTGCCTCTCGTCTGTTGTTGCCTGTGAGTGAGTGAGTGAAAGATTGGAAGGGCGAGGCAGCGCCGTTGGCCTTTTGCATTTCAAATTTACATGCAAATCCCCATTGGCATTGGGCAAAACATTTCGTGCGCTGTCCACAGTTAATATTCAATTACGTAGCTGCCACAGCCAGCCAGCCAGTTCCTGTGAGCTGACCACAGAAGTTCGTCAGGTCAGCTACAACATCTCCATTACATCTCACAACAGCTGGGCATAATAATCAAAGTCAGCTCATATTCGAGCTTGACATGTGCTGGCCAGACAACCGCAAAAGCGAACCCAATCTCGAGTCAGCTGGCCATAATTGCATTCGATTCAGCTGCAGCTCGGCATAGCCCAAGAGATTGTTCTTTATGCCTTCGGCTAAGACTGCGCCCAGGTAGCGCATAAAGAAATTGAATTCATTAAACATTAGCTTCCTGACACGATTGCCAGCACTGAACTCGGTCAGTGGAGGCCTTCAAACATTTAGTGTCGCAATATGCAAATACATAAATTTTATGCACAGATTCGAGCGCAGTTTCCACTTGCAACTTTCAAGTCCTCAGCTAGCAGAGGCAACATTTACCAGTTGCCAGCCGACAGTCGACAGTCGTCGTGTTGGGGAACAGAAGACATACACACGCGATAAAGAAATTCGATTAGGCATCAATTTTAAATGAGACGCACTTCCCTGCTGGTGGCTGTTGGCTGTTGGCTGCCTGGTGCCTGGCCGCCTGCTGCGGATGCCACGTAACCTGATATGGTGACACTCGTCGACAAAGTCGACAGCGTCGACATTGGCCACATCGTCGACAAGACAGCGTTGCCGCGGCTGCAATCTAATTTATGACTTAATTATCGGGCCTACAAAATTATACCAACACATCGTTGTTTAGGCCTGTTGCCACTCGCACCGTTCCACGGCACTACTCTCCTCTCCTCTCCTCTCTTACCCGCCTCCTGCTGCTCGTGGCTTATTAGGCTTTTGGTTTATGCGTGGACGGGACAGAACTTGAATTCGCAACTCGGTGGCCTCCTTTAGTTTTGTGGCCATCAATTTGCTTTTAAATGCAACAATTTGGTTTCCATTGCGCCGGATCTACAGACGCATTCGCAGCTTCTCCTGCACACTTCCCACTCGCCACACTCTAGATGGTCCACGTCATCGTCACTGCATGCAGTCAGTGTGTGTGTTTTTGTTTTTGTTTCTTTTGAGTTGGTCTCTGGCTCTTGCGGTGTCTTGAGTCTTGGCGTCCAACTTCGTTGCCTGGGCAATAAAAATTTCGTGAAGTGGCAATAAAATTCCATTTAAAATGGCAGCGATTATGTCTCAACAGACCATTAAAGTCACTCAAATGACAACTACTACTTAGGCACACTCACACACTCTCAACTGCCTGTTTTATTTTCGTTTTTGTTTTTTAATTTCTCGGATCGTCGATCGCCGATCGCGGATCGCGACATCTGTCGGTGCCGGTCTTCGCACAGTGGGACTTATTTAACGGCTCGCGTTTATTACCACCATGGGCCAACTGACCGGGGAGTGCGTCTCGTTTTTATTAAAATATTGATACGAGTCTATAGAGCAGAACAGATGATATCTACTACATATGAACAGTGTTGCCAGATTTTGAGACCAAAAAATAGCAAAGTCAACTCTGAAAATAGCTCGAAATAGCTAAAAGTTATACAAAAATAGCTGAAACTATTATATATATATTTTGTATGTTATTTATTGCTTTTTAAAATTTTTTCGAACAACGTTACAATGTTGTCAACATCTTCTGCGGGATTATTATTATACTTATCATTACTAGATATCAATATCCGCAATATACAAGCACAATGTCGCCTCCTCCTTCGCTGTAGTACTTGTTTTGTTTTGTGGCTCAAAAACAATTTTGTTTTTTTGAGCACAGGCTCCAACTGCACTTTTGTTTTTTTTTTTTTTTTTTTTTTTTTTTTTTTTTTTTTTTTTTTTTTTTTTTGGTTGCATGCAATCGTGAAATTATGCAAAAATATTGCATTTGCAGTAAATACAAAATGCTCGCGTATTGTCAGATTCGACTTTTCGAATCTAATCTTTAAATGGTGCACTCTTTGTACATTCATCGCGGACCTTTTGTTTGCATGCTTTTTCCATTTTTTTATGCTTTACCATAAATTCGCGCAATTAGTGATGATATTCATCGCAAGTGATAATATTATCTCGATAATAGTAATCTGGAAGCGATTACTTTGAAGACATTTTAAGAGTTACTCGATTTTTTTTTCGAAGAAATATAAAATAATCGTTTGTAAAATAGCTAAAAATATAGCTAATAGCATTTTCGAAATTTGTATAGCAGATCACTTTTTAAAATAACTAGATTTGCTATTAAATAGCTAAAATGGCAACACTGCATATGAATATAAAAAGGCATTTCAGTTATATATTTATTTATTAATTAAAGTGAAGTTGGGCACATTTGTGCGTGCTCCGAGTGAGTGGAATTTCTTTGAAATGTCATATTAAATTAGTCAAATTAATCCAGCGCAATTGTTGAGTTTTTTGTTTTAGAACTTTATTTTCAGTTTCAAGAGTTTCAAGCTTTAATGAAACCCTACATTCAATAGTAATAGTCCAATTAAAAAAGCTTAGGATTATTTACTCGTTTCGTTCTAGTTTTAATAAATTTTTATTGATGTTCTTTTTATTTTATACACAATGCTTGTTGAATTTGTAAGTCTTCTGGTGTTTTTAGTGTTTCAAACTTTAATGAAACCCTAAATTTAATAGTAATAGTCCAATTAAAAAAGCCATTTGTATTTTAATTATTCCAAAATTTAGTAGTATTAGTAAGTAATAACATAAAGGTATATATATATATGTATATATATTTACATAAAGAATTTAGGCAGCTTGCAGGGCTCCTCACGATTGGAAAGCAATAGCTAATTTCTGTTAAAAGTAAATTGTCTTCAACAAATGCATTATCATATAATTTTAATTTTAATTTCAAATAATTAGTAATAATAATAAAACGTGATTTAAATATAATTATAATTAACAGAAATCGCATTGTAAAGCAGTTGATAAATTCTGTTAAAAATAAATTATCTTCTACAAATGTATGATATTAATATTATTATTATTAATTTATCTATAATAATAATTAGAAATATAAAATATATTAAGATTATAATAAAATGTAATACAATAATAACAATAATTATAATACCTCACTAAAATCGCATTGTTAACACATTAAGAAAATGCTTATACAAATAAATTACAAATAAAAAATCTGATAAAAACGAATTTTTAATACAAATATGGAAATCCTCTTTCAGATTAAATAGTGAAACTTTTGGCCAACATTCAAAGGGAATATACCACTATATAGATAAGAACTTTAGCAAGTGCGCAGCAGACTTTACTTTGAGAGCATAAATTAAATTAGATGACAGCATCTGCTCGAATATACTGTACATAAATGTACATACATAAAGCCAGTGAATACCTATTTCCTGCTGACTATACATTTATACGTTTTTTCTCTCTTTGTTGATGGCAATCGGGTTGCAGTTCAGACGCTCGTTTGGGCCAAGTACGTAACATGGATGATGATTATGGCTGGCTTCCTGACCATTTTCATGCAGCTTAACGGCGTATGGTGAAACAACGTTTTAGATAAGAAGGTTTTCAGCCAATGTACATAGAGAGAGAGAGAGTGGAGACTGACTCCTGCTCTCTCTCTCTCTCCCTCTCTCTGATATGCTTCCTTATTTGCGTGCTTGGGTGTCTCCTTTCAAGTGGCATGAAAATCTTCCATGAAATCCGGGCAAATGGAAATTTAATATAATTGGTTTGAGAGGGCTGCAGACAAAGGAAATTCAATGCCATAATTTGGCATTCAAGTGGCTGAAAACACCAGAAACAACAGCAACAACAACAGCAGCAGCAATAACGAGAATGCTATGGCAGCGCTCGTTCATGTGACGAACGAAGTTGATCCTCATTAGTGGTCACATGTCAGAGCGGGTCGCATTTGCTGCATAATTTTGTCATTCATCATTTTTCGCCCATTTCATTTTATGCTGCATGCCAAAGGACTCGTATTTCACGCTCACCCCGCGCCTCGCCTCGCCTCGCCTCGCCTCGCCACGCACTCGCTCATGCTACACAAAAAAAAAAAATAAATAAAATCTTTCAACTCCTGTGACATGTGACAACAATGTGGCCCGCTGTCATTGTCATCGTTGTTGTTGTTGTTGTTGTCGCTCTTGTTGGTAGCTGTTGCTGTGACACATTTGTTTTCCTGCTGACTGCGACATTGTGTACGGTGTGCGGTGTATGCGTGTGTGTGTGTGTGTGTGTGTGGGAGCGAGGTGTGATTTTCAACAAGTTCGCTTTTTGGATCATGTGTTGCGAGTACCTTCTCTGTGTTGTTGTTGTAGTCTCTGTTAGGGTATTTTGTGTGTGTGTGTGTGTTTTGATGATGATGTTGTTCTGTATTTTGGCTGCTTTCATACGCATTCTTTCGAGCGTAAGCCGTGTGATATATCACGCCCCAGACGACACTGAGTGATGACTGACGAAACGCTGGAATGATGACTGAGTGCCTCTAATGACAAAATGAGCTGGTCAGCTACTGTCAGCACATAAGTAGGCGAATATATGTACATAAATATACAATTTTATATGTAGTCTAAGCCTTGAGCCAAGAATTTGAGCACGCGAAATGAAGTTTACGTCACAAATATTTAAAGTAGCTCCAATCTGAGCATAATATTGCCTGACTATAGCTTAAATTTTATCATACTATTCAAAATAATCATAATCGGAAATCAGTTTCCATATCTTTTATTACAAATCGCGACGTTATATCACGAATTCCCTGCGTTCTCTTAACGTCGAACTTCTCAAAGTTTCTTAACATAAGAATATCTGCAAGTCATCATCTAGACCTGCCAATTCCTTCTCTCTTAGCAACACCAGGGACTACGTGCAGCAGCAGCTATATTTGTCTCACTCTGCCAATTACCAATTTGAGTTCATCAGGCAGCTTAGTGCCAACAACAATTTCGATACTTATTATAATATATTAAAAATCTAAGGTGTATTTTTTGAGATTAAATAAAAGCAATATGAATAATAATGGTGATAATTACAAATAATATAAAATCAGTCTAAGAATGTTCAGATTAGTGTAGCAGCTTCATAACAAATATTTTCAAAAGCATACAATTTGAAACAATAATCGTTTAAAATAATTATAATAAATCAATAATAATATTAAATAAAATAAATACATATGATCAATCAAGACCTAAGTTAGCAATTTCCTCCTTATAGTTTTAATTGCCTAGTACATATTATATAATACAGGATAATAAGATATTCTGCATTCTAAAGATTATAGTATAGCATCAAAAAGTTAATAGTAGTAGTAATTAGTTCTGGAGCTTTAAGCTTTTAATGTAAATTATATGTACATATATATATTCCTCTTGCTGAATAAAAACAGCTGCAAAACATTCTGTATTCCAGCGATTAGTGTAGCTTCATCAGAAATATTTTAAAGAAATGTAAAGTAATAATAATAATAATACAGATAGGCCTCAGTTTGGTGTAGCTTCAAAAAAATATTTTCAAAGGCAAGAAATTTGAAATACAAATTGTTGTATAACAACATAAATAAAGTAATAAAAAATAAAATGTGTAAAATTATTATTATAGACGTAATTTTAAGCTAAACTTTATTAAATATTTATATGCAATAAAAAGTTATGTGCTAGTTACTTAAAAATATATATATTTATAATATATGAACTAACTTTTAAGATTTTTGTGTAATTAGTCTTGTATTCGTTAGGAATAATTAATTAGAAATAATTAGAAATTCGAATACTAAAAAATACAGAATTATTGTATGATGCATCGATATGAATATCAAAATCAAAACGCAGCGCTTAGCCTAGATTAAGCTGCCACTAAAGATAGCAATAAGCTTGTTAATAAAATATTAAAAAAATAAATAAATAAATAAAAAAATAAATAAAGAATTCTCAGAGCAAAAGAAAATTGTCGTATGTGAATTATGATTATAAACAATGCAAGCCAACCACTGAAGAAGAGAAGAAATTTCATGGGATAGGCGTCGCGTCAGCATATCCAGACTTCGTGTTTCTCAATCACAACAGCCAAGGGACCTCCCTCAAATAGTAGCTCTATTGGCAATGGGAAATAATCGAGTAGTTCTAAAAAGTCAACGAGATCATTTACGACCCACAAAAGAGATTACTCACGTATTGATCGAACAGTATTAGCATTAATATATAATCCATTTAATTAGTATATATCAATTTGGTATTATATATACTCACTTGAAATGTGCAACTTCAGTTTTCTATTTACTATTTGTGGTGTGAATTTTCTAATGACAATAAATTAAATAAAATTTGATACATTCGCAATCTATTAAGCTGTTAAGTTATATTTATAACTTTTGTGAAAAGTGTAACAAGCAATAAATATCGTAGTTGATACCATTTACATCATCCCATGATTTGTTATAAATAAATTCATTTTAGTCTGGCAATAAATAATAAAGGGTTTTTTCTTTATATTAACACTCAAGAACTCTTTTTTTTTTTTGTCAATCCTATTTGTCCCTTATCTGATTATTTGCAGTACTTTTTCTGTCTTCACTTTGAACACATCATGCGTTATGGCATTCGAAAGGAACTCAAGAGCTGTTGTTGAGATTCTCGGAACGTCGCCAGAGTTGTCATTGCCTGCTGTGCGACGTCGTTCGTTGGCCGTGTGTTGAGCTCTCACTGGGATCCAAGTGACAGATAGACAATCTTTGGCCAGGCAACCCTGCAGCCTGGCTGGCGGGAAGGAAATGGCTGAGACAATGGGAAGGAGATGAAGCAGGCCAGGCAGGCAGGCAGCAGGCAATGCGTAAGACGAGAAGCGGAACAAAAGTTTCACGACACTCGCAGCCTTTTTGAATGGCATTTTTTCCCCTCTTCATCTTTCTGTTGGCTTGAGCGTAATTGTGAGTGACAACGTCTTGATGCCTGATTATGATAAATGAATTGTTAAATTGAATTAGGTGTTGCCGCGCTGCTGTCACTCAGAGCCAGCCTCGTGTTTGCCCCTTTGTTCTATTATTTATTTTTATTATTTTTGCTTTGCGTTCGCTTACAGCCTCTCCACAATTAAATTGCATGAAATTTGATATTTTTCGGGGTTGTCAACGGCAAAGGGTTGCCCGATCAATGCCTGGGGACTTAGTCTCTGACGGGACAGAACAGAACAGTTTCTGCCCCTCAACAATTGTGCGACTCGCGCGATTTCCTACGTGAAAATTAGCTCAGGTTACCTTAATGCTGCTTATGCCACTCGATGGCAGTTTGTTTGCTTAGCTTATTTAGCGCTCCGATTGCCAACAGGGCAGAAAACTAGATAATAGAGTAGGTTAATATCTGTGTCATGACATTGGCTTGGCTTAGGTTAATTTTAGAAAATATATATTTTAGGTAATAAAGCTGAACTATACTCCTATATATTATAAATACAGATTTTAAGAAAATGTTTATTAAAATATATTTCCATAATATAATTCACAATCAAACTTTGCTGATAAGTTCTACTTTTGATATTATAAATCAGCTTGGACAGGAATACAAATGAACTTTGCATTTGAACTTATATTTGTGTGTGTGCGATATATTAGATGGACAGAAGACAGACGCGTACACACACTCAGGAACTGCTAGTGTTGGGCAATAGCAGCAGGCAGATGCATGTGTCAGAGCCAAAAGAGCAAGCAAAACAGAGTTGACACCGACAACTGAGACCCAAATTCAAAATGCAATATGAACACTCGCACACACACACACACACATGCCAGAGCTAAAGTGTATATGTGTGTGGGTATATTTGTTATATGCATTTCAGCTCAGCTGCCACTGGCCATTAATTTTCGGCCAGCAGAAACAGCAAAGGCAAAACTGCAACAGCAACAGCAACAGCAACAACTGAAGGCAACACCCATGCCTTCTGCTTACGTTGCGTTACGTTACGTAGCTGTTGCTGTTGCTGTTGCTGTTGCTGTTGCGAGCTTCTGTCGCTGTCAGCAGTGACAGTGCTGCTGCTGCACTACCATTCTCCATTCTCCACTCTCCCACTTTGCACTCTCCACTCGCGCTGTCAGCCAACAATGCTTTCACTGTCAGGAACAGAGACAGTAGAGACGTCGACGGCGACAGGGACAGAGACAGAGACAGAGAAGAGCAGAGCAACTGCGGCTCTGTTGTTGCTCTGCAATTTGTTATGTGTTGCGTTGTTGTTGCTGTTGCTGTAGATTTTTATATAAATTTTTGCCATATTACAACTCGGGAGAGTACGACACATGTCAACAGCAACGATGCATTCTGACAGCCCAATGACATTTTGTACATTTTCGTAAATTGCTTCGATTTGTTGTTGCTTTTACTGTTGCTGTTGTTGCTGTTGTTGTTGCCCTTGTGCACTGTGCAGGCGTGTTGCATGACCAAAGCGTTAGGTGAACTGCGAATGGCGCCTGTGTTGTGCAATGCCAACAAATAGACGAAGCAAACACAATTTCATTTTACATACATAATGCTCTCACATATATCTGCTCGAATGCGATTCTGTTTGCAGTTATAAACATTTCGTGGAAGCCCATCTATTTTGGTAGATGAAAGGAAAGCAACCTAACGTATGGAATGAGAGTATCTTTTTAGTCAAGTACTGAATTCGTTCCATAAAACTCATTTGAACTAGTCTTATATAAGACCGTATACCAATCATTCACATTCCTTATAAGCTAGCTAAAAATAAAATCAATTACGCACACGAAGCTACACTTGCTAGAATGTAAATTTAAAGTAGGAAACATATATTAATACAAGTTGTATTAATTGTCGTGTCTTCATCTATATTTCCATTTGCATCGTCTGATGCAATCGGAGTTGATTTAACAACCGTATTCGTCGGTTTTTTGCGTTCTTTTGACGTGTCCCCTGCCCACCCAGAAGGTTTTTTATTATTATTATTATTATTATATTAATTATTTTTGTTCAAAAAGAAATTAATATTCTTCAGTTTCAAGTTTTTGGTCATCCAGAAATATTTATCATCCAAAATCGTCTTCGGGTTCTTCAACGGATTCTATTGTGCCTTCAACTTCGCATAATAGTAGACTTATAACTTCATTAGGAAGAGAAAGACCTCTATGCTATCGAGCTCGTTTCTCAAGGTTTGTTGAAAAAATAATTGGATCAGAGGTATCCATTGCTCTATTGACAACATCAGCGAAGTTATGGATTCTACTGTGCTTCCGCGCGTGATGAAGTCTGTCTGCTTTATAGGCCTTGTTACGCGATTCTGAAGCTTGTTCGAAAAAGCCTACGGGAAGAACAGTAGTTTCCATAATCTGCCTAGGATTAACAATTATTTTCTCATATACAGTAGTTCATAATTGTCATCTATCAGTTCTTATAATTTAAATTCCATAAAAATTATGCATGGTCTTTAAATAATGACAATTTGAAAATCGGCTACCAAAAATTGCAATCTGAAGGCACGCGAATTACCAGAATGTCTTCCTCGTTATATATTAATAGTCACTGTATGTATGTAAATATGTTTCAAATAGTAAATAAGGGAAAGAACATCTGGTTGGTTTGAGTGTTAAGTTCTGACTGATCTCAGTTTTTATTCTCGTCTTTTTATTGTACATGTACTTCCATCGTCTCTTCCTTCCTTGCCTCTGATGTAGCTGCTGCCGCCGTTGCTGCTTCTCTTCGTTTCTTCTTTCTTTACTCTTCTGATGTAGCTGCTGCCGCTGTTGCTGCTGCTACTGTTGCCGTTTCTTCTGCAGGGCGTGGAGGAAGAGTAGGGTAGTATGTTGGTAACTCGCGCTCTTCGAAAACAAAAGCTGACTTTAACAGCTGTTAGGCTTAATACTGGACTGTTAATTAACATTGTAGGTATACCTGCTAAATTCCGCAAAATTCCCCATAGTGGGCTGGAGCTTCGTCAAAATCATTCTTTTTCTTGTATTTTATTTCATAACAAACTAATATTTCTTCATATAACGATCTTAAAACTATACTTCTCAAAATATATCGGAGTTCCATCTCAATTAATTCTGATGGCCCTTTCTTTCGTTTAATTGTAGGGCGGACAATTTCAGCGGAGGCATTGCAAGTTTTATCTTAAATATGATACAGATCGATTTATAGATCATTTTATTAAGCCTAGTGTACCGGGTATACTTGATGAAAAATTTTTTTTTTTATTATTATTTAGTAGGAAGCACCGGAGCATCTTTCTACTCCATTATCTCCCTTGGATCACACAATTAACATCACAGGTTTACAATTATTTATACAATTTAAACATATACAGTGTGTAACATTAATATTCGGTTTTTGTTTTTTCAACTTCTAACGCAAATAAAACTTTACGGGCTTTATAGTTAGGATCATTGTCCTGGTACTGCTTAAATGTTTCTAAAATACCCATTTTTTCAGTCAACTGCTTAAAATTTTCTTTCAAAATGTTTTGAATAGTAATCTCGGGTCGTCGTGCCATCTATAAAACCCAAATTTCCTGCTCCCTTGGTGGAAATGAAGCCCCAAATTATAACGAAGCCTTTGCTTTAAGGTTTTCATTAAATATATTTTTCCCAGCTTCATATTAACTTTATACCACATCCTGGGCTTCCCTTAACTTCTAAACAAATTAAATTTGCTTTCGTCGAGGAATATTATGTCACCCGACCAGGTCTGGTTCACTTTGGAGTAGTCTGAGGCTAGTTTTTTTTTCGGTTTGTATGACACAATGGAACACCCAATAATGAACCCAGATTCCAATTCGAGCAGCTCTCATACTGTAACTGTCAGACAGTTACAATATGAGAGGGAAAAGGAATCAAGATTGAGTTTTATAAAAGTGTTCGTCTACAGATATGATATTGAGATCATTTCTTATGCGTTCATTAGTAGTGAACCGGAAAGCGCCAGATAAGGACCTCAGCGCCTGATTTTGCAACACTCTTATTCTATCAATTTGCGTGTCAGATAGCAATGCGCCCCAAACAGGCATGGAGTATTGCCAAACAGGAGCAACAAGTTGCTTGTATATGATTACTTTAGTTTTTAATGGCAGCTTGCTGTGCTTATTGATTAGCCAATCTATATTTTTCAGGCGTGCCCTTTGATTGCAACTGCAGTGACATGGCTGATGAATTTCAGCTTTGTGTCCATGGTGACGCCCAAATATGGATGAGTTGTGGTGTTTTCAATTGCCATATTATCAATATTGATGGCTTGGTAAGGTGAGATTCTCTTCAGCGTGTGCATAATATGTTTGGTTTTGTTGGCGTTAATTGAAATGCAACATTTCTTTGCCCATACAGATAGCTCATCAATATATGTTTGCTGCTGCGATAAAGCAATACTTTGTTTCTTATGCGCTGAGAGGACAATGATGTCATCAGCATAAGTGGCCATAAGCATACTAAACATAAAACTCGTGGACTGCGCATCTGGAATATCGCTTGTGTACAAGTTATACTTATACAGCACAGGACCAAGCAGGCTGCCTTGAGGGACACCTGCGCTTATTTGCTTTGCTGTTGAGCGACAGCCACCATGGCATTCGACAATAAAAGAGCGCCCAGATAGATAACTGTTAATTATTTGATATAGAGCATCAGGTAATAGTCTTTTAAGCTTGTACCTCAGACCAGAGTACCAAACTCTATCAAACGCCTCCTTAATGTCCATGTAAATAGCAGAGCAGTAATTATCTCTATCATATTGTTGCAGGATGAATTGCGTGACACGGCCAAGATGCTGTTCAGCAGAGTGCGCCTTGCGAAAGCCAAATTGATGGTTTGGAATAGAGTTAACAAGACTCTCTTGGTCAAACATGCGAGTCAGGATAACTTCCTCAAAGATTTTGGAGAGACCCGATAAAAGGCTTATTGGTCTGTATGAGGCAACATGTTGCGTTTGCTTACCAGGCTTTAAAATCATCTTCACCAGCGCAACTATTTCCACATACGGTCAGAAAAGAATGGATTTTTCATAGCAATTAAGCTATTGTACCCAGGTGTTATTTCTGGTATCAAGTTGAATCGAGTTTTCTATAATCGGCAATGAGTTCAGCTTTTAGTTCTGGAGCTCTTGGTCATGGATTGTCTTTTACTTTCCTTACAATCTCGATATATCCTCGGAAAGTAAGTTTTTTACGCTGAGTAGTTTGCTTAATTGAGGCGATCCTTCACTCATTTCTGAAACTTCGGAGAATGTCTAATTATTATTTGGCTTATTTTTCAGAATTCAAGTAATTTGAGTTAAACTTTGCCTTCCAACTGCACCTGGAGACCAAGTTTTCGCTGCTCCAACGATGAATTTGGTCCTTTTTGGCCTATTGTGTATTTTGCGCTAATTTTTTTTGTAAATAATGCGAGTTATATATTGCCTTTTCGATAAAAACCATTAGATCTGCCATTTGCGGCTTTTCAGAGTTGCCGTGGTGCTTTGTTTTACAACTTTGCTAAGAAACCGAATATTAATGTTACACACTGCATACAGTGGTGCCAGAAAATATGCTAGATTTCACAAAAATACAGGCTATAATAAGCAAAAACTAAAAAAAATAGGCTACAAAATAAGCTATAAATAAAACAACCCATAACCCAAAAATATATATTTATAATTGTGTTATAATTTCGTCCAATTCGTAATCACTCGAATCAGTATTTAATACTTAGTTTAAAGATTTAATACTCATTTTGTTTCTCAGTTTCGTCTTTACTATGTTCATTTGATGAATATCCTTTCTATTGCAGCATTTGGCCATGGGAGACTTAAGAATGAAGCGATTTCCTGAAAGGGTTATTTTTGCCAGCATCTTTATATAGCAGTACTTCAGACCAAAACTTTACAGTATCATCTGTGCATTGCCAATAATTTATACGCGATGCTCAAGCAATTTTCCGCAAAGTAGTGCGACCGAAACTTTTTGAACGAAATATGGTATAAAATAATTTTGAAATTTCATTACACATTAAAATACTTACAAAAAGTATACTAATTGTCAGATACGTCTTAAAAAATACCTTAAAATACATGTAGGATATTTAAAGTACAAATAAGCAAAGTAAAATTTAAATAGGCTAGATTTAAAGCTATATGCATTTTCATAATGTTTCAAGCATTTTCGTTTTCAAATATGCTAGATCTAGCATTAAATATGCTAAAATGGCAACACTGACTGTATATACAGAGTAGGCTAAAACTAAGCTACAATGGGAGTGAGGAGGCTTCCGAACTGGCGTCTTCTTAGCCTTCTGACCGGTCTGTAGGTTGGCAGCTTTTTTGCGAGCCGGTTGGCGTGGACCTTCAGGCGGTCATTATAACGACTCGAATGGAAGGAGATTTGTTCTTCCACAGTGCCCAGGTTGAGGTCTCTATGTAGCCCAGAGTTGCGGACGAACCAGGGGCAGCCAGTAATTTGACGCAGAGCCTTGTTTTGTACAACTTGGATACTTGATGAAACGACAAATTTGTCCATTATTATAGAGGAAGTTTAGTAGTAGTTTTAATAAAAATTTTAGACACTGATATGTTTTGTTTTGCCACTTATATTTAAATGGCGATATATCGATATTGAGAAGAAGCCATCGATATATCGTACAACATAAAAACTATCGAAAATATCGATTGTTTCATCGGTGGTTTCTAGGGTTGTCGAATATTTTTAAAATATCGTATTGGTGATATTTTAAGTTTTAAAAAAATATCAAAATGATATTTTATATTCAACTTAAAAAATATCGATATTTTTCTACATTTTAAAAATTGTTTCCCACAATAATTCCGTCGCAAACAATAAATTTTGTTGCCGAAGCAAGTCGCACCGAATGCACTAGCTAGCAATTTCCAAGAAATTATCGGATTCCTTTCTCAAGAAGTTTGTGGCAAGCTGCGGTACATCTCAAATTTCCACACCGTGTACTTTCAAAATTGACCTATTGTGGTCGTTTTCGTGGTCATCTAAATGCATCATCATGCCTGATTTTTATATGCGATGCCATATTTGATGTTTTTATTACTTTAAGGGACAAATGTTCAAAATCAAATTGTTCATTGAAAATTTGATGCATCGATGTTTGCTTAGCGTTATTATTATACAAAGCAAAACTGCATATTAGTCGTGTTTTCAGATGTTTTAATTATTTTCCCACAAATATTGCACTTTACGTTTTTATCGTCAATTTTTATGAAGCAGAAGCTTGTTTTTGTTATTCTAAAATATATAATTTTGTTTTAACAATATAAGTACGATAAACAGAGTCTTTTTAAATTTACTTTCAATTAAATATATCAAAAATATCGCAACAAATAATCGATATTTGTGCAAAAAAATATTCCGATATAAATATATATCTTATACAAAAATTTTGATATATTTTCAGCAACCCTAGTGGTTTCCCAGCTCTAACGTGAGCGTGTGTTCATTGTCGCAATTTCTCTCACATTGTCCAACTCTCGAACTTCTGGCAACCTTACTCATTCACATTTTCCAACACTACGAACACAGGACTACACTCTTCTTCTTCTTCGACATATACATATAATAAGAGGTAGATAATCACCTTAAGGTCGTCCAATAGTAACATAATCTTTTCAGTATATGCTTATGTG
The DNA here is from genome assembly GCA_030914345.1 of Drosophila koepferae. NCBI lineage: Eukaryota > Metazoa > Arthropoda > Insecta > Diptera > Drosophilidae > Drosophila > Drosophila koepferae. The sequence continues at coordinate 2,233,852 of JAUESR010000198.1, read as the reverse complement.
AAGGTGTCAGCTAAGTCCCATGCCGTCGGCACCTGTTACCCCCGATTCGATCTAGACAAATCCGCCCCAACGAGAGCTTAAGTATTTGACCTCTACGGAATATTTATTGCTTCCCCATCAAGTTGGGCTGCAGCCGAAAAGTATCTGCTTGTTAGCCCAACTAGCGACACGACCGCTAAGTGATAAGAAAATTACGGGCTACACTTATTAGACAGCAGCGTGTCAGAGATAGCGCAGAGAGCTGGGCAAACAAAAGGCTTGCCAGTCAGTCGCCCTTCAGTTCGTGCCCCTCTTTGGCAAATCCTGTTCCACTGGCATGCCATGGAAATCAGAAAGTGTAATAAATTTTAAACAATGCGGAAAATTTACGGTGATTTTCGCTGACATGCCCACTTCTGTGCATTTGGCAGACATAGTAGAAGAGCGATAGAAACAGAAATAGTGGAGAGGGAGAGAGAGAGAGAGGGTGGCAGTTAAAGTAAAGTGTTGCTAGCATGTCTAGAGAGTCGCCGCCTCGACTCCAGGCGGTATATCAAAGCGCTTGAATGCCTCCGCCCCCAACGGTGCCGATGCGACGCTCTAGGATGAATGTGTAGCGTCGTCGTCGTCGTCGTCGAGGACGTCACAAACTGTTGAAAGCCCAAAGTGAAAGATATATGACTTCAAGTAGGTGTAATCACACTCGCTTACACACACACACACAGAGAGGGAGAGAGAGAGAGAGAGAGAGGCACGAACACATACGTGTGAGCTTAAAAAATTGCACTAAGTGTTTTTCAAGGGAAGCCTCGTTGACTGTGCCACGCTGAGAAATTACTTGTCTGGATTGTTGTTGTCTATCTGAAACTGAAACTCGACCTATGCATAAATTGTCTTGGTCTCGGCTGTTCGTTTAGAGGGTTCCTTTAGCCCTGTTTACAGTAGTTCCCCTCGGTTGCCTCTCTCTCTCTCTCTTCAACTCTCTCACTTTGTCTTTCTTTCGTAGTCTTTATTATTTTGGCTCCGGCTTTTCGCAAAGTATGCGTGAAATACGATTTATTGTTTTCGCTAAAAAGATTTATTATACAAGCTTGCTCCTCCCGCTCTCTCCCTCTCCCTCTGCCAACTGCGGTTGAACTTTATTTGAAAAGTTTGCAGCAAATATTCGCACTTTGCAGAGTCTTTGACAACCCTTAGTTCGCTGTGGCACAAACAAAAGGTTCTCCTCTAGAAGACACTCACTCAAGACTTTGACTAGACAACTCGCTTATGAGCAGGAATCAAAAGCAGTTCCCACATCATTAGTTCGACTAGTTTCTGATTTCTTTTCTATTCCATGCAGTTCATTACAACAGCATTAAGCAGCTTTGAGTGAAGTGAGTGCAAGTTACAAATGCATTTCCTTGACTGACCTCAACACTTCGACACATCCATCAGATTGTGTGTCGTCGCGACGCCAACAAATAGTTGGGTGCACGCCTTCGCAATCGAAACTTTGAACTGTGTGGGGCTGTTCAGCTGACCCTAACCGCCAGGCAGTCCACATCCATTGGGGTCTCTCTCTGTCTATCTCTCTTTCTCTGTCTGTCTGTGCAGCGACACAAATTGCAAGCGCAACACATTTATATAGTTGGCTCCGAGCCGTGGCACAGCTGGCGCTCAGCCGCACAGCCGTCAGAGCATATTATTGTAAATTGAACTCAATTACCAGTGACAGCGGACAAATTGAAGTGGAAATTGAGATCTTCTTTGAGGGCAGCGAGCAGTGCTCGAGTGAGCAGTGAGCAGTGAGCAGCGAAAAACTTAATAAAAATGTGAAATTCCCCTGCCCACTATTGCTTTGGCCAAGAATATGCTTATAAAACAACAACAACAACAACAACAACGAGCGACAACAACAACTAATTCACTTAAAAACACTTTGCTCGTCAGCCCAGTCTCGAAATTTGTTGTTGCTCAGAAAATGTGTCTGGCAGTCTGTGAAATGTCATTTGTCAAATGCACTTTGTGTCAATGTCTGTCCATCCATCCGCCGTCCGTCCGTCTGTCTTTCTGTCTGCTTAGATGTTCGTCCGCCTCTTTGGCTCTGCCCCTTTTTACCTCAATGCTTTTGATGTGCAACTGTCACAGACATGCGGGTGAATTTGTCGTAATTCACAGGAAACATATTAAAATAGAGCAGCGCTGGGAAAGTGAGAGGTGAAGAGAGAGAAATAGAAAGTGAGAAGGGAAAACGGAAAGATGTCATCTAAAGGCTGGCTAATTTATGAGTCAATTAAGCATTAATATATTCTGTAATTATAATAAGAATAATAGAATTTTTTTTTATTTACCCATTCGCGAAAGAAGTCTCTTTAAAAGAGTTTAACACGTATAGCTCAAGGCAAAACACTCAAACGTCAACGAAAACTGAGCAAAGAATATTTACTTACTCAGATTAAGAGCGATGTATATGAATTTCTTCTGTTTCTTTCATGAGTGTGAGCTAAGATTGGAAGATTCGAGTTTCTAGACTATTCCAATTGTTTTTCAATCTGACTGCTATGTTCGATATATATATATATATATATATATATATATCCATGGCTGGACGAGCTTTGATATTATACAGATAATCATCGGTTGAGGTTCGAATAGTCTCGATCATCGGTTAAAATCTATAAAGCCTCGAAATTTACTCGACTTCCAAATGTTTCAGGAATTTCTATTTCAATTTTTCAATTATTTTCGACAAGAAATTGATAGGTGATGTATATAGACAGATGTATTCATTTAGATACATATGTATATATAAAGAAATGCTTTTTGCTTATATGTATATGTCAACCCATTATTTAGATGGCAGTCGCGCCTTGATTTAATTGTCTTCTTAGTTTATGACTCGTTGCATTTGGCACATGCCACTGGCTGGCCACACACGCCTCATGCCTCATGCCTCATGCCTCATGCTGCTCACTCACTCAAAACGTCTGATCGCTGCCTGAAGCACTTGCTCCATAAACATCACAATACAATTGCCCTGTTGCACTTTTGCACTGTTGCACAATGGGAATGGGAATGGGAGGGCAACAATGTTGCGCTGCTTTGCTGGTGGCAAACGCATCGCTGCAAATTAAGTGCCCCGGCCGAGGCTGTGGCAGCCAAGATTAAATGGGTTAATATGCGGGGCGTGTGTGAATATGGCATAGAAGCTCAGAGCTTCCCATTTGAATACGAATCCCGTGCAATGCGTCAATTCAAAGCGAATGAACTCAAGCTCATCCAAATAATGCAACAAATGTGCAGCGTAACTAAATGAGCAAAATCTGTATGAGTTTTGTAGAATCGAAATCACATTTATTATATGAATTGTATTGGCTTTGATTATTTCGTATGATTTCTTGCATGTGGCATATTTTATATACAATGGCTCACAGCTTCTTTCGTGCCGCTAAACCACTAAAGATATCCAAAAAATCTAAATGAGGTCTTATTTATTAGTCATTCATTGAAAACTCTATATCACAGCTTATTTCGTGCACTGCACACTACAAATTATCAACAAATTCCATCGAGTTTACCAATTTTTGGGTGACTTCGCTGGAGATCTTAGGCCATTATTCCAAAAAGGCCATTTCAGGTCATCCTTATTAGATATTAACCTTTTCCGGATGGCCATGTCCAATATATCCCTCAAATTTTCAATAACGTTTATGTCGGGCAACTGGGCTTGTGGATTGACCACATGGGGACAGTTCCAGATCAACCAGGACTGGACAATACCAGATTTATGTTTTGGATCACTATCCTGATAAAAATCGGAATCGCCCTTCTAGACCCAGTTTTTCGGCACCTTGGAGCAAATTGTCCTTTAAAAGGGATAGGTACATATTATTGTCAATATTGCCTTCATGAAAACTAAACCGACTCCCGAAGCTGCTATATAGCCCCAAACCATGGCAAATTATCCGTGACAATCATCTTCACAATTGACACTACAATCTTGGTATATTTGAAGCCACCCGAAGCAAAGCTATGCACATTTAAAAATGCATCAGTATTAGTATTTTCATTGTTTGTCTAAAGAAGCCAATCCAAATAAAGGTCTGCTTATTATCAGTAAAACTTACCTTGAGAGACGCGACTCGATATGTTTCAGCTTTAAATGCTGTAGCATGTTGGTTGTATTTTTGCAAAATTTCAAGGGTTTTTGACGTCATTCCACACTCTCCCAACTTGCGCGCAAATGTTGCTTCTTAGTGATGCGATTATGTGAACCCCGTTTAGCGATACAATTAAATCGCAATTCGAAGCAAAATAATCGATTAATGCATATCACATGACTAATCGTGCCATCACTAGGTGATCTCTATTTCTGCTTTTTTATTGAAAAAAAAAATACAAAAAACTAAAAAGAGAATACAAAAATAAAATTATGAAAATTTTCAAATTATATTTAAACAATTACTTGTTGAAATAAACTTTGTGCAAAATTATTTATATTTATGTATTCATATTTATTTTAAATATAAACAAAATTTGTTTTCCAAATATTTATGCTAAATTTTTAAATTGTCTATTTTTAGCATTAATTATAAAAAATAAAATAATATTACAAATTTTAAATGTTTCCATATTTCATATTGAGTCCTGGGCAATAAAAAAGAAAAATAAATAATTAAATAAATAAAAATAAATAAAAACGCAGCTGCTCAACAATTTATGAAATACTCAATATGCGAGATAAAAATCGTATATAAATATTTTTTTTTGCAAACAAATGTAAATTTATTTTTATGTGAATTAAATTGCCGAATGTTTGCATAATTAAAATTTTTTGTAAAATTTTTAAGTACAAATGCAATGCAGTGCAACAGCAGCAATAAAAGCAACAAAACAATGGCAACTAAACATCCGGCGGAGGCCAGGAAAAATACAAAAAGCTCATAAATAAAAGCCAGCTGACACGCTGCAGGCGAAAAGCAACAACAACAACAACAACTAAAGGCCAACAAATTTGGAAACTCACAAAACCGAACCGAACTAAACTGAACTGAACTGAAACGAGAATAAATATTATTGGTGGCGAAAAATCTGTGTGTGTCATAACAATAGTCGCAGTGGCAACATCAATAATAACTTGAAAATTTGTAAATATTTCATAAATGGCTCATAAATTAACACAACTAATGCCGCGCACTACTATTGCAATGATTTGTTGCACGATAATGCGAGCAGCAGCTGCTGCTGCAGCCAAACAGAGTCGCAGTTGACATTATTTTCGCTTTATCTAAATACACTGCAAAAAACCACACAGCCAGCGCGAGATACAGATACTGTGGCTAAAGGTGGACTGCAGGGGCACACGAGGGCTGCATAAATATTTTATTATATGATTTACAAGCGGATGCCGCCACAGCGTCCAAGAGCTCTAAGCGCCGATAAATGCAATCTATATATACATAAATAACTGTAAAACTCATTTTACAAAACAGGATGTTTACCACGAAGTTGAAAAACTGTTGTCGTGGTCCACACAATATGCATGATGATAAAGTATTTTGGCCAACTTGCAAACCAAAAAGCATATTATTATTATTATATATATTAACTTTTGTTTTAGAGATGTTTACGTTAAAAATTTGTGTGGACTTTATGTTGTTTATATACTGTATATATATTTTATTTTATTATCTAAACAATTTGCAGCTTATAAATCTACAATGGTTTTTGAACTTGATTCAAAATGGATGAAAGGACAGCCGAATATCTATCTCTATAAAGCTTGCATTCCTTATGCATTTGTTAACTTTGTTGAAAGTTGCTGAGCTTCTTCAGCAACTCCGGCTCCAATCATTTACGAAGGAACAAATAAAGGCCAATACGATTTAATTTAGCGTATTATTCATTAATTTAATGTCGAGTCCGTGATATTTGTTTAGGCAAAGTTAATTATGCTAAAGAGATAAGATAGATGTTGCGCGCTTGCAGGCAACTTTCTTACAGAATTAGAGAATTTAAAGAATCGAAGTTACAAGTATAAGCAAGTAAAAAGAAGCCGAAACTTACATATCTATGTGTGTTATGCTTTCGTATGTGCATGGGTGCACTAACAGCGAATGAGAATGACATAGAGAACAGACTAACTTAAGAGAAGCTTATTTAAGAGAAATTATTAGCTGCTGCGCCGAGCATTATACTTCTTTACACTAAGCATACCCTGTTTTCATTTGAGAGAGAGCAGTTAGGTTTTTCACTACACAAGATGATTGGCTTGGGCTTTTATCTATTTAGACGAATTCCCTGCGTTGTTGCTCTCTGACTTTATTAGAGTCGAACCTCTCGAAGCTTCTCAACAATTTCTTCGAGTCCTATATAGGCATTAGGGTTAACGTATATTTTTAAAATATCGTATCCATAATATTTTAAGTTTTAAAAAAATATCAAAATGATATTTGATATTCAACTTTAAAAATATCGATTTATCGATATTTTCGATATTTAAAAAAAATTTTCCCACAAAAAATGTACAATCCGACCAAAAAAAAAACAAGAATAATAGGAATAACTATTTTTTTATGATAAAGACCAGTATTCGGTACTCAAAGATTTAAAAAAATGTGTGGGAATCCATCATACGACTTCGTGAGTCGCAAACAACGCATTTTATTGCCGAAGCAAGTAGCTCCGAAGGCACTTACCTACTAGGGGCTGGTTAGGCATCGTAATGCGATCTTCGATAGTACTGGCATAGTGGCCTTCTGATCATCTAAATGCTTGTTTTTTATATGCGATGCTATATTTGAAGTGTTACCACTTGTTTTTATTACCTTAAGGCACAAACTAAAATAAATCAAACATTTATCAAACATTTCACAAAAAAATATTTGATATTTGGGGAAAAAAAATATTCCGATATAAGTATATTTATCGGAGATGAGTCGGATTCCATATTTTCTCTTTTTTATTCGCCACGCTATATAACGAATTCCCTTTTTGCTTTCTTAGTTCTCTCTTCGTTGCAATTCTTCAGAATTTGGTCGACCGTTTAGAACATTTAGAAGACTGGCTGCCGGTGCCTCGATTCCCACAAGTCGTAGGATAAATAGTTCCTTAAATTGAGGCCACGAAATATCGACGAAACATATTTGTGGCAACCATTGTGATGCGCTGCCTTCCAGCGCCTTGCTCAACACGATAACTAGGCCGCTGCCTTTGAACTCGTTCGTTGTCTGCGAAAGTGAGGTCTGCTGTTGTGCACCAAGGTGAATCATCCACTCCAGGACTACGTGCAGCAATAGCCAATTTGAGTATGTCAAGAAGAGTCCTGCCAACTTAGGCAACTACCTCGATACCTACCCTAACAATATCAAGGCACGACTATAATCGCGCTACGACATATTTTTTATACAAAAAATATCGATATATCCATATTTTGATATATTTATTATATAAATAATGCTTGATTTAATTAAATGTTCGATTTAATCCCAATCAAATAATTTGATAATTCATTGCATTGAATTAAGTAGTAGTGTGATATGTATGACATACATACATATGTATTTATGTATGTGTACATTAATGCATTGATTTAGCTCAGTATTTCTGAGTTGAGCACTTATGCAATTAGTTGTAAATAATAGCAGATTAAATGCAGTCAAGCTGCAAGCTTCGGATAGCCCTCCATCTCCAGCTGCAGCTGAAGCTCAGAAACCCGACTCGACAACAAAGGCGACTGATTAAGTTGCCGAGTGCTGGGGCATGGGGCATGGCGTGAGCTGTGTAAATGTTTATGTTATTGATTAATTACATTTACAACAATCAGAGTTCACTGATTGATACCGATCACAACAAGGCAGAGACAACAATGCGATGAGGCGAATAGTGAATGCAGCCTAATGCAATGAATCTTCCCATTGAAGTGGAGTGCGTGGCTGATTGAGTGAGTGACTCAATGAGTGACTGACTCAATGAGTGACTGATTGAGTGAGTGAGTGAATGAGCTAGGAGAACTGGAAAACGTTTCTAATGATTGTGCGTTGCCCCCGCTGATGATTGGTTGCGTGTTCAGCTCTTGTCGTTTGCTTGTACCGCATTTGTCTGTTTGGTTCGCATTGCTTTGATCTTGTTTTTTTGATCTTCACTCGCTTTGATTGATCAATTAAATTCATTTGTAAACAAGTTCTGGGACGACGCGCACGATGACGAGCCACAAGACCGCGGCGCAAGATTTATTTAGTTTCTATTTTGGTAAGCCACAACAAACAGTGCACGAGCAGCAACAGCAGCAACAGCAGCAACAGCAGCAGCAGCAGCAGCAGCAGCACGTTCCCAATCCCCTTTCCCGTTCCCGTTCCCAGTCACTTGTTACCCGTTAGCAGTCACCCGTTACAAGACCAACACTCGCATGTGCCCTTGCCAAAGAGCTCGCATTGTTCATTTTTATAGTTGTCAGTGCATTTTGCCTGTCAAGTGTCAAAAACATTTCCACTACCAGCCCCCGCATCCGCCCCGCCCACAAATGCAAATGCACTTACGAAAGACAGACAGACAGACAGACAGACAGACGGATAGACGGACAGACAGACAAACGCGACCAACTGACAATTCACAGTTCACAATTTGCAAGTTGCGTTCGCTGAGGATGACAGGCCAACAGAAAACAAGTAAGAGCAATGCAATTGATTGAAACCGACTATGTAATGCTCGCACAAAGCTAAATTGATTCTAGTTCTGTTTGATACTCCTCTTATATTTAGGTGAAGTTGGCGCCATCGATATAATATCTATGCAATAGATCGATAACTTTAGATTTGGATATATGTATCTTTATATCATCAGTATAAATTAGTTAGTTTACTGGATGGCGATATTAGCCTTACCAATTACGTTTCTTTAAGATTATTAATAGTAAACATAATTGTCGCTCCGATCATACAATTAAATACATCCCAACAACGTCCGTTGATTCAGAAACATTATTTTTCAAGACAGGCGAGATACGATAACAATTGCATTGAATACAAAAATTTTAAAAATTATTTCAAAAATTCATAAATGAAATATCACATTTTCTGTTATGGCTCCCATTATTTATTGAATATGAACTTTATATTATACTATTGTATAAAAATTTTAAAAAATATTATTGACTTTTTCTATGAACCAGAGCCACTAGAGATGGCTTTACAGCTCAAATGTAGAGTAGATCTGTAAAAGTAAGCTATTTTATATATACAATATGTTTGTATATTTTAAAATATATTCGTATATAATTTGCTCTTTTCGGAAGCTGACAAAGGTTAATCTTCAGCTGAGTTCAATACTTTTTTTTCGCTATAGATAGGGAAAGATATTTGACTTATGTATATACAAAATAAATAATTAATGTAATAAAAGGTTCAAAAAATAACAACAGTTCGGATAAAGACATAAATAGAATATGCATAACTTCAAGTCAATGAATCACAACCCATATGCTCTTTTTACTTAGCGAACGAGCATATTTATGTGCGATGAGCAATTCGCATTGTTCGCCACAATATTACACGATTCAGTCACAATTGTTGTTGTTGTTGCTGTTGGCTGACGATTGCTCTGACATGGCTGACGCCTTGATTAAACTGTCATTTAGCTTCATTTATTTTGACATAAAACTGACAACAGGCCCCCATTCTAAGTGGGAACTTGAAATGCATTTTCAATTTGATACACAATTCGAGTCGACATCATTTTCAACTGACCTCATCATGCGCACGTCACAACAGAGGCGACATATATAGACCTTTAGAGATATCAGGCAGATTACAATTTATTCAAACTTGACTTGATTTGGCTGCTGAATTTTAAATGCAACGAGCTGCTTTTAAGCTGACTTTGATTTTAGTCTAATTTTCTATATTTCAATTTGACGAATTTCAGAAAATAATTCAAGATTAATTCGAGGCTCAAATATGTCTAGAAATTATCAAATTAATTTCAATTTCAAATTGAAATCTTTTTAGTTCGTTAACATCTTAATTGGATCTGCTTAAGTTATTTTCAAAACTAATTATAAAATATGGAAAGAGCATATACATGCATAATTCTGTTAAGGTGAATGTAATCATAATCATACTATCTCTCTCCTCTCTCACTCAACTCTCTTTCTCTTTCTCTTATGGCTCTCGTATGGCTGTAAGTCAGTCGAAGGAGCAACTCATTTATGCAAAATAACAAGTGATTAAAATTCGCATGCGCCGATATAAAGCTGTCACTGAACATAAATTACAATATGTCAGTCTCGAGAACCTTTGACTTTTATTAATGTAAACATGAAAAGCAACACGCATGCTGAACAACTAACTGAAAGGCCGAGATAAACTCGAGACCAAAGCACAGCCACAGCCACAGCCCCAGCCACAGACCCAACCCAAGACCCAGAGTAAGAGCCAGATCCGAGCCCAGACCCAGAGCCAGTCTGATTCCGGTCCTCAACAACGCTGACAGCATGTGTAGCTGCTGTGCGAGTGAGAGAGCAAAGAGAGAGTGAGTGAGAGAGGGCGAGAGAGAGAGAGCGAGGCAGTGGGGGCATCTCGAGTGAAGTGTTTGCTGATTTGTTGCTACTCGAAGCAGATGCAACACTTGAAGTTTGCCTTTGATTATGGTATAATATTTGTATCCAAAACTCTCAACATATATACACACATATATATGTATATAAATATGCATATATATTCATGTATATACTCTACCCTGTTTAGCTACTCGCATTCGTGCCTGACTTTGTATCGGTGCGGTGCTTGAGCTCAGCTAGCGATCATATCATTTTGACATGCTCGTGTGTTTAAGCTGTCAAATTGCCTGCCCTGTCTGCGGCTGCGGCTGCGACTGCGACTGCGGCTGCTGCTGCTGCTGCTGTCTGATGCTCTCCAGTTGTCTAGTTGTCTAGTTGTCTGCCGGGCCGTAGGCTCCTCTGGCTGCATTCAACTATCTTTTTACGTTGGCCGACTTGGCCAGCACACTTCACTCCACTCAGTTCCAGTGCCAGTTCCAGTCCGTCCCAGCCCGACGTGGCTCGACTCGGCCTGTCTATTTGTATCTAGACAGGCACTCGGCCTTATGCCTCCTTAAGTTGACGTGTTACGCTGTCAGCGTGGAGAAAACCTCAATTTCAAGCTGTCAGTTTGTATGTCAGCTCCAACTGACAGTTCTCCACAATGTCGTTGTCGTATTCATTGTCGTATCTCTTTCTGCTCATGTCTTGCTCTTGCCTTTGCTTTTGCTTTTGCAGACTTGCTACGACTACCACTACTACGATAGATACAGCTATAGCAACAGCTACACTTACAGATACTTGGATGGACATTTGAATAATGCGCGCTCAGCGCTCAGCTCTCAGCGCACAGCGCATAGAACGAGGCTGTAGCCAGGCGTTTGTTATAGGCTAGTTACATGCTTTATGGCCAACTTGTTAAAGCCACTTAAAACGCAAAGCGACAACTTACTTAAGCGCGTTCGCTGATTCATTTGCAGAATTGAGACTAAATTATTACGAGGTTTTATATGAAAATCAATGTAATTATGCTGTTAAGATTAGTCGAATTTATCGCAATAAATAAAAGATACAAATTTCTGATTTAATTGTAAAGAAATTTGAGGTCAAATGCATAATATAATCAGATGGTCCAGACTGAATGTAGTTAAATTCGATCTATACTTAAGATACTTAAATCTTATATTTCTTCTTTATAGCTGAGCACATAAATTTATATGAGCTCCTAAATTATACAGCAATGTTGCTGGCATAAAATGTTTTATATTCTATACAAAAAGTCAATTGATTAATTTGTATTTTCAATTTAAGATTAAGCTTACATGGTAGTGAGTAGCCAACTGTAGACTCATAACTACGGGCTTATAGTGCAGTGACTTGGCCAAAATAAGCTGGAAACTATGCTGAATTTGAGTTAACATGCAGCAGTTAATGTGATAGCATCCGTTTTATGGTCGTTGTGTGTGCTGGCATGTAATGTTCTTGAGCGATAAATTAAGCTGTGAACATTTGCTCGATTTGTAGAGAGGTAGACTCGCAATCCTTTGCAAGTGCCGCTGCTGCCCCAGCTGCCTTAGCTGCCTTAGCTGCCTTAGCTGCCTGCCCCAATTGGGGGCCCAACTGTGGCCGAATGGCCCGGCAGCTGCCATGTCGTTGCACTGCGTCGGACACAAAAGATTTACGATTATGGCGCGACTATTAAAAAGTTTCGCCTCTCGCACACCTCGCCTCAGCCACACTGGAACCAACTCACTCAAGCCCACATTCAAAGTCAAAACAAAATATTGTAAAAAGCACAAACGGCGTGACGACTTTGCAGCCGGCTTTCGACTCCAACTTCGACTTCGACTTCGACTCTGACTCTGGCTCCGGCTTGGCATCGGCATTGGCATCGATTAATTATGTGTGGAATTTGGTTTATTGAGTACGAACCGCCTTTAAATTGTCTAAAAGACCAGAGAGCTGCTGTCAGGGCCCCAACGATCGCAACGACCAACAAGAACAACAAGCGCAACGGGTTTCAACGGCTGACTATGCTCGTAATTTATGAGTTTAACTATAATTTTTAACATTTACGCTGCGCCTGCGTGCGCTTGCAATATGACAATTTCCAAACTGCGACTCGACGCGACTCTGGCAAGGGCGGGGAGCCACGGTCCACGGTCCACTGTCCACCGGCCACTAGCCACTAGCCAACAGCCAGTGGACTGTATTTGGACTTTATGTGGACAGCTGCTGGTCAATTGAGTTGGCGTTACCAGACGGCGGAACGGACAGACTGGGCCGGCTTCAGCTCACAGCCAGGGTCTCGCTCACAGCGGCAACCATTTTGTTGGCTTCGATTAGACTGTTAAGTTGTCAACCTGGCAATTGATTTGTAGCCGGCCCCATCGTTTTTGCCCCAATGTGTCTTACGTAGGGAATTGACTGAGATGAATGTCGCACAAAACGTGCAGCCAAAAGGTGTTGTTCGCCTCAATTGCCAGCTGATCATAAATCGATTGCCGGACTTGAGCCCACGGATACATCTACTAATTATTTGTAAATATATTTTTTGTCTTATACAATGTGTCTAGGCTCTTGATAAATAATGATTGCCAAATGAACGAGTGTAGAATACATATAAATAATGACTGCAGGGTTAACATAAATTTATAGATCATACACAAATTCTAATAGATTTCAACTTGATCTTGAGTATAAAAGACTTATTAAAGGCATAAATAAACTTTGATTAAATTTTTTTAATAAATCTTTGAAATATATTAAAGATACATATATTAAGTAATTGAGTAATGACTGTATTCTCAGATTTCGAGCTCTTCCAATAATAATAACTGCAAAATTAAAAGAAATTTTAAAAGCAAGAGATAAGATTAGATAAAACTCAAATACTAATCTGAAGTCTTTGAAAATGACCAAACCATTTTTAATAAATTCAATAGATTTTTAATATATACCGAAACGATGGTCAATTGTTGCAGCAAATCGTCGGCGTATCACTAAAAGTGCAGTGCGCTTCGAGTCGTCGGACCACTCATGGACCCTTGAGGAGAACCGCGAGTTACATCAATACTGATTTTTCCAAAATTGTTGACCATGCAATCTTGTCGGTCCGCGAAGAAGCTGCGTCAGATCTCAATTTCCCTGCATCCAAGATACGATAATCGGCACAATGTCAATGAAGACTCCAAGCACGTATCGAGCCGAGCTCGTTCGACACTGCTAATGGCATGCCTCCAGGCATCCTCCACACTACGTCCGGGACGAAAACCGAATTGCTATCGATTCTCATCCGTGAGCACCTCCTTCACACGGTGCACCATTATCCCTTCCAGCACTTTGCCAAAAACTGGCAACAAGCAAATGCCCCGATAGGATGCTGGATCAATCCTATCCTTGTCAAGGCCTTTGAGGAGCGCAATCACGCGTGGGCGCTTCCATTAAAATGGAAAATATCCAACTGCCAGGCAGCGGGAATATAATGCTGACAAGTGATTAGGTATGGCATGCCAAGTTGCTTTGACCATACTCCCAGTTATACCATCCAAGCCAGGTGAGTGTCTGCTCCGAACCTTGGCGATGCGTTCCACAATCTCGAAAGATTCAAGGGCTGGGGGTACTCCGTGAGGAACAGTAACGTCCACTGGTCTATCCGCAGCTGGGAAAAAGCTGCGGAGCAGGACGCTTACACAGTCGTGCCAGGTTATAACCGATTGATCATTCCAGCGAAGGCAACCAAATTCGGTGCACTTCTTGCGGCCTCAGCATATTTTGTAGACGGACCCCCATGGGTCATCCTGAAGCTCACCGACATATCTTCTTCAGTCCTCTTCATTTGCCTTTAGCATCATCTTCTCATATTCGTTTTTGGTGATCCTGAAATTAGAGGCGAGTGCACTGTCGTCTACGACAACAACAGCTTAGTTGCGACCACAGTTTGCTTGGATGAAACTAAACATTGTTAGTGTCTAGCTGCCAACTTCGCAAGCACTGCGGCGTAAATTGGACAAATCGGTGATAGTATACGATGCTCACAGGGCAGTCTCTTGAAGTTGCAGCTCCTACAGCGCAAAGGATTACTGCAATTTGGCGCACGGTGTCCTTCTTTTCCGCATTGTCTGCAGATGATCTCCTTCATCCTGCACTGGGAGGCTTCATGGTCGAAGCCTACGAACCTAAAGCATGCGTACCTCAGCGTCATGGGGAACCAGCGGAAGATAAATCACTCAACATAAATTTTCTCAGAGTCCTCCAAGATTTCCAAGGCCTTTTCCTCCAACTGCATTTGAACGTTTATCCAGAGGCGCTGCTTCGAGACAATGGACACGGCTATTGAGGGCAAAACATAGCAAAAGTAAAGAGAGCTACAAGTGTGTAATTCTTTAAAGATTCTCTCAAAGTTTTTGACCTCCCCCTGTCTCACTTAATATATTATTAACTGTTATCCAGTTATTCACTATTGAATTAAGCATGTTGTAATTAGAATTCCATCGATTAGGACATGAGCTTTTTTTGCGTTGTGCTTAATCTGTGCTGCAAACTTACTTTTTTGAAATATTAACAATTTTGTTGTAGGCGTTTTCTCCACACCTACAAAATTTCTATTTACATATTGGTCAGTCCACATATCAATGGTAGCCGATACTGCTTTACTATCCACTACTTCTTTAATATCATTGGATATTATTTCTTGTTTCTCTTGTGCATAATTTTCCGCATTTCGACTCAATGTTGTTGCGTCGGGTAGTAGATCACCAATTTCGACAATCGCTTCATTTTCACAATTCACGATTTTCACAAAAAATTCCACCAGGCTGCGAAAACCAAGATCGTTTACTGTGGAAAAAAGCAAACAATCCTGAACGACCCACTCAAGAGACTTCTGTGTTGATATGTCTGTGTCCAAGTTGGAATCTTTTTTTGCTTCAGCTGGCTGTCGTAATGACAGACAACGTGTGGTTCCGTTATCATCCTGAGAAAGAACTGATCCAATAATATAGTTTGGCAGAACGGCTTTTCAAAGTCAGGGAAGGCCAAAACCTCAGATGATGATAGGAGATTTTTAAGCGTGTTAATGCCTCTTTGTTAAGATTGATTTGAACTTTTTTTGATCGCTCAGCTTTGTCTCTACCATCTGCTCTTGGGTCATTTTCCTGTATCCTGTATGCATTTTCTGTAATTGGAAGTCATTCCTAAGGATCTCTCTAATTCCTTAACGTTCGTAGGTGGTCTCATTTTTTTAATAGCTTTCGCCTTTTTTTCATCGGGACTAATACCTTCAGCAGATATGATATAGCCCAGAAATTCTACCCGCTTACGTAGAAATTGTGTCTTTTAAAAATTTACCTGGAGCTTAGTTTCTTTCAGTCTCTTGAAAACTGTTTTGAGGTTTTCCCAATGCAATTCGTAATCTTTGCTAAAGACTATGATATCGGCTATATACACGTAACAGATTTTTCCAATGTATGACCTTAGAATTTCATCAATCATCTTTTGGAAGATTGCGGGGGATACGAAGGAATTCGTGTTAAATGTTTCCAATGCCTCTTTGTTAAGATTGATTTGAACTTTTTTTGATCGCTCAGCTTTGTCTCTACCATCTGCTCTTGGGTCAACTTCCTGTATCCAGTTTTCATTTTCTGTAATAGGAAGTCATTCCTAAGAATCTCTTCAATTCCTTAATGTTCGTAGGTGGTCTCATTTCTTTAATAGCGTTCGCCTTTTTTTCATCGGGACTAATACCTTCAGCAGATATGATATAGCCCAGTAATTCTACCCGCTTACGTAGAAATATTGTGTATTTTGAAAATTTACCTGGAGCTTAATTTCTCTCAGTCTCTTGAAAAGTGTAATCATCCTGAGAAAGAACTGCTCCAATAGCATAGTTAGATGCGTCTGTAGTAAGGCCTCAGATGATGATAGGAGATTTTTAAGCGTGTTAAATGTTTCTAATGCCTCTTTGTTAAGATTGATTGGAACTTTTTTTGATCGCTTAGCTTTGTCTCTACCATCTGCTCTTGGGTCATTTTCCTGTATGCAGTTTGCATTTTCTGTAATAGGAAGTCATTCCTAAGGATCTCTCTAATTCCTTAACGTTCGTAGGTGGTCTCATTTTTTTAATAGCTTTCGCCTTTTTTTCATCGGGACTAATACCTTCAGCAGATATGATATAGCCCAGAAATTCTACCCGCTTACGTAGAAATTGTGTCTCTTAAAAATTTACCTGGAGCTTAATTACTCCCAGTCTCTGGAATACTGTTGTAAGGTTGTCCCAATGCCATTCGTAAGCTTTGCTAAATACTATGATATCGGCTATATACACGTAGCAAATTTTTGCAATGTATGGCCTTAGAATTTCATCAATCATCTTTTGGAAAATTGCGGGGGATACGAAGGAATTCGTGTTAAATGTTTCCAATGCCTCTTTGTTAAGATTGATTTGAACTTTTTTTGATCGCTTAGCTTTGTCTCTACCATCTGCTCTTGGGTCATTTTCCTGTATCCTGTATGCATTTTCTGTAATAGGAAGTCATTCCTAAGAATCTCTTTAATTCCTTAACGTTCGTAGGTGGTCTCATTTCTTTAATAGCGTTCGCCTTTTTTTCATCGGGACTAATACCTTCAGCAGATATGATATAGCCCAGTAATTCTACCCGCTTACGTAGAAATTGTGTCTTTTAAAAATTTACCTGGAGCTTAATTTCTCTCAGTCTCTTGAAAACAGTTCTGAGGTTTTCCCAATGCCATTCGTAATCTTTGCTAAAGACTATGATATCGGCTATATACACGTTGCAATTTTTTCGAATGCGTCTTACAGCGTCATCAATCATCTTTTGGAAGATTTCGAGGGATACGAAGGAATTGGTATTTTCCATTCAATGTTGAAAAGGCAGTCTTGGCAGTATCTGACTCTTTCATAGGGATTTGGTGAAAGCTCGAAGTTAAATCCAGAGTTGTAAAGAATTTAGCTTGGCCCAAGCTAGACAAGGTGGAAGTGATATCAGGTATTGGTATTGGTATTGGTATTGGTATTGGTATTGGATATCAGAAATAGTCACCGCATTGAGACGTTTGAAATCGATCACCATTCGGTACTGCTTTTCTCCATTTGGTTTTGATTTTTTTGGGAACCACTTATATAGGTGAATTATAAGGACTCTTAGATGGTTTGATTATACCGTAAGGTAAAAGTTCTTGAACCTGCTTCTCCAGTTCTTTTCGCATGCTTGCAGGATATGGGAAAATTTTCGAATATATTGGTTCCTGAGTTGATGTACGGATTTCGGCTCTGACTGTGGTGTAAATCACTCTGTTCACTGAAAGTGTTCCAAAGATGTCAGAAAACTCATCTATTATTATTATTTATAAAAGAAATAAGAAGTTCTGGTCGCTCCGAAGGCACTGAGCTACCACGGGTGGTTAAAAATCGTAATGCGATCTTCGATAGTTCTGACATAGCTTAAGGCATAATTTACTTTTGGCTGTTTCATTTTTAAATTCAGAATAAAATATATCAAAAATATCGCAAAAAATATTCGATATATTGATATTTTTATATATATATCAATAACCCTAATTTGAGGTTTATAAACAGCTTAGATAGAACAGAATTATCAACGTACTTTGAATGCTGACTTGATGATTAATAGTTTTTGATTTTTTCATTTGTATGCATATAGTTCTTAGCGATTGTTAATCTTCTAATGGACAATGGTCACGTAAATAGAAATCTATTCTCTAGCAATTTGAGTACATAGCGGTTGTCAAAGTGTGATTGATCAAATCTTGTTTGAGTGCCATTAGCAGAGTCCACATACACACACTCACTCACTCACGTACACTTGGCTTGAATTGGATTGGATTAGAGTGGACATGGGCAGAGGCGCGATAAGTCATGGCAAATGTTAGATGTGCTCAAAAGCCGCACTAAATACCAAATTAAGTGTCGTTGCGAATTTTCGTCTTATCGAAATCTCTGGCATTGGCGATTACGTTCTGTGGAACTCGACTGACGATTGACTAATCATCTTTAAAAATTCATTGCGATTACACTTAATGCATGCTCTAATCCGCCAGCATTTCCAGCCCACTGAACTGGAGATTGTCAGAGTCTGTCTCTATGAGAGTGCGTGTACATAAAAAGCTCTTTGAAATGCTTGTCAGATTCGGTTTCTCTATCTGTATCTGTAAATGCTATCTGTATCTGCATCTGTAGCCGTAGCCGTAGCTGTTGCTCTTGCTGTAGCTATGTTCGTGAGTTGGCGTTCGCTTCAAAGGAGTGTGCGACGTCTTTGACGGCAAACGGATTTACACGCTCCCCTCGGCGCTGCACACGAGCCCCTGTGTAGCGACTATAATCTGACATTTAATTAATAATAAAGTTGACAGTTTGTTTTGAGTGACTGTGACAGTTTTAATTGAGATTTGTTTTCACAATGCGCTACACAGCCGCGCGTACGGCTTATTGATCTCCTCCATTCAGCTCTTGTCTGATTCACTCATTCAAATGCTACTGTAATACCATTTATATTGATTGCTCTCTATACAGATTCTAATGGCGATAAAAGATTTATAGATAAGCATTTAATTCCATTATGGGGCGATTTTAAATTGTATTTATATTATTATAGAAAAGTTTCTCTTCTTCAGATTATCTGAGTTTTGATAATTTCCAGTTCCATTTGCAGAACTCTTTAGACTACATTCTATAGGGAAAGTTTAACAATAAATTTATTTAATTAATAAGATTTGAAAAATATTTCAATTATATTCGGCGATTGTTTATTAAAACTCTTCAAATGCTAAAATATATTTTTTCGAATCTTTATCCAGATCAGGATTGATGTCTATTGCTTAAACTATCGAAACCCCCTTTAAAGTATTGAAAACTAAGCAATTCATTTCAATATTATGCTTACTATTATATTTCAACAAACTGTGGAGCTCTACGCATTAGACAGGCTACTGCTTGGGCGCTAGCTCTTTCATCTCTAAGAGTGTCTTTCGCTGGGCATTCAGCTAACGCTCTTACTGCCATCGACTCCAACCGCGCCCGCATGCGGGGCTGCAGGGCATACAAATCACTTGAAGAGCCGAGAGCGCCTACAACAGCATTGCTGCCACTCAAAAGTCCCGTAGCACTTAAGTGCTGAGCGTGGGGCATTTCAGACAGCTGCCTCTGTCTCTCTCTTTCTCTCTCCCTCTGTCCTTCTCTCTCTTTTACTCGCTCTGTGTGCGTGTAGTCAACTCGATTTAGAGACGATTAGCACACAAAACACAAGTGGCATGTTTTGATGATGATCATCAAGCGCGTCTGATTGCCGGCAATCAAATTTTGAGGCATAGCAAATTGTGGGGGTGCTGCTGTTGCGATACACCAGTTGAGCAGGAGGAGGGGAGTGCCGGAAGAGGGGGGCCTTTAAGACAGACACGCGTAAAAACGCTTTCGAATTGAGTTGTTAAGTGTCCTGCCCGCCCTCCGCCGCCCACCCCGACCATTCAGCTGAACAGCTCCTCCTCTACCCTCCCCTCCTGTTGAGCGATAATTGAGTTTTATGATTGACACGACAACTTTGCTTTTTAAATTGACATCAATTTCAATATGTCGCACTGTAAACGAGCGAACACAACAATGCCAAAGAACTGAACGATTGAGCGACTGAGCGAATGAACCAATGAACGAAGCTCAGCGAACCGAAGCGAATGAAGTCCGTCGAGCTGCGATCCCCTGCCAGACCTCGCCTGCTACTCTATATGCCAGCTATAAATTGTGCAATAAATTTCAATTACTGTTATTTCGCCAGCATACACATACGAAATACATATATATACAAAATCAAAGCATAAGTGTGAAGGAAACAAAACGACTTTCCAATGCACTACCAAAATCTATATGAATAGAAAAACTTATTGCACAAAATTTATTGTAAAAAAGTCCTTACTGGGATTTATATTTTATTAATAGAAACTTTTTCCCATAGGAATGTTTTTATAAATTTTATTTTATATTCTTATATATTTTTAAAAATTTAATTTAGCTAAAATAACTTTTTCGGCATTATCAAAGACAAAAATCCATTTATGAATATTCGCATTCCACTTCAATCAGATCGACTTTCATCTACGAAATATCATTCAAATTTATTTAGAAAATGTAAGCTATGAAGGAAAGAGCTGAGATCGATTTATAGTTTATTCCATACCTATATTATTCTGTTACAAACTTCAGCTGAATACTCACATCCCTTTGGCAGAGTATTGCAGTTGTCAGCGTGGCATATAAACTATTAAAGTGGCGGGGCGTGGATGGCAAACCCCAAAGAAACATGTGCACACAAATTGTGATAAATTTTATGTTAAAGTGCATGAAATTATATGGCGACACATTTGGGCACTCATAAATTTTATTTAAACAATTTACAATTGTCATTCGACAATTGCTTTTCGCTCCGTTTGTTCGCCCTTCCCCCCTCACTCTCTCTCACTCTCACGCTCTCATTCCCCTGTGACCCTCCTTGATTATAGTTCCTTTGTGTCTGTTGACATGGGAACAAAATTTTAAATTATTTCAGTTGCATATACATATGTATATACATATATCTTTCTAGCATCTTTCTTCCTTATTTTGGAATTTATGTTTCTATGATTTTCAATGCAGTCAGCAAAATATCGAAAAAATCAAATGGAGACAAACTTTTCATTTATTAAAATTTCATAATAAATAAATGAATTATATGAATACATATAAAGATTAAAATAGAGAATGGATTCAAATTTATATTTTTATAAATTTATTATTAATTTATAATATATATTAGAAATATATCTTGATAGACTTAGTGAAATATGATAATACTAGTATTAATCATATCATATAATATCTCAAACGGAAAATATTCAATGAAATTCGGAGTATTTTAATATTCTACTAGAAAGCCCGGCGAACTCCGCTTCGCCACCAGATGGATTCGTTTTTTGTAACATTCCGTTTGTGGATTAAAAGATGAAGATAATTTTTTTTTTTTTTTTTTTTTTTTTTTTCGATATTTGAAAAAGAAAAACTGTATTTTATTTCACAACAGTAATGAATTCATTTTGATTACAAAAATGAAATTTAGTTGAACTTCTCTGAAAGTGAATCCAAAATCAAAGCGTGTCCGCAAATTATCCCTTTCATTGAAGTGCTCGTTGGTAAACCACATTTTTTGTTTTTTTGATCTGACGTTAACACAAACAAAGAGGATGGTTTCCCAACTCGTGAACACGCTACGTATAGCTGCCCATGTGAAAAACAATGATTTTCTAAATTGATCCCGCAAACACTAAGCGATTGGCCTTGCGACTTGTTAATTGTCATTGCGAATCCAAGGCGAACCGGAAATTGCAAACGTTTGAATTCAAACGGAAGATCAGTCGGAATCATTGGAATTCCAAGTGTAATACTTGGGCATTTCAACGTACATAAGCGTCGCAGCGAATGGATTTGCTTCACACATTGCAAAGAAGCTAGTCAATGTTGTCGATGGTGGTCTCTCAGCTCGTTGTGCCGTATTACCCTCAGTGAAGTAAACTCTTTGTCCATTTTCCAAATGCACTGCTAAATGTACAACTGTGGGATATCTTTCATGAATTTGAAATGAGAATAATCGCCACAGAGCTTCATTAGTACTGACGTATCTGCCTATTTGGAAGTTACTGATTTCGTCATTGGCATTTTCCGACGCAATACCAAACACAGCCATGTCGCTGCCTTTTGTACCGTACTTGCACAAATATTTTACTGACTTGGCCGAATGACAACTCTCAACATTCACATGTGCTTCGAAAATTCGTGGTACAATGAACTCATTTCCGATCTCAATCTCTTGATTTTTAACTTTAACTTTGATAGTTGGACCATTATCTTCTTTTGAACGTCGACGATAAACTGGATATCCATCGTTCCCTGTGACTGTTTCAGCAACTAACGGTCGCGGATATCGTTTTGTGCACTTTCCATCAGCCATGCAAGGCGATAATGGATTTAATGCATCGCACGGTCCATGGACCATCTGAGTCGTCACAATGTCGTGTAGATGGGGATCAGTGACTGGATCGGGAATTTCTGCTGATATTATGTCATCCACTTCATTTGAATGTAGATTGTTCCGCAACCAAATTAGGATGTGCGCATGCGGTAGTCCACGCTTCTGCCATTCCACCGAGTACATATGACAGCGTGTGTCACCAAAAACTCTATACTTACTAAGAACATCCATCATAACTTTGAGTTTTTGCTTAAAGACTCTGGCGATTATGTCATGGCGATCTGGCGGTTTTTGGCCCGGGTCCAACTCACGTTCAATTTCGCTCCACTTCGGATTGCATGTGAACGTAATAAATAAATCCGGAGTTCCATAATTTTTCACGTACGTCATAGCGTCTTGAGCGTATTCGTGCATGTGGCGTGGGCTTCCAATGTAAGATGATGGGAGAATCGTCAGGCGTCCAATATCCTGAACATTACCATCTGAATGAATTGCATCACGCAAGTGTATATAGTCCTCAGTTCGTAGCTTTGCCTGATTGAATCGAATGAACGCCAAACGTTCGGTCTCGACTTTGACATACATGTCGACAGCGAATTGCTGGAAGAGCCGACGGCACTTCAGAATGACATTCTCCTCATGCGTACGAATCATCATACGATACGCATAGTAATTCATTGCACTTAGATTTTGGTTCGTTGATATGCCTGAAAATGCAAAATGAAATGGATAATAGCAATAATTAGTGTGTTAATATTGTACCTGTAATTGGATCGACCATCTTCAACGTGATGTCGTATCCGTCTTGCCCTTGCCAATAAATGATTGGATATTGTAACGCATCGTACAAACGATGTGTCTCATTACATTACAACTAACTGTTCAATAATTCGTCTCTTTACTGTTGTGTTCCCTGCATATTGCATCGCACATTAAGCTGATCCACCATTGACGAAATGAAATATATTTGCAGAAACTGATGCGGTTCATCTGGTGTTGGCACCATTGAACCATGCAAATGATATATTTGTCCTTGTATCTGTGATGGCACACAATTAAGATAGAATAATTACATTTTGCAATTGATTGATTGATTGATTAGTGTGTTTTGTATCTTTTACCTTGCAAGTTGGGTTGAAACCGCCTTCTCGAATGAGATTCGCTCCAAAAGAAGTCATGCGGAAGTAGTTATTGTATTCAATGATACGTTGAAGAAAATGGTTGGAATCGGGATCAGTTCCTTCGAACAATTATTTCAGTGGCTGTGGTGGTGTAAGTAATGGATCCAGTTTGACTTTCCTCTTGCGCAGCACAATCAAGCCGTTTCTGTTTTGAACTTTAAGGCATTGCAATATCGGCATACAGTTGTCATTGGTCCAATTTTTAAATTGTCATCATCACTGTAGTTCGCAGTGGGATCATATTGGAATGCCAAGCGATTGTATGATGCCAATGATCTTCGTGTGCTCACGCGTCGTCTCAATCGGTTATTTTCTCTTATTATATTTAGTCTTTCTTCGCTTAAGTTCTGTGAATACACTTGTTGCTGTCTTGCATGTCTAGTACGGCGGCCAATGTTTGAACGTCGTGCTTTCGGCATTTTTGACTATGGAGAGTCTGGTGAATTTAACCTTAAATGCACGATCCGCATAATTTACACAGTTCAACTTACCACATTAAGACAAATACCTGCTGTTGAAACTGAATAAAAATTTTCACAATACACGTGATTAATTTAATGCTTCCAAACGAACTGTTAGGAAACGAATAACTTTAATCTCAAATACCCAATTTCACAGTACCGATTTTACGTAAGCGTCATAGTGAACTAAGCGTTTGAAAAAACATAATGAAATGAAATTAACTGAACAGAGTGTTATGAGCTGAATTTGTACCGTCAGGAAGGAAAATCCAACTTATTTTTATGTTTTTCTTATCTACTAACCTCATGGATCCCGTGAACTTTCCAACAAATGCAAAACCGTGGAAATCGGTTAGTGCGTTTGGAGTTAAGAATCATCAGAACAGAAAACCCGACTTATTTTTATATAAGAGATTAGGCTAAACATAGTTTTACTAATTAAATGGAATTTCGGTAACAAAAGCTTGTTACATTTTGTGTATACAAAAACTATAAATTGATTTAAAATGTTTGTAATCTACATACAAAAACATATTACATATTACATATTACAAATTCTGTACGAAAATGAATGAAAAAGTGAATGCAATAAATCGTTCAACTTTGAATTTTTTCATGTTCTGCTTTGAAGGCATTTCAGGCCCAATTTGGTGCTGAATGTGAATATAACTTGGCCAGCTGCTGAAGTGGGCTGCTCAAATCAAAACTCAATCAAATAACATCAAAGCAAATGTCGCCAGTTGACGAGTGAGAAAGAGTTGCCCAGGACTCTGAGCCCAATGCCCAAAGAGCCATCCCCACAGACCACTTCGACTACAGCTGCAAAGTTGGTTGAATGCCAGCAGCAGACGCCATCGTGGTCTCGTTTCAGATTCTGATTCTGATGCTGATGCTGTGTCTGTTGCTGTTGCTGTTTCTGTCTGACAACTTACTTTGGCATTTGGCTGTCAACATGCTGTCAGACATTTAAACAATAAATGACCAAACACTTTTCATTATGTTGCTCTTTGCGGTTGTTGCTGCTGCTGCTGCTGCTGCTGCGGCTGTTGCTGTTGCTGTTGCTGATGCCAGAGACAGCAAGCCAAGACCGAAGACCAAGTCTGATGGCTGAAAGCTGAAGGCTGAATGCCGAATACCGAATCCCAGCCCCAAATCCAAAAAGGCAAGCGCCAAAAGAGATGAAAGAGATTTGTCGACTGACAGACAGCCAGCCAGCCAGGCAGCCGAGTGAGACAGGCAAAGTGAGCAAAATTCGCTTTGATGCCCACCGACAAACAATGCGAATAACCAACCGAACTGGCCGAATGTAAGAGTAGTTCGATCCAGAGCACAGGCGGGGGCTCCACAGCTCTCGACATGCGTATGCATGATTTGGGATCTGATGTGGGTCAGCAAAGGTCTGCCCCTCCCTCCTGCACCACCACCACCACCACCACCCAAGCATGTGAACTGCGCCGACAGAGGTCAAAGTTTTACTGCTGTTGCTGTCATAAAAATGTTGCCAAAATGTTGCTCTCCAGCACGTTTTTTATTTTGGCAGTCCGTGCGGCTGTCCGTCGTCCTTTGTCTGATCCATATGCGAACCCATTTCAAAAATGTTGACACTCAACATAGGGCAATTAAATTCATTTTTCATTCATTTGCTGTGCGTGTATCTGTGTGTGTGTGTGTGTGTGTGTGTGACTGTTCTGGCCATAGTTGGCAAACGTTGTTGAAACTGACATATTGCGCTGCAAATTTGAAAGGTTTTCCATGCCCACACATTTTTATAGCCACGAAAATTTGTAACAATAATATCAAAATTTCCAACAGGGTGAATTTATATATTGCACAAAAATATAATTCTCATTCTCATTTTTGTTGAACATCATTTTCAGTCCGTTTCCAACTGACTTAATTCACAACGTTAACATTGAGAAATATGGCTGTAGCAGGCAATACAGCGGAATGTATGTAAGTATATGTATATAAGCTGCTTAAGTGAATTATATGTAACAGATATAGGCGCAGGAAAACGTAGGAAGATCTATACACTTCACAGAGTTGGTACATGAATAGTTAAGAGCTATTGCTAATCCTGGATTTTAGATCTAATTAACTTTTTCATAATATTTATTTGTCATTTATTTGATAACTATACAATTTTAAGCAAATATGTGAAATGCTTGTCTAATTTTAAGGGGAATTTATAGAAGGACTGAAAACATTGAAGCTCCTTTTCAGAACCATCATTAAATTTTCTGTTGCCCTAAGCTCTTATTGTTTTCAAGTTATACTTTCACAATTGCCATTTTAATGATTATCAAAGAGAGAAGTTTACGCAATTTTAAACAATAAGTTTATTGTGTTTACATTATAGAAATATACATACATATGTACATACATATATTACTTTTTACCTTTTCTATTTCCGATCAGTGCCAATTTTTCCCCAATACAGTTTTTTCGAATCCATTCTTGGGGGTACGTATACTTTGGTATTATTGCCTGTTGCTACTCTAACTAACAAGTAATTTCATCTTATTCCATCATGAAAAAATTTATGTGTTGAACTGCTGCTCTCAGCGCTTTTTCTAACAACTTACTGAATCGACCTATCGAAGCTGGATTTCAGGGCTGCGATCTATCGATATCTTACAGGGCTACAAAACAAGTCACATTTGGGTTCGAAATGAATCAGTTCATAACATTGCCAATAACTTTTATATTATTGTCGTTATTATTGTTATATTGTTATTATTTTATTATATTACATTGTTAATAGTCAATACAAATATTAAAAGCTTTGACTGACAGATAGATATGTATGTCTAGCATGAGGCATTTAAATTTCTTGCAAAATCCAATGAAAGAAAATGTATAGTTTAAAATATAAAAATATATATATTTATTAATTTTTCTTCTTTAAAAAACATATTTTTGATTTACATTAATTAGCTTTAGTATTTTTTCTATTTACAAAATATTTTTTATTTTATTTTTTTTTTTTATATTTTATTTGACAAATTATGTCAAAATATTATTATTATTTTTTTACAAATCAATTTTATTTATTCACAATTTAATAGTAATAAATACCTTTTAGGAATTCAGGAATTATAAAATTTTTCGATTTGTAAATTTTGTAAAAATGATCTCAAACATTTTGACAAATACACAAATATTCTCATCAGTGCTGCCAGATTTTTTGCTGAAAAGCCAATAGTTTATGAGTCCAAATGCCATCTGCTTGATTTAAATGCAAGTATTAGTAAATTTCAATGCCATCTTAATAATAGTATTTTACTTAACACTGAGATCAATAGTCCAGATGATGTTGATGATGCAGTCTCGATTCTGCTCAACAACATACAAAATGCTGCAAAATTTGCTAATCCACAAACTATTCGCAAGATGCCACGGGTATCCAGAGCAGAATTTCGTGCTAGTAGCCAAACTCTGCAGCTGATTGAAGCCAAAAAGATAGTCAAGCGTCATCTGCTACAAAGCCGAAATCCTTTGGCAAAAGTCATTTGCAATAGGCTGTCAAATCGCATCCGTAAAGATCTGAAGGCTGCAAAACAAAAGTATGAAGAAGAGTTATTTAGCGCTATTGATCCTACGGATAGGTACAGCATGCAAAAGCTCTGGAGGTTTACCAATGAAATTAAACGGCAACCGGCACCAAATCTGCCTTTATTAAAGCCCAGCGCTGCCAATGGCACAAATGCCAGAAATGTTTGGTGCAAAACAACTGCTGAAAAAGCTGAAGTATTTGCCGAAAGTTTGGAGCAGCGATTCCAGCCAATTATGACTACGCCACCAGATGAGTTGGCTGAAATCGAATCGTCGATTACTCGAGCAAATGAGCCTTCAGGATCTTTCAGGCCTGTATCTGCCATTGAGCTCGTCAGTTATATAAAGAACCTGGAAAAGAAAAAATCGGCTGGTATAGATAAAGTTGACAACCACACTATTAAAGCATTGCCAATGAAGGCGCTTTTATATCTTGTACTGATTTTCAACAACTCACTCAGACTTGGCCATTTTCCCACTAGCTGGACGCTTGCTCTAGTCAAAATGATTCTGAAGCCTGGTAAGCCCACTCAGCAAGTTGCCTCATACAGGCCAATAAGCCTTTTATCTGGGCTATCAAAACTATTTGAGCAAGTAATCCTGAGTCGCATGTATGACCAAGAGAGTATCGTTGATGCCATTCCAAACCATCAATTTGTCACGCAATTCATCCTGCAACAATATGATAGAGATAATTACTGCTCTGCTATTTACATGGACGTTAAGGAGGCGTTTGATAGAGTTTGGCACTCTGGTCTGAGGTACAAGCTTAAAAGACTATTACCTGATGCTCTATATCAAATAATTAACAGTTATCTATCTGGGCGCTCTTTTATTGTCGAATGCCATGGTGGCTGTCGCTCAACAGCAAAGCAAATAAGCGCAGGTGTCCCTCAAGGCAGCCTGCTTGGTCCTGTGCTGTATAACTTGTACACAAGCGATATTCCAGATGCGCAGTCCACGAGTTTTATGTTTAGTATGCTTATGGCCACTTATGCTGATGACATCATTGTCCTCTCAGCGCATAAGAAACAAAGTATTGCTTTATCGCAGCAGCAAACATATATTGATGAGCTATCTGTATGGGCAAAGAAATGGTGCATTTCAATTAACGCCAACAAAACCAAACATATTATGCACACGCTGAAGAGAATCTCACCTTACCAAGCCATCAATATTGATAATATGGCAATTGAAAACACCACAACTCATCCATATTTGGGCGTCACCATGGACACAAAGCTGAAATTCATCAGCCATGTCACTGCAGTTGCAATCAAAGGGCACGCCTGAAAAATATAGATCGGCTAATCAAGCTGCCATTAAAAACTAAAGTAATCATATACAAGCAACTTGTTGCTCCTGTTTGGCAATACTCCATGCCTGTTTGGGGCGCTTTGCTATCTGACACGCAAATTGATAGAATAAGAGTGTTGCAAAATCAGGCGCTGAGGTCCTTATCTGGCGCTTTCCAGTTCACTACTAATGAGCGCATAAGAAATGATCTCAATATCATTATGAGCGACTGCGATCACACATTAATCCACTTGCCAAACGTTTAGCCAGCGACCCATTTATACCACAACGTCTCACTATGGCAAGATATTCTGATGTCATTCTGACTCACCTGAATGCGTCCATTGAAAACCGTGCACTGCAATCACAGCGCGAATATGATGAGATGATGCGACGCATTGATGGCAACATACGTCGCCGTCGT
Organism: Drosophila koepferae; assembly: GCA_030914345.1. Classification (NCBI taxonomy): domain Eukaryota; kingdom Metazoa; phylum Arthropoda; class Insecta; order Diptera; family Drosophilidae; genus Drosophila; species Drosophila koepferae. The sequence continues at coordinate 2,204,411 of JAUESR010000198.1, read as the reverse complement.
CTGCAGGCGCAGATCACAGCACAGCGCGAAGATACTTCTACAAGTATGCTAAACATACCAAACTCACACTCACCAGCCATTAACACTGCCGCCGACTCGCAACAACTTCAAGCCCTTCATCAGATTACGCCGCTGCCGAGCGTGATGAGTCCGGAACGTCCTCGTGATGTTGATCCGGGCATGCCGCATGACGATCATTATTAAAATTCTAAATTTTGACTACTTTCGGCCTATTTAACTTTTGGAGCTATTAAATTCAAAAAAATGTTATTGTAAAGTATTGATTGAATAAAACTCAATCTAGATTCCTTTTCCCTCTCCTATTGTAACTGTCTGACAGTTACAGTATGAGAGCTGCTCGAATTGGAATCTGGGTTCATTATTGTGTGTTCCATTGTGTCATACAAACCGAAAAAAAAAATAGGCTAAAAAATAAGCTATAAATAGTACAACAACCGAGAAAAATATATATTTCTAATTGTGTTATAATTTCGTCCAATTCGTAATCATTTGAATCAGTATATTTCTCGCTCGAACGAATTAAATTTAAGTATTCTTGTGGCAATTGATAATTGTAGCAACATTTGCCATGACGGCGCAATTCATATCTGTAAAATGTCATAAACATCGAATAATTAAATATTTCTAAAACAAAGCTTATATTTAATACTGAGTTTTAAGATTTAATACTTATTTTGTTTCTGTTTCGTCTTTACTGGGTTCATTTAACTGAATATCCTTTCTATTGCACCATTTGGCCATGGGAGACTTAAAATCCCTATGGAAATGAAGCGATTTCCTGAAAAGGGTAATTTTTGCCAGCATCTTTATATAGTAGTACTTCAGACCAAAACTTTAAAGTATCATCTGTGCATTGCCAATAATTTATACGCGAAGTAGTGTGACCGAAACTTTTTTAACGAAATATGGTATAAAATAATTTTAAGATTCCATTACACAATGCAAGGTATGCTAGATCTAGCATTAAATATGCTAAAATGGCAACACTGAATTTCTCATCTGCTGATGAAGAACCAGTCCATTGTTACATGTATAGAGGGATTATAATTTTCAGTCTAGATTGCCAGCCACAAGTCTAGTATTATGCATAAGGTCTGCTCATGTCATTGACACAGGCCACAAATTGTCTGACAAACACATAAATATATGCTACCTGAACACTCGCCGCCTTCGCTCGGAGAAATTGTTTAAGTGCCTAGCTGGCTAGAGTCGCCTTAATGGACCCTAAACACGTTGTTGGAATTTGTTTGGCCGGCGTGCTGGGCCCCATCAGAACAAATTGCTTTATGTGTGATAAAGAAATTTTACCATTTCGGTGTAGTTAAATGGCTTCGCCGGATAGGGCACCCACCACGTCTGCAAGGATCTGCGGCTGTCGTTTAAGCAAGCCAGCGAACGAGCAACAGCAGCGGCCATAAATTTTGTTTTATTTATGAGCATTTAATTTTTGTAACATTAATTTAAACATAACTGCCAAAACATAAATTAGCTTCCGTTTCAAACTAATTATGCCGCCTGCTTCAGTCACAGGCCGAACGCCCTGCCCCCGCCCCTACTCCAGCCCCTGGATCTGTTTTTGTTGCTCTGCTCCTCATGGCGTGTCCCCTCAGGCCGTTGTGGCAATCGCTCAAGCATGAAAATCGTTGACTGCACAAAAGGCAACCCACACCAAGCACACACACACTCACACACACACGCACACACACCCACACTCATTTGCCTACACTATCTGACGGTGAGCCAAACTCCAACAGACGCCCACAGCGCATAAATTTGAATATATGTAATTGCTATCTCTCTCTTTATCACTCTTGCTCTCTCTCTCTCTCTCTGTCTACCCCAACAATGAGCGCCATGCCTCGTTTTATCTTTTTGGCGTAGCCGATGATAGGTCGAGGCGAGGTTGATGTGGGGACAGAAACGCAACCTCCCTAAGTGCCGTTACACATGCATCGCCTCGCATGCATATAAATTTTATCTGTTTGACGCTCTCTTCTGGTCTTTTGAAATGCCATCAAATTAGTTGTTCATCCAAGCAATTAACCCATAGTGCCGAAATGAAAGCAACTTCAAGATCAGGGCTGCAGAGCCACAACACGTGCAGCTCCATCTCTCAGTGAGATCAAAGCAAGAGTTGCTCATCTAGCAAGCAAGTAATTTCAACTTATGTATTTCATCACAAAAATACATATAATACGTTTATATCATTTTCTTTAGTTTTCTATTCAACTTAGGCTTTTTCTAACAACTTATTGAATCGACCTATCGAAGCTAGATTTCAGGGCTGCGATCTATCGATAGCTTACAGGCCTACAAAGCAAATAAAATTTTGGATTCGAAATGATTCAGTTCACAACACGGGCAGAAAGCTAAAAATTTATTTCATTTACATACATGTATATATTTAAATTAAATATTAATCATGCTAAATTTAAATCGTACACATTTATAATTTTATTTTATTGTTTAGTATTTTATGGTAACAGATATTATATTTATATAAAAAAGTATTTTATATAAATAAATATTTCAAATAATATTCAAACTTTCAGTTGAACTTGTTTTATTTATTATATATATATATTATTTTTGTAAAACATCTCTCAGCCCCCACATATTTCGTTTATCTAGTGACCGTCCTTAACGTATTTTGCCTTGATTCACATCACTTGACGGATACGGCAGCCCTGCCCAGAAAAAAAAAAATCATACAAAGCAGCCAAAAGCCCGCCAACATAATAATCATAAATATATCAGACAGCCAACTTTCGGCTGGCATAATAAAATCCAATTAAAAACCAAAGAAAACAATGTTTACGACCTGACAGCGCCCACCAGAAAAGGGGGGCAGCAGCAACAGCAGCTATGCATTTGCCTTTGCCTTTGCCTTTGCCTTTGCCTTTGCTTTTAGGCAAAGGGCTGCTCTCGCCTCGCCCCGCCCCGCCCCGCCCCATCTCGACTCGATTGTGCTGAGTTATGTTAATAGCACTGTCTGCGTCCACAAAGTGCCACCGATGTCGTTATGCATTTATATGTGGCGCTTTAATGTCTGCATCCTCGCAAATGCATGCCACAAGCAGCTGCTGCGACGGCGACTCATAATGAGCTACGGTAGCCAAAACAATAATTTCTTTTAGCTTACACTGCACATACATATGTACATAGCTCAAGCAGCTGAGTCTTATGCTCCACTCTTCGTTTCCAGCTAACTTTCACCCCAGAGCTAAGTCGTATCAAGTGTCGGAATAAATCTTAGAATTCACCGACCAGAAACTGTTGCCTTGAGTTGGCCAACAGCAATTGCCAGGCAGCTGCCAACAGACGCGTTTTCATTCGTTCTGCAACTAATATTTGCAACAGAGGGTGAACTCAGGCGCTTTATTATTCATGACTGTCGGTTTGAATACGGATTCATCTTACATACCCTATATACTCATTGGCCATAGAGGGGATACCATAGTATATTTCTGAGTTTGAGTAAACAGCCCAAATTATGCTCTGAATATATTTATCATTTCTCATTATGTAATTTACAAAATTATAAGACTCATCGCTAGAATAAATTGTGGACTTCAAAGTATCAATTTAGTCAGGCAAACAATTTGTTGACTCCACTTTTATTTATAATGCAAGAGTTACAGTCAAAATAGTCAAAACAACTACGAAGCATAGACGAACTGGCTACATAATAATCGACCATCAATACTTAAATTAATTGGAGAGGGTTCTGTAGTTCCATTAAGATATTTAGAGAAACTGAATTCATTCTAAATGTAATGATGCTTTAAAATTTGTTGAGTTAATTACCAAAGCTGTTTTATTTACAAACATATTAGTTAATTGTGAAATTTCTTTTTTATTTATTAATAAATTATAATTAACTTATAGGGTATAATTTTCTAATATCCAAATTAAATAACTAATCTAAGAGATGTTTGACTTTTAGCATTAGCAAAATGGGATTTCAAAGAACATGAAATAAACTACTTTATATTCGTATCGTTATCACTGAAATTAAGGAATCACTTATTTCACATCTGTAATTTTGTGGATAACTTGACTGGTTTAAATGAGGAATGAATATATGTACGTAATAATTTATTTTTCATTTACTTATTAATTCGAATATAAATCTGATCCATTATTAAGAAAATATTTAAACATACGAATGTATTGTAAATTTGTCATGTGAATATAGAAACAAATATAATTAATATAACATATATAATTATTATAAAGTATATGCATGTATAAATTGTTGCTTAGATTCATATATAGAACTTACAACAAATAGACAGAATTAAATCAAAGAGTAGCTTAGAGTCAAAGATGCTGCTCAAGACAAGATATTATATATCCATATGTTACATATTTTACTCAGAAACCAGAGTACTCTCTGGGAGAGTGTAAGAAATGTAGACAATTATGTGCAATGAGTTATATTTACCACCTTCTCGCAATTTAGTCCATTGTCCTGTGGCTCGCTTGGGCGCCCTCAAATACGCAATGCGATGCCGAAGTCTTCGCTTCGACACTTACACTCTGACTCCGACTCCGACTCCGACTCCGACTCAAGGTCCGAGTCAGAATCGTGGGCTCTCTGCATGGTCCTGGGTGTTGCGTACGTAGCAATTTCGTGTCGGCTAATTAGCTTTTGGGTGTATTGTTTATAAATTTATGATGCATGTTAAATGGGTTTAATTAATTTATGGCACTTTGAGCCGGTCCCCGAACGAGGCCAAGTCCGAGCTGCTCGCTCGGGGCAAAGGCCAGTGCTTAAGCTTTGCCCAATTGAATTTTCTCCAGTGAATTATGGTTATGAGTTGTGGTCATTAAGAGTGTACTACATGTTAATTAGGCTTTGTTTCGTGACAGACGCCCCAAAAACACACACACAAAACAAAACCAAGAAAATACAAAAAATATTCGACGAACCAATTAAAACTTAAAACTCAGCTCACTTATCGTCTCCAGGATCAAGCCGCCCGTTGACACGTCTCCCGCAGTGCCAGACAACTCTATTAGAAATTCATGTGAACAACCCCTCAATGCGATGATTATGCTCGTAAATGATGATGCTATTCAAATGTGCATTCCTCATTTAATATCATGCCGAACTGCTCAATTGATAACCCCCTAGCGCGAAGTATTATAACTTTTCCCTTTCATCTCAACTTCTGTTAGCCTGAAATACCAGCACATACGCTGTGCGACTATTGAAAGTGAGTGTATTGGTTTAGTCTAATAGTCTCTTATTTTATTTCTAGACTTTCTCAGTCAAAAGATATTTTATTCTCAATTCAAATTCTTTTCAGAAAAGTTTTTCTTGCTGTTGTTTGTTCTTTCTCAGCCCATCTTGCTCGATTGAAAGTGTATGTAAAATTCGACTCTCAAGTTGCGTTGCTATTGCTATGTTCTTTATTGTCATTGTCATCATCATCATCATCGTCGTCGTCGTCGTCGTCGTCGTCGTCGTTGTCGTTGTCGTTGTCACACCCAGGCGCCAGGCCCAAATGATCAATGGGCGCTAATTAGTGTGTCAGCTCTTTTGGAAAGTTTACACATGCTCCCTGCAGCCCGATGGTCAGAGGCCCGGGTCTGTGGGCAGTGCGGAGGGGTATTCAGTTACAAGTGTCGTCTGGGTCCCAGTTGGGCTCCCTGTTGTGGCCGCAGGTCATTTATTATATCTGCTGCCGTTGCTGCTGCTGTTGCTGTTGCTGTTGTTGGCGGGGCAGGGCTTGAATTTCAATCATTTTGTAGCTGCGTCGATTAGAAATTGCGATAATGTCCAATGGCGACAAAGTTTTCAGGGCGCCTTCTGTCCGATCCGATTGCGACTCCTACTCCAACTCCAACTCCGACACCGGCTCCGGCTCGGGCTCAGCCTTGACTCTGCTCGGTGCCTGTCTGCAGTTTGTCAATGAGGCGGCAGAGCCAGAAGGCTTATCTGCACTTGGCTGCCAGTAAATTATGTTTTGTCTGCATCTGCGGGTCATGTTCGTGGCTCGTATCCGAGCCGAGGCTCACTTTGCCATCGAAAGTAGTATTTGGACAATGGAAAAGCTACGGCGCGACGTCGACGCGTCGGCTCTGCGGTCACATTGATTAATGAGCCCCGAGCGCTAATGAGCAGCAATTAATAAAGTCATGGACTTTGTTGACCGCAACAAACGCTTGATGTGGTCAGCAGCAAAACGACGAAAAAAGCAGGCGGAGATGAATGATGGGCGTTGCGCAGGGGCTAAAGGTCGAGCTGTGATAGGCAGTCGCTGTCTGAACTTGTAAAAGACTTTGCAGTTGCCATATGTCCAGATACTAGATACGATTTATTTGATTTCTACAAGAGCTTTGATATCAATTACTTGCCAAGTGATATTGATGTTAGATAAGTCGCTTTAGTATGTATTAAAAATAGAAAAAAAATAAATAAATATAAATTTGGTTTTGATTCTTCTTTGTCTAAATGTAATATCTGTTTACAGATCGAATAGATTCGGCATACAACATGGAAGAACATCTAGCTGGTTCCACAAAAATGATATCTAATGTTTGTTTGACTATTGTAAACTGCCAAGGAAAATATTCTAGGGAATTCATCATCATTTATTTACAGGGACCTAGGATCCATAAACCAAGTGGCAGAGTGGCAGTGTGTGGGCGTGGTGCCTTTGAAGTGCCGCCATGCTCGACGGCAGACGTGTGCTCACCTAATTATCAGACTATTCGAGGCATCATAAACTAGTCGTGGAATGGGAGTCACAAAGAGACAGAGAGAGAGAGAGAGAGAGAGAGAGAGAGAGAGAGAGAGAGAGAGAGAGAGAGCGAGTCCGTGTGTGGCTGAAAACAAATAAGATGCCAGCGATATGTCTTCGCCATAAAAACTGAAAATAGGCGAAATAAATAAATAGTCGAAAAGGAAGGAGAAACACATTCAACAAACTGCAATGTAAATGAAATTCAGCCGCAAGATTCCGGGCACCGACAATTCCGTACAATTTCAATTTCAATTCACTTCGTCGTTATGTCGTTGTTATGGTGCGTATCATAAAGTCATAAAAGTGTGAAAACCGCGGCGAGATCAAAAGATCGCATAAGTCAGCACGAGGCCCCATTAGACAGCTAGATACATATACATATACATATATCTGTATATATATACATATATAAACTTATACATGAACACATTTTGCAGCAGGAACACTTCAAAAAGTTTCACGAAAAAACTCAAAGTCTGATCATTGTCTAAATTTTTTCTTTTGATTTAAATTTTAATCGAAACCATCGTAAAATCTAAACATTATGTATATATTTAAATTCTTTGTAAACTTCAGGCGGACGAATAACAATGCCCTAACTTATGCTCTTTGATTAGGCATAAAATTTTTTGATTTCAATAAAAGAAATTTCAATCAGATAAAACTTTATGGCTGTTAGCTAACGCTAGCTCTCGAACTTGGCCGTATCTTAAATGGGAAATTCCCATAGCCTTAAATCAGTTCTTCTCTCGAATAGGATTTTAATTGGTGTGCATTAAATATAAATTTCCATCAGATATTTATTTCATAAACATTTTTTTGCCTTCGTTACTACAGCAATCGGATTTATAGAAACAGAGATAAGTCGGTTCTGAGCACCTGAATAGAACGACGCATCTAAAACATCTAAAATTGATGCGCCAATTTATTATATTGTTGCGATATATAATATAAAATAAGAATTAATTTATTATATCAATCATTTTTTGAGTTATTAGAATTAGTGTACCCTGAACTCATTGAACAAATATTTTTCTTGAAAATGTAAAGCAGACAGTAAGAGACGTAGCAAATCCAAAAAATGTATTTTAAATGCTGGAGACTTGTGTTAGGATAAAAACAAATATATATAGAGTAGTTATCACGCTCAGAACATTTTATTGATAAAGTTAACTTAGGAGATTTGTTATTTAATAATAACTCCGTGATTTGCGCACAAGGCGAAGCATTTAATAATCACTTCCACGCAGGATTCGGGATTCCTAGTCGGAAGGCCTGATCGAGTTAGAGAATTCTTACTGGTTTCACTCTTTCAAAAGCTAAAAGAAAATAAAAATATAAATAAATATTTATTTATCTTATAAGAAAAGTTTACTTTTTCATATAATAATAAAGAAATCAATTGTAGAAAACTGTAAGTTAGAAAAATTATGTTTTTGAAAAATAATTTTTACAATACAAATTATTTTATTAAACTCAAAATATTTTTAGAGTTAAAATTTCCTATAAATTTAATAATAATAACTTGGCTATAATAATTTACAAATGTTTCAATTTATTAGGACACAATTTTTTTTTCTTTAATTTAGAGTTTGAATATTATACTTTCGAGTGTGCATTATATTTATTAAATAATATATAGAAATATATATTTACTTAGTTACATAAATCGTCATAATTATATGTATATTCCTACACATGAGAAGCCAAGTGAGTGAATTCGTCAATATATAACTATTTTCCTAAATAAAAATCCATTTCCCAAGTGCCTTGAACAGCAGCTAATCCAAATAATTATATTCTATATAGATTTCAGGTTTTGTTTTTCCATAGAACTCAACCAAAAGAAACTTTTATCAGACTATGGCAAATTTAGGGTATACAATTGGTTGTGTGCTTGGGCTGGCAAATTAGTAGCCGGCAACATCCGCTTTGGGGGCGTCAGTTTCACAACTAAAATTTGGTACGAGTCCGGCAATTGGAAGTCGCAACTCAGCCGCACACACACATATGTAGACCCATTTGCAATTGCACATGCAAGCTAATAAATTTCATTGATGTGTCTATTTTCGGCTAGCCTCTCCCAGCTCCCAGCTCCAACTGCCAACTCTCAGTGGAGCCTTAAAGTGCCTGCAGCGGAAGCAATTTGTAGCTACAAGCTGTAATTTCTATGCGGTACCGCACGTCCCGCTGGTTTGGGCCATCCGCAATGTTGCAGTGCCTAAAAGACGTCGATAATTCTTAAGCAACGGCGCGAAAATCGACAAAATAGGAGCGTGCAAATTTTCCCTGTCAGTGGCCCAGTTCCGGAGGGCCAGGCGTGAGGCGTGAGTCGTGAGGCGTGAGGCAGGCTGATGCCAGGGATGTGCTAAGGGTACTTTGGCCTTACAGCAATTGCTGCACATTTTATTTAACCCTTTTTATGGCCTCATTATAGCCAGGGTAGAGCACAGACAATATATATATGTACATACATATAAAATACAAAAAAAAAGTACTAAGGGGCGCAACACGCGGAAATGAGGCTAGGAATCAAGCAAATAAATGTTTTATAAAATGTTCGCAGCGCACACAAAGTAAGTAGCGAAATTTCCCGCACTTCTCGAGCCATTAAAACCAAATTTATTGTTCGCAATGTTTTATGGTTCTCGAAAATTTCACATAGGGAGCTCGGAGACTTGGTAATTTGGTGGAAAATCAGCAGTCGCGATATGAAGGAGTGCGAACTTACTGGTACTTTGTCTTTCAGACTCCCCCAATGATATATATTCAGACTAATAAGCCAATGTAAAAGAGATATATTAAAGCGAATTTTAAAACAAAACAAAACTCAGTCGATCCTTGTCCGATTCTCATATATAATTTTGAGCAATGAATTTTTAAATTTTCTATATAGGTTACTAGCAAAAGACATAAATCAAAGTTTATTTTGTTCAAACTGAAGATGATATCAATAGTGATCAGCCTCACTCCTCGCTGTGAACCTTAAGTAAATAACTCATTTTGACTACAGATAGTTTTGTTACTCAATTTATTTAATTTTATTTAATTAATTTATAAATTATTATTATTGAATATTATTTAAAATTATTTATTAAAATTTTATTTATATATTTTCTTTAAATTCATTAATTTTTTAAATTTTATTCTTAGTCAATTTTAATTTACATGTCAAAATTTATAAAATTAAAATCTTAAAAGCATGCGAAATTAGTTGATCGAGTTGATCTCACTCATCAGGGTCACTATTGGCAGCTTGATAAATGAGCTCTACTTTCGGAAACTATACAGCGTCGCTGATTTGAAGTCTTGCAGGAAGTGTTGCATCTTCTTTTCATATTTAGTGTGAAAGGGAAAGTTCGGGCAAGAGAAATTAATAGCGACTAAAACTTTCCGACTGCGTCTGGCAGACGCACTCATGGAGCAGCAGCCTCAGCAGCGGCCGTCGACAATTTCTGTTACTTTGGGGGCCATCGCAGTTTCCTTGGCAGGCACAAGTTGGGGGCCATAAATTTGCGGAGCGCAGCGCAAAATAACCGAAAAATGCAAGACAAGCTCTGCAGCAGCAGCAACAGCATCAGCAGCATCAGCCTCTCTTTGGATCTCAGAATGGGTGCCGGAGGACTGTGTGATATCTAGCGCACATTCAGCGCGACGATAAATTTTGCAGGGCAAAATGTGTAAATTATAAATACGAGCAATTATTTTAACTCTACTTAACAAATTACCATGCCATAGCATATGGGGCAAAAGGTATAAATTACCGTCTTTTACGACTTGCGGAAATTGTATGGCGACGACGACCTAGCCAGGTTATATATGCGTGTCTATGTGTGTGGGTGTGTGTGTGTGTGTGTGTGTGTGTGTGTGAAAGTCGACTTAATTGTGTGTGTTGCCAGAGGCGTCGACGTCGGCGGTCGGTTCGCAATGCAATGCAGCAGCCCCTCACTGCTGCCCAGGTACAGTCAGCCCTCACACAACTCTCCCTCTCTCACTCACTCTTTCTTCACTTCACTCTTCATACACACCACTAAAGTGTGGTGTAAAACTTTTCGAATCAACTTTTAAGCAGCCCAAATGGCTTTGTGACCATTCACTCGTGTGTGTGTGTGTGTGTGTGTGGTGGGGCAACTGCAGCCAGGGGGCAAGAGCTCTACTTTGATAACTTGATAGCTTGTGTTCTGGGGCGTTGGTTCTCTAGTGGAAATGTTAACAGCTCGCTGAGGTTTACATTTAATTGCAAACATTTTTCTGGTTTCATACCCTGCAACATGATATTAAGTAGACGGCAACATGGGTTTTATAAATTGAATCCTTTCACATGACTTTAGCTCAACTTGAGATTGTTTTGAAGTTTAGTAAGTAAATAGACCGATATCTAATATTAGTTATTATTTGATATATGCATCAGATAATTATAATATAGTGTATGTATTGTTTCTATGTTTCGCTTCTTTTCAACTCAACTGTTATATAATATGATATAATATGATCATTTTAACTACCAAAGTACCTGGAAGAGCAGAGAGTAAATATATCTAAAACAATTTCCGATCAATTTTAGAAGTAGATGCTATAAATATTTGATATTGATACCTTTTCTTATTTTGTACCACGAAATATTTACCTAGATCGAACAGACTCTGATCCTAGAGCAATGGTAAACGATCTTGATTTTATCTAATGTCAAATATTCAACACAATTGGAATATCAAATCAGAGATAAACACAACTCATTAAGAAAGCATTATCAAAAGTATGAAAGATATAGATAAAGATATATCTGTTGGTATTCGACCTACTTCTACTTATAGTTCTACTCGGCCATCTATTGTATCTAGTGTTATAGTATAAAAATTTCTTTTATTTATATATTGTTCCTTTTCATTACATTGTGAAGTCTATGGGGACTGCTTAAGATATGTGTATGTATCTAAAAAAAACCTTTACTAACAAGGCTCACAGGCTTACAAGGCTTACAAATTGGTTCATTCGTTCATTCTTAGTCATTCATATATTCAAATATAATCACATTAATATTATTATTATCTGGAGTGTTCCTATTTCATAAACTCACATAATTATGCAACTTAGAACACAAAAAAGAAAATTCTTCCAAATTAAATGATATAGAAATTCAGTCCAAGTCCTTAGCACCCCTGAATATAGTTGGGAAAGTTTGTGATAAACAAGTAAAGAAATTTATCCAATTCATGATAATTACACATGAATAATTTACACGTCTTCGCCCTATTCCAGGGCAATCCATTACAGCGTGCGTCCAAGTCTCTTGGCCTCGCCCCGCTCTGTCTTGGCGGCCATAATGAGCTTGTGGACTACGACAGCTGCATTCATTGCCAAAAACTGAACGTTTTATTAACGAAATGCGCTTTGGATTTGGATTTTGTGCCGGCTTTTGCCTTTCTTCTGTTGGTCTGTCTGCAGTGGCTTTGATGTCTTTACACTGCGCAAAAATGTTTGGGCAGGCGAAAGGCGAGCGCGCGCGCGTGCAAAAATAATTTATGGATACCATCAACAACCCTTAGAGCTGGAGCTCGGGATGATAGATGGCGTGCCAGAATGTCTGCCATGGCCTGGCAACCATGGCAGTCAGGCGAAGTCGACGGCGACAGCGAAGCAAGTTAACCCAAAACCCAAAAATATGCTGCGGGCGATATATTTCTCGCACTCACTGTCATCACGGCCATGTCGAGAGTGCAAGTGCGACAGACAGTGCCAGAGAGGGCGAGCGAGACAGTTGCAGTAGAGTAGAGTAGAGTAGAGTAGAGTAGAGTAGAGTGCCCAGCACTTTGAAATTGAAATGTCGTTTCGCCTGGCGCTAGAATTTTTCATTGCCAATTTCTTGAAGAGCAGTCGCCAGGGTCTGTCAGAAGCTGCCACTGCTGCCAAGTGCTGCCATATTTCTGCCATATTTCTCGAGAGCCAACACAAATGTCACATCAATCTTGTGACCAGTGTTGCATAAGAAGCAAGGAAAATATTCATTTTGTTTTGGGCTCCCTCTCCTCCTCCCCCTTCCCAAGACATCTCAAACGAAAACAAGAAAAAAAGTAATATAAATCAAGTTCTGCGCCACGACTGCATGCGTAAATGATTAATGACCCCGCCAAGCAGCGCGATTTTCAAAGTGGCGAAAACAACTAGTATATTAAAATATATATATAGTATAATATATGAATTCATTTATGTATGAAGTGTAATTAAGAATTTATATAGTATCTGATTCGAATCGTTGCTAGGGGGAAAGGATCTATGAGAATTGCTATGTGAGTAATGTCATTACTCATTACATTGCTTATTGTCGAACCTTAAAAATGCTATATAAATATATTTCCTTGATTAAACTACTTGATTTAAATAGGCATATTAAATGAAAGTCTGAAGAAAATCTCACAAAAATGTTAAGCCTCTAGAAACTCATCAAAAGAGGGATTTCACTCACTCATTAAAGATATAAATCATGTGAATGTTTCACTTTGTGAAAAACCATGCTCGGATATAGCTTAATTTCTTGTATATATTGGCAGTAAAGTATTTATTTATTATATAATATACAATTACTTACTCCAACAATTCTTTATCGATTGTAAAATCTTAATTTTATCGACTATTTAGTATCTCGCGTCGAATAGTTGAAAAATTGTCAAATACGTAAGTTATTTGTTTGGTTTCTGTTGGGATATAATCGAGTGAAGCTAAACAACTAAATGTGTCCAGCACGCAGATGTTTAATTTCCATGAGAGGCAATAGGTCAACGTCATGTCATTTGAATAATGCTCGCATGTGGCGCGCCAGTTGCCAGTTGCCTGTTGTCGGTTGTTGGTTGCCGGTGTTGCACGGCTAGACAGAGACTTCTTTGGTGGGTTTCCACCTGCCGCCACAGAGGCAGAGGCATGTGGCTTGGCACATTTTATAAATTTTGCGGGTCAAAACGATTGAGCGCATGCGGAGCCAAGCACTGTGAGGCCAGCTGGCCAGTTGTCTCGATACCCTGTACCGAAATGCCAGTGGGTCGTCTCAGTGTCATTTATTGCTTCTTTAGTATAGTGTGTGGTATTTGCCAGTCGATCAACAACAGTTGCTGTTGACTTTGCAACACATGTTGCTGTCGCAGTCGTTGTACATGTTGTCGTCTTGCCGCATGCGGCGTCTCTTGTCGCTGATTAGCATCGCCATCGCCATCGCCATCGCCATCGTTGCTCGTGTCAGCGCGATAAAGCTCCAAAGTCTCATGTCTCGGGCTTTAGCTTGGCATCGATGCCGATGTCGATGTGAATGTGGATGCCACATTTCATTGCTGAACATGCTGTTTATCACGCGGCTTCTAGCGTGTGCAACCAAATAAGTCAGCAAGGTGTGTCTACTTGGCCAAGCTTTTGAATTATGTTTCGACGCACAGATAATGAATCTACTCGTAGCTGTAAAGTAGAGGCTTAGATTAAGTTTGTTCTAGATTTTGTATTTATCAATATGCATGTGTTTGCATCTTTTAATACAACATCTTAAGTGGGTTATAAATTGTTATTATAATTATATTTATTATTATTAATATTACTAATATAACGTTAAATTAATTTTTGATTAAAATGTAATAATAAATAATATAATTATATTTAATTGTTTAAATTTTTATTAATATTACTATTATTATATTAAATTAATTTATTGAGCAGTACTTCAAAATATTTAGAAAATATATAAAAATACCTTCATTGCATAGGTCTCCTGTTATATTTCTCAGCTTGTTCAATTCTATGTATACCAATAATACATTAAACTCTCATTGAAATCCATCTACGAAAATCCATTCTCTAATTAATCTTTTTCAATAACGTTCCGAAGAAAATCTATATAGTAATGCTAATTTTCTCAAGTTTGAAATATCAAATTCAATGTTAAATATTATGTGGCTAACTGAGTGAATGTTGTAGATTGGTCTTTACATTGCCTTTACAGGTATTGTGTGTTGGGTAACATAGTAAATTTAGGAGAAGTTGAAGAACAAGTGGGCCTGTAACCCAATATATGCATGATATTATTCACAGTTCTATAGTATTTAGAGATCAGTTGCATGTCGATTCAGAGGATCAGCCTATCTGGAACTGTATTCAATTATTGTAGATCCCTATGCAAGACTATGTTTCTCGTGAACCAGATAGCTCCAGTCTATCCCCGTAGCGATTTCAGAATATAATTTAAAATTTGGTCGTTCTGAATAGTTAAATTTGAGAAATGAGTTGCAATGAATTGTTTAATTTTAAAATACAATATTAATATTAAAGAGGAATATTTAATCATTAACTGTGAAGCACAGAACCAGCCAGCTCAGAAAAGTTTTAACTTTTGAGCATAATAAGAAATATCGAACAAAGTTTTTTACGGTATTAGCTACTTTCCTATTCTCAATTTGATTTGTCCTATTTGAAATTAGACTTATAGTAAATAGATCTTCTTGTTTTTCGTTCAATTTAATCACACCTCAATTAACCCTATACTTATTATAATATATATCTTTACACATTAGTTTATATTTTCATATATTTTATATATTATACAACCTTCAACTGTAAACTTTTATATATAATTTAAATCAGATTGCGGAAGTGCTTCATTCTCGATCTATAAGAAAACATATTTGGTTTCTAAGTCTTTTTCCGAACTCGCCTAATTGGGTGCCCCATCGATCTTATTCCTCATATGTACAAGCATTAACGTAAATGCATTCAGGCATACATTTATGTATATATCAATTTCAATGGGGCAGCCTAAGCAGAGAGAGAGAGAAAGGGAGAGAGAGGGAGAGAGCTTCCTGCTGAGATGCTCGCATGCTGTGTCACGGGTCCGGCTCCTCTGCGTCTTTGGATGCAACGCCTCTCCATGCCATGGCCGGGTCTCATTAGCTGCTGCATTCGATGACGCCAAACAAGCCACTTAATTTAAATTTAAATGTTTACTTCTCGCTTTGCGTGTGGGGCAAAGTATTTGGTTTTGCCCGCGATCCCCGCAATGTCTTCCCTTTCCCATCCCAGCCCCATGCACTGCAGAGTTTTTAGTCAACGTTCCCCGCTCTCGTCCCCTCTCTCTCTCTCTCTCTCTCTCTCTCTCTTTCATTCTTTCTCTTTCTCACTGTCACGACATGCCAAGATTTATTTTCGGTATTCCACGAGCGACTAAAATGCGCTGTCAGCACAGCAGTTGCTGCCATACGTCGTTCGGTCCTCTCATGTAGCGACAGCTACATTAGCGTCTGATGGTGGTCTTACCCCAATATAGCCCCCACTACACTCTGCTTTGAGGTTTCCCACTCTCCCGCTCTCACTCTCTCGCTCAATGCACTTGACACCCGAAATTGATGCGATTCGCGCTCAACCCACATTAATTAGACAAAATATTGGCATGTTGATGTGTGGTGTGGCTATTGATTTATGCTCTGGCCGGGAGTTTGGTTTTAATCAATTCAGTTTCTGTTTGGCTATATCCAGTATTTGCTTGTAACACTTAAATACAAATATTTCTTAATTGCATGATGCACTTGACGGAGAATTTTCTATGACCTTCCACGGTTGCTCTATTTGTCTCTGTCATCGCACTCGGCGAGACTTGAGCTTGCAGCGCCTGTTGAAAATGCGAAGTAACAAATGAAGTACAGCTCCGAAACGTTGACGGTTGGGTTTACCTGCAAATTCATGGTTTATAGAATAGAAAGAGGCAAGAGAAGGGCAATCGCTTAACTAACTAACCATCGCTCCATTTCACCAAGTCGCCGTGGTCGTTGTATGCCTCTGGTGTGGTAGGGTCTTGAAGTGTTTCGGATGAGCCTATGGGGACACTGGATAGATCATTTTCGGGGCAGTCAAACGTTTGCTCTGCGAAAGAAGAGGATTTTGAGCTCGTACTCTTCAACTGTGGTTCATCGCTTTTAGTCTGACGCGCACAATTTTCCGTAGTTTTCCTCAGAAGTAGCCACGAGTTCTGCAAAATGCTGCCCTCCAGTATGAGCTTCTCGTACCCCTTGAGTAGCTTGCGGACATCAACGCCGACCAGCTCGTCGGGCAAGGGCTGATCGCTGAACTGTCTCGATGTTTGGCGCAGATCCTCGAAACGTCTAATCAGCTGCTTGATGCTACCACCACACTCCTGATGGTCGACCTTAAGCTCTGCCGGTGGTGCGATCGTCGATGGCGTTTTCAACAATGGAGCTGCCGGATCTGTTTTGATATTCAGCAGAATTTGTGCCGTCTCCTCCATAAACGACTTCTGCCGCTTACGAAGGTCAAGCAGACGCTGCTTCAGCTCGTCCAGATAGGCAAGCTGCTGCGAGGTCGGCTGCTTACTGGCCATCCTGCCAGTTGCATTAATTTTACACCGGTATTTTAAATAAACATTTAAGGATGTGTGTGCTGTAGGCACTGTTTGTGTAAGGTGATTGTAATTCGTTGGGAAAATGAAATCACAATTGCCTGATGCTGAGCACGAGGCTGACTAGATCGGAGATTGGTTTCATTCAAAAATATACGTAATTAAATGTTCGTCTCATAAATAATTTAATTAATGTGCAAAAGGCCCAATAGATCGCAAGTGCTTGAGAGAGAATACCAGATCTTTAACGAGTGCTTCAAATTATAAACCATAAGACTTGACTTAGATCTTGGATTCCTCGCATCCTCTAAGCATAGTGCAACCTACATAACTATCCTCTACAGGAGAGTATATAGAGACCTATAGCAGCATCCAAATGCTTATAAAGAGAGAAACATTCACAGATATCTGAAGATATATCATGATTGGGTTAAAGATCCTTTGGTACATTTATCATATTCTTCATACACACAGCATTCTTACATCCCTATCGACTCCACTTTACAATCGAGAGAGTTCCCAACGATCGTGTTGTTATCCCTGTTGCCTTTATGAGTTGCCAAATTGAGATATCGCATGCAGCTCGAATTGTCGAGTAAGTTGTAACCCAGTGTCTGCCATGGATTGCGCGAACAATGGCGATTTTCGTCGGCGCTTTGCAGATACACCTATATATCTTTCGCTAAGCTGTGGATGCCGGCTGTCTCTGGGCGGTGGGTCGAGGGGCGCTGAGGAATTTCACAAAGCCGTCGCTAAGAAAACGTGCCGCTGCCAATGGCTGCCGCCTACCTCACGGCACTTGGCCTGGCCAGGCCCAAAAGTTCCGTCCGGCTGCCGACGTCGCTGCTGCTGTTGATTTCACCTGGGGGTAGTGCCCGCCCTCACCTGGGCTGCGGATCGCGGTTCGGTTGTGCAATTGTTGTTTCATATTTTAATGCCTTTTTGCAGTTGGTAGGCGTGCTGCGACACGATTCTTTTAGCCGATAAGCTGTTATTTTTATGTGCCGCCAGATCGGTGTCGGAGTTGGTCTCACTAACCGCTGTCTGTTGGCGCAGAAGTGTGGGCCGGCTTACAGCTTTAAGAAGTTCAAATTATTACAGGGCAATTGTCTTGATCGTTGATTTATGTGCGCCTTTGTTGTCCAACCAGGCTCGATGCGGCTCTCTGGGCAAATTTGCGCTGCTGCTAAAATTTATTAGCCCGGCCATAACGTGCCAGGCATGCTATGCAATATGGTTAGTTGATTACGGTGCTCGGTAGCCGCCGTTTCGTGGCCCTACCCCCAAACTGATGGGACTTACCCACGTAGACTCTGCTTATTAGGTAAAACTTTGACTACTTTAAATGCTATTTTATTTCATCTTTTCATATTTTATTTGTGTTTTGTGTGTGGCCCTTGGATAATTGCAGATTCCACCAGCCACTTGGCTGACAGCAATTCTAATGTCGTAACAACGCCTCCAAAGCCCTTCTGTCAGCCCTTTGCACGACTGCGCAATGTTTTGGCCAAAGTTTCAGCCTTCAAATTGCCCCGAACTTAATGATTTCATCTTTCATTGAATTCAAATTTGCTGGCCGTGGGGCAATGCAGCACAGCCAAGGAATGACTACATCGTGGGCGTGCCTCCATCATACGCCCCTTTGTTGCAGTCGATGTGGATCTGGCTGGCAGTGGACCTGGCTCTGACTGTGGCTATTGCTCTTGCCGTTGTTGTGGACTGTTGAAAGCCGCTGCTGTCGTCCAATATAACGAATTTATTATTTATTTCACCTGACAGCCCAAGCAACAGACTCTATAAATTTCCCTAGCCACTCGACTCGCCTGGACTCGTATTTATGGCCTATCGCTGGGCTGGCTGGATGGCTGGCTGGCTGGCTCGCTTTTCGGATGTTCGTATGAAGAAATATTATTGATAAGGTGGGTAGGCTATTTGGGTCTTGGGGTCTGTGCTCTGTGAGCTGATTGAAATGCCGTTGCCTCGAACAGCTTTATTTAACCGAACTGCCGCCAGCTGTGGTCGAGGCCAGAAATCAGCTGAGGCGGCATCAAACTTTATGGCCAAACTAAAACAACTTTAACCCAATATCCTGCTTGTAGTCATAATTTGAAAAGCAAAGCAGCCGAATATATATTCGTCCGACCGCCTGGGTGCAAAAGTCCAAGACCTAATCGGAGTCTGCCCGGACTCATCCACACACACATACATATTTACGTATCTATAGCTGTGCCTGGCCCGTATTTCATTATGAATTGCTCTTAACGATGTTTCATTTTTCATGTGCGCATTCATAAACCCTTTTTCCCATTTTGCGCTGCTGTAGAGACTCCAAGCAGATTGTTTGCATGGCGAGAAGATTGCCAGCTGCTGCTACAGAGCTGCAGCAACCTCTCTTCAGGTTCCTTGGAATCTCGCCAGTGAATAATTGCAACACGTTGTTGTAAGCAGAGCCCGCGGCACCATCGACTCGCTTCAATTATGCACTTCCCCAGACTAACATACAGTTCGTGTTGTTAGCTAACTGAGTTATCTCGCTCAGTTATTTATTGTGGCTATTCTCTCCCACTCTGAACAATGCATTTCATAAATATGCTGTCAATTACAAACAGCACAAAAATGATTGTATTTTATAGAATTTCAATTATATTACAAATTATTTAGGGAAATTTTTAGCAAATGTATTAGATTGCTGATGAAGGCCATAAGTCATTCGCTTTTTCAATACTTTTGAAGACAACGAATTCAAATAAATTTCAATCTTAAACTTGCACATCATTTAATTTTTCATTGTAGAATGAAACACAAATTAACAAAATTATCCAAAATTTTGTGATACAGTATAGTTGTATAGTTAATTATGTCTAAGCTTTCCCATACCTGCTTTAGCTTAATTGGTCACTCTACAAAATCATGAAATATATTTGAAATGAGAAAATTCTTGCTTAGGTAATTTGTCTAACAAAAAAGTTTTCAGACTGAGCACAGAAAAGCAATTGCCGTCTTCAATTTCAATGCTCAGCTGTGATAGAGAGGGAGAGATGCTCAGAGAGGGAGAGAGGAGAGAAAGACTAAGGCTGGGCAAGGGTATTTCGTTCAGTTTCAGTTCAGCTTGCGCTGCGGCTGTCAAAGGCGCAGCGGGCAGTAAAATCGCGGTAAACACAATTGAAAAACGGGCAGCTCGCAGTTCGCAAGTCGAGGAGAAGGAACTGTGCCCAGTCGTGAGCGAAAGAGTGCGGCGGCAAACACTCCACACTTGTCAACAGCGGCTCTACTGATTGTCTGCCCTGTGTTGTGTAGCCAAGAGCTACAGTCCGCAGTAAATACAGACACAGATTCTACTACACTTCCCTGCTCTGCTCCGATCAGGTATCTGGCAACGGGGTCGAGGCTGTGGCTGTGGCTGCTGCTGCTGCGGCGGCGGCGGCTGTCGGAGGCTGAAACGAGACTCACGCTTATGCTCACAAATCATAAATTGCCGCCTTAAAATTTATCTTCAATTTTCGAGACCCCATGTGGTGCTTAGCGAATGGTGTTTTGAAATTTATTGCTGCATTTGCAATAAATATTGTCAGTTGGGTTCAGCCAGCGAGCGAAAGAGATGCCATAGAGAGCGAGAGAGAGAGAGAGATACTTCTTTGGCGGCAACAGCAGCATTTGCTCTGTTGTTTGTGTGTGTGATTGCTGCTGTAACGCCTCTCACACCATCTCCTGACCTGTCTCTCTCTCTCTCTCTCTCGCTCAGTGATATGCCCTTCTCTTTCGACTCGCCTGCTGCATTGTTTATGGTTTTCGTGCATATTAATGTGCGCTGATTGTGAGTCGAGGGAGTTGAGCAGGGCGCTTAAGCCGCCAGTCGCGAGGGCAGTTAGCAGCTGCCATTGTCCCAGGTCCAACTTCCTACGTCCTACGTCCCAGGTCCCAATTCTCAGGTCTCAAGCCCCAGTTGCCAGTCAGATGGTTAATTTACAGCGCGCGAAATTGATTGCCAGTTGGAGGAGCGAACAATGAGTGGGGTGTTTCCCTAAATTTTGTTGGTTAATTGTGGCTTTTTCGACATCAGCTTAGTTGGCTTTGGCAGCAAAACATTTATGGAACGGCCGTCGGTATTTGCCAACTTAATTGCACTCAAGGTGTTTATCGATTCATCAGCGCTCCGACGATAATAGTCTTTATTGAGGCAGTCAGCGAGTGCGAATGATATAATTATTCATTTTATTATTATTGTTTTTCTTGTTATGCAATTTGTTATGAAAATCTAAGGAATTATGAAAAGCACGAATTGAAACTTATACTGTGTGTGGAAAAAGATAATAACCAAATGGTATTTGAATTAATTTTTCGAGTATTTATTTATTTATATTTAGTTGTTATTTCTTTAATTTAATAATTATTTTCAATTCCAACTTTGTCAGTCAGAAATATTAAAATAATCAATAAAAAGTTATGACCTTAATATAAATATATGGCTAAAAAAAAAAAAATAATTAAAAAATAAAAAATGTAATAAATAAATAAATAAATAAATAAATAAAATAAATAAATAAATAAAATAAATAAATAAATAAAATAAATAAATCAGTAAATACATGAATAAAGTATCAAATAAAAAGAATTCAATATTCATTTAAAATTAATAGTTTAAGGATCTCCGCTTAAAAACCCAGCTGTTTATGAAAACCCAACTCTCGATATCAGAAGATTGTCAGTAAATACGGATGCTTATAATTTATAATATAACTATATTGTAATATAATGTAATATATAATGTAAAATATAATAGAACATAAGACAAATAGAAAACGTATTTATAAAACTCATCATCTTTACCATTATAGTATGCTAGGTTATATTCGATGAGTTCAAATAGACAGTTGTACACACGAGCTTAACTATATCGGACTCAACTCATTTCCCTCAATCAGGAACTGTCTAATTCCATTAATTAGAGACATGTATGTAAAAACAAGACAGGCTTGTGTTGCTCTAGATGGATGAAGATATACGAGTATGCCGAAGCATATTCCCATCCCACATTTGGACTGGCTGGCAGGCAGCTGCTGTCTCAGCGGTTGGGTGAGAGCGAGCTGATTGTGTTTGCAATTTGGGGCTTGGCTTTGCCGTGCTGTGTGTCAGTGCAGAAAGAATTCAATATTGGGCTCTCACCTAGCTAGATTGTCAGGCAACATTGCCATAGCCATCAATCAATTCAGACACGAGAAATGTAATCCTCGTAACTCAAAAGCCCGCACTCTTCGTTTTGTATTCCCCATATCTATGTATTTGTGCACACTTCCTGTCGCCACAATTTGTTTGCGCCCCTGTCAAGATGTGAAAGCAACGTCCAACTTAGCCCCTGCACATGCCTCTGCCTCTGCCTCAGCCTGCGCAGCAACTGCTACTGCTATTGCTACTGTTACTGCAGCAGACACCCATTCGATCCATTGAAGCATGTGACAGGCGGCGGGCAGAGCTCATCAATCTCGTGTCGGAGCTAAACAAAATATGCAATGTGTTCACATTGCGGCAAAAAAAAGCGAGAGCATCGATAAACCAGTAAAACCCCATAGAGTGCTAGCCAGAGCAGCGCAGTTAGCAAAAGGCTAAACCAAATACAACAGCCGAAACCCTTTGCGGCCTAACCGCACACACAGTAAATATTTTAGCTACAAGTATGTCTGTGTGTGTGCGTGTGTGTATCTAGAGAGAAGAGAAGTCGAAAAAAAAAATTAGAAAATATGTGTTGACAGCAGTCATCAATCAAGCGACACAACTTTTGACATGTCAAATAAACGAGCCGGCGCATAAATTACAACAGCAACAACAACAAGAACAAACATCAACAAGAACAACAACAACAACAACAACATATGGAAACCGCTTCGTTGAGATACGTTAAACAAAATGCCTTTGCGTGCCAGTAGCCAGCAAACTTGTCAAACGGCAGCAATTGGAAAATCAATTTCATCAGCGAGCAGCAGCAGCAGGAGGAAAAGAGACAGACACACAGAGTGAGAGAGAGAGAAGGTAAGAAGAGTCGCTGTTATGGGTCTGGGGAGTCTTTATGCGGCATGTTAAATGTCATTACATTGCTGATAAGATTGATAACGAATAAACTGTTTGCTGTTCCTGTTGCTGTTGCTGTTGCTTACGTGCCTCGGTGTGAGTCATGTGGCTCATTCGATATTGACAGCGACGCAATCACTTGAATTACTCATTCGCTCACACAATCACTCAGTCAGCCAGTCAGCCAGTCCATCAATCAGTCAAATCAGCATGTCGACAGACATTTCCACTTAGAACAAAGAATGCGCAAAATTCATTTCAAGCTCTTAACGGTTCAATTCCATATACACATTCCAAGCGGCCCAAAAGGGGCATATTCGCTATCCATCAGAAAGTTGATTTGACTGCCAGTGAGTTTTTTTTTCTTCATATATAAACTTTATGAAATGTATTTGTGTAGTAACAAGATTAGATTTACTGAATTGGTTTCAAAATACGGGAAAACATATGAAACATAAAATAATTAAAATATAGTAGAATTATTTTTTGAAGCTATTCAATGTTGAATTAAAGTATTAATAAATACATTGACAGTGCAGCAAGTTTTTTAACAAAATTAATAAAATAACTTTTATACAAAATTTATTGCATATAATAATAATAAATGTGTATATAAAGGCCTGACAAATCAGAAAACAAAACTATATTCTCTATACATATTACAAAGTTTTTGCCATTGAAAACTTATCTATTGCTATTATTCTGCGCTATTTATAAATTTTAGCGTGATCATTTTAGAACAATCCAAATTAAATAAGAAAATTCTCTAGTTCAACACCTTGAACGAGTATTGTGCGGTCAGTCAACCTTGTTGTTGTCCAGTGCTGATTATAATTTAAGATATTTTTTATTGAAGCATATCATTAATAAGTCTCTTGAGAAATACGAGTATGTTATCAAAATATTTATTTTTATGACTACGTGGAAAGCTAATTATATATTTTTAGAAGAGCTCCAAGAACATATATCAATTAATGAACTAAAAAGCTATCTTGGTCTATCTTTAGCTGTTCGCAGTTGCAAATAAATGGAAGTGTGTTTGGTTTATTAATATCAAAATATATATGTTTGGACTGTAAATCAAAGCACAGTTGACTTTCGCTGTATAGAAATAAAATATTGCTCTGATTTTTGGGCCAGATAAATAGCAGACAGAAAACCTGCAAAACTACGAGTCGCGAATATGTTATGAGTAGATGGCATGCATATATTAACTTAATGTGATTTTTATTGCAATACTTACTGTTTTTATTCGTCTGCTTGGGTATTATATTTATTAATTTAATATTTATTTCACTGTCCAAAAACAATTATGGATCACATGTTGAAGATGGTATATATACTAGAGTCAGCACTTTCTGTATCTCTAATAATAATTTTTATAAATAATTTCTTTATAAGGCAACAAGAAATGTGAAGTGATCTATTAGAAAAGACAATATCTGAAGTAAAGAGCAAAAATTTAAAAAAACATAAAAAAAACATAAATGTTTTCTTGACTTGCTGAAAAACCTTAGAGATTTATTGAGTGATCATAGTACCATTCCATCAGATAATTAGTCTCAGTTGTTTGGAATGAATATTATTGATTTATTTATTTTATTTTATTTTATTTTTATTAAAAAAAACTTAAGAACTCCTTTAAGCTGGATATCATATATGCCATTTATTTATCCGACGTCTAGTTAAGCTCCAATGTTCTATGATGTTTTAACTATTTTTACACAAAGTGAACAATTAGTATCCGATTGTTAAATTACAGTTAATCTCCTGAAGAGAATCTATACACATATTTAAATAAACTGAATTAAAGAAAAGCTGATTACTTGAATAACAGCTCAACACGCCTGGACTTATGACCTGTCTTAGACAGGCTATACGATAATTGTATTTTAATTTTTCAAGTGAAGAATAGTGTAGCATACGAAATACACATTTTCTCGTAGAATGTCAGTTTAAACTATATAAATATTATATTTTTTAAATTTACCGTAATAGTTTATAATTTTATTTTTAATTATATATAGGTTAATCAATTTATTCAGCTGCTTTTATACAGCTAACTAATAATATGCAGTCTATAATGTTCTTATATCTCAATCTGACTTCAATTAAGTTGCTCAAGTGTATATCCCATACAATGTGTATTGGTTACAGGGTATTTGTCTAGTCGTGCCCGCTCGGCCGGCGCATAGCTTACGTGTTTACAGTTGCCGTTGGCAGTTGACAAATCCTTAACCGTTATTTGCGTACGCTGACAGTTTGACAGGCGGCGACATATGCGAGTCTCTCACGTACGGAAGAGCCCCTATCGCATTACTTTGCTGTAGGAGCTTACTTCGTTGTTATTGTTGTTGTTGTTGTTGTAGTTCTTGTTGGTTGCCTGGGGCAAGCTTTTAATATTTTTGAGCGCGTTGCCAACGACACACACACACGCACACACACACACTAGCACACACTCATACTTTTCATTCAATTTTCATTTTCCATCTACCACAGACATGCACAAAAGGGAATTGTTGGGATTTTTTATTATTTTTCTGGCTTTGGCCTCGAGGCTTTGCAAATTTGTTTCCGGCTTTGAGCTGAGTCAAAATATTGACCATTACATGTAAATCACCTTGACAGCTGGCAGCAAATTGATAGAGACTGAAGACCTCTTACAAACTGTGTAAAGTTTACTTTTGGCGGCAAGAACAAGCAGAGGGACAGACGTGCAGACGGGCAGAGAGAAATCCTCAACAATTAAGAACTGTCAACAAGTCTTTTGTACACACAACATTTTTGAAATCGCTGACGAATTCCACAGCCGACAGACAGTTGATTTACTTTGCTAAAAGTAATTTGGCGCTAACTTCTTGCCGCCTTGACTGTTTGTTGGCTGCCTGACAAGTTGGCATCTCTTTGTAATTGATTAGTCTGGGGGCAAGCATGTCGAATTCAGTTTCAGCTCGTTAAGCGAGGGCCGGGCATCGAAGTGTGCGAGCTGCATGAAGATCACTTAAGACTCAGCGATATCAAAACAAATGGCCACAGAGACAGAGACAGAGACGGAGACGTAGTGTAGGAGAATTCGTTTGATTGATCACTCGAATTGATTGCAAAATATCAGCGACCTCGCTGCGCTGCTCAGGTATTTAAGAATTCAATTGTAAATACATTGAATATACAAAGTTAAAGAGAAATAAATTGTAAGATATATATGCGCAGGACAAAGACGTGATAAGCTGTCAGATCTACCCAAATAAATAACTCTTTCAGTTCCAGACAAACAGAAATAAATTGTAGGAAAATGTGCATGCAAAAGACAATGTAAACTATATATATATACATGTATATGTATATCTGATAAGCTGTCACATCTACTCATATATCTTTCAAGTATTTACTTTACCTTTCGTACAACTCCATAAAGACTTCACTTATATTTGCCGAGCTTAGCTGCGAAGGTTGATCGATGAGCCCGTCGTAAAAGTGCCCAAGTGTAATTCCAGTAGGCGCCAGAGCAAATACAAATAGGTAAAAGTTAGATATCGCATCATTCGAGTGCAGAGTATTGACTGTAGATAGAGCTGAGCCATAAATTTCGTTCTGGAATGAGATGTTGATCGCGCATAAAGCCGGAAATGATCGCGGCTTGAAATTTATGAGCTCGTTCGCTTATCGCAAACTCAATTTATATAATACAAAATGGCAGATCAAAAGCCAAGCCAATGGCCACGTATTTAATACTTAAGAGCTTCCACTGACAGCACGTTGGCAAGGTCCTCGTCCGTGCCCTGCGTCACCCGGCTTTGCCCGGCTTCATCAGCGATTCCAATCAGATAACATTAGCACGTCACATCACACAGCGTGCAAAAATTATTATTCATTGAATTTGTGATAAATGTGACAGGGCCCAACAGGCAGCCAACCAGACAGACAGACAGACAGACAGAGAGAGAGACAGCCAACCAGACAGTCAGCCAGTACGAGTCCAACTCGGAGTCGGTCGTTCCAGTTGCAGGGCAACATTGCGTTGCAGCAACAGAGGAATGGACGAATGGACGAATGGACGAGGCAACGCATCGAAGCTGTCAAAAATTTGTTGCAAAAGATATTATCTTGGTCGAGTGGGGCAGCTGACTGACGACTGTTTTTCACTGTAGCTCATCAATAATGATGACAGCAATGCTCATGATGACGATGCTGCTGCTGCTGCTGATGATGATGATGACCATGATCGATGATTGGCCTTTTTTGTGGCAGACAGAGACGCTGAGTGACGATTGCTGAGCAACGGGCAACCAGGGCCATAAACTATGTGCAGGCAACTGTGACCACACCCATTGACAGGCAGACAGTCAAACAGACAGACAGAGAGACAAATCGACAGACGACTAAGAGACAGGCATGTGCAATGTGCAACGATGGCAACAATTATTTGCGGAGAATCACAACACCACACAAAATGTATCCATGGTATGGCCACTTGATTGATGGGCCCAATAAATTGCACGACGAGCGCATTGTGAGTGTCGTTGATGTTGTTTTTAGAGCAATTGTTGCTGTTGCTGTTGCAGCTGTTGTTGCTGTTGCTGTCACATGTTCGCTAGCTGACTCGAAGATAAGAAAGGTGACAGCCAAGAACGGCACAGCTTTCGACGCAATTGGATCATACGAGCAGCGCATAAATGGATACAACAAGCGTGTCAAGAACTTCTGATTGCAGTTCTTGACTTGGACTAGTTTAGCAAAAGGAAATTATTGAAAGCTTTGAGATGTACATAGTTTATTGATATCAATTGCATACCTACAAAAAATAGTGCAGATCAACTTTGTTTTTCTATTGACGTATATTAATGGAAAGAGAAAGGACTGCTCCGTAAATGGCATGAGTTTAGATCAATTATATGAAATTCGATATTATCAACTTTGACTTGAGTAAGCAAAATAATGAACTCAAGCTTGGAATTGACAGACTTAAAAGCTAAAACTAATATAATAATAATAATAATAACAACAAATTTAATAATTATAATAATAATAATAATATATAATAAATATAATATATATAAGAATAATAACATTTTAATAACTACGGAATTTATATAGGTTGTATAATGTTGCTCACTTGTGAACCTGTTTAATACCAAATTGTATTTTTCAGATAACTTTCAAATAAGCTAAGATTAATGGAATTATCTTTAGAATGTAATACACAATAAATGCTGTATTCTTCATCTTATAACTTGCAACTAATTAATTGTGATACCAGATCTACAATAATAAAATGAATTTAAGCAACCTTCAAGAATTCCCTTTTAAACACTAAATATATGTATGTATAATATAATAAATATTTATATAATATAACACTTACTAAAGCCGACTCAAATCTTATTCGATTTGAAGAACCGACATTTAAGTATTCATGATCAATAAAAATAGCATATTCTCGTCTCTTCTGATATTGATTGCTCCAATTCCCACTTGCTAAATTCTAGAGTTTAAGTTCTTGGAAATACCCGATTAATGCATCTGCTCACCCACTGTGGCTAGCATTTCACAAATTTCTTCTTTGTTCAATGAAAAGTATTTTTATTTATATTTTCTACATTTTCCGAGCTCACAGCTTTGCTGTCAGGTGACTTTTGTGATTAATGCAAGGCAATATTTCGAAAGTTTTTGTTTTGAGAGACCTTTTGAGAGATATATGTATGTATATATGTATGTGCTCCTCTCCTCCGTTGCTGCCCTCAGCTGTCTGTGTTTGTTTCTCAAACGAAATGATGTGTTAATCGCATTTGATTTGTCATTTTCACATGATGTGATTTTGTGGCCTTCCTTCCGTTCCCCTCGCAGACCAGATCAGCCCATGTGATGTATAGCAAACAAATGTTTTCTTGACACATTTATTTGTTTAATGAGACGTTGAGTAATTAGTTGGATACACAAGCCAAATGACTCAAATAAAACTTTTCGTATCTATGCATAATGCGCATTCTATGCATAGAAGCCTCAACATTTACATTCCTCTGGCACAACAATTTATAAATTATGATTGACGATTCGCCGCTGATTGTGTGACCCGCAATAAGTGCCCCCAACTGCTCTTAGCCACTCTCCCACTTCCTCTCCCCTCATTCATAGTTCTTTTTTTTTTTTGTATTTTGTGCGGCGCTTTTTGCTCTGCTGTGGTCATTATGGCTGACAGCGCGCCTTCATAATGAAGAGTTTAGATTGATGGCCACACATCAGTCAACGATGTGGAGACGAAAAAAATACAACGAGAATTGAAGCTCAGGCAGGGAAACACTGAGTTTTGTATACTCTATATGAATGGAAGTGCTTAAAGGTAATTGCGTTTACCATTACTTATTTTACTAAAATATATTTATTTATGTATTTCATAAATATTTCATTTGTACAATTATTGTCGTGGACTGACAGAATTACTGATTGATTTACTTACTGTGTGAGAGAGTTTGAATGACTAATTGCTGGATTCAATTAGTAATTGACTTTCTTAGTGATTGACGGATTGGATGATAAATCTTCGAGTGATTGACTGACTCACATCAGATTAACTGAGGGACTGATTGACTGGCTGACTCAATGCCTTACTGATAGACTGATTGACTGACTAACTAAGTGATTGACTACCTATTTGATTGACTGAACTGATGATTGATTGACTTCATGTCGAATTAATGACTGAATTACTTACTCACTGCCTGATTGACATTCTACGTTTATTGGTACTGTTTAATTGAAGAATTCACTGCCTAATTAACACAGTGATTCCCTGGCTGACTGACTGACTACCTGATTGATAAACTGATTGAGTGACTAACTCAGTGACTCTCTGGTTAACCGTCGAATTGATTGATGGACCATAACTGATTGGCTCACAGATGTACTACCTGATTGACAGTCTAAGGGAATGACCAACCTCATGATTGACTGAGTTGGTGACTGATTGACTGCCAGGTTCACTTCCTAATAAACGTAGGGATTGACTGACTGAGTTACTCAGTGATTAACTGTCTGGGACGATCTGACGATTGATTTTACGAGCGAATGACTAACGTACTGTCAATCACAAAATAACAGAGAGACTTTGTCCCTTCGCCTAGGTGAATTGACATATTAGATGATTGATTGATAGGGAAATTCATTATTGACCTCAGTGTTTGACTGTTTAAGCGAATGTCAATCAACGTAAAAAAAATTATTTGAATAGTAGTTGAAAATCTTTAACTGTCTTTAACTATTATTATTATTTATTTATTTTATTTATTTATTTATTTTTTTTTTTTGAGTAAACAAATATTTTTATTTTGAGTCATATAGTTATACTATATCAAGGAATATGCTACGAATGCGATCAACACTCCCATAGACTCCACTAAAAGTAGAGCAGACGCTGGCAAACGTGATTGCAGATTTCTGGTTGGTTGTTTGTCTGCTGCCCTGTTGACATGTCACTAATTCCAACTTTTCTAAGCACTTTTCTTCTGGCTGCGAATATGGTATTTTTCTTGTTTTCCTTTTTTTGTATCTGTAAGGCTAGCAGGGAACGATGATTGATGCGTTTGGCATACGAAAAACCCTTTTCTGATGGGCTTTCGAAACATATTTTATGTAGAAAAGTCATTTAAGTTTGGCAAAATATTAATCATCTTGGATCGGGGGGAACTCAGTCGCTGTCATGTGATAAATGAAGTTCGAGCGAGTTGAGGTGGATGGGGAAATGGCCTGGGTAATTAGCGCGCTGGTCGGGAGACCTCGGCATAGTGTGCGTGTGTGTGGGTATGCCTTATAATGATGTGCAACAATTTAAGGCAACAGAGAGCGAGAGAGAGAGAGAGAGCGAGAGAGAGGGAGAGAGAACGTGAAATTAAATATGATAAAAGACCCACACACTGTCTGTCGGCATAATTAAGTATGACATGCAAAAGTATGAATTATCACTGAGATGTCAAAATGTCACAGCTGGCGAAGACAGAGACGTAGATAAAGATAGAGGCGAAGCGAGCGGAAGGCATAAATAAGATACAAGACGAGAGACGAGAGAGGCGAGAGCAGAGAGCAACCAAAGCGCATAGCTGACAAACGAACGCCGCGTGTGGGATTAACTGACTCGAAAATTTATGATATGAAAAATTACTTGTTACTCGACAGCAACACAGAGTAAGAGAGGGAGAGAGGAAGAGGGGGACAGATGAGAGAGAGGATGATATTGCCAAGTGTGTGTATTATTTTCTTTTATGTGCCATTCACATTGAGAAATTTGTTGTTCGAATTTTCCTAAATTCAGTGCTGAAAAATTAATGTGCCCCAACTGTCATTGCAGTGACAGAGATGTGGCGGAATGGCCGGGAATGGAATGGAATGGAATGAAATGAAATGGAATGGTATGGGACTGAAACATGGCATAGCTGGTCAACGGGGCGTGAGGGTAGCTGTTGTGAAAGCTTATGATAAATGACTTTGAAATGTGACAAAATGCTTACGAGTCGGATTAACAAGCCGACGTCAGCGAAGAGCCTGGCCACAGGACGGAGCGAACGGCTCGTGAAAGAGTTGTTGGAGGGATGTCAGAGCTGAGCCGAGATGCGGCTGATTACAATAATGAAGTTGTTGCTTAGACCTCATAAAAAGGAGAAGTTGCCCAAAACCAAATAAAAATTTTTCAAAAAAAAGTATTCATATACAATCACGTAGTGAATTAATCATTGTGTCTTATAAATTAATTGGGTCGGCGTTGCGGCACAGACAACAAAGTCAGTTGGCGGTGTCATTTAGATCCATTTTGCTTATCGGCCTGGTCAAGTGTGGCAACGCCAGCGCCCGGCAATCGATGAACGATGATCGTTCCTATTCGATTTCGAATCACCATCAAGTCCATCCATCTTGTTAGTTTTGACGCATGCTCAAAGGGAAAGGCGAAAAAGGCAGCGCCAGCTTTGGAAGTTGAGAGTTGTCAGTCGATCGATCGATCGATCGATCGTTCGTCGAGGTGATCTCGGGCAGGGCTGAGACATCATCAGTCAAATGGGACGATAGCGTCCATGGTCGGGTCAATTAAGCTTGGCAGCTGTTCGATTCGACGACGGCAAACACTTCAGAGGCCCTCTAGATAAGGTGAAAGATACTTGTTGAGTCCTCGCCGGCTAGTCACAATCCATCAAATAATTTAACATATCCACAGAGCTATTACAATGTCCATAAAACGGCACTTAGACGCTCGATAAGTCGTCTTAAGTGGTGGACGCACCCCAACACACAGTATGGGGGACTCTCAGGTGTATCTGGCCCACAGTCCCACAGAGCGGACAACGATTCGAATGCGTGCGACGCCACTTTCCCAATTGAACATATTGGATTGCGATCGGGGGCAACAGTCCGCAGGTAGTCAGCCGGGAGTAGGCGGAAGAGCGCCACACCTCTGTCCACTTTCGTTTGTTCATATAAATCAATTAATTTCAACTGTCGGCCAGCTGTCAAATTGTTGCTACCGGCAGCGTCTCGACTTGTGCGAGCTCATAGCAGACAGAGATAGAGCGATAGAGGGAGAGAGAGAGAGAGAGAGAGAGAGTGCGAGTGAGAGGGGTGGAGTGGGTGGGTGTGCAGGTTCGGCTCTCGCTTTAGATGTGAGCACTGCTGAGACAGCGCGACTCGCTGCGAGACTGGCAGGCAGGCAATGGCGACATGTCGAGATTTACTGAGTGATTGACGACTTTATGTGTCATTAAATACCGTTAGCAGCGGCTGGCGTTGGCGTGACTCTCATTGCTGTTGTTGTTGTTGTTGCTGTTACCGTTGTTGTTGTTGTTGTTGTTGTTGTTGTTGCGCTTTGCATCTGAGTCATTTTTCATGCCCTGCTGCTTAGTGAAAGTTGTTTTCTTCTTGTTGCTCGCGGAGTGCTGTTTGTGGTAAGTTTGTGCGTGGTGAGTTGTGTGATTGTGGTGTATTATGTAATTAACAGCAATTAGACTGTCATCGTGTGAGCAATTTCGTGGTGAATCGACTTCATAAGCACTCTGCAATTGGTAGCTTTTAAGCTTTTGACTCTAGTTTGACTAGATTCAATCAAGCAGTGATGACTGACGGATTCCCTGCAATAGCAAACTGCATAAATATTTATCTGAAGGAGTAAATTGTCTTTAATAGATGAAAAATTGATATGTTGATAGCTAAATATTATAGAATAAGTGTAATAATATATTCCATTCAATAATAGTAACACAATCAGTTTCAATATTTATTTAATTTATGCATACATAGCTGTTTTATTTTATTGATTTATTTATTTATCTAGCTGATCCTTCACCGGACATTATATTCATTTCAAATTACTTTAAAAATATTTTGTTTATACAAGCAAACACAGTTTTCAAGTACTACTATTTTCATAAACTTTTATTTTCCTGAACAACTATTTCTATAAACAATTATGTGTATGATTAATTACTACCATGAACTACTACTTTCACGAATTATTTGTTATTTTACTGCTATTTTTATGAACTTCTATTTTCGCCAACTATTATTATTATTAATAAATATTTTCATCAACTGTTATTTTAATGATCTATTATTTTCGTGATCTATTATCTTAATAAACTTCCATCATCATGAACAATTGGAACGAAATATGTTTTTCATTGTATTTCTTTAGCAAGACTTGTCAAAGTTTTAAGACAATCCTGCACTTAATTTAATAGTTTGACTCCATGTTATTTTTGAGTTTCCAGTTCACCTCACCATAGGATAATTATTTTTCTTCATTTCCGAAAAAAATAAAACTATAATTTTTTTTTATGTCATCATATATTATAGGATTTATATTTAAAACAATAACTTTTATTGAGATATGCCGAAGGTAAATTAAATGTAGATTATATACTTTTATATATTATGTTTTATTTACGTATATCTAGGTTTCAATTACACAAGTTTGTCTTGCACAGGCATCACATCGACTTGAAACACCCATTGTGAGCGACTGGTCCTTTGGCTAAGCCTGAGTCGAGTCGACATTGTGGTTCATAACAACAACGAAACGGAAGGGAACGGAGGTGAAGGTAGTCGAATGGCAACGTCAACTTGTAAGTGGCGCACTCAACTAGCAGCTTATTAGGAAACTTTTTCATTGGATTATATAGTTGAATATTATAATAATCGAGTTAGATTTTCACAGTTGGCGTTGCCGTTGTTCAATGAATGCTAGGGGAGATCGCGGGGACAAATTTCATGCACAATTTCCGTTTCTATGGCTGGGCACGGTTACAGAAATAAGCCCATGGTTTACGAGTGTGCCAAGGGGCGGGACAGGGACTGAGGGGCTGTGCTGCTGGGCGTGGCTGGGTGCGAAGAGTGAATGTAGCAAAAAGTGGCCAACTTTTTAGGGGCAACGAGGAAATACTTTGCTAAATTGCTCGGGCAGCTGCCCCACCTAATCCTCGAATCAAGCCAATAACAGATTCGCACAGGAGCTCTCTCTCTCTCCCTCCCTCTCTCTCTCTCTCGCACTCTCGCTGTGTGTTTGAACGCAAGTTTTACAAATCGTTAGCATTTCACACGTTTATTGAGTTGTTTTTGTATGTAAATTGGTTGCATAACTTGCCAGTTGTTGTTATTGTTGGCCTGTGATATGGAAAGTGTCGAGTGGTCCTTCTGCTATACACTGGATTATTGTCTGTAGATTTTCAGATACGTTGCTCTCTCTCTCTCTCTATCCCTCTCTCTCTCTCTGTGTGTGTGTCTATAAACTTTGATTCCCTTAGAATGCGCCAACGCATTCTAAAAAGTTGCTGCCTGGGCCTGGCCTGTCTGACTGCGATTCTGAATTCTCTGCTTTGGCTTTCTGCACAAAGTCTGCGGTTGCTGTTGCTGCTGCTGCTGCTGTTGCTGTTGCCTTTGCTGCCGGCATATTTGTCGTTTGTGGTCTTAACTGCAAATATTATGGCAAATTGAACTGTAAATAGTTTTATTGCCCCGAAGCCACAGGGCGAGAATACGAAGAACTTGCGAGCTGGCAAGCTTAAGTACACAGACATAACTCTGATTCCATCATTGTTTTTGCCTTTGACCCGCCTCAATTCGAAGTGGTTGGCATTTCGCCTAACCGCAAAATGAAGTTGTTGAAATCCACACAGATTTACTCCTAGGAATGTCGTCGGTCTTCAACCACAGCCAACCAACCCACTGCCCAAAATAGCTAAATCAATTTGTAAGCTGACTCCAGTAAGAGGCCTAAATTAAGTGAGCAAATTCTTAACCTGCTTGAACTGGTTTTCAGTGAGATAAACGAGGTAGCCAGCTAGTTAATTTACCTGATGAAGCTACCTGCAAAGCACATTTGATATTTCTAATATTTCAATCTATATCTTTCTATGAAGTAAACTTTATATATAATTTAATTAAATAAATTGTAAATGTTTGTCTAACTTGAGGGAAGATACTGACAAATTGTTAACTAACAATATACTCAACAAGTAGATAAATAAATAAATTTATAGCTGACTAAATGAAATATTCAATAAGTAATAATATCTACCTAAATATATGTTCACTTCAAAATATATTTTCATTATCAATTCTAAGGGCTTTATAATGCATTGATTGCTCCGTAACCATTTCAATGTAAATATAAAACGAAGCTGGATTATTAAGTGTTTCGAGCGCCAGTCGAACGACGGCCCACGCTTGCGTTGGAAATGATAAATGATTGGCAAATTAATATAAAATTCATCAGAGGCTGAATGCCGTTGGTCGTTTCGTAGAGCATGAAACTAATAATTTGTGTACGTAATTTGCATAGATATATCATTATTAATATTATTATTTCGCTTTTGTGGAACACGCCTCGCATTTTCATCAATCAATTGCCGGGCCTGACATGAAAAATATGTCTGCTGGCTGCAACGATGGAAAATGATAATTTATAAAAATTTAAGAGTCAAAGCAAACGTGGCACTCGACATCAATCACGAAAATCTCATCACGCCGAAGCCACTGACAGCCTGGCAGGCCTGGTGAATGTACGGCGGTACGGCAGTACGGCGGGACGATGGGCCGGACAGACGGATGTCGGTAGCATTGCCCTCCTTTCCTTTGTCCAGTGGCAAGATTTATTTATAAATGAGTCTAGCTGCGAGTCGCCTTGCCACATTCGGGCTCAGTTCCGTTGTAAATATGTGAGAAATTGTGAAAAATGTCAAAGGAATGCGAACAGCTCATCATGAGATGTGCATGCAACTGACTTCCAGTCGATGCGACTCTTGACGCCAATTTGTTTGCTAATGATGCTGTCCCGCTGCAAAATGATAATGGATTATCACAACAAAACTGCTGGCACACGGCTACCCACATTAAAGGCCATTAATTAATGATTCGAGCTCCGCAGAGGGCAAAATCTTTTGCAATTTGTAATTCGTCCTCTGCGCAACGAATCGTGAATGAGAACCAAAATAATAAAGAGTAATGTGCGAGATTGATGATCTCTTCATATACTCATATTCTCTCTCACTTTCTATCTCGATCTTTCATTATTTATTTTTTATGTGTTTGTTCATCATTTGATCAAATTGAATAGCCATTAAATATAAATAACTGTAATATAAGCTAATCATTTTCATAGATTAGAAAGCAGAATAGAAAATGTTAAAAAAAAACTCAAATTAATATTTTTATATAATGACTATATTTACATTATTTATTATTATGTATATCATGCCTCCATCTCTTGTACTTTTCCAGATCGCTGTGTTCATGCAGACGAATAGCCTGCAGAGTGGACACATGATCATAGCTAAATCAGATCAGTTTTTCACCTAGATCAACCATATATTACACTGAAGTTACATTTTTAATGGGCTCAAAAAATAATATAATATAATAATAAGTGAATATTTTACAATAAATTAAATATAGGAAATTATTAAGTCTCAGATGTGGAAATGTAATTTATACACATTTATTTACAGTGTAAAGGATTATTTGAAAATACAATCGAGTCTCGATAATTCGTAATGGCAAGGGAACAGAATTTTTTATGAATAACAGATGTTTTCGAATTAGCGGGGTACGAATTATCGAACCTCGACTGTATATGTATCGCGTATACTAATAAGTATCTACAATGGAGACGGCTGAATAATGATAACCTCTCTGTCTTCTCTCAGATTTTTCACATAATAGAATTCTAAAATGTTACCAACATGTGTATATACAATTATCAAAGTAATCGATAACCTTGACATTCTTTTCATATCTAATTTTTGCATATGAATATATATCGTTTTAGAACTACAGACATCCCTTGTTTAGTGGATATTTGAGACCTCAATAAGGAATCATCTAATGAATAAGATCTTTGAGTTTAGAGAGAATTTGAAAATTATGTGTTATATTCCTTCATAAGATATTGCCAATCTCCTGTAAAACAACATTTATATGAAAGATTTTAGAAATATAATTAAAAATTTAAAGTTATCGAATTTAAATTTAAATGAATTATTCAAACAGTATAATGAAAATTCCCTGGGACAAATTTATTGACTCGTTTCTGAAGTCTGATATTTGGACAGCAACTAGGCGATCTGGGGCTGTGCTTTATTGCGATGACTGTAAATGAGTTCAGGCCAATGGACGGCGCGTTGACATGTTGTCAACAAGTCGTATGATTAATGCATAGCCAATGCAGTTGCAGTTGCAGCTGCATTTGCAGTTGCAGTTCGAATAAGTGATAAATTGGCTGTGAAAACATTTGTCGCCAGTCGAACAATTTTCAGTTTAATAAGCAGAGCAAAGCTCTGCCTTTCATCGACTAATCTCAGCTCTGGAAATTAAATCGCCTTTCGCTCCGATTGTTATGCAGGTAACTTTTATCGTCGAAGCGCTTCAACGCTTTTCAAGCCCTGCTTCCGCTTGGCGTTATGTGAGCGCGCCCATTAACCTTTTGATGTGATTGATTGAAATTGCAATCGAAACCAGAACCAAATTGTTGTCTGCTTTCAAGTAGGTGGCAAAGATTCGAGCAGCCGCCCAATGGGGCCAATTAACGCTAATTATCAATGAACTTTGCACTTTGGCCATTGGCTAGTCAAAGGAACTCGAAGAATAGCCCTACATTGAACCGAATCAAAGGAATTTGTAATTAAAAAGGGTTTTTAGAAATGTCTGTCGAAAAAAATTTGATTCTAATTAAGTAATGCAATTTGTGAGCTCCGATAAGGTACATCTTCCTCTATTATATATATTATATGATCATGTTAAGATATAACAAAATGGTATCTGATCTGATGATATTGTTATTAATTCGAATAGCTTAGAATAGGACAAGCTCCGATGTAAAGTTTTGAAGAATATAAAAATATATTGTAAGTTTCTGATATGCGAAGAAAAATGTCTTATTCAGATCTAACTTAAATTGAATTTCAAATATTTTAAAAAATATTCTACAAAAGCAAAATTAAACTAGCCCAAACTATTTTGCGTAATGAAAGAGAGAGAGAGAGAGATAGGAGGAAAAGCGTTGAAGAATTTCAGTAGAATTGAGTTCAGCAAGTGTTTCAGCCATTCCTACAGGCCATGGAAATTTGGTTAGCCCACAGAAATTACGCATATGAAATACGAGCACATAAATCTTTTCGATACGCACTTGAGCAACGACACAGGCCGAGAGGCTATATAGCGGGCAATTGCTTTGGCCAACTTGGCCAACTTGGGCTAATCACGCTATTCACAATTCAGCATTTATTATTCTGGCCAGTGTAATTAGGCCTGCCGCCAAGTGGAACGCATTGCTAAGGAGGAGACGACGCAATGCATCGTAGGGGCAGCAGTGGCACTAAGAGCAGCAGTAGCAGCAGCAGCAGGAGGCGGTGCGGCAAGGGCTGGCGACTCAGTTAACAGATGGCTTCAGCTGCGGGCTAACTGCCTGTGCGGTCAACGCAATTGCAGTTGCGTTCCTTAACGCTGCTGCCCGCAATTCAACTGAGCGATAACGGTGCCCTGCTTCACATAATGACAATATTAAGTCTCGGCAAGCGTTCTCTCCCCACCTGGAAAGCCAACTGAATTCAGAGACAGAGAGAGATATATAGAGAGAGAGAGAGAGAGAGGGAGAGAGTAGATGAAATTTATTGTTTCATAAACGTGAACAACAACAAAAATACAAATCAAAGAAACAAGTACAACCAATTTTAGAATACCCTACCTTGAAAATATATCATATACATAGGGATCGACGTTATACCCGGAAGAAACTGTAACCATATAATTTTGTATAGGGACAAGAACCAGAACTGTAAGAACGCTTTAAGCGGAATCAATATAAACAGATTCTATTGAATAAACATAAATATTATTTATGTACATGTATATGAAATATTATTAATAGGGAAAAGTCTATTTTTATGAGTGATCCAAATTAGATTGAAAGTTACTATATTTAGCTGTAATTTGCAATTATAAAAGAAAATAATTCTCTTTAGTTTTCTAAACATTAAATTTTAAAAGTTGTTAAAATTTAAGATTTTTACCCACTGTCCGTTGGATAGTAATTTTGTTTTTCGCCTTTGGCAGTTAACTCAATTTTAAAATTTCTAGAATAATATTCAATATATTTAAAATAACGAATTTCATGTATGTGTAGAGTTAAGAATATTATACATATATGCTGAAGTTTAGCTAAACTATATTTTTTTGAAAAAATTGTCCTATGCACTGAAGCAATAATTATCGACTTTGCCTATTAATAATAGAGCCTAAAGAACTTCAATTAATAATATTTCAATTATATTCGTCTGTTTGGTAAATATTTATTAACAATTTTATTTATTTACAACGTTGCTTTATTTCCATATATATGCTTTGCTTAAAACTATATTTTTCAGTTACAGAATGAAGAACATTTTCTCTTCTTTTGCTTATTATATTTAGGGAAAATGGACGAAAATCTTTCGATGTGCTCAATTACGAAAGAATGAAACATATGTATGTATGTACTTATCGGAAGTAGTGTCTCTATTGCGTTCACTCTTATAGATTTTTCTTTATAATTATATTTACTAATAGCCGCGACTAATCTCAAAGTACTTAGTTTCATTGTATATACATATATATAATTATGGCTCAGCACACAAAATTGAGCTGCAAAGCCTGAAGCTGAGGAAATGATAAAGCAACTATGCAACTTCCTTTGAGTTGTTTTTTTCTAACTTGATGACATTGTCATTATGCCCTTCATTATAGTTAACTGGACACAACAAAAAAATGCTGAAAGAGAGAAGAGAAGAAAAAAAAACAAATGTGCTGGAAGTGAGCTTCGAAATGTGCAATGTACAGTAAGTAAAACGATGCAGCAACAACAACAACAACAACAACAACAACTACAGCAGCAGCAGCAGCAGCAGCGAAAAGCTCGAAAATGAAACAAAAAACAAGAAGGCAGCGAGTGGAGTGATAAAGAATAATGACCACTTTGCCATCTCGTGGCAAATAACCATTCATCAAATTGTCCAAATTACAGACATTTTACAATGACGCGAGTTCTTCGCCCCTTCTGATGAGTTAGCAGTGCGGCCGCCAGAGCGGCGACGGCGACGGCAACGGCAACGGCAA
Organism: Drosophila koepferae; assembly: GCA_030914345.1. Lineage (NCBI taxonomy): Eukaryota > Metazoa > Arthropoda > Insecta > Diptera > Drosophilidae > Drosophila > Drosophila koepferae. The sequence goes on along the minus strand of JAUESR010000198.1, from coordinate 2,163,575 downwards.
CGGCAACGGCGACAGCGACAGAGACGATGACTGCAATTCGTTTCCACCAATTTTATGGTAACAAGCTTTTGCCCTTGCCTCTCTACATCTCTCTCTCTCTCACTCTGAGTTAAGCAGTGCAGCTGCTGGCGATTGAGTTGAATTTGGACTTCAATTCATGTTGAAATGCCAGCTGCATTTGGCCTGTCGTGTTATTTGCAAAACAGTCAACGTGTCGCGCCTAAAACTATGCAACAGCTGCTGCAGCTGCCAATCACACAGCAACTGACCCCCCACTCTCCACCTAGCTCTCCGCCTAAATCTCCCTCTCTATCACGCTCACTATGATGGGTTTTCTGCTCTATTGCCGCCCAGTGGGCAGCATTCAATTTCATGGCTCGCCGCTGCCGACAACTGCAATTTGGGGACATTAAGTTTTGACAGTGAATAATCACCATTAAAGGCGTTGACTATACCCACCACACTACGCAATAAAGCAAAACACAACATGACCCAACACACATGCACACTCTTGCCTATTCTTGCACTCTCCCTCTCTCGTTCTCATTCTCATTCTCCTGCTCGTGCTCGTGCTCGTGCTCGTGCTCATTCATGAAATCGCGTAAGCCTCTGCCTGCGCCTATTATGAATTCAACTCAGCCTTCAGCGTCGTTGGCAGCGAGGCGCATATGAAAATTTCATAAGCGAGCTTCAATTTGGAAGGCGACGCAGCATGTGGCTGAGAGTGAGGGCTGCCTAGAGCTGAGCTGGCTTTGTTTTGATTTATTTGCCACAGACACGACAGTTAATTTGATATTTTGATTAACTGCAGCAGAAACAAATGGTCGGATTGCATTGCAATTGGTTTCGGGCTTGGGAAAGGTTTCGTTTTAGACTGGAGTCTCCTTCTCTGTCCATCTGTCTGTCTGTCTGTCTGTCTGTCGTTCCCTTTCACTCTGAGCAGGCAAGGGCTTGGGTGACAGGGGTCAGTCGCCCGTGGCAAGCTGGCTAATCCCTTACGTAAGCTCTCACTTTCGAGACTCGAACTTATGGGACTGAACAACGACAGTTTTCGTGCTTTTCGCTTCGTTTCTTTCATGCTTTCCACATAATTTTTATTCACTTTGCGAAAATGTGAGAATAATTGCTGGGCAGTTAATTTATTATGTCGTTCTGCCCAGGCGAGAAAAGGCATGAGATATTCCGCTGACCCCTCCAAGATCTGTTTAATATGCCAAACTGCACAGTGGGACAAAGTCTATGGGGAAACTTTTGCAATCATTATTTATTCATATTTTAATGAATGAGAATTTATATATATTTTTAAAAATTGATAATGAATACCTACAACAATATAATAATTTTATTAAAATTTAAACAGATATATTGTAATTAGTATAATGTGTAAAATATTTTAATTTGAATAAAAAATAATCAGATATATTTTTCTTAAGTTTATTTTGTAATTAGTATAATATGTTAAGCTTAAACTTATCGTAATAATTACATATTTCCTGTCTTTCAACCACTGTGCATCATGGACTAACGTGCTGCTGGCAACTGTTTATTGTAAAAATTGATTTATTATCGCGATGTTCGGCTTCTCTGCTGCTGCACACACACACACATACACGCACACACACACACACACGCTCAGGGGTTGCCCTTGCTGCCTGTTCATCATATAAAATTGGAGTGGCTGCCGTTGTTGCATGCACCACCGACATTGACTGCGTAGCAGCAACGTTGCGACGTCGTCGTCATTTGTTGCTGCTGCTGTTGTTGTTGTCGTTGTTGCATATTTGCATCGATTAAAATAAGAATTTTGCATGCAATTCGTGTTGTCGTCGCCTGGCTTTGTCTGCCACTCATTGGGCCCGACAACACACGCCCAGGGCCAAACCCCAGACAGTGAAGCCCTCCACCCGTGCCCCTGCCCTGCCCCTGCCCCTGCCCCTGCCCCTACCTCAACTACCGTACAACAACGACATGCAGCTTAATAAATTTATAAAATAGCGCCAAGGATCGTATCGCAATAGGGCTGTAGCAGGTCGAGGGGAGTACGCAAAGTCGAGCTGCTTTAAAATGCATATATGCATGAATTTTAACGAATTGCTGATGAAAATGTCGCGTCATAAATTATTTCATATTTAGGGCTGACTAAGAGTGCAAAAGGGGTAAGCAAGAGACATGGCGGAAGGCAGAGCGGGGAGGCCGAAGCTTGCACAGAGTGAAGTGGAGCAAAGGAAGATGCTCAATTTCTGTTTGTCGGTAATACAAAAAGCCGCGTGAGATAAATTGCACTGACCGTGCTCCGACCACTCACCATCTCCCTCTCCCTCTCTCTCGCTCTGTCTGTCTCTGGCTGTCTCTCTTTGGCTGCGTCACTCTGCAAATTGGCTGTCTTTTTCGCTCTGTGCGCGCATAAATTAAATTTTATATTTTACTTTCGAGTTATGCGTCTGGGTAATTATTTTATCTTTCGGCCGCTGCACACACACACACACACACAGGCACACACACACATACATACACATACATATATGTACATACATATATACAGTGTGTGCAGCAACCCGTGCTCACAGCGCTACAGTGAGCTCTGCACACAATGCACCAAGGGCTACGTGGCCACGCATGGCATTCAAAGGTTAATTGGCATTTTCGAGCTTAATTGCCTAGCGAGTGACACATGCACATGCACCACATCGGCAGCAACAACAGCAGCACCGCCCAATCACACTACAAAATGCGATAACATCATCGACATGCAACCACCACGAGGCTGGAGCGGTTGCTAGGACTGGGGCTGACAGTTTGTTGATTGATTGCGGCCGAAAGTCGTTTGACTGCGCCAATTTAGATGGGCTTCCAAATGGAGTGCTCCATGCCTCAAAGGCAACGGCTGCCCACGACTGGTGCCTGACCACACTCTCGCATGACCATCAAAATGTCATAAAATCGTCAGCGAGTCGTCAGACCAAACCTTCTTCTAATTCGAGGCTAGCATGCAGCTCGAATTCTCGCAATGCAAATAGATTTCCATTTCCCAAAACTGAGCTACGCTTTTGACTTGTCCATTGACGTATTTCCGTTATTACTTCCTGCGATTTCATTATCCACAAAATTTTTAAATTGTCCATTAAATGAGAAAAATTGTTCAGTTTTTCAAATACAGTGGCTCACAAAAAAAAAAGAGAAATGTAAAGTAAAATAGTTTATTGAAAAAGATAAACATGCTAGAATTCTAGTTTTTAATCTTCATAAAACAGATCTCATTTAGTTTTTAAATATTTTGAAAACATTTTATAATAGTTAATATCTAAAAAATATTTTTTTTTTAATTCACAGCTATTTTATCACTTTTTACTTAAAATCATTTACATTGACATTATTGAAACGAAGTAAAAATCAACATAAATTAATATTTGCTATGGCCAGCCATTCGATCAATCATCACTTAGGAGCATTTTCTTGGTTTGATTTTGGTTTGGTTTGATTTTGGCTAATTTCTGATATAACATTGTATCATACCCTTTCTGATAAGGCTAACATTTTATGAATCATAAAAAATTTGCAGAGTCCTATTAAAATATAGCTATAGATAGTTAGTTAGCTGATAGATAAGCATATACAAGATGGTTGAAGTTTTATTTTTTGGGTTTTAAAAGTTTTTTATATTTAATAAATATACGTATTTGATGTGCATGAGATTATAGTCGTCAGCATAATATAAATAATCTGTATTTAAGATCAATGCATTTAATTTTTCTGGACTTACAGATATATCTATTTTTCCATTTCTATCTTTTACAAATTATGATAGTATCGATATTATACAATATTGTTAATTTAAGTGAATTTTAAATTAGCAATATTATGTATTTCTCAGTTGAAAAGCAGCAAATAAATAATATGTAATATCTACATTTATCCATAAGCTTGATCTGAATATATATTTTCAAAAATTATATTAAAGGGCAATAAAAATAAATAAAATAAATTTATAAAATATTTTTTTCATACAGCAGTGTGAGTTTATCAAAGCATGAAATATTTTTCAATCGCCGATCTCCAATCAGAACGTGAACTGAAGCCAACCTAAAATATTGCATTATAGAGTTTATCGATTAATTAAAAATATTAAATTAAATATTATATTATGAGATCTTTCCATGCATGTGGTCGACTAAGCATCACTGTTTAAAATGATTTTAAGTTTTGCTACTGTAGGCAGACTCTTTGGTATTTGAGATCACCAACAAGTATCACTCAACCAGATACATCCGTTCGCAGCAAGCATATTGGCTTGTTATCGGTGCATGTGAGCTATATACATACTTATATGTGCATATTGTATGTGTGTATTCAGCGATGCCCGATTATCTACTCTCGGATCTTCCACTTATATGCGCTTATGCATATTTTATGATCTTGCCGAGATCCCAAGCGGGGCAAAGCGTCATGCTCTTGTACTCCCAAGACCCATAAAACTTGCCATAGCGAAAAATGCAATATATTACTGCTTAAGTTGTTGTTGCTGCTGCCTGTTGTTGTTGTTGTTGTTGTTGTTGTTGGTGAGTGATGGCCGTATCTAATGTCGGACTGGCTGGGGCTGTCGTGTCGCGGCAGGCGTCAACACTGGCGCGCCAGAATTGGCATTAATGAGTAGACAAAGAGCCAAGCAACAGGCAACAAGCAAAAGCAAGCAGAAGATGAGGAGTGGGAAGAGGAAGAGCAGCCACTTAGCAGCGGAGCAGCGCAGAAAATGCGTCGATCAAATTAACAATTTAATTTCTAAGAAAACTAATTAAAAATCACGCAACGCGCCAAGAGCTCTGCAACTAAAGAGTTCGTGCCTCCACTTAGACCCACCTCACCCGCCCCCCCACGCGCTGTTGCTTCTGCTTCGTCTTGATTGCCAACTGACTGGATGACTTGGCTGAACTGTCTAAATCTTTGTTGTTGCTGTTGCTGTTGCTGTTGCCGTTGCTCGTTGCTGTCCGTGTCTGAGCCAAGTGGCTGCAACATGCGTCAAGCATTCGCAATTAGCGATGTTGCAGCCATCAGTCGCCCATTAAAAGCAGGCAAACATGCGCACACTTGATTTTCCAATCAGAACGCCCCAATAAGAGCCGGGCCTTCACTTCCAACTAGAAGCGGGCTGCCAGTCGACGATGTCAGCAACATTTGTGCCAGAGTCTTTAGCCATGTAACAACAGCAGCAACAACAAATATTAAACCCGTAAGCGAACTGACTTGACGAACAACAACAAGCAAGTTTTTATACTCGATGTGATGTGAGACTCTGTTCAACGCCTCTGCGAATCTATATACCCACATTTTATTAGTGTATGCACATCAACTTGCAACTTGCAACTTGCAATTGCTGTCTGCCAGCGGCTGATGGATGGATTGCCTGTTTGACTGGCTGGCTGGTTGGTTGGCTGGTTGGCTGGTTGGCTGCCCCGTAGCCTCGCCTCAGACACAAGTCTTTGCTCCTTGCTTTGCGATGCCACACATGCTAAGCTATTTCCTAGCCCCGCTCCCTCTACCCAACCTTGCTCCATCCACGCCTCTTGTTTGTTCGTGCTTGTCATGAGTGGCAGCCACTGGGGAGCGGCATGGCGTGATCAGCAGGGAGGACCGTACGCTCTCTGTCTCTCGTCTCTCGTGGCATATCGTCAACATTGACTGCCTGCTAATAGAAGCTCACGCAGCAGAGCCCGGAACATGGACAGACAGCGGAAGGCAGAGGCACGGCAGGGCACGGCCATCATCTTTGGGGCAATCGAAACATTGCTTAGGGCATTGCTGATGTTGCATATAATTAATTTATTATGTTGTTGTTGCCGCCGCAGCCAGAGTTAATGACGTATTTATGGCTGCATTTATAATGCGACTGGACTCGACTGCACCTAAAAGGCTCTGCCTGTTATTAGTTTTGCATTTGAAGCCACACACAATCTCAGCCAAGGCTGCTGATGAGTTGATTTGCACTCTCTCCTATCGAGTAACTAATGGACATGCAACGAGTCCATCCAGTTCAGTCTGTGAAGATGACCAGTTGGGTGGCTTAATCTCACTTTTTATTAACACACTGTGGTGGGTGGGCTACCAAAGCCATGTAATGATGAGAACTTAAGAGATTAAAGGAAAATTGTTCATGAATAGTTTATTTATTTATTTGTATTTGAGGAAATATTTATAAATAATTATTCTGCTACTTTTTAAATCACGTAATCTAAACAGAAATGAATTAATATACATTCTTTGGATTAAGAGTAACTTTGGAAAAGGGTAACAGTCACAGAATTCAATGCAAAACAATTAAATATTAGGTAAAAGAGAGATAATTTAGCTATTTTTGATTAAGACTTCGGTCAGATAAGTATTTAGACTGCTGTCATCTCAGTCGTCTTCTAGACTAAATAGTTGTTTGTCCATAAAGTATTTGTTACAGTATATGTGCTTTAGATTTTTTGATCTATTTGAAAAGTTCTTTGAAATACAATATCGCAAGAAAATATCAAAAGTCAAAGTGAAAATGCAGTTGGTAAAACTTATAAACTTTGACTCCAATGAAGGAAAACTAATGGAGTATATGAGTTACGTACTTATTTATATTTATATTAAATATTATATAGTATATAAATGAACCAAGAATCGAGCTGAAAATTGCCAAGCTTAAGCGAGCGATTAACAAACTATCAAAATTGATCAATGCATTGCAATGGTCGAAAATAGGAATTCAAGAAAGACTTTATTTAATTATGAGAGAGAGACTAGGGATATATAACTGTGCCAAGATCTTCAGCTTCATATGATATATTAGAGATACAGAACTGTGCCTAGACCCTCAGCTTCATTCATATGAATTTAAATATCAATTCTAAATCACGTTTCGACTCAAACTATAATTTAAATTGAAATGTATACTCTAATCTACAGCATGCTGTACAAGTTAAGTAATTTCTACTGAACATTAGAAGCATTGAATCAAAATTGTTACGGGGATATTTCTGTATTGTTAAAATTCGTGCTTTGAAAATGTAAATCAGTTTTGATTAATAGTAATAAAGCATATATATAATAATGAATACACTGTAGACTAAACACTTTAAATTGCGGAAACCTCTTCCAATCAGTTGAAACTAAAAAAAAAATGTATTTAAGTAATACAGGATTGAGGCTTGGTATAAGCTTCCAAATAAAATTTTTTATTACTGCTCTGAAAGTTATCATTAGACAACTTATTTGAAATACCTAGTCAACAACATATTTAAAAGTATTCAAAGCTTTGAATAAAGGCAAAGCAAATTGAGCATTGGAGATTCTACACTAGCCAAAAATACTTCATATTATCCGACCTTCTTTCACTCTACTGAAATTGAAATACAATGAAATATTAGGATATTACATTTATTTTTATAATATGTACATATAATAATGCCATAAGTTCATAACTTTTTATATATCAAAAGACTACAAAATAAGCTAAATGTAAAGCTGAAAACAGAAAATGATGTAAATGACATTGAAAAAAGAAACATCTCCTGTCATTTCTGGACACTCGAGATATGTTCGAAAGAGAACTAAATTTGAAAAGGATAAATTGGAAATTGTAAGAGAGAAAGGCCAAGCCAACACACACACACATGCAACCATTCGCATATATATGTGAGCCACTGTCCGACTGCGCATTTAACGCATACCCAATTTGGTGCCGGCGCCCATTTGGCCTCGAGGTCAGTTTTTAGTAGAGAAGAAGTTCGCATGCCTCACGAATTGTTTTGTGGGCAAATCTGTCACTCGGCCTGTCAAGCTGCCACACACAGGCAGCAACTGAGCTGAACAATGGACCTGACAGCCGACTAGGCCGGTTAAACTTTAGTCTAAAGCAAAAGAGAGAAAAACAAAAAAAAAGAAAAGGAAAAATGATGCGTGGGTCGTTGCAGCTTGCTGCGAAAAATTGATGATGAATACCAAGAACACGACTTTATTCGACTGTAAAAATTCCCTCCGCTTGAAGAAGTGCTCGGCCTACCCAATTAAATATGAAATATGTTTCTTGCCCGCCCGATGACCGCTCAAATATTTTGTGTAAGAACACAAGACCAGCATTGGCATTCTAAGCAGTGTTGTCATTTCTCATTTTTCCGCCAGATTGGCCTTTTTTTTAAAGTTCGTTAGCGGGAAAAATTAGAAAACATCGGAAATACGAATTCTAGACTCGCAGGGGCAAGCTTAGTCAATACAATACAGAGCTTATTATTTTTACTAATATATATTTATATATTATTTTTGATATCTTATATTTGAAGGATTTTACAAGAATTTGATGAAGGCTTTTACAACATAGTAGATTATTATTATTTTTTTTTTACATATTTATTTTTTTTTTCCTATTATTATTTTTATTTTATTTTCTAATTTGACGAGATAATCGAGGAATTGTTATAGTAATAGTTAATTTTATTTATATTAATTTTTTTAAATTTAATAAGTTTATCACTAATTTTTTAAACTTTCTTAATAAATTTATTTTTCCATTATTATTGGTACATCTAGCTCTTTACACTCTAAAAAAAAAAAAATAGCTGGCAACACTGATTGTATGCGAACCCCACTTGAGTGTGGTGAGCTTTGAATTTTTCCCAAACACTGAGCAGAGTAACAACAACTCCCGATTGCCCACAATGCCAATCGCAATCGCTGGCCTCACGCTGATTTCAATTTCTCGAACGCCGCGTGAAACGTTACAAAATTATTATAACGATGACGATTGCCTTTGGTTTTTGGTTTTGCGCATTTCTTGACTTTTTGAATGATACGAACCGAACTGGGGGCACTTTGTCGGCGGCTTTTCTTTATTATTGTGTGCGCGAGGACCGCATGTGGTTGGCGACCAGAGTCAAGGCAGAGGCCCAGTGCATTCGGCTTTCCATTCATGATACGCGCTCACTAATTCAACTCGAAATGTGTGAACAACATTTCGATTTCGATTTCGATTCAGATGCAGCAACTGGACGCTAATGATTAATGTATGAACACTTTGAGTGAGTTATGTGCTCACATCTGTTATATGTATATGCCTGGCATTGGGTATTGAGAATTCAGTAGCCATGCGTCGCTGTCGATCGCGCCGCGTGTCATTAAAGTTGACTTGGGCACAGCTGGAGACGTCCATTCCCTTTCCAGCCTAGAACTCAGCACAGAGAAATGTCGAGTCCGATTTGCCGTCACGAAGCACTCAATAGTGCCTGATAATTGATTTCGCCTGCCTAGAGCCACATTGATGATCGTCATCTCAGTTGTCAATAAATTCCATTTGCCATTGTGAAGAGCATTTGACGTTTGTTATGATCCAAAGAGCTGGAAGCACAATGAGTCAATTAATTGACAGAAATGAACGTTTCCTGTTCATTGTCTGGAGTGTTTTCTGTGAGCTCTATTGATTCTAATCTACGTTTAAAAATATTAAATAATATAAAATATTAAAGATTTAGTACAAGAATTGTATTAAGGAAATGAAGGCTGCAGATCTTTGTAGAAATTTGAATTTTTTGTCTTTTAGCATCACAAATTGATATTATCATTAACAGAGTCTGAATGCATCTCGTTTGATATACTCATAACATATTGATATTATACTTAGCACATGCTAAATATTATTCTTCGTTATCCTAACTGATTTACTTCATATCTGATTGTAGTAGATATAGCTACAACAGTGTTTTTCTTTTTAGAAAATTATAGATTGAAATTTATTTAAAAATAATTATGCTATAATATTTAGTAATGATTATATAACTAATTTCGATCAGTAAAATGCTCTGCATGCATTATTCTCAAGCCTGTATCTTATCTCAAGGATAATCGTATAACAAATATTTTCAATAAATAATTGAAGCATTCCTTTAAGTAATCCTTAAAACACAATTGCAGCAATATTTGATGAGGAGTCAACGTGTGTGAAGATACAGTACGAACCGGTTATAACGACTCCACTTATAGCGTTCATCTGGCTATTGCGAGGAAAATTCTGGTCTTAAGCTATTTAGATTATTTTTATAGCGTTTTCCGATTGTCCCTTGAGCGTCGCTATATTCTACAGTAGTTCATAAAAATGTATATCAATTCTGCATTCCTTGGAGATTTGGCAAAGCAATGATCTTACAACCAGCTCATCAATTAATATCATATCATATTAACCACATTAGAAGAGCTTAAGGACTAGATCTGAGCTGCTTGCAATTCGTTATTCAATTATTTACCAAATCAAAAACCTCAATTCTTATCTAAGGATTTGGATACTTATATAGCTGATCTCGATTCCATGAAATATATGATTATATAACTGGATTTCACTTTGCTCAACCTGTTTATTGAATTTTCTCAACTACCCACAAGCACAGAGACACATACGTACATATATATCCATTTCTATCTATAGCAATAGAACTCTCTGCAGCATACAGCGAGAGACACATAAATAACCAAACGTGGACTGAGGCGCAATCGCATAATAGAAAATGTCGCTAAATGGCAAACAGCCCTGTGTGACGAACCCACTGAGCACTGAGGGCAGCAGAGGAGCACTTGTTTTATTGTTGGCAATATTTCTGAATGCAGACGACGAGGCAGCTGGAACTGGAGTTGGAACTGGAACAGGAACTGTAGCCGGCACTGGGTCTGCCAGTTGCCTCTCGACTCTGGTTGAGAGCGTCAAAAGACGTTAATCACGTTGAGTTATGTGACGTTCTTATATCTGAGCCACCAAGTGTCACGTACGCATTTGTTTCGAACGAGCGGGGGCGACTGCATGAGTCGTGGGGGCGTGGCTACTCCTGCTGCTGCTGTTGCAATTTTGCAGTTCTTCTTTTTACTTTCTTTTGGCTGAGTCTGAGTTTATCGCTGTTTTCCAGCAGCAGCAGCAGCAGCAGCCGCTCAGCCACAGATGATCCAGAATCCCAGCCACCCTTTGCGCAGGAGACCAGACAACAACATATGCCACACACTCCGAAGTTCGGAGATTATTCTGAAAAGTTTTTGTGATTTTTTATGCTGTTGTTGCCACAGCACAAAAGAGATTTTTCTTTGCTTTTGTCATATGTGTGTGTGTGTTGTGTGTGTTGTGTAACGTTCATTGTTTCTTTTGCCATTGTCAACACTCTTGTGTGTCTCGTGTTTTGTGTCTCGTTATTTACCAGGCACCGCCGCACCACCTACCAAACCAGCTGCCCTGTTGCGGCTGCGGCTGTGGCTGTGTTGGGCGCAAATTGCACTTTTGTAAAAACAAATGGAAGAAACAATGCCAGAAGCAAAAACATTTTTCCATTTAGCTTCCTGCCCAGTTGCTCTCGCAAGGGCTTTCGAATTTGTCTAACCTTCATCTCTCTCTCTCTTTTCTTTTTACTTAGCAGCTTTATTCTCCTTTTGCTTAACTTTTCACTTTTGCGACCCGAAGCTCGAAGCCGGAGCTAAACTTTTGTTGTCGCCTATTTGGCTGCCGTTGACAGTTTAACTTGTGCAACTTACGCAATTCTCGATTTGTTCCTTTTTATCATGTGCAATTCGTCTCTTCGACGAGATGAGGAATCAGATGTCAGTTTCCATTTGCTGCAGCTGCTGATTGGGAAAGTTCCCTGTGAATGGGTTTTACCACTTGCCATACATATGCATATGGTATATCTATTGTTTGGTTAGTGCTTTTTGTCATATTCCAAAGACTTTCAAAATTAATTCTGATGAACTCGACTTGGCTAGAAATATTTCTAATCAAAACTTTTGCTCTTTGGCTTGTATTATTTTGAGCAATATTTGCTCTTATTTTTCGAAATCATCTAAGTATAAGATATGTGTATAATTATAGAAACCTGTATTAAATATAGAAACATGTAAAACTCAGATATGTATTGTCCTTTGTTTAATATATGTAATGTTTATAGATCTACAGGCATGAGTAGAATATGCAAGATTATAAACATTTCTTAAGATCTGATTTGTTTCTTAAAAAATACAAATTTATTTAATTTTTTTATATGTATCTAATCCAGCTAGAATGTTCATATGTACATATATTCAAAGTCTGACGAACAGCCATGCAAACATTATATTGAATCTTATAACCCAACTTTACCTCAACATTATCGTCCTAGAACATAAGTTTACAATTAATTGTTGTCTGTTTACTTGTGATCTTTGCACAAAGTTAAGACAGTGAAATATAATTATAGTTTCTTCTTCCAAAATTAAAACTAAAGTATAAAATGTTCTTATATCAAGCTAGCCCTTATTCATCTACCCATATTCATCTAATGATGTGACTTAATCGATTATTTTGCTTCGACGTCACAACGGCATATGATGACAACGTAGCGTGAGTTTGCCATAGTTGGCATTAAACATTGTTGCAACTTTGTTAATCATGCGGAATTGCAGTCATTGACTTTTGTTATGTCGGATGTGTTAACTTATAAGTGAATATCATTATTTGCTACACAAGAAAAATTAAAACTAAATTTTAAAGTAGAAATACAAAAAGCCTCATGGTTACATTTTGCATTTACAGACCATTTCAAACAAAGACTTGTGGAAGAAGAAATGAATAAATTGAAATCAATATATAATAATTACATCTTTTTTCGATTGAGTATTTTCTCAAGAGTTGTACAATCATCCAAAATATTATGCAAAACTTTGAATGTAATAAACAACTCAATATTGACAAAATATTATTTTTAAATGAAAAACAATTTTAATTAATACAAAATCGTTATACCCTGATTTCCCCTTTTTCAATGGGTTCAGGGTATAATAACTTTTTATGTATTTCTGTTAATTTGATTTTTTTACGTGTGAATTATATTAATATTTCATATTTAATAAAAGAAAAGTAAATAAATAAATAAATTTAAATTGAACTTCTCTTTCAAGATGAGTAGCTTATTTAATTGTAATATATTTTGAATTCCTATAAAAACACTTAATTAATATTCTGATATTTATTTATTTATTGTATATTTGTCTGTCTGTCAAGCAGCATCTTTTTAACCCTCAATCAACAGATTAATAATTAATAATATTTTTTAACTAAATAAACTGCCGAAATAGTTGGGCAGCTCCCAACAATATAATGAAATTTCTTCTCTTCATATTGCTGTATTTAATATTAATTACATTTGAATATTAATTACAGATTGCAATTAATATATGTATAAAGAAATATATCATTACATCATGTGCCCAAAGTGGGGCACATCATTTGTCTGAGGCACAGCGGGTCGAGTGCAAGTGGCCAAAACACGAATATTCATTCAGAATCGAAGGCGCTGAAGGCGTCCCATAATCACATGTTGTAATTATGTATTATTTATTCTTATTTATTGTACATTGCTCGCAACTCACAGAGAACTGAGAACTGAGCACTGGGCACTGGGCACTGTGGGCCGCAACTTTACTGATTTATCGTTGATAAATTTATGAAACTTTTTATCTCGACCCTTTTGGGCCTGTCCAGCTGGCGGTGAGCGGTCAGTGGCCAATGGACAGGCTATGAGCCATGAGCCGTGAGCCGTGAGCTGGGACAGCCTGTGGAAACTCATCAATATCATTAATCATAAAATTAAGCATCATTTATATTAATTTATTATTGTGCGGCAGAAATTTCAGCGGCGCTCGCTGCAGCTCCACTGATTTATCACATAATGTTCATTATCATGATGATGTTGTGCTCATTTCGACAGAGCCATCTCTCTCGCTCTCACTCATTCATTCGGCAATGCCTTGCCCATCATTAATCAGCTGCTGCTGCTGTTGCTGCTGCTGCAGAGCGAGGGGCGTGAGAGAGAGAGAGAGAGAGAGTATTTCGACTTCGACTTGGACTTCGACTGTTGTTCGTTTGTCATTAGCTGCCGCTGTTGTTGCCCTTCGCTTCGTGCTGCTTGGGGCGCTGTAATTAATTATGGGCCTTTGTGCCGTGCCGACGATTTTCAGTGCTTTATGCTTATGAAAAATTACATATAAATTGGAAACACTTAATCATTTCGATTTACATTTTAATTAAAATATTATACATCAAAACAAGACTGCAATGATGCAGCCCATTAACATAATTCCAATCGAAGCTCGAACCAAAGCTGATTTCTCAAATGCTCAACCATTACCCCGATCTGGTTTCATTTCCATGCAGCCGAACATGCATTCTGAGGGCGTGTCTGCTCGTAGGGGTGTCAAAGTGCAGGACAATGAAAAATAATAATGGAATCCTTTTCGTTTAACAGCCCAAACGAGCTGGGACCAAAGGCCAGCCAAATACAAAAGAGACAGAGAGGCAGAAGGACAGAAGGAGAGTTTGGGCCAGCACAATCGAAAGCAGAGTTCGTAGAGTGAACGACGTGCTGGCCAATTCACAATTTAACAAACTAATAAATATTTGTTGGCTTCCGGTGTGCTCAAAGGGATGTGCGAGCCAAGCCAAGCCGAGCGCAGTCCAAAAATAGAGCGATTCCCTTGGCAGAGGCGAGCCGGAGCCAGCTGAAGCTGGAGCAACAGAACAACAGGCTGGCAGAGGGAAGAGCAAGAGCACAAATATAAATCAAAGGTTGTGCTAAACTTTTGGCCTGCTCGATGTCGTTGCCAGAATAACAAGGTTCGCGAACAGATGGAGCGGGGGTTGGAGGGAGGCGAGAGCAGGCGAGGATCAGGGGATGAGCTGAAAGAGCTGTGGTGGGGCTGATAGCTGATAGCTGATAGCTGGGTAGGCGACTTTTGCCAGCTTGATAACTTGATAGGTGCTGCACATTCTTGTTGTTCTTGTCGTCGCTGTGTTGTGCTGCTGTTGGCTCCAACAAGGACACTTTGGTGTTGGTTTAAGGAGCCGACGCTCTCGCACATGGCTTGCAACTGCCAGGCTGTCGGATATGCACTGACATAAATTGCTTCAGCTGACAACGGCAGCGGCAGAGGCAGCTTGAGGGGAAGCAGAAGATACTGCAGCTACCAGGGAACCTTGCCCCATGATTACTGCTTGCTTGGTGGCCAGCCAGCCAGCCAGCCAGACAGACAGACAGAGAGCCTGCCAGCCTGCCAAGGCAATAACTTTTCGCCTGGCCTTCGCTTTACTTTCCTTTCCTATCCTGTTCTATCCTGAACCCATACTATCTGCCGTTTGGGGGCACCGTCTGCGCTTTGGGGTAAAATTAATATTAAAATGGAAGCATCGGCTTCCATCGTCGGACGCATTGCAATGCAAGGACCCCATGGATATACCAAGTGGAGGCGAGCAACGGGTATGGCTAACGCCAGTCAGTGCCAGGCCAAAGGACATTTCCAATTTATTTACGCTCAGAGGCACTTTGTCTGCTTCGCCTTGCCTCTGCCCAACCTCACTCTCTCTCTCTCTCTCTCTCTGCTCAACTACTCCTTCTGCCAATCTTTGGCGCTCTCTTTGCTGCTACGCTTTTTGCACTGCGTATGACAGTATTTGTGTAGTCTGTCAGCCGAAGAGCCAAACGGCTGGGGGAGGAGGTCGTCACAGAGTGCACAGTTCCGACTCTTTAGACTAGTGGCCTTTCGTTCCTTTTCAGCTCGGTTCGGTTCTGCTTTTTTTCTTTCGTACTTCACAGAGCTGCTCGTTCACATTTTGACAGCAAAATGTTCCTTCTGGTTGTGTTAGTGTGAAAAGTGTTGAAAGGTGTGAAAATGAAAATTTACTACTTACCGCTAAGATTTATATTCTCAATTTTTTTTTGTTGTTGTTGCAGTTTTTGTCCCCTTCGTGCTGGACAAGCTGGCGAACAAATGTGGAAAAGACTTTTATGACGCGAGCTCAAAGCGTCATGAAGATGTCGTTGTTTCTCTCTCTCTCTATCTATCTCTCTGTTCTGGTCAGTTTATTTTCTAGCCACAATTTATTATAGCATCCATGGCAAACGGTTCAGCCACAGGGCTCTCTTTCGATGTATGCGGCTTGCTTTTATTTAAAACTGTGTGAGAAGTGTTTTATTAGTTGAGCTAAGCTATTTTATTTTATTTTAATTATTATTTTATTAATTGATTTTTTTTTAACTTTTTTAACGATTTGGAGTATTTTTAAATATAAATAATTCTATTTTATAAATAATACTTTGTCATAACATATTAAAATATGCCCATTTGGATTGATGATACTAATGCAATAAATGCTCTGTACTTTTTTGGTTAATCAATTACATTTTGTAGTTTTACTTAAGTTTAAGTCTACTTTTGT
Organism: Drosophila koepferae; assembly: GCA_030914345.1. Lineage (NCBI taxonomy): Eukaryota > Metazoa > Arthropoda > Insecta > Diptera > Drosophilidae > Drosophila > Drosophila koepferae. Next base: position 2,147,344 of record JAUESR010000198.1, on the reverse strand, counting down.
TAAAACATTTAAATAAATACAACAAAAATATTTATATATACATGTACATATGTCGTATCGGTGTGGCATTAGGACGTTGTGTTAGTTATTATGTTGCGATTGACAGTTGCAGTAGTATTAAAGAGAAACTGACAAGTAGCGCTATAGGTAGGCCATAGGTTTTGCTGAACGTGGTCTTGGATGTCCTTCACAGAGAGTTGCTATGATATTGATGAACGATAATATGCAACCAAGAGGCAGTTTGACAGGAGAGCCGAAATAGGGCACTTAATCAGAGACGGTTGAGTAAGAAGGACGTTTTGGTAATAGAAGTCGGCGACACCGAGAATTCGTTGCCAAGCTAACATATAATGGAAGGCGAAAATAAAAAATAATAATCGATAAGAGTTAATCACATTTCCTCGTCAAGGCTACGGCGTAATAAACAAAAAACACAAAGTAATTTATTATATATATTTTACAATCTTTACTCAATCATACTTACATTTCTTATTTTTTAGCGATGATCATTCAAATTCTTGAGTAATGCCTGTCTTGAATATATTCCATATCACTTATCCCTTGGGGAAAATATTTCAATTGTTAATCAAACTACATAAATATATATTCATTTATTCTCATATATCCATAAATTGATCACATCTATTGTATTTGATATAAATATACATTAACATTATTTTCAACAGTAAGTAGAATAAGAAAGATAAATGATATTAAATGAGAGATAAAGTGCAATAATTTGAAAATAATGTCTATTCAATAAAAATGTGATTTATGTTGCTGCTGTGATTTTAGATTATACAAATTTATTGATCAACTGGTTATAGAAGATTGATTATAGAATTTTAATTTCTAATTCTCAAGCGTTGATTTTTCAATCCGTCTATAATTCATTACTTCATCACACTTTATTTTATATAAGGAATGTATTTATATTTGTTTCCCTGTATAAAAAGAGTTAATAACTTTAAGATTCACTAATAAATAAAAATTTGCTGAAATGATGCGGAATCAAATTTCATTTATATTAGGATGATAAAATAGAGTACAATGGCAAAATGAATTGTGTTGCTCGTATGATGCTAGAAATTTTCTAACGAATATTAGCTTACCAAAAATTCTTAAGCTAAAAATGTTCTTTATATATTTTAGAATATGTGTACCAAACTGCGCCAAACTCAATATCAACTTTTGAGCTCTATAGTAATTGACTACAAATCTCTATAGTTTCCTAAATATCTTAAAGTTTCCCAATATTATCCAACATTCCTCAGTCAGGTATAACTTTTCTCTCTGCTTACTGAACTCGAACTTTCTCTCTGCTTCAGCTGCTGTCATCGATTGGCAACGCCGTCTGACACATCCCACAACATGAAGGACATCAAATCGTGCTTTCCGGTACGCACATGATAAATTATTGTCTCCAGCTTGTCCACAATGGAATGCTGCGACTATGGAGCTAACTTCCATCGAGTACACTGGGTGCACAATTTACATTCAAGTGGCAAGAGAAATAAAAGAAAGGACGACTCAACAGAAGGACTCGGGGCAAGCGAGGCAGGGGAAGAGCCGAGGACTCGAACAGCTTTCAAGAGCGACGCGTAAGTGCAGCGGTAAACAAGTTGCTGTCCAGAAGCCAGAGCTGAATCAGTTGAACTAGAGGGTGAACTCCCACTCCCTTCCAGCCAGCTTTCCAGCTTCTTGGCTCGGCCACGCCCAGTTGGGCAAAATGTTTGTTGCAGCGACCGAGCTCAACGGGCGGCGCCATTTACCAAGTGTCAAAAGCAAAGCTAAAGCCATTGTCGACATGACTTTGGACAACAACAGCAACAACAACTGGAACATACTAAAATAAACAACAACATCTGGCCAAAAGTGAAATGCTGCGTTGGCAATTGCTGAGGAGTTGCCAGAAACTTTGGGTCCTGGCCCTCGTTCGTCTGTCTGTCTGTCTGTCTGTCCGTCTGACTGGAGAACAGCATGTGTCAGCTTTGCTGGCGATTTTTCCTCTCTGCGGGCCAGCAGAGGGGCACTGAGAGTGAAACGTTAGAAAACTGGGTGACAAGTAACCGGAAAATGTATTTTATTGTTTGCATCCGGGCATTTCATTCTGCTCAACAACAGCACCACGCCCCCACACCGGTCAGGGGTCCGCCTCTCATCTGCCCACTGCCAAATCCAGCAAATGTCCCACTAAATTTGTCATGTAATTGATAATATTGCACTTCTTTCGCATTGACTCGTTGGTGGGCGGTTAAAAAGTTCAACAGGATAACAAAGGAATAAACAAATTTGAGTTAGCTCTGTGCTTCCTAACCAGACATTAAGATAATTCATTCTTATAGTCGTTTATTTGAGTGAAAGGAGCATATTAGTTCTGAGCTATCTGAATCGAAGTAAACCCTATCTATCACGAAGTAAACCCAATTTAATGGATCGAAATGGTTCTGCTCAGAATATGATAGAATGCACGCATTTGAATGGAAAGGGAAAAGTCTCCACAAAATGTTTTGCTCAAAATCTTTTGTGTTATTTGACGGATTTTAATATATTTTACATATTCCATTAAATAGTTATAAATGTGGAAAAATACAAACTCATTCAAGTCTGATAACTGACTTAAATAAAAAGAGTTTAGTAAAATTTGGAGTGAGTATCCAAAGGGTAAAAAATTACTAAACATTTTATAGAGTACAAAGCTTCAAAGATAGATGGGATATAATTATATAACTGAATAACTATAATAATTATTGATTTGGTAAACTTCAATAGAATATCAAACCTCCAGCTATCATCGATACTGAAAATCCTATGTAATGGGCGGACGATCGGACTGATTTATGAGACGAGTATAGTTGATTTTGATGTACTGCGTAAGGAGTTTCCTACTCCTCGTCGTCCGTTGATCTATTTCGCTTAAAGAAATCGATCTGACAGTTACCAATTACTAGTTACTAAAAGGATTCTGAAATGCGAACAGAAAAGCTTTATACTCGTAAACACAATCATTAATAAATTAAATAAAAACTTAAAAAAAAAATTAAATTAAAATAAAGAAATATTCTTTATAAAACTTTATTTTGCTTTTAAAATATTTGTTATTAACATTTAAAAAAATTTTAAAGTAATCTTAATAAAGGTGTACGTCAAGTTTGTATATTAAATAATTCATAATTGGGATTTCAAAATAAATAATAAATTTCCAGCAACTTATCTAGAGAGTATCTACGACTCGTGCATTTTCAGTCAAACAATTGTGAATATAGCGAATAATGTGGCACAACATAGTTGATTTGCACACAACAGAGATTCTCGTACACCTCTTGAACCGAATGCCAAGTTGATAGATTGTTCAAATGTGCTGCGTATGAGCGAATGAATGAGCGAATGAATGAATGAATGAAGAAATGGACGAGCCACGTGATGTGCCAGCCGTTTGCCTGATGCTGCCTGCTCGGCGCTCCAGAGATTGATGGTCAAAATGGCTGTTGATACATTGTCGAAGAGAGAGAGTGAGAGAGAGAGAGAGAGAGAGAGATAGAGTGAGGGGAAGAGAAAGTGCTGGCAGCAACAGCAGCAGCAGCAGCGACTGATGGCTGCTGCTCAGCTTCGAGTTCAATGAAGAAAAATAATCACCCAACATCATTTATTCTCCGTTTTGCCTGCCGCCGCTGTACAACACCCATCAATCTTTGTTGTTGGCCAAAGTGGGCAACAACAGCAACAGCAACAACTGAAGAGAAGCAACAACTATCGACCATGACCATGCTCCGACTGCTGATGTATATATACTCGTATACTTTGCAACTTGACAGCTACTGACATGGACACCAAAGCTTTGGCTTTGGCTCTGGCTCTGGCTCTGGGTCTGGCTCTGGCACAGCTGACAGACGACGACTTTTGACGTTTGCCTGCAATTAACGGATGTGCCCCCTGTCAGCCAGGTTCCTTCGCCCCTCTCAGCTAACTTTGAGCAGTGTTGAAAAATGGCTGCAGCTGCAGGTGAAAATGGGCACAGCGAATGCTGCCTAATGTCTTGACAGCCGTCGAGCTGAGTCGCCCATCTTCCATCTATCAGGCCATTTTAATCATTAATTTCAAGGCCCACACACAGAGAGAGATAGGGCGAGAGAGAGAGAGCGGGAGAGAGAGAGGTCTATGAGTGTATAAAACACTCTGTTCTGTTCATGTCCTTGTTTGCCAAGACTAATTTGTTGGCCGGGTCGCCAACTATTTTATGTTGGCAAGATTTGATCCTTGCAGCGTTGCCTCATTTTGTTGCAAGTCACTTGAAAAGTCGTTTATCATTCAGTTTTTGCTTTTTTGATGAGCAAAGACCCATGTCTCTCACACATGGCGAATGCTGAATGGAAAACGGCGAATGGCTCCTCCAACGGCCGCATCAATGTCAGCCTCAGACGGCACATAAACGACGATAGCCGGAGGAGTGGGGAATGCGATGGCGTTGAATGATACTCTAGTGGGTGTGGCAGAGGCTGTGGCATTCGCAAATAGATGAGAATGCGAAGACTCAAGAAGTAGCGGAACGATAAGAAAATTACGCTTTTAAATATTCATCGTGCTCTATGATGACTAGATAAATAAAATTAGTTGCAATACTGGAATATTTATTCTTTTACATACAAATAAACTTGATGCTAAGGAACGAAAGTGAAATTTCTAGAAAACTAAAGAGAACTATTGATTGGAAAAAGTAATGGATATTTGTAAACCACCTAGGACATTGGCGTCGTATTCCATTCAAGATATCCGACTACAAACTATTGATCTTAACTAAAAATATTAACAATTCATGAGCTGACTCGCATCTACTTGACCTATTTTCATGCAAGTATACGAAATTATATTAGTTACGTAATGTGTCAATTTAATATACATATGTATATGCTAAGCTTATTGAGGTTTTCAAAGAGGAGTGGGCCCAAATAGATCAATTACATATTGGAAAACCTTAATTTAAATGCTTAACCGGTCATAAACAATTAAAAAAATACATTTGGTATTAGATTTTCAAAAAATTTCTAAAGAACTTATTTTAATTAATAATCCCAATAATGAAACTTATTACTTTAAAAATTGTATAAGAAACTAAAAACATACATATTTATTTTTGGCATTGTTAATACATTGCATTGTAGGGAAACTTTTATTGGGCACTAAAAGAAAAGAAGACATCGGGGTATTTTGATACATTGTAAATAATCGCTTCTAATTAGCCACAACAACAATACTAGAATTTCTATATATTATGAGTGAATTCAATACGAAAATCAAGCTAAAATTTGAAAATATTAATTTTGACAAAGCTCCTTACCTATCACAAGCACTGCTATTTTTGTGCAAAGCTGCGCATATTGTATATATATATTTATAATATATATTCCTATTTATATACATATATAATTGTATAATAATAAATTATGCAGTCTGATAATTCGCGAGTTAATCCCTAATTAAATTATAATCATTTTACTTCTTCATACAAGATGTCAGACCATAACTTCACGTGAGACAATGTCTAGCGCGCAGCCAGCTTCAATTTGCGCAGCTCAAATTATAAATGGGAGGGAAATCACACATAAATATATAACGTAGCACGTGAAGTTGGCAGCGAGTGTTGTGTATCCTAGACATTAACCAGCGTGGACATGTTAGCGGAGACACACACCACGAGCGAGGAATTTTAGGTTCCACAACAATTTCTACTGAATGCGAAGCGAATAGATTTTCGTTAAAATCGCAAATCAAATCAATGCACCAAAATATTAGGTACTATTTAGGTACAGCAATTTAGGTACATCTATGGAGAGCTGAATACAAACACTTGGAAACAAACATATGAGATGGAATATATAAGAGTACAAGCAATTATTCCACGCTATTCAAATATTGTGAAATAAATATGATTAAATACCAATTTAATAAATAAAACTGTTATTTTTAATTTCAATTCATTAATTAGTATCATATGTATTCAATGCTGGGGATATGTAATCTAATCAAACGTACCAAACATTTCCATAGTAAATTTATTTTCGCACAAGATTCGAATAATCTCCATTTTGAGAGCTGAGCTAACAAATAAATCATATGTGCATAATATATTTATAAAAATAGACTTGAACGATATTTTAACAATTAATGCGATTATATCTGTCTTGCATAACATGTTCTATCTAAGTATTTTATCTATATTTAGTGTTGGGCTGAAAGATAAGTAAAAGTTTATTTTCTCAGAGTTAGAAAAAAACTGATACCAATATGATATACATAAGTCTATATATATATATATATATATATATATATATATATATATATATATATATATATATATATATATATATATATATATATATATATATATATATATATATATATATATATATATATATATATATATATATATATATATATATATATATATATATATATATATATATATATATATATATATATATATTTGATAAACAATGAATTGCTGCTTTCTTTGATATATTGACCTTTGTGTCTCCCAGTCAAATGATTCGGAATTCAAATTACCAATATATTTATACAAATTGAGGTCAACAACTTTTTGGCAAATACATAACATCCATAAACTATACTCTAAACTATGAACTTTAAAACTAAGTAGAATAATCTATTATATAAATGTCAAAATGTGATCCAAATTATATAATAGGCTTCAATTTATGTTATTTAAAGTTGAATCAAAAATCCATTTATATATTCAAGATATTTTTATTGCCACTTTGGGAATATTGTTGCGAAAAAATCAGAATTGTTTATAAATAATATTCCTAGTGGAGTCTGTGAAACAATTGAATAGGGCAAGCCATATTAAATATTTTCATAGATATGTATCTTTCGGACTTACCCCATCTTCAATAGTCCCGCGCATCTATATCTTTGCCCTTAATTTGTGTTTCTCAGTGTTTCATCTGCTCCTTTGCTAATCATTTTCATCCTCATCGTCGTTGGGTCGCTGCATGTAGTGCAGAAATTGATCGGCCATATGCCAATACCAGTGCAACTTGACCAGCTCCAGGCCCCCCTTGTCCGCTATCCAAATCTGTCCATTCTCGCCACACTCGATCGCCTTGACAATGTTCTTGGCACAGATCCTAGGCGATTGGCAAGGAGCCGTGCGCAGGCGATCGGCAAAGGACTGGCCATAGCTGAGAAAGGCGGTGAGCTCTCGGTCTACGAAAAGCTTGGTGGGACCACAGCACACGGCCATCACAGCGACTCCATTCTGGTTATAGTACAAGGGATCCTATAAGAAAATACATATAATTATATTCATCAAGATATTTGTAGTCAAAAGACTTGCCGCTAGACTTCTGGTAAAGCCAATCACACCGAACTTGGATGCGCTGTAGGCACAGAAGACGGGCGACGGATCCAAGCCCACCACAGAGGTCACATTCACAATCATGCCGCCCTTGCCCAGCTGCTGCTTGTCCATGTAGGGCAGCACCGTGGCGCAAGTGTTCATCATGCCCGTTAGATTGGTGCTGATCGTGGCATCGATGTCCTGCTCGTCGCAGAGCGTGGCCCCATTGATGAGCACGTCGATGTAGTCCATTTGCACCATGACCTCGTCAAAGTACTGCTTCATGTCCTCGCGCGCCATGGTCACATCGTAGGTCCAGAAGAAGATCTGTGTGCTGTGCTTGATCGACTGCAGCTGGGCAATGGCCTGCGGGTTCTCCATTCTGTGAAGGATGGCGAGTTTCTGAAGGGATTCAAATGTTATTATAGACTGCACATTGAAGTAATGCTCCAATACTCACTGCAATATTCTTGCTCATCAGCACTTTGCAGGCCTCCAGCGAGATGCCTCCGCAGTCGGCCACATAGCAGATGTGTTTGCCTGCCAAATCGTACATATTTTACTTAACGCTCCGACCTCTGTTTTATCACTGAAGCTTTCGAATTGTGCATTTGCTTAACCCACTTCAAAATATTTTATTTCACTTTTTTTTTATCTATTTAATTAAATGGACAGCTTATCTCTTCCCTGTTGCGTCCATTGCTCTGATTCTCTATTTCCATTTCTTAATAAACACTTATTGTTGATGCATAATACGAAAGCAGAAAACAAACCTTAACAAATAACAGCTTTGTTATTATTGTTATGGTCTTATGTACTTAGGAGAATATGATCTATAATTGAATGCTTTGAATGGGAATTTTATTTATTGACTTTTTGCTTTGAAAACTATCGGCTGATGAAATCAAATGGGGTATTCCAATCAGATTCAGTTTGACTCTTAGATCAGCAAAATATCTTGATGAAATTATAATACATGTGTAAACTCTAGACTGAGCATTGGATATTACATATACTTATTATGCTATATTCCATATTTCACATTTCTTTCATTTATAAATATAATTATCTTAATCTCTTATTATACATATTTTTTCGCATATATCAGTGTTGCCAAATCAGCTTTTTCCCGTCAAAGCTGGCCTTTTGAAAACAGCGGGCAACGGGAATTCTGGTTTTTAAAGAAAATATTTTTTATTTTTTTTATTTTTTTTTTATTTTTACTGAGCAATTTATCATTGTAGTTGAATAAACACCAAATAGTTCACAGTGGAACTAACTTACCAGAATTATGATTATTAAACTTGAATATCGAACTAAGTTCGTTCAAATAGCTCAATTGATCTTTTTGTGAACATTGTTATTAAACTCTTTGATTCTGGCGAAACAACTGCGAAGTTAAGTGATTTGCGTGCCAATACCGCCACTAAAAACAGCATAATGCGGAAGGAGAATTTCAGGAAAAAAAAAGATTCATTTTGCTGGAATTACTACATAAACAGCGGTGCACCTGGGAGTTCTTTGAAGATGCAGAGAACAAAATGCTCAAACATTAGAAGAAACGTTTTGGCAGCAAATGTTAGCCTTCAAAATATAGCCTTCTAATGGACGAATTAACTGATATTAGTGTCGTCAAACTTCTTGGTAAGTTTTTATTTTATAACATTTCAAAAATAATGATTAGTGTATATACATATATGTATGTACATTTGTTGTAGGGTTCGCAATTAACTATTTTTCAGTGCAGCATGAGCGTATTGTGTCCACATTTTTGGGAATTGTCTCTTTAGAAAATGGTAATGCATCGACAATTGCAGATGGAGAAATGAGAAATGAGTTGAGCTGGCATAAGTTAAACATACATAATTTAATGGGAATTGGTACAGACAATGCGAATGTGATGATTGGATCGCAAAAATTAGTTTACACTGAGATGAAGAGAGATGGTCCGTTCCTTATATAAATTAAATGTATTTGCCACTCGGTCCAACTAGCTGTTAGCCACGGTTGCAGATATTGTTTGCCGGTTAAGTTGGAATTTGTAGTTTATGAAAGTTCTATTAGACAATTGAAATATAAAGAAATTTATATGTCGATTAATGATGATGATATACTTATATATGTATGTACAAATGTGTTCTGTGACTCGTGTCGTTAAATATTTGTTTGCTTGCCGCTGGTTCCTCTAATCTTAATGTTAATACTAATTTATGTTTGTGTGGATTAAAATCCTATTAATATTCGAAACTAACTAATCATTTTGATTATTGTTTAAGACACCATTGAAAATCCCCAAAGTATCAAACACGAGATGGGTTTCAGTAGAATTGGCAGTCACCAGAATTTAAGATCAGTGGCAGGAATTAAAATTACACTATAATATGGCTGCCCAGGACGAGATATGTCTTAAGGTCCAACGATACGATATGTAGCACAAATTTTTTGTATTTGAACAAATGCTTTCAAAGCAATTCCACCGTTACAGAATTACTCAATGAGCTTAACTTGGCCATTAATTTCATTAAAAAGAAAATAATTCCTGAAGACGCCAGTATTTATATTCTTGAAATTTAAGACTGCACAATATATAGTAAAAGATTTACATCTGGGATATGAATTTGAAAAACATATGAAGTTGATGGAAGACGAAAATTTAAAGAAATCAATTCGAGATACTTGTGCTAATTTCTTAACAAAGCAATTCAAAAGAAGGTATATAGCTCATTTGATAGCATGCTCAGTTAAGTTAATATTTTGAAAACAAAACTACACAAAAAAATGAATATTGGCATGCGTAACTCAATTTTAAGCGTCAGGTAAATATATATTGTAAAACTAATATTTCAAAGTAAATAATTAAATGTATTTATTTACAGATATGGTTTGGCACTATGGAAGCATATGAAAAAAAAATATGTAAAAATATAGCCCTGAAAACTAATTTTAAAAAACAAGCTTTTTTCAGATTTTATTTCAAAAAATTTCCGTTGTTTTTTTACTAGCTTCCCGCTAAAAGCAGCTTTCTTACTCAACAAAAGTTGGCAACACATATTTTCATTGTAGCGCGAATTTTCTTTAAATAAAAAACCAAGCATACTTTTGAGCTGAATATTTTAAGTAGATTTTATAGCAGTCACCTTTTGCGCGGCGTCAACAAAGCATTTCGAAAAGTACGCATAAATGAATGCGTTTGCAGCCAACTTCATGCTGCGCACATTTTGTGCTCACATTGGGCGCGCATGTACTTATAAAAGCTTTAGCAAAGACATAAACCCACACAGAAGAGGCATTAGCCAAGACACTCAGTGTGCCAGCTTAAGAGACAAGAATTTTACTATTTAAATCTGTGTATTTGAATTAGACAACGTTATTTGATTATTTAACTTATTAAATATGAAAAATCCGCGTGTAATGTTTTTTTTTTTATATAGATAATATTGTTGACCGAAGCTATCCTTGGCCTTAGAAAGTTCTCAATGTTACACATTTCGTTATAGTATATAACAATTTAAACTTTCAGATTCTTTCAAAAACTAAATTTCGAAACGACTATTAGATTGATCAGTTTAAAATAGAATTAATTTGCTTAAATTTAATTTATTTTGAACAAAGTCTATAATTAAGTCTGTAATTAGTATATGTTTAATTATTTATTCAAAATTTTTATGCAAATAATATTTGAATATTTTTTTCTTATATTCGCTGAAAAATTTATAAATATCTATGTGTATTTAGTGCAAATTCCAAATTGAAAATATTAAATAAAATATTTTTGGGTAAATTAAACACTTTTAAATCTAATAAATATACTACAAATCCAAAATATAAATTATTTAATGTATATTTAAAATCATTATCACTATCCAAGTCTCTTTCATCAAACAAAGCATTGGGCATGAATATCACCTCATTCCACTTGCAAATTCACTTAACTCTTTACATACATCTAATACTTATAAACGCCCAACTTGAGCATCTGCCAGACCATGCATTTTCATTTTCATTACCTAAACCACGCACATGTTCACAATACATATGTATATAAATTCATCTCATTTTCAACCTAAGCATTCTCTATGGTCACTCTACATAATTTCACTTTCACACTTTTTCTAGTATTTGTCAATTCATCCTAATAAATATATGTGAAAAAAATATTTGATAATATATACAAATAAAATAGTTCAAGTCACGTCATGTCCAATATGAAAGTAAAGCAGTCCTACAAGATATATATAGATCGGATTATTGATTACCAATTTGTAATCTATTTATTTATTTTATTTTTTAGAACAATATGCTCCATTATTCCTTACCATCTTCGTGTTATCAGCTTAGTTTTCATGGTTAAATACATAATAACATTTCTTACCATTCAGCATCAAACTTCTCAGACATTTAAAATTTCATTCAAGCCTTTTACTTACCAATTTCAAATGGTTCACAAGGAAACTTTATTGCCCAACAACCTCTAATGCAGAAATTAACACTTCATAGGAAAACATTTATAAGTAGCTTAATATTAATATCCATAAATTTGTACAACTTCTTGGCCCAGCAGCGTTCCGCTGTGTTGAACGATCGAGGCAAGTGAATGCCGTTAAATGAAGACTAACTCAATTGGTAACTGCAGCGCCAACAAGTTCTGCGTCTGCGCAGCATCCTCGCTGATGCTTCCTGTTTGATAAATTCAAAAATCAATTGAAAATGCCTGAAAGGCCGACGCGCCAGGCAGCCAAATAGACAGATTCGCGGAAAAGCAGCTGGAAGCAAGCGCGAATTTTATCCAGTGCTAGTGATGCTCAAAAATATCACGACAAGCGCAAATCACGGCTCTGTGACTGAGCAGTGATTCAGTCGTTGATGGTCGTAGCAGTAATCTCTCATATAAAATATATAATGATTCGCAAAGAGTTTATATAGATAGCTTAATGTTTGACTAGCATCAACAAATTACAAGTTATGCCAAATGGAACTCTATACCCCAACCTAATAGTCAGTTTAGAGTTAGTCAAGAGGCTAGCTTCGACAGCATCTCTGACAGTTGTTCGAGGAGCTATAGGTGGAGGTAGAGATAGATTCCGCTCGATTTTGGATGTTCCCTCGCGCGCGTGCGTTGGCCTCGATGGCCATGCAAATAAATCACAGTAGAAAATGCATTCGATGAAAAAAAGCGACGCATAAGTGCTGCCAAATAAATTCTGCAATTTATTTATTGCACTGCCCGGCCGGCTGCTGTTCGCATCGAGAGGCGAGCGTGCAGTGCCAGGGTATGGGGCAGGCCTTGGATCTGACTGAGGTTGGCTATCGGCAAGTGCGCATACAAAGTATTTTATTTCATTGGTAGCAAATTGGCAATAAGTGAAATTTGTTGGCCAGCTGAACAGGTGTTTGCCATTGTGGGCAGCTGGCCATTTGGGAAATTGGGTTAGTCACAAAAGGGGCGTGGCAACTGAAGCTGACCACAAAACGTTCCTCAGCAGGGCCACGGATGCGGAGAATCCGTCTGCCTGACCCATATCTGGCATTCACCTCTGAGCGCGTCCATCATTAATTATTGCGTTGGCTCCGAGCGCTTATATTTCCGCATAAATAAATCAATTGTCGTGAGCCAAAAGTGCAAATGAATTAGCATTTATACTCGACACCTTCTCGCGGCACACGCATCGTTAGCCCAGAAGTCGGCGTCAAGTGCAATTTAGGCGCTAACAAAGGCCCATTGTGAGCGGCGCGAGATTTGGAAAGTCTTTTGCTGCGTCAAGAAAAATGCCAGACTCTTGAAAGAGACACAAATTGATTGAGCCTGCGGTGTCCCCAGCTACGCCTGCCTGCCTGCCTGCCTGCCAGCCAGCCTCTCCAGCTTCAACTGTGAAAAAGAACTTGGCTAATGACTGCAAATTAACACCGACAAGCAGCTGGAGACGAGTGTCATTAAGCCGACTGTTTGCCTGCAAAAGACCCGAGCTAAACTGAAGCACTGAACTCGGCGAGACAGAGAGAGGGAGAGAGAGAGAGAGAGAGCGGGAGAGTGGAGGAGAGGCGACTATTTGGACCTCAAGTGCTCACTGGGCTTTTAGCATATTTTCTGATAGATCGCCAGCTAACGTGGCTAACGTGGCAACGTGCCAACTCGACGTACTTCACTTATGGAGCTCAGACAACACAACTTGGCTAACTTGCCTAGCTTGGCCAACCAACTACAGCCTAAGCTCGCTCTTTACTGGCTCTGTCCCTTTGCCCTGGCCACATAAACTGAGTCGCGCTTCTACAGACCATTTAGAGCTGAGTGATTGAGGAAATACCTCGTTTGAGACCTTCATAAATTAAGTTTATCACACTTTCGGAAGTCGCTTATTAGTCGAACCATTTCTAAGGCTCGTACCACGTACAATGAACATTTACAATGGGTATTACGACTCTACCTAGTTGAAATAGACAAAATCAAATGCTATGTATTACAAATAATGCTTTTCACTGTCTGTATTTATACCCTGAGCCCATTGAAAATGGGAAATCAGGGTATAATGGTTTTGTTGAAAGTATGTAACAGGCAGAGGAAGGCGTGGCAGGCCCCAAAAAGTATATATATTCTTGATCAGGGTGACGAGAAAAGTTGATGTAGCCATGTTCGTCTGTCCGTATGCTTGAACTCGTCGATTTCCGAAGATAAAAGCGCTAGAAAGCTTCTTCTTTTTGTGTTAGGTTCGTATATTGCACGCGCAGTACGCTTCCTTACTTGTTTATCGAAATCATAACGACCCAGTGCGAAAGATATACGTGTTTGCTCGCTTTCACTTAGCAACAGCTATATATAGTTGTCTCAAGAGTTGGAAAACTATAGATAATGACGCCTTACGATAGTTTCGATGTTTTGTAAGAAAACATTCGATACTACCGATAGTATGATTTTGAACTTTTCTACTAAATCATTTGATTTTTTCAATTTTTTTTTTTTTTTTTTTTATTGCTGTATGTTTTTGAAACAAATTTGAATAAACATACCAGAAATGACCAACCAACGAAGAAAAAGATCAACAAACTTAAGGATAGATAGACTTGGGATTTTTCTATTGAGCTATCGATAGGCAAAAAATATCGATAGTGACGATGGAAGGAAAATACTCGATACTTCGTTAGTATATTCAATAGTTTCGCAGCTCTAGTCTCTATACCAATTGTCATTAAAACGCCAACTCATTCAGATCATACGAGCTGCAAATCACTTCCTAATACCACGTTCGAAATGAAGATTCCTAGAATTGAAGATACTCCTAATCGCCTTAAACCTATAAGAGAAGAAATAGGCGAGCAGGTCTGCGAATGTACTGAACCAGTATGGGAATTTGTCATAAGGCCGCCCAGAACCCCATTGACTGTACGTTTTATACATCGAGTCAATGGGGAAAACCAGACTGCTGAGACAACAAATGAAGGCGAAGGCGAATCCGTGCCAGACCAGAATAACGAATAGCCGTTCGTGCAGGCGCAAAATGTAATTGTGACGTTCTTAAATGAAACTGAAATGTAATTAATTGTTCAAATTCAATAAAAATATATTCCACAATTACAAAAAAAAGGAAAATGAAATAAAATTCCATGGAAATTTTAATATAAATGTTAATTGAATTAACATTTTTAAATGAAATTCTATATTTATGTACATATGTATGTATATAAGTACATACATATATGTATGTATGTACATATATTCCCAGTAAATTTACAAATCGTCAGACTTACATATGTATGTATGTATGTATGTGCATACATTGTACATACATACATACATATGTATGAAGTAACAGGGCTGCCATTGCTAGATCTAGCAATTTTGAATTTAAGTCTAAAATTTTATTTTCAATTACTGTCAGCCACAAATAAAGCAATTTTCAAAACAACATTTTGCAATTCTTAGCAATTTTCTAATATCATAATAAAAAGCTCTCAAATCATAACAATATCGATTAATCGTACAAGTAATCGTGAACAATAATAGTTCAATAATCGTGAACAATAGTTCACAATTTCATCGAAAGTGATCGAACAACATTTGTTCGATAAGTTTCAAATTGTCTTTGCTGCTCTGTCGTTAAAAGTAACATATGTACAAATGTATGTACATATGTATGTTACATATGTACATATGTATGTATATTAAAAATGCCAAAACCATATACCTAAAAATTTCGCAATGCGTGGTTGAGTGGCGAGTTTAAAGAGTGATTTCGAAAGGATGCCACAGACTCAAGAAGAGCCTATTGCGCTTATCAAAAGTGAACTATAGGAACAAAACTTTATATATGTTTATTATATGTAACTCCGATGGGTGCGCGTAGACGCACAAATTGCGTTTTGTGGCCAAACGTGGAAAAACGGAGGAGCATGAGGCTGCGCTGTGCCTATACATTGCAAAACATGCAGCAATGCTGACAGGCGATCATTTGTCGCAGTTATATGCGCATCAATTTGCAGTTTGCCAATCGGCAGCAAATATCAAATTAGGCAGAACAAAATGCAGCCGTATCATTCAAAATGTTCTTGCAGAGCACTTCATAGATGATTGGTAACTCTGCATTTAGTCTTTGTGTCACAAAGATACTTGGTAAGCATTAATTATATATTTATTTGTGTTTATATGCGTTGGAGTATACATAATTTAATATATGTTTACATTTTTTTAAATCTTTAGGAGTTGCCATTAATTATTTTAGCAAAAGCACAGGTACAATTGTCTCAACATTTTTGAGTTTAGTACCTATTGAAGTGTGTGACGCCATTACTTTCACAAATCGGAAATCAGCATCGGAACAGATAACGCTAGGCGTTATGACTGGCTCCAAGCAGAGCATATATACAGAGCTAAAGAAGACGATTCCTTCGCTTAAGCTCATAAGATGCGTCTAAATAAGGAGCAGGTGTTTATACATTTACATATACATGTACATATACATATACATATACATATACATATATATTAAGAAGTAACCCAAATTGTGACAGTCCTTTAATAAATTAGTATTCAACCTAAAAATATATTGTATTATATGTTTGTTTTTGACTCTTTAGACAACATTTTATTGTGGATATTTATATTGTTACATGCTTCTTTCTTAGATTGAATATGAACTAAACGAATATTTTTATTTATTCCTCTAGAACCCATTAAAGTACCCAGAGTATGTGACACACGATGGCTATCAATAGAAAGTGTAGTTTCTCGAATAATAGAACAATGGGCAGAGTTAAAGCTCCTTTTTAGCTCAATTGTTAGCAGCAATTGTTAATCAGAGAATTGCCATAAGACACTAATTCTAAAAGAATTATACGACGATGAAGTAAATTGACTTTATTTACTTTTTCTTAAGAAAATTTTAAAAGAAATGCAACAGCTAAACAAAAATCCCGGATTCCCAACCCAGCGTAACTTATATATGGAAGAGCTACAACTGAACTCTTGCGAACCAGAAATAGGATCAATATATGTTGATTTTATTAAAGAATTGAAATTGCAACTTCGCGAAAGGTAACACGGTTGATTTAAGTTTTAATGCATATATTAATTTTTTATTTTATTTATTTATTTTAGATTACCTGAAAATTTTGAAGTAATGGAGCAAATCAACTTATTAAATTAACTTTTTAATGTATTAAAATATTTTGAATGTAAAAACATCGATGATGTTTTAATTCAAGTTGAGGAGTTGCGCAACAGCATGGGTATAAAAATACCCAATGCTATTTGGAACATACGGTTAGTTTGTATAAACATTTTTAATAAACATTTTATTTAAATTTAGAACCATTTTACAATATGGATTTCAAGGGCATATGGGTTACATAAGTGCTGCTTTAATTATGTGTTGCCAAAAAATTGCTTGGCAAAAATAAGCGACAGCGCGAAATACGCTCATGAGGACGAAGAAAGTGTGTTAGAACAATTTGACAACATTTTAAATATTATTTAAAAAATAATAGATATAATTAAACAATTTAAATATATATATATATATATATATATATATATATATATATATATTTTTTTTTTTTTTTTTTTAATTTGGCATTTTTTTTAGCAATTTTCAGAAAGTTTATAGCAATTTTATCAATTTTTTTTTTTTTTAATTCTAGCAATTCTTGTAGTAGTAGTATGTAGAAAGACAGAGAGAGAGAGAGAGAGAGGAAGAGAGACATAGATTTAGAGAGTGAGAGTCTATTAACACTTTCATTTACTCTTTATATAAGCGTCTAGTTGGACAAATTCAGTTAACAATATAATGGGTTTGATAGCTGAAAGAAAGTAGGCTAACAATAAAATGGAAAAAATATATAAAAAACATTGCTAAAATGCGTAAA
Source organism: Drosophila koepferae (assembly GCA_030914345.1). NCBI lineage: Eukaryota > Metazoa > Arthropoda > Insecta > Diptera > Drosophilidae > Drosophila > Drosophila koepferae. The sequence goes on along the minus strand of JAUESR010000198.1, from coordinate 2,129,634 downwards.
GGGACATTGAAAGTAAATCCGAATAAGTTGTTATGAGTGAATTCACTCACACTTATGTATGCTCCATTCAAGCTAAATTAAACCGAATCGAAGGAAGAGATTGCTCTTCAAATGTTAACGTATTTGTTCTTATGACTGTCAAAGTAATTCTTCAGCCTTCGTTTTTACCAAGTTCAGCATTCTGTTCAATGCTCTTTACATTCTCAATCTTTTCACTGACTCCCGTTTACTCATATTAATACACATTCGCTTCATTATTTGCCTCGTACTCACTCAATTCAATTGAATTTGAATTCATTCAATTTTACGTACGTTTTGAGTTGAGCCGTACAGAACTATAATACAAATATAAGATATGAGATATTTATAATAAATTAATTTCAATTAAAATACAATAAATATTGCCTCTAATGGCATCAGAGAAATTTTCGAATAAAATATAAATACTTTATACCAAGAAAAAAAAAATAATGAAAATAAAAATTTCAAGTATTTCAAGATTAGCAAAATAAATATTTAATAAATAGAAAAGAAATATATAAACATAAATTAAAAGAAACCTATAGAAAATTCTATGATTCAACTAGCTCACTCCACACAATTTTATTCAAAAATCCATTAGCTTTTCCCTCACATTAATTCACAACAGTTTTTATTTATTCTTTCGCAAAGTCTAGTTACCTTAATTTACCTATTAAATATATACAATTTAAAAGTAGGCTAAATAATGCAAGGCAAACAAATGAAATAATGAGGAGAAAAAAAGGAATACCTTGAGATGTTGTTGTTGTTGCTGTTAGCCAGCTACGACTATGTTCGACTTTTCTTGTATATTTTTTGAATGTTCAATGTTCAATTTTCAATTTGCAGCCACCTGGCAGAGCAGAGCCTGGTGCGCTGGATAGAGAAATGGAAAATGCTGGCAGTGGCTTGCAATATGCAAATTGCATGGTCAAATGGTCAAGTGGTTCAGTGGGCCTTCGGTTTGGCCAAGACGGCGACTGGCGGCCAAGATCGTTTGCATGAGTGCCGTTGCCATGGCCGGTGGAGAGATTGCAATAAGTGCTCCAGATTTGTTCTTTCTCTGGAAGCAGCTCACGCACCCAGCGATTGATCCACTGATCCGGTCATGCAAATCACAGCCGCAGCGTCCCACGACTCCCCTCCACACAGTGATTCGCCCAAGCGTGAGCCTAAGAGAAGCTGCCACGCTTGGCTGCCATGCGGAGTGGGCCGAGGCGCCACAGTCAGTCAGGCAGCAGCAGCCCAGAGCGAATCATGGGCCCGAAACTTTTGGCGGCAATGGAAAAGCGCAGTTGCAATCGCCGCAGTTGTTGCCGTCGCCATCTGACCCTAATCGATTGTCACTCTGATGGCTACCGCTACAGCTAGGTGGATCTAATGAATGCGGGCTCATCAGCGCAGCGGCCCCCATGAAAAGCCTTTGAAATGCAGCTTGACTTTTACTTTGAAGACAGAAAAAAACTAGAAAACTAAGAAACTAAAAAAAGAAAAAGAACCTGCCAAGTCATTTCTTATTGACCCACATAATGTCTCTCATGGTGCAATGATTGATGTCATTCTCGTTCGCCCTTTTTTTTTTTTTTTTTTGCTTGTATGGGCACCCTCCCCTCAATTGGGTCAGCTACTGCTGCGTTGTCATTTGCCGAGGTTTAGTTTTTCCCAATTCCCATATTGTGCCATAGCCAAAGCCAAAACCAAAGCCAGCGCCACAGCCTGCGCCCCGGGAATTGTGTCAAGTGTTTGCGCCTGCGGTCTTTCAGTTTGCCAACCATGCAAATTACGAGTACATCTGAGCATAGTTAACCAGTTTTTCGCAATATCTCTCTAAGATTGCCTAGAACGCACTGCACATTGGATAGGCCTCAGATAACGACGGCATTGAACCAAGCCAGCGACCACAACACTCTAATGCCTTCCATCATTCACACCTGTTGCCGTTTGGCCATTTGCAGCTTTGTCATATAGTTGGCCCAAAGCTCCAAGAACTGGCATTAACCCCATTCACAGTGTCTTAGCTTACTTTTACACAAGCTGCGACCCAATATACCACTGACTGCAATAATAATATGATGTAGGTCTATCAAAATGTGTTATGGACTGTCAACTTAACGAAGAGTTCTTGGCATATCAAAGTGAGGAGAATGTTAAGCTGTTAATGCCTACTTGATAGATGTAGTAAAGAGAAGTATGATTTATTAAGAATTGACTCTTCTTCTCTTCTTTAAATTTTGTATTAAACTAAATGATTTTTAATTCGATTTAAAATTCATAGAATTATAAATTGTCTATAATATATTGAGACTAATGAATGACCAATGACTTGACTCTCTTCCATCCAAATTGTATTATTATATATAAGTTATTTTTAATTCAGCTTAAAGGTTTATCTATCATGTATTAATTGTAAATAAATTCATAAGAAATATAATAATTTAGCCCAAACATATAAGAAAATGTCTGAGGTTATTTCCCCTTAGAAATATATCTGCAAAGACTACTTTGCGGATTCAGTTTCAAGATAACTCCAAAATGTAAATGAAGCCTAAATAGATATGCATTTTATTATAAGAAACACAATAAATAAATAAAATAAAATAAAATAAATAAATAAATACATTTGAAATATTTATAAAAATTTGATTTTTTGTTTTTTTATTTATATTTTTTAAACTCTTTTTTATTAAAGCCCAAGGATATATGAGTTTTAAAAAATTTTCTGATAATCCTTCATACCTTTTCATTACTTATATTTGAGATATTTAATCTAATTTGGCTTTATTTTGTATTTATTTATTTTAATCTATTTAATATTACAATATATCAAATAATAACTTTAATGAAAATTTTAGCTGCGAATTTCAATTAATACATTAACGACTACTTTCATATAGATATGTATATTGAATGAATGTATTTCACATATATTGTATTATCATCTACAGGTATTCATATGATAAAAATATAAATTGTGGACACATAATTCTTTAAATAAAATATGCATAGAATATATTCTAAATTACTGATGATCTTTAGGAAATTCTCACTCAAAACTTTGCAAAATTATAAGACTGCGGAATACGCTTGAAATGTTATCGTAGCCAATTAGATTAGTTTGAATCAATATCAGTTCTATTACAAATTTTATTGTAAATGTTAAACTTTATCCAAAGATAGTTTTCTATGCCTAACAATTAATATCTTTTCTTAGATGTTTTCTACTTTTTATTCTTACCAAATTTTAGCTTCATCCAATTCCCAAAATTCAACAAGACTTTCGATGTGGCGCGTCTATTGTGAATGATGTGAATGCTATCTGGGCAACTTCAGCAGCTAGAGCACTGTGATTAGACTAGTTTTTAATTTTCATGTTGTGTTTAAATATTTTGTGCCACACCTGTGCCATAACAAGGAGAAACACAAGAACAGCAACAGAGCTTAGCGCTCAGAGCCTGGGCAGTGGGCAAGCAGCTCTGGTTTCGAATCAAGTAAAACCAGCTGAAAGCACAATTTGACGATGACATAAATACTCCAGATAACAAGCAGGTGAACAGGCGAACAGTTGAACAGGTGAGCAGGCTCTTTGGCCCCACCCAAGTGCAGGACACGAAGCTATTGATCAAAAGATTAACAGTTCGTCAGGCGAGGCTACCAATGAGTAAAATACAAAAAAAAAAAAAAAAAAAAAAAAAAAAAAAAAAACAATAATAAAAAATATTAAAAATAAAAATTAATTCTAAAAGAAATTATTCAAAGTTTAGTAGAAAGAATGCCAACGAGAGCAAATCAGGTTATTTCTAATAAAGCTTTTTGAAAAATGTTTTAAAGAAGTAGTCTTCTCGCTTTCACTCAGCAACAGCTGTATATATATAGTTGTCTCTATAGATAATGGCGCCTTCCGATATTTTCGGACAAAAATTCGATACTACCGATAGTATCGCTTTATACTTTTCTACTAAATCATTTGAGAATAGAGTAGATTTTTCGATTTATTTTAAATTGGTGTATGTTGTCTGCAACAAATTTTAGTAAACAAAAAAAAAATGGTCATGTGATTTTTCTATTAAGCTATCGATAGTAAAAAAAACTATCGAAAGTGACGATGGAAGGAAAATACTCGATACTTCGTTAGTATCTTCAATAGTCTCGCAGCTCTAGTTGTCTCTCTACCAATTGTCATTAAAACGCCAACTCATTCAGATCATACGAGCTGCAAATCACTTCCTAATACCACGTTCGAAATGAAGATTCCTAGAATTGAAGATACTCCTAATCGCCTTAAACCTATAAGAGAAGAAATAGGCGAGCAGGTCTGCGAATGTACTGAGCCAGTATGGGAATTTGTCATAAGGCCGCCCAGAACCCCATTGACTGTACGTTTTATACATCGAGTCAATGGGGAAAACCAGACTGCTGAGACAACAAATGAAGGCGAAGGCGAATCCGTGCCAGACCAGAACAACGAATAGCCGTCCATGCAGGCGCAAAATGTAATTGAGACTTTCTTAAATGAAACTGAAATGTAATTAATTGTTCAAATTCAATAAAAATGTATTCCACAATTACAAAAAAAAAAAAGGAAAATTAAATTCTATGGAAATTTTAATATAAATGTTAAATGAATTCAATTATTCTAGTACTTTATTTTTATGATTTTTAAATCTAGTTCTATATTTATGCACATATGTATGTATGTATGTATATTCACATGTATGTATGTATGTATATGTAAAGTTCATAAATTTGTAAGCCCTGAACCCATTGAAAATGGGATATCAAGGTATAATTGTTTTGTTAAAAGTAACAGGCGGATGATTACGAATGTTCGGAATGTCCGAAACGGAATTATTAATCAAATAAGTTCTGGCCACGTGGCAGAGCAAGCGAGATAGCGATAGAGCAGGACGCCTGTAATGTACACGTATACGTATAATGTATACACGCATACACATGCCTACAAACATACATATATGTATATGTGCATATACATACATTTTAATTATTACGCTTCCAGAAACGAATCGAATAATTCTTCGAAGTTCAACGAATTATACTTGTTTTTTGTTTATATGATGAAAATCAAAGTTGAGAACGTTCACTAACTTTTGCACACCACTGTATATAATAATATAATTTTAGTAACAACATCATTACTGTTATTGTTATTAAGTTAAAATTAAATCCATGCTATGCAACTTAATTGGAGAACTATAATAGAGATAGAGAATGCTGACCCCAATGTGAACAGCTAAGACCGTCTGGATTTACATACATATGTATATGTATGTACATATGTATGTAGCTCTGTCCGGCAGATCAGAGGTCTAGCCTCTTGAATGAACATCATCTCGATCTGCACAAACAAATCGAAGTATTTTAAAATTATTGATGTAATATTGAATCTTTTACTAATTAAAACGAAATTAAATCTTTTTTTAGCTTGTTCCGAGCATCAAGAGATAAGACATTGCGGATGTGCTTTAAAGCTCACTTCAACTATCCATAATAAATGTTTAAATATTTAATTGGTGGCAATGGCAACTTGACTTCCAGCATATGGCAAACACCACTAAGCCCAGACACTGCTGTGGGAGGTGGTCGCGTCAACTACATTTTAACATGATTTGCTCGCAATTATGGCAATCGCTAGCCGCGTGCACTTTGGGGCGAAAGCCTCGATTGTGGCTTATAGTTGAAGAGGTTTCATATCTGAAGAGTTTCGCCGCATATTTGCATGCTTTGATTTTGACAGCGGAACGTCCGTGAGCTGTCACACGACTAACTTAAATTGTTGATGGCTTTCTGATTGTACATATATGTATGTGTGTGGGTGTATGTTGTATGTGTGTGTGTGTGTGTGTCTGTGTAGTTCAGTTGGAATTGCATTGAAATTGGGTGACGTGTTGACGACTGTCTGGCCAGTTAACGGGTGTGCCGAAACTTGAGCTCTCTTTAATTAACTGCATTGTGTGTGTGTGTGTGTCTGTGTGTGTATGTGTTATTTTAATACTCTGATCTCATTGAAAATGGGAAATCAAGGCAAAATGGTTTTATTGAAGTATACAAAGTAACAAGCAGAAGCAGGCGTGGCAGAGCTGGAACCAACAAATTTTGCATAGATTAATGTGCAGTTTTGTATTTTTGTTCTTATTTATTTATTTTGATTTGAAGATCAGTTGCATATATAATAAATATATAAATTTTTTTTTTATATTATTTTTATTTTTTAAATATACATAGCTCATTTAGATCAATCTAATATGCAGAAATAGCAATACATTTCAATCGTCAAACCGAAATGATTAAACGAAACGCGCGAACTATTTTTTCTACACGTGAATACATTCATGCATTCAAACATTCAAGCGATTTTTATATGCACAAGCACTCCTACTTTAATATTCTATAATTTTAGCATATTGTTGAGAGATTTTTTTTTTTTATTTTTTTTTATTTTTGCTTAGAAAAAAATATTTGATTTTCGTGCGAACGTTAAAAATGAAAATAGGAATTCAAATTTTTTATAAGTACATGAATACCTTTCCAAAAAGGTATTTTTTTGAATTTTAGTTCATTTTATGTGTTTTATTTGTAGTTGATTTCAAATTTTAATGCGTATATTAAGGAATTCAGATTAAAACTTCAGGGCATCGCCTAGTCGGGCAACTCGACTAGAATTTACAAACTCGTTTTGTATTCATTTATTTACAATCATATATTAATACATTGTTGGCTATGTTTTGTGTGTTTCTTGCTGTGTTTTTAGGCATTTTCCACCAGTCTCTCTGGCTCGTGTGCATTTCACACGTTCACGCGGCTTGTTCACAGCTGTGGCAAAGGTTTCTAGCGGAAACTCACTAACGATATGATATGACAGTCGGACTGTTCAGAGTCGGATCGCCGCTTTCGACACTTGTCAACGGCGTGAGTCAAGAATCAAAATAAATATACATTTATACAAATGCCACACCCAGGCCTCAAATCAGCAATTAAATTATTTATTCACAGCATAAACTGGGCATATGTATGTATATGAAATAAAGCCGTGTTAGCTGCATTCGAAACGCGCGCTTGACAAGTTTTATAGCCACAGATCTTTTGATTAGAAATCATATTGCTTTTGTTTTTCGTTTTTAGATATACATATGTAGAAAGATATGTTTATATATGCTTAAAGAGATATTTATGATTGAGCTTTAATTTGTAGCTTAAAAAAGAAAAGGCGCGAGCTGGATATGGAATAATATAATATATTTAAATATTTTCAACTTTATGCATATACATTGTACATTTCATAGTTGAATACATAAAGATGAGCAACTTTTAAGCTCAGAACTGTTATTTATGGGACGATTCTCATAGTACTTACAAATAGAGCGAAATAATAACTCAGTTCATTGGTATTTCTGAGGTAAACAAACGTAGAATACAATTAAACTCATAGCTATGAATGGGCAATAAAGGAAGCAATTTCATATCGCTCGATCTCCCGTTGTAATAAGAGCGATGGAAAATTTAATAAAACGTCAATTCTTTCGGAGATCAACTTAATGGAATATCTTCTAAGAGTCTATGTTTAATTAAACTATTATGGATTGGAGAAATCAATTTTATAAGCGGAACAAAAGTTTCTCATTAAAAAATATTAATATTTGGTGGCTTTTCTCCCATCCTATATATGTATGTACATAGTAAAATCTTTACAAAAATTGTGTTTTTGCATTTGCATTGAAATTCTTTATATGAAAACGAGTAAGAAAGCTCTAGTCGAGACTGCTCGACTACGAGATCCCCTGAACCCATCTTCGAACGAATAATATTCTAAGAATTATTCGATTCGTTTCTGCATGTGTAATAAACTATACATATGTATGTACATATATGTTAATGTATGTATGTATGTATATGCACACACATGCACGCAGCTACACGCTGATATACGCTATATATGTACATACATTGTAATATGTGTGTATGCACTGCAGGCTTCCTGCATTATCGCCATCTCGCTTGCTCTGCCACGTGGCAGGGGGGGGATTTGTTGCGAGAACTTATTTGATTAATAATTCCGTTTCTAGACGGGCATTCGTAATCATCTGCCTGTTTAACAACACAATTATACCCTGATTTCCCATTTTCAATGGGTTCAGGGTATACAAATTTATGAACTTTACATATATATATATGTATGTATATACATATGTACATGTGAATATGCATACATGTATGTATGCATATGTATGTATGTACATAAATATAGAATAAGATTTAAAAATCGTAAAAATAAAGTACTAGAATAATTGAATTCATTTAACATTTATATTAAAATTTCCATAGAATTTAATTTTCCTTTTTTTTTGTAATTGTAGAATACATTTTTATTGAATTTGAACAATTAATTACATTTCAGTTTCATTTAAGAAAGTCTCAATTACATTTTGCGCCTGCATAGACGGCATTCGCCGACCTGCTCGCCTATTTCTTCTCTTATAGGTTTAAGGCGATTAGGAGTATCTTCAATTCTAGGAATCTTCATTTCGAACGTGGTATTAGGAAGTGATTTGCAGCTCGTATGATCTGAATGAGTTGGCGTTTTAATGACAATTGGTATAGAGACTAGAGCTGCGAAACTATTGAAGATACTAACGAAGTATCGAGTATTTTCCTTCCATCGTCACTATCGATAGTTTTTCCATACCGATATCTCAATAGAAAAATCACATGACCTCTTTTTCTTGCTTAGTAATTTCTGGTATGTTTACCAAAATTTGTTACAGACAACATATACCAATTTAAAATAAATCGAAAAATCAACTCTATTCTCAAATGATTTAGTAGAAAAGTTTAAAGCGATACTATCGGTACTTTTTGTCCGAAAATATCGAAAGACGCCATTATCTATAGTTTCCCAGCTCTAGAGAAGACACGTATGTATATCTTTCGTACTGAGTCGTTATGATTTCGATAAACAACAAGTAAAAAAGCGCATGTCGAGACTGCTCGATGAGCGAGATATAATTTTATAACTGATTCTCGATAAATGTTTTATCGATAACTTTGGTAATATAAAGTTGATCGAATTTCGGAAACAAACTTGTACTGCGCCTGCTTAACATCGATAATATAATATAGATAGGTAGCAGATGATTTATCTAGGTCTATTCAATCCATCATTCAATGAGTATACCTATAATTCAATAAACTTTTGTGAACTTTTGTAAAACTAATTAGCAAACATCAAGCAAGTGCCTAAAACACTCGTAAATCAAAATTTATTCGTCTGTAGACACAACCAAAATAGTCTTAGGATAAATCGATGCTTATTTCATAAATACGAGTTTTTCACAATGTTTTCAATAACGAAAAGTGAAAAGATAAAAATGTTTCTTACATTTTTAAATTTATTATAAATAAATTAATTGTATTCATATGTTGGGCACATAAAGAAACTTGTTCGCCCCACTGGCTGCACGTACCCGACCCCATTCCTATGGCCGGCCATATGAGTCTATTAGGTACTATAAATACAACAAATATGCACAAATTGTTCACATAAACAAATAGAAAAGTCACCGGCCCAAACAGAATGCGAACCCAATGAGAAATGCCAATGCACGTGTCTTGAACATAAATTTAAAACATGTTTCAAATGCAGTTGGAGCAGGGCAGGGCAGGGCCAGTGGCGGGGGCTGGGACAGAGGCGGGGGCTTGCCAGCACACAGCAATAATAAACGCATGAAAATATGCCCGAGGCGTGCGCCAAGCGATTTCACCTACCAAACACAGAGCGACACTATGAGTGAGAGGGAGAAAGGTGAAGAGCGAGAGACCTCTGCATTTGTTGTTTGTCGCTTTTTGCATAAACGCACCCAATTTTCAATGCGGCCACATGAAGAGACGTAGAGCGAGAGAGAGATAGATAGAGGGAGACGGAGATGGGTAGAGGGGAAGCAACAATGCAGCCATTGACCACATGCCAGTGCGTATGCCTAAGCACGAGTGTGTGGCGGAAGGGTGGGGAAAGCGGAGCTTCCAATTGGAAATGGAAATGGTTGCAAGCACTTGAGGAGCCGCGCCACAGACGTGCCTATTAGGAGGTGAGGCAACGCTTTGCTTCAAGCTACATACATAAACAGTTGCAGTTGGCCTGGCATTGTTTTTCCACATAGGGTATCTGAAGCTTGTGTCAACTGTGGAAAAGCTTTCAATCTACCAGAAATTGAACATAATATTGTTAAATAGAGCTCGGAAATGAATGATCTTACTTACAGTAGAGGTCGATAAAAACAAATTATTGTAGAATTATACACTGGGTAGGAAATTACAAAAAATGCAGCCCTTGTCGATAATAAATCGTTTTTTGCTTTTAATTTTTCAGATATTTTATATTTAATTTATTTTTTTTTATTTTTTATTTATTTTTTTTAAATACACATGTAATTTCGTAATTATTTTTTGCGTTATTAAAAAAATTAAATAAATGTTGTTTACAAAACTTATAAAGTAAAATCAGTGTATAATTCAAGCAACTCTCTTAAGCGGTAGGCCTACGGTATATGATTAAATGGAAATGTATACGAAAGTTAAATCTTCTAGAAAACCTTCATATATTGTTCATGAATACGACGTGTTAAGACGATATACCCGCCTACGACATGTCCACTTATCTGAAAGTATTTATCTTAACAGCTATAGGACCTCGTCAAAGAATGTGTGCAATAAACCTGACGACGTAGATGAAAGTCACGTGTTGCTCTCAGTTTTCTCTGTATACTGTCTTGCAGATGAAGTACAAATGAAACATTTTCATATGGATTTCTTATTTATATAATAATAATAATAGTTAAAATGTTGAATTTTCTTCATGAATTACGCAGACAAAATAATTTTCATGGCTGTGGCTGATCTATCGTGACAGCAAGACGGCAGGAGATCAGGGGGTTTCGTAGTCGGGCAGTCTCCACTATAGCTTTCTTACTTGTTGTTTATCGAAATCATAACGACCCAGTACGAAAGATATAAACAGCTATACATGTATATAGTTGTCTCTAGAGTAATGGCACCTATCGATATTTTCGATCTTTTGTAAGCAAAAACTTGATTCTAGCGATAGTATCGCTTTAAACTTTTCTACTAAATCATTTGAGATTAGAGTAGATATTTTAAATTTTTAAATTATTGTATGTTGTTTGTAACAAATTTTAATATACATACCAGAAATTACCAAGCAACGAAAAAAAAGATCAACAAACTTAAGTATAGATAGATTTGGGATTTTTCTATTGAGCTATCGATAGGAAAAACCTATCGATAGTAACGATGGAAGGAAAATAGTCGATACTTCGTTAGTACATTCAATAGTTTCGCAGCTCTAGTTGTCTCTCTACCGATTGTCATTAAAACGCCAACTCATTCAGACGATACGAACTGCAAATCATTTCCTAATACCACGTTCAAAATGAAGATACTCCTAATCGCCTTAAACCTATAAGGGAAGAAATAGACGAGCAGGTCTGTGAATGTACTGAACCAGAATGGGAACTTGCCATAAGGCATCCATTGACTGTACGTTTTATATGTCGAATCAATGAGGAAAACCAGACTGCTGAGACGATGGATGTCTTATTCCTATTATATAGTAATTTTTAGTTTATTTAGGAAGAACATTGACAGATAATGTTTATTGGAGTGTCGAAAAATATGTCTAAATTTTTTTTAATTATTTCGACTTTTTGCTTTTTGTTCTTCTGAACAATTTATGGAATTTTTAATAATTGTAATTTGAATTACGAAATACTAGCCTTAAAAGAAATTTAATAAATCGAATTTTTAAACAATTTTAAGAATCATTCGGACTTTGCTATTTCTTCTATACATATATACTACCTGATGTTGAAAAGAGCTTTTACTGTTACAGAATGTAACATTATCCAAAGTAAATCTAGTAATATAACAAAAATGAATAGAGAAAGACCTAGAAAGCTTTTTTTACAAATCACGCGCTACAATTCACACCTCTCTCACCTACTGAGTAAAGCATAAACCTAATCACAGCTGCCTTACCTGGCACTGCATGCCAATGTGTGTCTATCTCTCTGTCGATTTCTCGTGAAGTCAGCGTCAACAGATTTACTGCAGACGCGCAGATCATACTTTGTTAAATTTCACTTTTGTAGGTCGCTGAAAATCAAAGGGTTTGACTATGGCATCGACTTATGGGACAATTAGAGTAAACATTGGCCGCAGTGAGGTAAAGCGCAAAGCGCAAAGCGCATTACGAACCACTTTAGGTGTTTGGGCGTTTGTCTCTTTGCTGCAAATGAGAGGCGTTGACTTTCGAGCTGCACTGTACGTCATACGAGTGACTAGCTGCCCGCTTCTAACGAGCGAAAGTGTTGTCTTGACATTATATATAATATTTTTTTGTAAGCTGAACATTGGCCTGCAGCTTGTTGTTTCTTCAGCTTTACTGCTTTTCCATTTCGATTTTTTAATTGCATTTTTAGCATTTATAGACCTGCCCCGGGCGAGCTCCAATTTGTTGACGACAAACAGAAAACACTTTCAGCTGCCGCTGCGATGCATCACAGTTTATCGGCTCAATGTTAGTCCATTGTTCAAGGCGGGGCTAGCAGGGGATCGCTCTTTAGCTATTGTCGTCTTTCAATTGTTCGCATTAAGCGTGGCATCACAATTTTCGGTCTGTGATCAAAACTAGTTGTGAATTGCTGCTCCATAAGTATTTTCCACTGATCACACTGAATTGCCTACAATTACTTTCCTTTTCACAATGCTCACAAGGTTTTTTCTGATACACATGAGAGATGATTAAATAAGTAAGAGTGCTCTAGTTCACCTTCCTTCAAATTTGAAAAAAGATTCATATACTCTAGAGACACTTGATTTGCTCTTGTGTGTTATGTACTTCACTTTATATTCACAAATTGGGAGCATCTTAAATTGGAATAAATCTATAGCATTTTTAAGCTGGCAGCGCTTTGAGTGTAAAGAGTATTATTACAGTCAGCACAGCCCCGTAATATACATTCATTTTATCCGAATTATAAAAAAATAAAAGACATTAGCTTCAAGAATATTATATATTTTATAATCAAAATTTTTAGCTTTGTAGTAGATAGCGATAAAAACTGATGGACATGACTTAGATGATTTCAAATTATCGTCCTGGCTAAATATATTTATAATAATTTTGCTATAAATTTTTTTCTTTTTCCATGTTTATTTATTATTTATTTAATTTTTTGTCAATATTTTAATTTATTTGAATTTATTATTATAGTTTCGTAATATTTTAGCATTTCATTATTATAAAAATATTATATTATTATTACGTTTAAGCATTAATTTGACACATTTGGATGCTAATAATATATTCCGAAAGTTTCATGAAGATCGTCCATCTAATAATTGAGTTAAAAGCGTCCAAAGTAGTTAATTTAAATAATTTATTTTTAAAATAATATTTTGATTTAATTTTAACCAATATTTAACATAAAATAATAATATTTAGAATATTTTATTATTCATTTATTTTTAAAATAATATATCTTTTTTTTTTAATATGCCTAATATAAATATAAATATAAACATATAATAGTATTTAATTGCAATAAAACTAGTTTGGAGTGAAACTATTCGAACTAGATTTCGCTCTGTAATTCCCATTGCCATTCTCGATGCCCGGCAGCATCTTCTGTGTGCACAGTGTGGCAAGGGAACTCAATTTCAATTTCCCCACGCCCACTGGGAACTGAGAAGGCGAAGGCGAAGGCGAAGGCGTGTGTCAATTGGCAGTCATAAATCTTCATAGAATCGTTGACTCGCGGCGACAGTGTAAATTTTCATTAGGTTTGCTGAATTATTGAAATGCAATAAATCAAAATCTAGTTAACTTTAGATTAGCAATCATAGAAGTATTGAAAGGACGCTGACAGCAAGTCGTTGCCAGATCCATGTGAACGAATGCCAATTCGAATTGCAATTATTTTCTGAGAGAATATAGAAAACGTGAGTAAGGGTATTCAATGCAATTCTTTCGCTCTGTTTGGCATGCATCTTCTCTCTCTCTCCCTCTCTCTCTCTTAGTTTTGATAGCTTTCTAACTATCTTCTGTCGTTTTCTCTGCTCGAGCTGTCGAACGAGATAATAACCAGCAACACCCAAAAACCACCCAGTGGTTGCATGTGGCAAGTGGGGCTGCCCACTCGTGTGTGCAGCAGCGAAAACAACTGTTGCCGTTCTTGCAGCACAATTTGCCGTTGCAGTTGCAGCTGCTTGCATGCAGCCAATGATTAAAAACAAACTTAATTCTTAGGAATTTCTACAAAATTGTAAAACATAATTTCCACAGAAAGTTTTTCATCAACGATTCGCTAGCCTTTACATACCCTGTATTGGGTGCATATAAACCAATGCCAATATGTGTATGTCGAGCTCTTAGCAAGAGCTCGAGCTCTTGCAGTAGATCATCATATTTAATTTCCTTGCCTATAATACACAATAACAAAATAACAATACTGGATCGTCTGCACTGACTGTTTACTCATATTGGGTATCTGCTTATCGGTTATCCACTCTTAATTTCTCAACTATGTATTATTTTGCTTTGCGCTTCACGAGCCACTTCATTAAACTCGCTTTTGCATGATTATTGCTCCAGTTACCAGCGACAAGCACGACAATAAACACAACAAAAACTTCAGCAACAACAACAACAAAATTTCGCTCATAGAGAAATTCTATTTCAAAATAGACAATAACAAATTATTTCGAGGGAAAAAATAATATAATTTGTGTTATTAAATATATATCCTTTGATTCATAAAAAATAATAGTTTTCATTAGAAAAAATTACCTTTATTTGAAGAGAGAAGGAGGCGTGGCATGTTTATCGAAATCATAACGACCCAGAGCGAAAGATATGTATATGTAAGTAGTCTTCTCGCTTTCCTTCAGCAACAGCTATCACGATTGACTCTTTTAACAGTGAACAGCTCTATAGTTGTCTCTAGAGCTATATTGTTGTCTCTATATATAGTTGTCTCTAGAGCTGGGAAACTATAGATAATGGCGCCTTTCCATATTTTCGATGTTTTGTAAGCAAAAATTCGATACTACCGATAGTATCGCTTTAAAACTTTTCTACTGAATCATTTGAGATTAGAGTAGATTTTTCGATTTTGTGTAATTGTTGTATGTTGTTAGGTCAACAAACTTAAGATTATATAGACATGTGTTTTTTTCCAGTGAGCAATCGATAGGACTAATTTATCGATAGTAGAACTGGAAACAAAATATTCGATACTTTTTTAGTATCTTCAATAGTTGCGCAGCTCTAGTTGTCTCTCTACCAATTGTCATTAAAACGCCAACTCATTCAGATCATACGAGCTGCAAATCACTTCCTAATACAACATTCAAAATGAAAATGACTGGAATTGGAGATACTCCTAATCGTCATAAACCTATAACAGAAGAAAAAGGCGAGCAGGTCTGCGGATGTACTGAACCAGCATGGCCACTTGCCATAAGGCAGCCCAGAACCCCATTGACTATACGTTTTATATATCGAATCAATGGGGAAACCCGGACTGTTGTCAGGACAAATGGAGGCGCAGGCGAATCCGTGCCAGACCAGAACAACGAATAGCCGTCCATGCAGGCGCAAAATATAATTGTGACGTTCTTAAATGAAACTGAAATGTAATTAATTGTTCAAATTCAATAAAAATATACAATTACAATTAAAAGGAAAATGAAATAAAATTCGGAATAATTAATAAAAAAAGTTCTTGCAACAAAACCCACGTGGCAGAGCAAGCAAGATAGCGATAATGCAGGACGCCTGCAATGCATACAACACACATACATATGTATGTACATGCCTACAAGCGTACATATATATGTACATATGTATGTATGTATGTACATATGTATGTATGTATGTATGTATATATGTATGTATGTACATATGTATGTATGTATGTACATATGTATGTATGTATGTACATATGTATGTATGTATGTACATATTTCATATATTTGTATATCATATGTGCATATACATATGTACATATGTACATATGTGTGTATAGCTTATTACGCTTCCAGAAACGAATCGAATAATTCTTGGAATATTATTCATTCGAAGAAGGGTTCAGGAATCTCGTAGTTGAGCAGTCTCGACTAGAGTTTTGATACTTGTTTTTATAAATATCTGCTTTACTTTCATTGTTTGTTTTAGAGTGGAGATGTGAATAAGCCTAAACATATCGAAAAATAATTAACTTGAAACTAAAAACGTAAGATAGGTCTAGTAAATACATATGTATGTATGTACATATGTGCGTGCGCATTGCAGGCGTCCTGCATTATCGCTATCTCGCTTGCTCTGCCACGTGGATTTTGTTGCAAGAACTTTTTTGATTGATAATTCCGAATTTTTTTTTCATTTTGCTTTATTTTGTAATTGTGGATGTATTTTTATTGAGTTTGAACAATTAATTACATTTCAGTTTCATTTAAGAAAGTCACAATTACATTTTGCGCCTGCATGGACGGCTATTCGTTATTCTGGTCTGGCACGGATTCGCCTTCGCCTTCATTTGTTGTCTCAGCAGTCCGACTTTCCTCATTGATTCGATGTATAAAACGTACAGTCAATGGGGTTCTGGGCGGCCTTATGACAAATTCCCATACTGGTTCAGTACATTCGCAGACCTGCTCGCCTATTTCTTCTCTTATAGGTTTAAGGCGATTAGGAGTATCTTCAATTCCAGTCATTTTCATTTTGAATGTTGTATTAGGAAGTGATTTGCAGCTCGTATGATCTGAATGAGTTGGCGTTTTAATGTCAATTGGTAGAGAGACAACTAGAGCTGAGCAACTATTGAAGATACTAACGAAGTATCGAGTATTTTCCTTCCAGCGCCACTATCGATAGTTTTCCCTCTATCGATAGCTCAATTGAGAAATAACATGTCTATAAGTTTTTTAAGTTTGTTAACCTTTTTTTCTTGCTTAGTAATTTCTGGTATGTTTACTAAAATTTGTTACAAACAACATACAACAATGTGAAAAATCGAAAAATCTACTCCAATCCAAAATGGCTTAGTAGAAAAGTTCAAAGTGATACTATCGGTAGAATCGAGTTTTTGCCCACCAGACATCGAAAATATCGAAAGGTGTCATTCTCTATAGTTTCCCAGCTCTAGAGACAACTATATATAGCTGTTGCTGAGTGAAAGCGAGAAGATTACTTTTGTATATCTTTTGCACTGGGTAGTTATGATTTCGATAAACAACAAGTAGGAAAACTATAATCGAGACTGCTCGATGAGCGAGATATACTTTAATAACTATCGATAATTATCGATAAATGTTTTATCGATGTCTCTGGAAATATAAAAGTTATCGAATTTCTGAAAGAAACTCGTACTGTGCGCTTAGTATACGAACCCAACACAAAAAAAATGAACTAGAAGCTCTTATATCTTGGGAAATCGACGTGGTCATACATACGAACGAACGGACAGGGTTATATCTCGTTACCCTGATCAAGAATATATATACTTATTGGGGTCTGCCACGCCTCCTTCTGCCTGTTACATACTGTTAACAAAATCACTATACCTTGATTTCCCATTTTCAATAGATTCAGGGTATACAAATTGTAAACTATTTATAGCTAATGTGAACGTTGTTGTTGACGTGTGAATCTAGCTTCGTATTATCACAGGTGAAGTGATTAAGGCTTCTAATGTGGTCATTGCTATTGGAAATTCACTCTCGAGTCTGTAGCCCCGGCTGGCCATGACGTTCGCTTCGATTCTTGCGCATGAGCTTAGCGAATTTCACTACATCAATCAATGCCACACGGCCAAGCTTGTCTGTAAGCTTCAAAACAATTAGAATAATTAAGCATTGAATCGTGTCTGTGCCTCTATGTGTGTGTGTGTGTGTGTGTGTATGTGTGTGGCCAACAGCAACAGGTCTTCCAGTCAGTCTTGCAGTCCTACAAACACTGTCTCTGTTGGTCCATTGGACAAGGTCAGCGCTGGCGTCAGGCGACGAATGGCAATAGTTACACGAACAGGGCTTCAAGTCAAAGTTATGCTGTTGTACCTTTTTACAAGTTCGTGTTAATTAAGTCTAGAAAAACATTTGCCATTGTTCATGTCCAATACAGAAGTCATAAGAAGAGCTAAAGACTTTAAGACCGACTGAGCCATACTCTGTACGCAGATGAAAATCTAATACTATAATAAAATTTAATATAATGATCAATAAATAAGTAAATAAAGGTTCTTGAAGTACTCATTATTGATAGATTATATAGTAATATCATACTATATATAGACCATACTAACATCAGAAATGTATATGGGCCTTCAAGTAAAATTCACTCTATTTGCTAAACAAGAGAAATATCTTATTTATCGATAACAATTCTAAAGTTTTGACTGGTTAAAACTTAAATAAAATTATATATTAATTTATTTATTAAGTTGATTAAATTAAATTTATTTTAAAATTTATGTATTAAATTAAATTATATGATATATTAATATTATTATTTGTTAGTTATATACTAAATTCATTTCTTTATGTCTTCATTATATCTCATAAACTTTCTAGTTCTTCCATTATTTATGCAATAGCTCATTTGCTTGCCTTGCAATCCAATGCTTATTTTCTAAATTGCACAAAACCAATATACTTCCGATGATGCTGAGAGCAGAGTATAGCGAAAAAAAAAAAATACAAAAAGAAAAACTGAATGACTATAGACTTAAAGAATTTCAATGCCCTCCAGACAACCGAACACAATTCCCAAGTTTGTTTTCTGTGTCTTACTTTGAACTTGAAGCTGACGTCGCAACTTCTTCTGATTGTTGTTGTTGTTGTTGCTATTGTTGTTGTTAATGTTGCTGGTGTTATACTTGCTGTGTTGCGGTTGTTGTGGCTGTTGCTGTTGTTGTTGCTGTTGTTTGGGGTTCAAGCAGCACGCGATTAAGTCGTAATTTGTAAACATTTTTAAGTGAGGTGTTTGGGTCAAGTTGACGACGTTGTCGTCGATGTAGACACGGTTGATGGCCGTCTTGTGGAAGGCTCTCCGAGTGCACCAACAATTGTTCTCAATCACTCTTGAAGCCATGCAATCCAGCATTCCCAATGCGGTCGTTGGTGTCATTTGTCTATCTATTATTGTGATAGGAAAAGCGCCGACAACTCGATAACAATAATAATACAATAAAGAGAAAGTTACGCCGATCATCGACTTCCGTCCGAATGAGTTGAGTGTAATTGTGTGAGTAATGTATATTAAATCCATAAATAATTCTATTCAATGTATAGTTTTCTTTAGGGAAGGCATATGAATAATCTCCTAATTATGTTTAATCTGGCAATTATGATCAATTCTGTTTATTTCGTAGTTGTAGATTCTAAATAAGTTTAAGAATTTAAAAATTTAGTAAATTTAAATATAGAATAATATTTTTATATAATATTCAGTAATATATAATATATTTTGTGAGCCTTTAACTTTCAACAATCATTCAATTAGCATATTTTCAAATTACGAGCTGATATGTTAGAAAGCCAATGGACCTATGTAAAATATTAAGTAAAGACAAAAGCTAAGACTTTTAAGTTGGCTTCCAAATGCACAGAGTAATTAAAGAAATATAGAAATAAAGAATTATGCACTGCCTGGAATCACATTTAACAGTCAGAACAATTATACAATTCCCATCAAAATGAGGTAAGAATATATACATACATACATTATTCATCAGTGATGTATATACATACATATGTATATGATAGTAGTACGACTTAGTACTAAATGTTAGACAAAAGAAACAAAATGAAAATAATTTGAAACGAATATTGAAATTATTATTAATTCATTTATTTAATTTTTATTTATTATTTTCATTAAAATTTTGAAAAGCAAACAGCTTTATGTTCGTATATGTATATATTATCTGTATTCCAATTAGTATTACTTTACTACTGGCATAAGAATAAACACATTTAATCCACCAAACCAGTTACAATTCAAACTGGCATAAATAAAACTCATTTAACTGCTGTTTCATGGCCTAATTGACAGCTGCAGCAACAGGAGAAATAGTAAAAAAATATATATATTTGAAAATTATTGAATATCAAATGAAAATATTATATATTTACATACATGTATATTAAAATTATTTTTTAATATTTTATTTAAGTATTTGAATATTTATTATATATATTAGATTTTTATTCATTAATAACAAATTTAAATTTCTGCATAGTTTTAAAATATTTAACAATTGATTAAGGCAAAAATGGGTTTTTGTGTTATTAGCGCCATCTATGTGTCAGAACTTAATAAGTCTTCTATTTTACATTGCAATGCAATGGGTATAATATTGAAATCTTGACATATTTTCGTAGCTACAAAAGTTGTTTTTGAACTTCTTCAGTTTATTCCCACATATCGCTTTATGAATTCATTTCGAATTTTTGGGCAATTGGCCACCTTTGGCTTGATTGTTGCAACTCGCGTGGCGTTTGGCTGCACATTAACTTTTTTACTTTGTTTTTTTTTTTTTAGCTGTTTGCCCTTTTTCTCAACAACATGTGCGCAGCTGTAGCTGCTGTCGTTTTGTAATCGAAAATGATTGGAGCCTGAGCTGTTTGGCCGGTCTTATGGAATTACCATATTCAGCCCGTTCGGCCGTCCAGCATCCCAGGCAATCATCACAGCCAAAGTTAGACACACGTGTCCGTTGGCCATTGCACCCATGATTTGGCCCATTGTTGTTGTGCAATGGACTCGCCTGTAAAGGCAAGCCAAAAAGTGAAAAAAAAAGTGAAAATCATAACTGCTAATTGTATTTAAATGCAATTGCCCCACTGTGCACTCTGCTTACGTCATACGAGAAGGTTTTGCAACTGCACAAGTGAAGGATGGAGAATGCAGAAGGGGGATTATTGGGGTGTTGCCGTGCTATTAAGTTGTTGCTGTCACTTTCCCAATTTCGAATTGACTGTGAATAAAACAAGATATATGCAATTAGAAACACATACGAAATGCATTTGCCATGGGCATTTGCTTTTGGCTTTTACGCTCGACACTTATTGAATTTGTTTTTTCTCCCTCTCTCTCTCGCTCTCTCTCTCTCTCTCTTTATAGTGGCGCAGTTATCACTTGCTTGTTAGTGGGTTTCGCTCGTTGCCATCCGTGCTCTCTGGGCAGTTTTATGATGGTTTTCAATTTTGCTATCCATAACTAAGCAGCCATAAACCAGCTAAACCATCTCGACTCCCAAGAATCTCAGCCTGAATCTGAATGTAAATCTGAATCAGCCTGCTGCTCTTGCTGTTGCAGCATCCCGCTGAGTTCTCTTTCTTTAATGATTTATTTGCAGCTGTGTTAGTCGCAGCTGTTGCTCTGGCAACGCACTCGCACTCGCACTTTGCCTTTATTTAGAAAGAGAGTGGGTCAAGTGCAGCCAAAAGTGAAATTAATATTTAATACCCTTCCATAAATCGAGTCTGCTCACTGTTTAATGAACGACTTCGACTCGCTATGGTTTCGCCAAAGTCTTAACTAGTTTATTTATCATTTAGATTTTTGATTAGTGTTTAAAATGCTTTAACAGTGTCTCATCATTAGAACTTTGTCATTTTTTAGAGTAAATAAAATAAATATTTATCATTATGGTTTTTTAGTCTCTTAGTTCTCTTTTTCTGTTGTGAAGTAGTTTCAGTTAATAACAATTGCTGAATTTTTTAAAACGATTAATGTACAAACAACATTTTTTTCTCATCAATCGAGAGTGAGTCACTTGGTTCCGGTTTCGAATCCCAATTCATTAATACAATATGGTATGTCTTAGCCCAAGGCCAAGCAAAAAGTTAAGTTGATAATTACTATTCTATTCTAGACTATAATTTAGACAAGTCTTCACTCTGCCCGATGGTTTGGATAGTTTTTGCTATTTCCAACTAAAGAAGCTCCTCTTTCTTGGCTTTGCTTTGCAGCTTGCTTTGTTCCACGTGTTCTTGAACTTTGAGCAGTCCTCAGTATTCCCGCATCTAGGCGCCTTTATTCACTGACTCCTTTCTAAGTAATTATAATGAATATAATTATTAATAATTGTATCTTATTAATTGAAATTAAATAAATAAATAAATGATTTCTAATAATAAATCTTATCATATTTATAATCAGCAAAATTATGAAAAATGAAACTATCTTTAATTTAATTTAATGCTAGTTTTTAAGTGTGTTTTAAAGGATTTGTTCAGTTAGTGAATAATAATTGAATCACAAATAATTATATTTCACATTAAAATTTTTATTAATGCAGCAACAAAAAATTAATTTAAAAAATATATACATATATATTTACCATATAAAAATTTGTTTGTTAAAGTTTATTTTAAAAGACTGATGTATTGATGTCATTTAATAAAAAAAAAAAAGAAATAAAAATTATTTAATAATAATTGAATTACAAATAATATTATTTAGCATTAAAATTTGTATTAATACAAAAAATTAAACTTAAAAATTTATTAAATAAAAAATTATATATTTACAATTTTTATTAATGCAAAAAAAAAAAAATTAAAAATTTATCAAATAAAAAATAAAATTAAATAAAAAATATATAGTATATATTAAATATATATAAATATATAGTAAAAGTAAAATTTTGTTTGAAAGTTTATTTTAAAAAATTTATGTATTAATATTTTTTAAAGATAAAAAGTAAAATAAAATAAAATAACAAAACACTTTAATTATTATTTTTTTTTTTTAATTAACATTTTCATATATCTAAAAATATTAATTTCATAAATTGTTATTACTAATGTCACAATAATTATCATTTTACTTCAATCATAGGCATAGGCTGCATCCACATTACAGGGTATCATAGACAGAGTACTTGTAAAGAACTCACGACACATTTGGCTTTGCATGTTGGTCTGCTGCTGCATTTCGATTTGAAATTGCTCGAACAATTTATAATTAATTTTAGCTTTTGCCAGCAGGTGCACAAATTGGAGCTGCACCGCAGCAACCCACATACGAGCAGCATTCGACATTCGAGTGCAGAGCACTAGATACTTTATAATGGTTACTGTCCACACACACACACACACGCACACACATACACACATACATACATAGCGGGCATGCTGGCAGTTGGGCATGTGGTCCATGTGATCCATGTGACTATGCGACTGGTCGACTGGGCGGCAATTGCGTGTCGCTTTCTGTGTCTCAATCTTCGTCTTCGTCTGGCTATTCAATTTGAAATGAACTGAACTGAACAGAAAATCATTAAAAATGCGCCAATGAAAAATAAATCCCTGTTCATTTGACTGTCACGTCAAATAAATCATAAGACACGCCAAATAGCCGAAAACTGCATAAAAAAACTGAAGTAAAAAATAATAAATAAATAGGTAAAAAAAAAATAGTTGACTAGGAAACCAGCACGCGGATTCGCATTTGCGTGCTGTCCGAGTGCGGCTCATGAGCTTTTCCAGCGCTTGATGAAAAGTTAACGGTGAATTATGCTGTTGTCGCCTTGGCCGAAAAGTAAGTCTCCCCCTCGCTCACACTCACTTCTCTTTCACTCTATCTACTTCTGTTGGCTGATTCGCTGCACTTTCCCAAAAAAAAAATCGAACAACCAGTCATGTCAATTGGCCAGCCGATAAGCTCCAATCCCCAGTCCCCCGCCACGTATACGCAATGTTAAGTAGCCAAAAGTTGCTTAAGTTGCCAAAGTGGCTGCCAGCGCGCGTCACATGTCAGGCGCCGTCGTTTGTTAATTTTTTTTTTTTTTTTATAAATATATTTTTATTTTTTATAAATTTTTCCTTTTGGCCAACATTTTGTGCAACATTTTCCAATTTCAATTTTCCGTTTTCTATTTTCAATTTTCGTTTTTCGTTTTTCGCTTTTCATGTTAATGAAACGCTATTTCCTAACTGAACGCTGTTTGTTATTATTCACGCGCTTGGAGTCCATTCTCAAACGCAGCTAGGCGACTGTTAGATGCTCTAACAATATTGTCTGAAGCGTAAATTGTCAACAATTATAATTCATGCTTAAACTGGATATTGATTATTTGTTTAAGATGATTTCAATTCCAAGACAAGGTAACATTATAGCTTTCCCTTTCCATATGCACACATATGTTAGATCTGGCAAACTATCGATGACACTATTGGAACTATCGATAGTCAAGCACTATCAACTCTGCCTACTATCGATTATGTTCACTATCTATAATCTGCCTCCTCTAATATATCTATAACAGCTCTTTCTGTAGCTTTTATACTTCTTGCACGTGCACAATTTTCCAATTCATATTTCTTTTTGCTGAGGTATCTATTATTTCAGCAGACTTGCTGGTTTTAGAAAAAGTTTCAAAACAATTTTTAATACTAATTATTCAACAAAAATTTGTTTTTTTACAGCATAATTTGACCAAGTTGCTTTGCGTGATTTTCAACATTCAATATGGTTGCCGCAAAGAAACTGAAAAAGGCCTTAGAGAGCACCAATGCACGTCTGGCGCTGGTTATGAAATCCGGCAAATACTGCCTGGGCTACAAGCAAACGCTGAAGACTCTGCGTCAGGGCAAGGCCAAACTGGTGCTCATCGCCAGCAACACGCCCTCATTGAGAAAGTCGGAGATCGAATACTACGCCATGTTGGCCAAAACTGAAGTCCTGCACTATAGCGGCACCAACATTGAGCTGGGCACCGCCTGCGGTAAATACTTTCAGGTGTGCACAATGTCCATTACAGATCCTGGAGATTCGGACATTATTCGCTCATTGACCGACAATTAAAGAAGACGTTTATTTACATAAGACTCTTTGATATTGTAAAAGTGTAAAATAAAATAATATATACATATGTATATGTATATATAAACTATAAAAATTACACAAGAGTGCTAGTATTTGGAAAGGGTATACAAAGTAGTTCTCCTTAGATAATCTAATCAAAGTAAAGCTACATTTATACCAAAAACAACATATAACAATTGCAATACATTTTTCGCTCACATTTCAGACGAGACTTACATATATATTAACAAAACTCCTAGAAAGTTTTTAAAGGCTATCCAGCATTTGATCGCAATACAGGAACACTCTATTGAGGCACTTCTAGAAGTTTCATTCCATTTAAGCTGGGGCCTGTTATATATGAGATTAAATATATTGATAATGATGCATTCAAATCGAAAATCTTGAAACTTGAGTATGTATTTAGAACGGGATTGCTAAGAAACATTGGCAACTGCTGAGATTGCTGTCAACGATCTGATGAATCTGTATAATCATCTTAAAGTTAAATTGTAGAACATTCCAATTAGTTTCAATCCTTTTATATTAGAAATATAAAAGCAAATTAAGATCTTAAGGCTATCTTAACATTTTCGAGCTTTTATATGGATCAAATATAGAACTCAGCTTTCAGAGAGGCTTTGTATTTCGGAAGGGTATTCGGTACCATGCTGGCTCATTCTGAAACAGTAAAATTACCATAGATTCTATTCAATTTCAAGTCACAGCTATCAAAACGAAATATTATAAATGGTTTGCTATAAAATCTCGAATGCAGAAATTTTCTTATTCAAAATAAGAATAATATTGAATTGTTTTCAAGGGTATTCAGTAGTCGATAGGACAAAAGTCTTATAACCATTCAACTCTTTATCTATTAACGATATTAAATGCCAACAAATGATCAATTCAAAGCTCCCTTATTCGAACAGCAACTTTTTGCAGCTCCGAGCTAATTTCTCGTTAGGGTATCATGTAGTCGTTGAGGCTATTTAAGTTTATATGTAGAGGAAAACAAAGTAGCATTCGTAGCCGCTGTTGTGCACACACTTTGCAAAAATTTTCACTTTCACAAAGGTCTATGGACGACTCCCCGATTTCCTCAAGTGGCCCCCTCTCCCTCACACTCCCTCCCTCTCTCTCTCACTCTCTCACTCTCTGTCTCCCTCGCTCAATGTCTCACTGTGCAATTCGCTTCTCTCTGCAGCGCGCGAATCGACGGCAAATTGGTACCAGCCATAGACTGTCAGCCGTCGATTTGCGGCGTTTTTCACGAGTTTTTCTTTTAAGTCTTATGGAAAATTGTTCGCAGGTGGCTGCCGTCGGACAGGCAAATGGTCAGCGATCGGTCGCTTGGCTGGTTTGCTGGCTTACATGGCTCGGCATGCCTGATCAGCCCATGGCTGGCTAGGCTTACGCCCATGTCTGGTTTTTTTTTGGCAATGCTTCCTCATTGTGGAAGCGCTGCTGCCAATGGGTTTTTGATGAGTGAGTTTTGGAGCTAATTTCTTAATTGACTACCGCATGAAACGGAAACCGAGTGCTGGACATTTGAATTATGGAACACCGAGTGCCTTTGTGAAGATGCGAATGAATAGTGCATGGAGTATATAGCTTGATATGAAGATATCTGTAATGAACGAGATTTTATAATAGTCGACTCTTCTAGGTCGATTATACGAGCCAAGATTTACTCATAGATTATTATGCATAAGTAATCTATAGATGGGAGATTATCGCAAGTCTTTAGTTCTATCTTTAGCTTGTCTATAACTTGGAGAATAACTGAGGCTAACCGGATTTGACTCCTAAGCTGGAATACACACATTATGACATTGTCTGGCTCGACGATCATTCGTCATAAATCAAATATTTATTTATTATTTCATTTCGTGATTGTCTTTGTAATGCGGAATAAATGAGGTAAAATCAATCTGAGTCTTTATAAAAAATTCAATTTTAATATTTTCATGAGATATATAAATCAACAAAATTTCTTCAAATACCTTTAAATATTTTATTTGTTTTTAAAGATATTTTTAAAGTTATTTATAAAAGTAACATTGAACGAGTTGAAGCTACCCTATTATTATACCTAACCTGAGTTTTAGCCTCATTTATGTTTCATAAATTAAAAAGAATTTCTATCTGGAATGCATTTTCACGCCTCACACAAATTAATTTTTAATATTTTCATAATGATATTATTCTAAAAAAAAAAAAAAAAAAATTGTTCAAATATTTTGTAAATATTTTACATCTTTTTAAGGCAAAGAAATTTGTTTGAATATGACATGGAACGACTTGCAGTTACCCTATAATTTAATATATAGCTAAGCGAAGTCTTAAGCTAATTTATTGTTTTTCAATTTGTGAAATGTATTTCGAAAACAAATTTGAATTTAAGCCTTTCTGTCTCTTTATGACTCTATTTTTAATATATCTCTGTAATTTATTTCAAATGGTGATACCTCGCTAATTACATAAAGATTTTTCACTCTAATCTTAAAAGATATTTAGACGAAGAAGTCTCAGAAAAACTGCAATTTTCCTTAACGCTTCGGATTGACATCCGAACAAAGGCAAAGGGAGAAAGAGAGAGTTAGGGACATAGACTTCCGCTATAGTAAACCCTGTTTCTTCTATAGTCATTTAACTCAAAACTTTCTACTGCCCGTCAGCTAATGCCTGCACATATCGAGTATAACCTTGCGCAGGCATTTTCTATTTTTACAGGGTATATGCATTTGTGTGCCGCCCCATCGACATCATAATTCATTTCATGTAGCTTACGGCTGCCCGGCTGCCGTTTAATAAACACGAGACGCAATTCGAACATAAATCTTCGATTTTCCAGCATATTTTAAAAGTTCTCAATGCCTGTGAGCTGCTTCTAAGCAAAGACTAAGAAATGCCGACGCTTTCAGCTATTTCCGAGACTAGACAAATATTTTGATTTGATTCTCACTGGCGCGGCATTAAAATTAAAAATAAATTAATCAAGCGCACACAAAACGTGACAAAGAAGAAAATATCGAAACGCCAGCAAACGGAAGGCGTTGCCCCGCCCAATCGAAATTAAATTGTTTTTCGAATAGATATGAGGCGAGAAGTCAATGCACCTTTGAAAAATAAAAACTGTAAAAGGACAATTGGGAAAAAAGCTACAAATACTGTGAAAAATATTTTTCTTTTTTTTTTTCAAATTTTTGTTTTAAGCTTTTTTTTTAACTTTTATAAATTAGCATAGAAAAGTGAAAGTGTGATTCGGTTCGGTGTTTGGCAGCGGGTTTTTTTTATTTTTATTTTTTTGTCTGCTGTCTGCAGCTGCAATCAATTTAATATGTAGCAACAACAACAACACTAACTGCGACAACAAGTTTGAATGCGGTATGTGGCATGTGGCCTCGCCCGTTTTAGTTTTCCAGCTTTGAGAAATTTTGTGCTGTCGAAAAAGGGCGCAAAAATGGAAAATGAAAATTGCATTAAAAAAAAAAAAAAAAAAAAAAAAAAACACAGATATACATATGTAATTAAATTGAAATTCAATGAATAAATTGAAAATTCAATGAATAAAATTTTGCATATTTAAATACAAGTCTAACGAACTGAATATATACTGAAGGAAATGCAAACAGATTATGTAGATAGAAATCAGAAAAAAATAGAAATTTTTATTAAATTAAATTAATTCATGAATAACAAGAATTTATTTCGCTTGTGAATTGAATTTATTGTTGACGTCAATTACACTGACGAGCAAAACTATAACACGAATTCAATGTAGTAACTTCAATGGTCTGTATTTGCTTGTATCGCTTGTACTTTATGGCTGATTACGATCTTGGTTTCTGAGTACAGTATTTTAGCTCAATTTTCAGAAAATTTTAACTCATTCGGTTGGCTGGAAGAAAAATGCGAACAAAAAATGTGAAAATATTACAGTTACAGTTTTGCAATTCGACTAAGTGTTCAACAAATATTAAAAAAAAAATTTTTTTATAATGGATATACACCCCTTTCGATTATTTTGTATTCAATAATACGATTTAACATACTTTTTGTGTGTCGTCGCGCTATTTCAGCAGGAATCCTGTGACAGACTCCTTAGTCCTCTCCTACAACTCCATCATTCCACAAGCTGCGACTTCACATGACCTAATAGGTTTTCAATGGGGTTTATGTCCAGATATTGCGGAATGCACTTCATATTTGCATTGATACCCAGTTTTTGTCCAAATGCGACGTATTCTTAGGATCATTGGCTTGCTGACAAACGCATTTTCCATTCAACTCGACCCATATTTCCAATGACTTCTACAAAATTCGGGAGTATATTGTTCAGGTAATATCAATTATATTATAGTCGCAAGCACGTTGATATAATTTAAGAGCTCTTAGCATGGGTTGCACCAAAGCGATTTACATACATACATATGATGTATGTACATATGTATGTACATACATACATATATTTCTTTAAGTTTCTTTTTGTTGTATTGCCAAGTCAATAGAACCGTAAAGAAACGATATTCTTACCCTATTAGCATATCAAACTTCTTGATGAAAGTGAACCGAATGAATTTATGTTTTTCTTCAGTCTCTCATTTTATTATTTGGGATCAATTATGCTATATACATATGTATGTATATTGTTTTCTTAGATTTCAAATCAATATAAATTTTAACCAGCTCTTAGCTTTTGCACAAATTAACATCTTTACTAATTATCATTAGCAACACTGCGTTTTTAATTCAGAAGCCACGCACAGTGGAACCTATGCTCACTTTTTACTGCAAAAATGAAAGCTTTTGATATGAACAAAATCTTATTCAAAATTTAAAATGAAGATTCAACAAAAACTAATTTATACAGAAGTTAAAAGCGAATTATATAACATCAAATTATTATTTTTTGTATATGATAAAATAATAATTATTATTTTTATATTCTTTTTGTCTTTTTCATATTTTTTATTTTTATGAGTACAAAATTACCTTCCACAACAATTTTAAAGCAATGATGACTTCTGGGTATATAATTTTTTATTTATCAGATACATTCATTTATATTTGGCTGCATAATAACATAGATATATTAATGTTGAGATATAATTAATAATATAGTTTAATATTATTTTTAATAAAAACATATTTAGACAATTTACACATAATTAAATATTAGAAATTATATCAAATTGATTTATGTTTAATTTTTTTATTATCTTTTAATTATAAATATTATTACACACATTTTTAGACAACTTATAATTAATTTAATATTATAATAATGACGAAAATTTTTAAACATTTTATTACTATCATAATATATTTTCGAAAATATCTTCCTCTTTTAAGTCTTCTTGTTTATCGAAATCATAACTATATATAGTTGTCTCTATAAACTACAGATAATTACCCTTTTCGATATTTCCAATGTTTTGTAAGCAAAATTTCGATACTACCGATAGTATCGCTTTGAACTTTTCTATTAAATCATTTGAGATTAGAGTAGATTTTTTTATTTTTATTTCAAGTTGTTGTATGTTGTTCACAAATTTTAGTAAACATACCAGAAATTACTAAACCAGAAGAAAGAGGTAATGTGATTTTCTATTGAGCTATCGATAGGAAAAAACTATCGAAAGTGACGCTGGAAGGAAAATACTCGATACTTCGTTAGTATCTTCAATAGTTTCGCAGCTCTAGTTGTCTCTATACCAATTGTCATTAAAACGCCAACTCATTCAGATCATACGAGCTGCAAATCACTTCCTAATACAACATTCAAAATGAAAATGACTGGAATTGGAGATACTCCTAATCGTCATAAACCTATAAGAGAAGAAAAAGTCGAGCAGATCTGCGGATGTACTGAACCAGCATGGCCACTTGCCATTAGGCAGCCCAGAACCCCATTGACTATACGTTTTATATATCGAATCAATGGGGAAACCCGGACTGTTGTCAGGACAAATGGAGGCACAGGGGAATCCGTGCCAGACCAGCAGAACGAATAGCCGTCCATGCAGGCGCAAAATGTAATTGTGATGTTCTTAAATGAAACTGAAATGTAATTAATTGTTCAAATTCAATAAAAATATATTCCACAATTACAAAATAAAGAAAAATGAAGTGAAATCCTATGGAAATTTTAATATAAATGTTAAATGAATTCAATTATTCTAGTACTTCTCTGATTTTTAAATCTAATTCTATATTTCTGTGCATGTACTTATGTATGTACATCCATACATATGTACATAGATGTAGAGTTCATGAATTTGTATACTCTGAACCCCTTCAAAATGGGAATTCAGGGTATAATTGTTTTGTTAAAAGTAAAAGGCAGATGATGTAGTCGAATCATATTCCAAGAATGCTTCATTTCGATTCTAAACGCGTAAAAAACTATACATATGTATGTATGTATGTATGTACATGCAAAAACACGAGCGCACACACACGCTGATCTATGCTTGCACGCCTGAATGTGTGTAAGCGTTGCAAGCATTTTGCTGTCTCGCTGCCTTTGTTGCTGCGCCACATGGGTTTTGCTGCGAAAACTTTATTGTTTAATAATTATGTTTCTAGATGGACAATCGTATTGATCTCTTTAGATTATGAATATGATATTCATATCTATATGCTAAACCAAACTGCATGTTTCTAGTATTTGAAATGCATTTTTTTACATATTTGGGGGTGTGGGGGATCCAAAATCTGACAAAACCGAAATTGTATTAAATTAGTATATACATATGTATATGTATATGCAGAAGACTTGGAGGCTCTAACTCTAAAGATGAATTAAATAGAATTTTGTAACTGATTCTCGATATATTTGTTTAGCGATAACTCTGGAAATATACAAGTTATCGAATTTCCGAAACAAACTCGTACTGCGCGTGCAATATACGGACCTAACACAACAAGAATGAACTCTTAAGCTTTTGTACATATGTATGTATGTATGTATATGACAGACAGAGGGACATGGCTATATCAACTTTTCCCGTCACCCTGATCAAGAATGTACATATATATATACTTTATGGGGTCTGCCACGCCTCCTTCTGCCTGTTAGATTAGGGTACAAAATTAGCTGAATTAAACAAAAACCTTTTATTTTTGTACATAAAGTTAAAAAATTTAGATTTTTTCCATTGTGTAAAGTGTTTCTTGACAGACTGTATGTATTTTTTCGCATTCTCGGCGAAACAATTAAAACTCCCTCTGCGCAAGTGTATAAAAATATCTGGGGAATTGGGTTTTACATTGTCTCCAATTTTGTGTTGCTTTTTGTGTTGCTGAGACGCGCGTGACTCGATTGACATTTGAATGCGAGTGCTAAATGAAAAAAAAAAAAAAAAGAATCGACGATCGTCAGCCAACAGCAGCAGCTGCAGAAACAACAGCAACAGCAACAGCAATAGAAAATTCAATATGTTGTAATGCATTTCGCAGGTATTTCAACAATTATCAAAGCAAATGCATTGATCAAAGATAAGCAAATAAAGTTTCATATCATCCAAAGTGCATCACATGCATGCACATACATTTATAATTTATGCGCATACATCAATGTACATCAATTACAAAATGCCTTTTCAAATGTTTTATTATTTCAATACTTTGAAGAAGTAAATCATCCAAAAACAAGTAAAAAAGCTCTAGTAGAAACTGTTTGACTACGAGATCCCCCGAACCCTTCCTCAAACGAATATTCCAAGAATTATTCGATTCGTTTCTGGAAGCGTAATAAACTATACACACATCCATACATATGTATGTATGTACATATGTATATGCACATATGATATACATATGTATGTACATACATATGTACGCTTGTAGACATGTACATACATATATATGTATGTATGTGTTTTGCATGCATTGCAGGCGTTCTGCATTATCGCTATCTCGTTTGCTCTGCCACGTGGATTTTGTTGCAAGAACTCCGAATTTTATTTCATTTTTCTTTATTTTGTAATTGTGGAATAAATTTTTATTGAACTTGAACAATTAATTACATTTCAGTTTCACAATTACATTTTGCGCCTGCATAGACGGCTATTCGTTGTTCTGGTCTGGCACGGATTCCCCTGTGCCTCCATTTGTCCTGACAACAGTCCGGGTTTCCCCATTGATTCGATATATAAAACGTATAGTCAATGGGGTTCTGGGCTGCCTTATGGCAAGTGGCCATGCTGGTTCAGTACATCCGCAGACCTGCTCGCCTTTTTCTTCTGTTATAGGTTTACGACGATTAGGAGTATCTTCAATTCCAGTCATTTTCATTTCGAACGTGGTATTAGGAAGTGATTTGCAGCTCGTATGATCTGAATGAGTTGGCGTTTTAATGACAATTGGTAGAGAGACAACTAGAGCTGAGCAACTATTGAAGATACTAACGAAGTATCGAGTATTTTCCTTCCAGCGCCACTATCGATAGTTTTTCCCCTATCGATAGCTCAATTGAGAAATCACATGTCTATATATTCTTAAGTTTGTTGACCTCCTTTTTTCTTGCTTAGTAATTTCTGTTATGATATGGTATGATACTAAAATTTGTTACAAGTAACATACAATAAATTAAAAAGAATCGAAAAATCTACTCTCAATCTCAAATGATTTAGTAGAAAAGTTCAAAGCGATACTATCGGTAGTATCGAGTTTTTGCTTATATAACATCGAAAATATCGAAAGGCGCCATTATCTATAGTTTCCCAGTTATAGAGACAACTATATACAGCTGTTGCTTAGTGAAAGCGAGAAGACTACTTTTGTATATCTTTCGCACTGTGTCGCTATGATTTCGATAAACAACAAGTAAGAAAGTGCTAGTCGAGACTGCTCGATGAACGAGATATAATTTTATAACGGATTCTCGATAAATGTTTTTATCGATAACTCTATAAATACACAAGTTATCGAATTTCTGAAACAAACTCGTACTGTGCGTGCAGTATACGAATCTAAGCTAGAGACTCTCTAGCCCTTATATGTTCGAAAATCGACGCGGTCAAGCATACGGACACACGGACATGGCTACATATGTATATATGTATACCATAAGAAGCTACATACATATGTCTGCTACTAATATTCTTTGAAAATCAACTAACTAACAAGTGTTTCCAGTGCAAACAGCTCACATTTTAACACATAACTGCTCAATAACAAAGATTTTGATTGGAATTGATTTGATTTCTATTGCCAATCTGAGTTGGCGTCTATAACAATGATTTTATTGAGAAGCTGTTGACTCGAAAATAAAATCGAATGTGAAATTATTATGATTGCACAGGAAACAAGTATTACGAAATCATATGACTATTTTAGAAATAATTTACAATCTTTAGTCTTGGTCAGTCATATACAACCAAGTTTTTCCACATCCTCAGCTTTTCTTGGCAAATTCTGAAAAGTTTTTTCCTTCAACTTTCTTCCTCAGACAACTTCTATAGATCTGTTAAGAAATCAGCAAACGCTGTCGATCGTATATTAATTTATTCCATGAAATTCAATAGAACAGACCTACATTAAATATTTATATAGAAAACATAGAATATGAAATGAATAATTCTGATTTTGTGCAACAGAAAACTCAGTAAAATAATATTTTCCAATAAAATGTACTTTTGTTTATAAGTGAATGTTATGATTATATCAAAATTGTCCAGCTTTGTTTTTTTTTTCATCCAGTTGAATCGAAGGTCTCATATAATTGCTTGACTTTAGCACATATCCTATCGGAACTCACATTTTAATGTGCGTTATTATATACATATGTATCTATCTGTCTATATCTACATATCTATCTATCTATACCTATCTGAACTTACATTAAGAGAGTTTTAATATAATAGATTCTTGTCAATACTATACTAGTTCTACTAGTAGTTCTAGTCATCTACTAGAACTATATAATCCAGAAACTAAATGATTTTTGTAACAAAATTATATTTAATAGATCAGATTGATATATATGTATGAATATGTACATATATATAATATATATTATATAAATATTATGTAACAATAGCTTTTCTTCAGTTTCTTTAGCTACTGTTGGGTTCTGCTATGCCCTTGGGTAGTGTATTTGAGTCGACTTTCCGGGTGCGCCAGCATCCCAAGGCGTCAGTCAAAATATTTGATCGAGTGTTTCGTTGCCCTTGCGAGACGTAAGCTGTGTGACCCCTTCCCCTTCCCCTTCTACCATTTGCCATCTCCCTCTAGCTTTTCCTTACCCTGCCCCTAATCGAGCGTAATTAATCAACTGTTTTTTATTCAGTTTTCTTTGTTATTGTTACGCGGCTTGAAGATGCGTAAAAAGGGTTCGTCTCGCTTTTTGTGTCCGCCTCTCGCGACGTCTCTCTCTCACTCTCTTTGTCTCTTCTTCACTTCCTCTCATTCCATCTCGTTCCTTCTAATGCTCGCTGCTGCTGCTGCTGCTGCTGTGGCGGCGCACTTGAAAATTTGTTGTCTGAGGCTCTTAATTAACCGTACAGTAAATTTGTATGTTAATTATATGTTGTTGTTGTTGCGGTTGTTGTAAACAAATTGTTTTGGGATACTTTTCCCGGCACTGATTTTCCACAACATTTTCGATTTGATACAAATGATAGGCAAAGGTCAAGAGACTCATTAGTCCAAGTTAAGAACAGATTTTCGTATGTACAGGCATTGATTTAGGTTGTTCTTAATATATTATTATTAAATTCAACTCTTATACTACATATTTATTTTTCCCATTCAAACGGTTCGATTTCAGCGGAATTTAGCTGTTTTATAGCTAAACTCACTCGCAACAGTTAGCAGTTTCGCTGTCAAACCAAGTTTGAAGCACTCGAAACAGCTGATTGAATCGATCGGCCGCGAGTTCGTTGCTGAGCGAACTCGTATAAGAGAGCGTTGTTGTGATGTCAGAGCATTGCGTTTGCTCACGCAGAAGCAAGAGATGTGCACATATGCATAGGTTGTATAAGTACAAGTGACTTATACAAAACTACTCAATATTAGGTTTTTAATATATTTGTATGATATTAACATTTAATATTTTAACTATTATCTATTTTCTCATATATATCATATTCATAGCATCAAGCTATGTCCTAACTGTATATGAAGAGAGAACCTAAATGTTGTCCTCCTACGTTGTGTTACCTACCACACACTTTGGCACTCTGATTTTTACACAGCATTACGCGCTCTCCCGGTTTTGTCGTTTGCGTGCTCTCTCTCTCGCTCTGTGTTGGTCTCTCATTCGTGTTTTGTTTTTGGCGCTCGACTGGTTGCGGCTCGACTTGTTGGGGCTGGCGTGTCAGTGCCGTGTATGCATTCGAACCGATTCGTTGTGCCGAGAGCAGCATTTACAAAGCGCGCGTTAGCGTCCAGCAACACTTCCAGCCCGTGTGTATTTTGTTGGTGTCCGATGAAGAAGAAGCCAAGTGCAAAGCAAAATTGAATAATATTTTAGTGTGTGCGCGCGTGTGTGTGTGAGAGTGTGTGTGCGTGTGTGTATGTTATTATTCGCATACGTATTTATTTGCTTGCTATGCCAAAAAATATAAAGTTTGATATCAAAATCTAAAGGGCAAAGCTAACGTGCATAACAGTTGGCGAAGGAAATATCGTGAATTGTAACGGGAACGGTTAGCTGATTCAGCTGAATGTTCTGCTATTTTTAGAGCAATTAGGAAAGAAAAACAACAACAACGACAACAACAACAACAACGTTAAAGCCGGCTGCTGCGCCGCAGCGTCTGTTAAACAAGAACAAGAAAAACAACAGCAACAGCAACAACTGCGTAGCTGTTCGGTCGCATTTGCATAAATATGTAAAGCTGTCCCGCTCTCTACCCCGCTCCCTGCTACGTTACTCACCCAAGTAAAAGAGTAAAAAAGTAAATTGTGCAAAATTGTTAAAATTTGGCTCAGCGTTTTGCATTGGCGTGCGCGTACGAGTGTGTAAGCGAGAGAGTCCAAACAGTGTGTGTGTGTGTGAACGCAATGGCGCTCAGCCCTGAGCTTCAATTTGGCTGCTGAGCAGAGCAGAGCTCAAAGCTTGTCGACAGATTCTAAGTTGAAACCCGTGAAGCAGCAGCTGAGCGAATATTCCAAAATGTCAACAACAACGATAACAACAACAGCCGCACCAGCAGCGAATGCGGCGTCGACCTCAACTGCGTCGCCCCCGCCAAATGTGAGCGGCGGACGCATTGCCGACTGTCGTAAATTCTCACCAAATATATTCAACAAGAGCAAATGCAGCCATTGTTTTCGTCAGCGAGAGGAGCACAGCGCCGCCGCCTTGGAATGCAATAGGGTGAGTGATCGCGTTAGTTGTATGTGTGCATGCGTGTACGTGTGCGTTTGTGTTAGAGTGTGTATGTATATGCGTTTGCGCGCGGGGGGAAGAAGAGTTCAACTAGTTTCGCAGATTAATATATAAATTTGGGACTCCCACTTGCCCTCTCTCTCTCACTCTCGCATTGTGTAAATTTATTGTTAGATGCAGTTTGTATATCTTGTGGGCTGTTTTTTATAGACTTGTAGCATGGTCCATAATGGTTTTCCTATGTAGCTTAAATGGGATGCTGCTGCGATCCAATCTGTTTATGCATGTACTCCAATTCTACTAATCTCCTCAGATATTTATGCGTGTTTTTTGTGGATGATTTTTGAAAGTGTTCCATATGATATGCATCTATAGATCAATAAGAATATATATCAAATAGATTTCAAAGTTGCTTTGATCGATACAATGCTAAAAATTATCATTTTAATATTAAAAGTTTTGCTCTTTATCTATCGATACATATATAACATAAATATCAAAGTAGATATACTATTACTTCATTACGATCGATCGATGCTAACAATTTTTCAGTTTTCATTTTCATTTAAAAAGTTTTTCCAATTCGTCGACTTTCACAAGAGAGTTGAAGATTCTCTTGGGCATTATTTATTTGAAGTCATAAAATCTTTTTATGCTATTAGCGACGTCTCTCTTAACATTATTAAATACAAATTCCAGCATTAAATAAAAAAGATAATAATAATAAACGAATCGCAGTATAAAATACGGATTTAGCTTCGTTTTGGGTTTTGTCGTTAACGTGAAACGATTTTCACTTTTTCCAGGGCCCAGCCCGAGGCGAACCCTCGCCCAAAAATCTCTGTCTCTGCTGGCATTGTCGACTTTATGTTTTCTATACTTTGATTGGTTTTTGTTATTTTAATTAGTTTTCAGTGGCACATTCCGAATGGCCGTTTATTCTAAGAAACGAAACGAGATGAGAAAGGGAGAGTTTTTCTTTCTTTCTTTCTTTCTTTGTACTGCCGCTCACCTCTCCGTAGGTTGTCTTCTAAGCAGCGGGCAGCCATAAAAAGTTCAAGTTAAAACGAATTCAATTTCAGAATTTCACTACTGAGCATTGTTTGTAATATATAAAGTGAACTCTATTCGAAAATAAAGAAATGTCTACAAAGAGAAGTCTATTTGATTTGGTTTTTTTTTTTTTTTTTTTTGGATTTGGGATTGGATTTTTATTTGGATTTATAAAATCATCAAATAATATGCAGATCTGAAAACTGAACAAAGATTTGCGGAACATAATTTTGTTAGGATCCGTCACTTAAATTGATTTATTTTACATAGTTTATTGTCAGCATTATTAAAATACTGCAAGCAGTATTATATAAATATATAGTATTTTATTAATATAATAATTATATAATATATATTTATGTATATAAAATGGATTTATATATATTTATATATTAATATAAAGCTGATCATAAATATTGTTTTTTTTTTATATTGCCAAGAAAATATTTCAAAACAGTTTTCATATATTTTTATACTATTCATTATATTCTAATACCCATTTCGTTATACTATAGATTAGTCACACTGAGATGAAAGTGGCATATGACAAAGCTTCTGTGTAATCTATATGTTTTATTTACTCATTTATATACAAGAATGTACTTATATAGCAAGAATATGAATAGTAACTAATGTATTGTTCTAAATGTAAATCCAAATGCAGTCAATACCAATTGATTATCAAAAATATTTGACTTTATTAGAGATAACTGAACGTGGATTAATTCAAGAAAGAGTTAAGTTGGTCATAAATCAAAATCCAATGCCAAATTGATAACAAAAGTAAGGATCTTATCGCCTGTCACCTGCTACAATAGAGAATAGGCTGTACTAGGAATTACATAATTAGTCAGTCTGAAGGTGTGATTTATAAATGTAAACAAGTAATAGTAATTAGAGTGATAATACGGGTGAATAAGAGCTGGCAGATACCCTAAAAGCAGTGTAGGGCTAATAATTATCTAATCATTTTACGTTGTGTCTGAAAAACAACTTATATTTACATATACTTAGGAATGTATATATAAACACATATATGTAGATCGGTTAAGCTTGGGCTTGCATGGACCATTTTTATGAAAAATTAGTTCATACTAAATTTTATTCCAGTTAAAGTATCTCAATTTAATTTAGAGCACGATTGTTGAAAAGTAATTCTATTTCATTATTTAATAAATAAATATTTATTTGACATTCGAGCTAGGTTTTGATCGATAAGTATTGTTATAAAAAAATAAATAAAAAGAAAATATATAAATACAAATGTGAACAGAGAACTTTAGAACAAAATAATAATGCGAAAGAACAGGCAGGACTAGATAAATCCTATCCTCATCTATAACATTCTTGTTTGCTTATTATATGTTATATAAATTTCAAAATATTTGCAGAATTTATTTACATATATTTGTACTTTCAATTTCCATTTTTAATCTACAATGATATTTTTCGAATGAATATATATTTAGTAATGCCCTTTATCGTATATAAATGGGTGACTGTTCGTTCAACTTATCGCATGATTGATAAGAAATTTTAAAATTTAATATTGTCACATGAATGTTTTCAAAACAAAATAAATGAAATCTATTTTTAAGGTGCTTGCAGATAAAGTTTTCGCAAAGTTGGCAAAATGAATATGTATAAAAGTTATATAATATATGTAATATATATAAATATATATATAATGATAGAGAATTTGCGTTCTCAAATTGGCAATCTACAAAGAAATGAACAAATACGAACTTCAGCATTGATTTATGTGGCATAAAAGTAATTTAATTTTTGTAAAATCTTTTTCAATACATATATAGTATTATGACAATGTGTGATTGTTAGAAGTATATCATATTTCCATAGCTATTATAGAAGCAATAACATAACCAACCTGAACAGCTCGCGATCAATTGTGATCTGTTTATAGAAAAGCAAATATCTAAGATCTATCGGTATAATGTTTCCCAACGCATATTTATACAGTTGGTGCTAAACAAGTTCCGTTTGTTGACTCAAATGAGTTTCTATTGAAACGGGCTGTGTATCAGCTTACCCCACACGCATGTATGTAAATAAATATCTGCTTTGGGCTCGTAAGGCGGGGAGCAGCTGCTGCTAGCTGTACTCTGTCTGTAAACAGATGATATTCGGTAATTTTTGAAAGAGCTGTGCTTCAGGGCCTCGGGGTCTACGACTTCCTCAATAGCGGGCCAGAGAGACTTTGCTGCTGCTGCTGTGCTAATTTGTGGGGGTCATTCGACGATTCTGTGCGAGTCGAAGTCGGAATCGAAGATGGAGATGGAGATGGAGATGGAGACGGAGTCGTTGTACTGCTCTCTCACGTCAAGTGTTCTACTCATGGACACGTTTAAAGCGTTTGGCTAACAGCTTTTTTGTCGGCGGCAAAATTGATTTCTACACTTAGCCCACAAAAAGCATTTCGTTTCGCCTCGAGGCGTTTGCTTTGTGTTTGTTTTTTATTATTATTTTATAAACTGTAGTTCACATCAATTAAAATTATGCCATTTGCCATGAGAGACAAGCGAAACGGCATAAATTTATACAGCTCTTCAACGATTTCGACACACAGAATTAATTGCGCTGCCCCACAGCCACAAGGAAAAAGTGACAACAAATTTTCGGTCAATGAAATGTGTTTAGAAAAACTTTTCCCATTTCCCAACCAAACCGAGAAACCTCACAAAATCTGTAAAGAACGAGAAAAGCAACGGAAAATGATTCGGGTCAAATGCTAAAAATAAATTTAGCTCAAACACACAAATAACAGAATATTAAATGAAAAACATTTTTTTTTGACATGGCGCAGAGCTAAAATAAAAATGAAATAAAAAAATAACTAAATTAAAATTCAAAATGAGAATGCATTTATTAACAATTTTATTTGATCGTAAAAGTATATTTCTCCTATTTGTCAAATTTTAAGAAACACAAATTAATTCGAGCATTTTACCATAGAAATTCATTTCGTAACATGGGAAGTAAAGTTAGAAAATAAAAATTGTTTGAAGTATGCAAACTAAAAACTAAATTATGTTCATATTATTTATTTTTGTTATTAAAAAACAGCAATAATTTTGTAGCATTTTTATGACATTTTTTAAAAGAAATGTTAAAATAATAATTTAATTAATATATATAAAATTACGCCTTTGATAATGAATTAATAAAAAATAAATATTTAAAAAATACTAATACTTGTACTAATAAATAAAAATTATAATACATAAATTTATATCTTAAAATTTCAAGTTGGATATGTTGGATACTTTTATTTAGTCTTATCGACAAAAAAATTGTATTATTTAGAACTTGTTGAAAATAATTATAAATATTGCAAATATATTAGACACATCTTAAATAAATATTTCTGATAGCCGATTAGAGCAAGATCAGCAAATAATTTTAAATATATATTGAACATCCCTATTAATGTTATAATAATTTAATGTTTGAATATTATTTTCATTATTATTATATTTAATATTAGATGAAACGCATAATCTCTATCCTCGAAAATATTGTTGAGTATTTATATATTAATGTTATATAAAAGGAAATGTGAAATAATATCTATGACAAGCATTAGCACATAGCACACATACCCTCTGTTGGGCACTTTCTTTGGATGCAGTGTATAAATAGATGTCGCAGTCAATTCGCTTGCATCGGGCTGCAATTAGACGTCGCATCGTTCCGAAGCAGAATCAACGTCAGCCGAGGCGTTGGCCACAGCTCGTGCAGAGAAGGGGAGAGCTGGAACTGGTGCTGGTGCTGGGGCTGGGGACTTGTGCGGTTAATCACCTAGAGCTGCGACCCCAGATGGGGACTGGGGACTGGGTCTGGGAGCATATCGCCGGTCCCCCTAGGCGTTTCTTCTAAATTTAGAATCACCTCACATTTGGTTTTCCCTTTGCCGCATTTGTTGTCTTCACTGTGTGTCTTCGGCTTTTGCTGCGCGTTGTCTTCGGCTGTCGCTGTGCATAATGTGTGAGCATAATTGTTGCAATGCACCTGCATCCAAATGTGAAGACTTCAAAGTGGGCCCCAGCCAAACTCTCGGGTTACCTAGGCGGACCACCTACAGCCGCAGTCCCGCAACGGTGGCGGCTT
The DNA here is from genome assembly GCA_030914345.1 of Drosophila koepferae. Taxonomy (NCBI): domain Eukaryota; kingdom Metazoa; phylum Arthropoda; class Insecta; order Diptera; family Drosophilidae; genus Drosophila; species Drosophila koepferae. The sequence continues at coordinate 2,087,185 of JAUESR010000198.1, read as the reverse complement.
AGCAAAATCAACTTCAGAGCAAGAGCTGCCTTCGCTAAGGGTATCCAAAGGCTTTGGCCAACTGCTTTTATGCCTCTTAACCATTGTCCCTTTGAGCCATGGCAATTGCATTTCATATTGCGACATGAAAGCTTCATTATGACGATACCGACAAGCAGCACAGATTGCAGAACTCCCAGCTCACAGCTGGCTAAAGGTCATCTGCATTGACATCCGCGCTGGCTTCGTGACGCGACCAGCCAGCAGCAGGTCAATAGCCAAGCCACAATTTGATAACTAATGGGAATTGCAATGGCCATCAATGAATTCTGAAAATTGAGCGAAAGATTCATAGCAATTGTTATAGATTAGGTAAACAAATTTTAATAAAATATATACATATTTAAAATAAAATATATTTTCAAATAAGTATATGCTTATTCTTATGCTAATCTATTTAGGAGATCTAGAAGAATATTTGTAACAGTAAAAGTATATATGCATATCCATAACTATCTGATGACGATCATAGCTAAAATATGAAACGAAGTTCGACCTGGCTTGGCTTCAACTCTTCCTGCTGTCGCTCTCCATTTATTTCTGTTTCTGTTTCTGTTTGTGTTTGTCTCTGCATTTTCTGTTCGGGTAGTCGAAGTGCCTGGACTATCCCTTCAAAGAGATCTCAATTGATTCCCGGGATGTTATTGTGCTCTTGGCAGCACGCCAGCTTCAACTGAAGTTCTAACAGCGGCGCTGCTGCCCTTTGAGCTGCGCCTCTGTTGCCAGCTACCTAGTGTATAAATATATATAAGCAGAAATGTATTTATATACATATATGTATATGTTTATATATTGTCCTTAGCTGTACTCCTAGCTGTTTGTGTGTTTGCCATGAGGGGAACGTGACCAAGTGAACTTTGTTGTTGCTGCAACGTTGATTGATTGCTTAGCATAGAAGTTGTTTTTGTTCCTTGAAGTGAAGGCGTGCTGTGTGAGTGGATATTTGCATGTTTCTAGGTTAATTAGCTGCCCAGGTGCGTTGAACTTTAACAGGTAGCCCACCCAGACACTGAACGCTGTGCCCTATGAGAGCTTTGCCTTTTATCTAAATATGCATATATATATATAAATATGTATAAAGATAAAGCAATGCCAAAACAAACAACTTTGAGAGATAAACTATGCCCAAGACAAATGCTGTGTGCATTTGTGCAAGTGGAACTAACTTAAAAAACAGATACGCAGATAAACGACATACAAAAGAGACAGCCAACAGCTAAGAGCCAACAGGTAAGAGCCAACAGGCAGCACTCGCTATCTGGCAGTTACTCGCAGCAACTACTTGGGGCGTTCAATTCTAAGCGCTGTCTTCAGATAAGATACAACTTTTGTCTTGCGCTTTTGTTTGCTTATCGCCGAGTTATGTTGCTTTGTATCTGATGGATACGTTTCCATGCTGCAATTAGCAGCGGCTTCAGCAGCAACTTCATCTTTGAATTTGGCTGCGTCTGTGGCTTTGGCTTTGGCTTCTCAGCTCAAATTTGTTTTTTTTCCTGCTTCACCTTCTTCTTCTGCTTTTTCTGCGTTTTTTTTTTTTTGCTTTGCATGCCGCAATTATCAGCACGAACCTCTCTGTCACTCAACCTGAGCAGGGTTGCCCCACACAATGGCCAGGGTTGCCAACTTTGTGCAACTGTGTTGCCCATTTGCCTGTTTGCCTGCTTGCCTCGGGCCTTCGGCCTTATCGCATCACACAAACAACAAATCATCAATCAAAACAGCAGCCGACACAACACAGGGCTACGAACAAGCCCAGTTAAATCAACTTCTTAACGCCAACAGGCTCATCTTTGTTTCGCCTTTCCACTGGCTCTTAGATCTCTTCATAAAAGCAAAAAGAAGAAACCTAAGTTGAGATTTAGGTTCAGGGCATGTTCTCTAAATCATTTCGAATTGCTTTCATAATCGCATGCTGCATCTCGCAAACAGAAGTTAGCCCTCAGGCATGGCATGCCATTTGATATGAACATTGACACTGCCCAAGACAGATTAATAGACAAGATGACAGGATTTTTATGAAATTGTTAGAAACGATTTGAGACTTTAAGAAAATATGTGTCTTTAGAGTTATTCAAAAATATCAGAAAACTTAATTGAATAGCACAAAACTGGAAGTGGAATTTCGTATTGAAATATAAAATTGGGTTATTCCAAGATCTGCGATCACTGATCTTTGCAGAGAGACTAATAGACAAGATGAAATAATTTGTTAGAGAGAGTTTTAGAAAATATTGCTGCAGATTTATTGAAAAAAGGAAATCTTAATCGAAGAGAGGAAATATCAAATTGGAATATAAAATCAAATATTGTATCTTTAATCTTCAATCTCTGCTAACTTCTGCAATGCAATCAAATATTTGAGAGCGCTCAAATAAGATAAGACATAATGGGAATATAAAATGAAATATCAAATATATATCAACTAATTATGAACTTCGATGCAGACAGACTAATCGACAAAATGAAAAGGCTTATGTGAAATTACTCCCCAAAAGTTTTGGATGTTGAGGGAGAATTAGAATTAGCTTTAGTGAGGAACCTTAATCGAAATGATATAAGATTAGAATATTCTTCGATCTTCGATACACGGCATTCGATCTTCCACTGCAACTAACTACTGCAGAGGTGTTAAAGACAATTACCTGTGCAATTTGAAAACTTTTCGTTATTATATTTACAGTAAATGCATTTATCTGCAATTACTTAAGATTTCTTTATTTTCTTGGCCTCCTCTTGCACCTGCTGTGTTGCAACTTGCAAGCACTTTGCCACTTCATAGATCATCGCGCGTAAAAACACTTTTAGCTTCTTTCAGCGTCATTCTTCTACTGTTTGTAGCCGCTTTTCCGGGTTCTGTGACATTCCACTGCATAATAGAGTATCTATTCTTATTCTGCAACGTTTTTTTTTTCCACTAGCTGCCACAGAGTAGTCCCCTACTAAGTTCCGCTGAGTTATGGCGGCATTTAAACCTGCACCTGAACTGGCTTTAACTGTTGCTGCTGCTGCTGCTGCTGCAAGAGGAAGACTGATAGATAGATAGCCACATAGATAGTTGGCCGGAGATTGCGAGGCAGGGCAGAGCTGAAAGTTATGGCGTGTTGAGTAGGGCAGCTAGATGCCGCGATGATTAATTGATGATAATCAGCAGCGCTTGCCATTAAGAGCTCAAGAAGCGTTTAATTGAAAAGCGATAATTGCTAATGATAGCCGCGCACTGCCTGAAAGTGCAAGAATATTAAATTGGTAAAACTCAACGCTCACTGGATTTGTGTACTTTGCCATCTGCAGCTCACACTCTGTTTTGCTATGTAAATTTCCATGCTGCGGTCAAGGTGAACGAGCTGCGAGGGAGCTGTTAAGTGAATCAAGAATCGAGAGAACGAGAATCGAGAAGCGAGCCTCAAGACCCAAGACCTGAGGCAGGTGACAGGCCAAGCTCTACACACATGGATCGAACACTTCCAGGAAGAAGTCTCGTTTCTTGTTGTTTGGTATTCACAGACAACGCAGATAAATCATCTGAGAAGCAGCGCGGTGTTATTTTATTTTCATTTTTTTTTTTTTTTTTTTTTTTTTTTTTTTTTTTGGCTGTCTAGCATTTGAATGCGATTATGATTTTTATTTGTTGCTTGAAATGCGTAAAATGTTTCGCGATTGGGGTTTTTGTTTGGCTTCGTTTTGTTTGTGTTTTTTTTTGCGAGTTCTTGGAAGACATTTGGCATATCGAATGAATGAAGCTAAAGATTTGCTAATCTGATTGGGACGTGCCCAGCATCGAGTAAGAAATATTTCAAGACGACATTCCAGTTTTTGTTAGCAACGACAAAAAAAAAGGCTAAAAACAAAGCGATGCGGCAAGGAGGAGTGTTCGACTAAGAAATACCTTAAGTTATTCTAAAGCTGAACAAAAGTTCGGTATATAATTGCGCATGTATACAAAATCTTGATCGTACTAGCTGATCTGTCCATAGCTCGTTTATCAAGTTTGCTTAAAGTTTTTGACAAATTGCCTGTTAAAATGCATTTAATGCACTCAGTTTTGCGTCTGCATTATATTTTGTAATGTCTTTTTTATTGAGATTTGAGTACTTCCCTCTGTCTGAAACTATTTCAGCTTTTTGGAATACTGAACTCAACGACAGTTATTAATTCGCATATATGAATTTTGCTATTAAATTTGCCAATTACCGTCTCGAAATAGTCAAAACGAACTGAAGTGCTGCGGGAGGGGCGGTGGCAACGCGTTTGTTTACAACCAATAATTTAGGCAGTCGCCGCAGCACAGGCAACAACACATGCTAAATTATGTGGGTGGACACGATAATTTCGCTTTGCAGACATCGACACTCCGCTGCGCCGAGACCGAGTGCTAGGCAGCCCCCAAGGTTCCGTCACCCCCGTCGTCTGAACCAGACGAATCAAAAACAGATTTACAAGTCGCGCCCAAAAATAGCAGCAGAAACGTCAACGTCCCAACGTCCCAACGTCCCAATGCCCGAACTACAATCCGAATCCCTCTCGCAGCGCCCCGCGCTGCAGTCGTTGCCCTTAGGCGCATTTTATTTAAATAAAATAAATTTGTTGCCTGCTGCCTAAAAACAGCGCAAGCTGCAATTACTGTAAATTTGCACAGACAAACAAAATGATGGACGTTGGGTTGGGCTGGGTGGAGTGGGAGGAGGAGCGGCAGAGCGGGAGCTGCAGCGTTGCGGCTGAGCAGGCAGACTGCGCTTCAGCATACAGACTGTAAACTTATCCCCAGAGTCCAATGAAAGCGAAACTATTCAGAGGGGTCGACATTGAGCTAGAATATACACTCGTTTCATTAGTATATTTTAATTTAATATTAATTATATATATATTTTTTAATATTAAGTATTATAGGAGACTTTTCAATAATATATAATTGTTTATTCAATTTCAGTAATAAAATATCTTAAGAGACTCTCATATTGATAATAACTTTTAGTAATTATTTTCCACAAACATTTGAATATTAGAATCTATTATAATTTTCTTATTATATTTTAAATTGATGATAGTATTATTTAATAAAAATTTGTATGTATGACTAGTAAAATATTATATGAGATTATCAGTTTAATAAGAACATTTTGTAATTATTTTTCATAAGTATTTGAATATTATAATATATAAAAAAAAACTAAACATTATTTTTAGGCGATCTCTTTCTATTTTACAACTAGCTAGCTTTTGAGCACCGGCTAAGAATTATAAATTATAGTATTATCTATAAACGTTTTTGTTACTAAAAAAAGCAGAATTTTTGTATTAATTTAAGAAACTTGCAGTCGATCCACTACGTACTTCCAGCTCTAAATAGTTGAGAAATGCTTGGGGAAACAGAGCCCCATAAAGGAAATTTCCCTTATTTCTGTGATTATTTAACAAGATTTTACCGTACTGTAAATAAATACAACAGAAAATAGTTATAAATTCTAAGAAATTACAATTGATTTGCTATTTATTTTTCAATTAAAGGCTTCAACATTTTCGTGAGTTAACAAGATTTTACCTTGTTGTGGAAAGCGTAAATATATTTTCCATTTCCTTGGCAAATAGAACGCGGAGTTCAAGAATATCGATTTTTTTTGTTGAAGAACTCATCAAAAAATGTTGCAAATTTAATTTCTCTAAAAATGCATAAGATATGTATAATTTCTTAATATATAATATTGATCCCATAATCCCATATTAAAGACTTAAAGGCAATTTGATCTGTGCTTGTGTAGAACCTGTAGGCAGACATGCTAAATATTAAGTTATTGAGGTTTTGAGATTGAAGAACACATGAATGTGCAGAGAGATCAATCGGGTCTATCAATATATAATATATAATATATAATATATAATATATAATATATAATATATAATATATAATATATAATATATAATATATAATATATAATATATAATATATAATATATAATAGATATAAAATTTATGTACAGCATTAAAAAAGTATTTCATAATTTAATTTATATTTGTTCTAATATTATACGATTAAAAATCTTTCATGCAAATTTTTATCATTTTCAATTGTCTACAAGAGTATATAATAGGAGCTAGATTTTTCCAATTCTAATTAAAGTTGCAATTGTAAACTTCAGACACAAATTTCTTCGACATGAAAGTTAAATATGATACAAATTTATAAAAACTTTATAAAAGTCAGGGTATTCAATAGTTGGTATGACTGTCGTTTATATAGTTGGTGTGCCTGTCGTTTCACTAGTTTATAGCTTGAGTGTGAGGGTATTAAATGGTTGGTATAGCTGTAGCCTAACGCTCGTCTAACTGATTTTGAACGTTGATCAATTTAATAGATTTGCCCATTCGCTGTTCGATATATTCTAGCGAAGATCCACAAGATTGCAGTGGAAGCAAAAACAATTTTGATGCTAGTTATTTGCGGCGGGTGGGTGGTGCGTCTGCAACTCCCCCAACGGCGCACTGGCGTTTCATTTTGTTTTTTTTTTTTTTTAATCCACCTCCAGCAATGTTTAAGTTTGTCTCCGATTTGTTTGGCTCTTGTACGTGGGTCGACGTCAAATATGGCGAAGGCTGCTGCCGTTGCCAGCGACAAAAACAGCCATAAACAAATAACTATGCCACTGCCGATGGCTATAGCTTTGGCTGTGGCGATGGCGGTGGCGGTGTCGGTGGTGCTGGCGGTGGTTTTGACTATGAGCTATGACTATGACGGTGTGCGGTGGCTCTGTGCTCAGCGTGGCTTGAGCGAGCTCTCTGCGCGCTGATCATGCACAGCTGAATGTGGTTCAGACAGACTATGTGGCACGCTAGACACACCCGAACTGAACCGAACCCATGCAAATGTGTGTGTAAGTGTGTGTGTGTGAGTGTGCTTTAGCTGATGTGGACGAGGAATTTAGCTCATAAAATATTTAGGTGTTTGCCGTATTTGAGCACGTCTTGCATAATTTGTACGTTTGTACTTTTAATTAAAGTTATCTGAGATACATATATTGCTGTAGTACTTGATCACAGCAGCAGATCTGAGCTGCATTACCACCTGACTTAATAGAGCCAGCATAAATTGTAGAATTTTCACAGGGTCAATTGGGGTCAATAGCAGGCAAGCTCTGGCCATAATTAGCCTTTGTCAGAGGGTGCATGAGATACTTCTGCTATGCCTCGAAGCGCATTGGCCAATTATTGGCTCAAAAAAAAAAAAAAAAAAAAAGATTATGAAAAAAGGTCGCCTGCAAGTTAATGGCTTTTCAATACGATAATCGCTGAACTCAATTTTGTTATTGTAATATTAACTAATTTTTTATTTTCTATTTCTTTTAGGTATGTATTACGAGTACTATTACGAGTATATATCAAATTTTATCTGTGATGCCGCTAAGGAAGCTACAAAAGTCGGTAAACTATTTAGATAAGCAATCGTATATATAGTTGAAAATTAAATACTTTCTAACATTGCTTGTACTAGTAATTGAAATTCTCGGTATATTGTATTCGCTATACCCTGTACTTTTTTTTATATAATGTGAGAGGCAATACTGATGCTATATAGTATATAGATATAGTAAAACCTTGAGTTAAAGTTTGTATTAAAAGTAGCAAACAATTTCTTCAACTAAATAAAAGTTTGCTATTAAAAAAATCAATACAAATTTAAAATTATAGAAAAATAATAATAATAATAAAATGAAATGATTAAATAAATAAAAATAATAAATAAACAATTTATCAGCAAGCCAAAGTATTTAAAAATAGATAAAGTTTTTTGTTAAAACATTTCAAGCTCCATTTCATTAACTCGTTTTTATGGCTGCTAAAAAATAGCTCCTAATATGGCAATAAATGTATTTCCATATATACAATCTAGTTCAAACATGTCGAATGGCCATAAGAAACATAACGATGCTTATCTCCGATATGTGATCATCGTGTCGGATGTCTCACCTCCTAAATTTTGTAATTAACTTGACAAAATTAATTATTGGCGATCAACAAAAAGGAAAACGAAATGTGAATTATAATTGATTTTAATTTGCTTGTCAATAAAACTTAATTCAATTATGTCCAATGTCCAAAACAGAGCTGAAGATTAAATCTACGCCCACAAGCGCATGAATTGGCGATCATTGTTGTTGTTGTAGAAACTGGCAGTCGTAGCAACCCGCTTGGCTGCGAATCTTCATTGAAGATGAAGTTACAAGGGAAATGGTGCCAAAGCTGTTTGCGTATGTCTTCGTTCTCTTTTACGAACTGTTTTTTTTTTTTTTTTTTTATTATATTTTTTTTTGGGTTCTTCGAACACTTTTGACCATTTAACTGTTTATCATTCTGCGGCGAATTTCACGTTCTGCTCGCCGTGTTTACCTTTTCGCCGCGTTATCACTTATTAACCCACTTCCGGCAGTAGCAGAAATGAAATTAATTTGCAATGGCAAACTAAGAGCACAAAAAAGGCGAAAGAAAATGAAAAAGAGAGAAGACAAGAGAAGAGCAGAGCAGAGCTGTGGAAGATATAAAAAAAAACAGTAAAAACAATTTACAGAACCTAGAAAATATCATAAATCATCATAGCGAATTGGGCTAATGTTGCTTCGTGTGAAAGTCGCATCATCCAATCGTGTCTCTGGCGCTTTTCTCGCAAATTAAGTAATTTCCATTTAATTAATCAAATTACTGGCGCTTTAGCCATGCGCAGAGAGGTAGGCGTGACCAATGCGACCGACTCTCACTAGGTTACCTGTGCGCTTACCTGCCCAAATCGATTGTTAATTAAACTGCAACACAATCAGCACTTGAATGTGTTTCTATTCAGTTTTCCTTTCAGTTGACAAATGCGACAGCAACAATGCGAGCATAGATTGACCCACGTACATGCATACATACATATGTATGTATGTATGTGTGTACATTGTACGTGTGCGCATGTGTACATGTGTATTTATGTATTTGGCCTACTTTATTTCCATTCGTTTAGCTTGTGAAACGGGCCTGTTGAAGCAATAAGAAGAAAATGAAAATAATCATTTGTGGGAGCATGATGGACGTCGAAATACCCTAACTAAATGAAATGCAGATAATGAAGGCATTATAGTTGTTTAACTAAAGATATGCAGAAACATTTATTTTGAATTTGTTTAATAAGATTTGAAGCTAAATGAGCTGAAGTCAAGCCAAGAGAAGGAAGAGATGATAAATAAAAGATAGAAGAAAGAAAAAACAATAAAGGAAAGAAAAGACAAATAAAGGGATAAAACAGAAAAATGAGAAAGAGGTAAAGAGATGAAAAGCGAAGTAAGGGGAAGAAAAGAGAATAAACTAGAATATAAATCAATGAAAAGAGAAGAAAAAGTAAGAAAATAGATCAAAGAAAAAAATAATAAAATTGAAGAAAAATTAAGAAAAGACAAAAGAGAAGAAAAAGTAAGAAAATAGATCAAAGAGAATAAGAAGAAAAATAGAGGAAGGAGAAGGTAAAAAATAAGGATAATGATTGAGAAGAAATAAAGTAAAAACAAAATTCAAGGAAGAATATATGGTTATGTATAATATGAAATACTTTCAAATAATTGTTAATGTAGCTATTAATATAATTTAAAATCACTTTAATAAATTACTTAAACATTTATAAATTAAATATATGAAAAAGAAAGATTAAGGAGAAGTTTAAGCTGAACAGAACCGAATAACAAATGATTCAAGTTTGAGGTTAAAATCCATATACTTAAACTTAAACCATTATCTATATTCAATTTGGCCTATTAAACCTTCCAATGCACGCTCTGCATATACCACCCTTGATTTTGTTATAGGGTATATGAAATGTGTTATGTGCATTGGTAATTGTAACTTTTTAAAAATCAATTCTGATTGTTTTTCTGTGTTCATTAGAGTCGCATTTGAAGTCGCTTTTGACTATATTGACAAGGTCTAGGTGCAGCCAGCGCTCTGGGACAGAGACCCTCAATAGCAAGCAGACAGCTCTGGAGCGCGCTGGACAATTGATTGCTTTACGGATTTCAAATTCAATTTGAATTTGTATTTGCTTTGAACTGTTTTGGCTGTCATTCAGATTTCTTTCATAGTGCGCACGCGCGCACGCCAACTTCCATTGGCCGCATGAATATCCGAAATATGAGCATGGTTCATGGTAACACACACACACACACACGCATATATGTGGTGATTGCTAAAGTTATTATCTTTGCATAGTTAATGCAGTAGCCAGAGCACTCGAGTGCTGCTGCTGCTGCTGCTGTTGTTGTTGTTGGTAAACAAAAGAAAGGCCTTTTACTCAGCTCTTGAGAGGTGTTTGAAGTGCGGCCAAAGAACAAACAAATGCGGACTTCCGCTGTCAAAATCGAATCGAAGAGCAACTCTAAAGGAGAGAGACGAGTTCACCTATACAAAGGCTACAAAGTGCAAAGTCTGAAAAGTCTGCAAAGTATCTGCAGTTTGTTGAGCATAGAAATCAATTTTTGCGGCGAGTAAATTACTTTGATTCGTTTTGTAAAGTTGCCGCGACGAACACTTGGCCTGATGGGGGTACAAGCTGTGAGAATATAAGACTCGCACTCGTACACACACTCAAATTGAGAATGAGAATGAGAATGAGACTGAGAACTCTACTTGAAGAATTCTTCATGTACCGTTGGCGCCCTTTTGCTGGCAATTCTCGCCCGTCGTCATCTTCATCGTGATCATCGAAATCGACATCGGCATCGACAGTCTTTGTCGAAGCTATTGCTAACTTGCGTGTGCGAGTGTGTGTGCAAGTGTGTGTGTGTGCGAGTGTGTGTGCAAGTGTGTGTGTGTGCGAGTGTGTGTGAGTGTGTGTGTGTGTGTGTGTGTGTGTGTGAGTGTGTGTGAAGTAATCGGTAGTTGCGACTCAAGCCACAGAGCAGCAGCAGCTCAGCCTGCTCTCTGGCTGGCCTCAAATGTTGTTGTAAGTATTCTTCTTCTCATTCTCCGCGCTGCGAAAGGTTGTTGAACTTGTTGTACAACTTGGTTTCAATTTTGTTCCCTCAATCAGTTGCCTGTTCTTCGGCTTTTGTGCTCGTTTTGTGGCCATCCGAGCGTCTCTCTAGTCTCCGCTCTGGTCCCTCCCCGGACATTGAGTTCTATTATAGAAAATTATATTATTATTATGTACTCCATTCGGCTCTTGGGCTTTGTTTGCGTACACATTTTTACTGTTATTTCACACAGAGTTCGCCTTCTCTTACGCTGTTCATATGCAAATTGCTATATCCGCACTCGAATACACTCACCAAAGGCGAGCAAGAGCAAGAAGCGTGCTCAAAGTATTTAAATGACTATATATTCTAATTCATGCAAACATATAACTGTTTCTATTTCTTTCTGAGCACAGTCATAATGAGAATAGAGACTGTAATGTTTCCTAAAAAGTAAATTGCAGTAAAAATTATATAAATATATTATATTCTTGGCCAGGATAGGCAGATGACGTGTGTTTGTCTATATAAACCTAAAGAACTAGATTCTTCAATTGTCCTATAAAAGACTTGGTATTAAATAGTTGAAAGCCTTTTGTATCTCCTTGAAATCGATGAAAAAAAGAAGAAAGAAAAAGAGAATAACAAACTTAACACCTTTAAGCATATTTCTTGCGTCTCAAGAGCTAAAGTCAGAAAATTTACAATACAGACTTTTCTTTATTATTGTACATTCAGTATACATCGCTTTATGGCACCACAAATTTGAATAGAACGGAAAGAAGAAATATTTTCTTTAGGCTTTTTGTTCATATTTATTAGCTCAACACAGGCTGAGCTGGGCATGCTCTAACCAAGCACTCTCGACTAATACAGGCTTACTCATTGTAAATATAATTCTTGATAAGCATAACAATGGCTTATCTTCCATGACAGCAAAGCTCAGAACTATATTCTGCTTATCACGGAACCTATATATAATACTGTAACTCAGCTCCAAAATACATTATTAGCTTTCAAAAAGTGTTGTTCGACTCAAGTTACCTTTGAATTCAACAACAAAATATTTATTTGCATCTAATTCAACATGGATCGATCACCTACTAGGTTACCAAGTCTCTCAAAAACTGATGCTGCCCTCTGCCAGAGCTGCAAAGGCAATTTAAACGAAATTCTAATCCTAACAGCTGAGCTAATCTATTTGTTTTTTTCTGGTGCTCGTCGCTGATTTAACACCTTTTGTTGTTGTTGTTGTTTTCCATTTAATTAATTCAGCTGCCGAAAGCAAAACATAAAATTCAAATAAATGTTCTCATGACCCTAATTAGAAGCAGCCTTAACCTTAGCTATTTAAAAGTCGGCAATTAAGTGTTATCAGCGCTTTCTTAGATGCCTGGCGGCATTATCTTTGTTTTGAGTCGGTTTCGTCGTCTCCTTTTAGGGTTACATTGAAACGTGACGCTTCGTGAACCTTACGATTTAGTTGCCATCATTTGAGATAATGTTAATTAAAAGTCTTAAGTCATAAAAACATAAGATAGGATAGTTCAATCGATTGGTTTATGACGTCGATTTCGTTGCCATTCATTTCGGCTGAAGCTTTATGCCATGGAAATATCTTTTATACTGGGCTCATAAAGAGATAGAGAGTTTTTGTGTGTTACCTTTCAGTGTTGCTGTTGCTATGAATGCAAGTTGTTCTTGTTGGTATTGAAACAAATGATCTTTAAGTTTAAATTGATTTGTTTGGAAAAAGTGTAAAATATCTTTTGTCATACACAGTATAATGTGTTGGTTATTTGATATAGTTATTGTATGTAGTTTATTTGGTTGATTATAAGTACTGACCACTCAATTCTCGTTAGAAAAATAACTACAAATATTTTTGTTTATTCAAAGAGTATTTATAGATCACTAAAAACAACTATAGTTTTCAGCTCTATAAAAATAATGTAAAAGTTATTGTGAAATGAATCGGAATCTTGAGTTGAGGTTTCCAAAAAATATCTTTAAGATTAAATTTTTTAATTAAAAAAAAAAAAAAAAATAAAAATAAAATTAAAAAAAAAAAAAGAAAATGCTAAAGCTGTGAACGCCAACCCAAGTGCGCTCTTATCGATACATCACATTTGCGATTTATGCGCCAACATAAACCGTGACTAAGACATCTGGACAACTGGCCAGCCGGTCAGCCGGTCAGCTGGTCAGCTGGTCAACGTATTCGACCAATTGACACGGGAAAACGACACACATTTCAACACAATTGAGTGGGGCAGGCGATCGAAGTAATTCCCACAGTGCCATATGGCGGACTCTTATGACATTTGCTTTTTAGCAATAAATTACTTATGCATTTTGTATTTCTGTATTTCTGTATTTTTGTATTTTCGTCTTTTATTTATACTGATAAACATTTTATACAATATTTTGCGCAACGCCAATGAAATTAATAGCAATTGACGGCCCCAAGACATTTGATTTATTGCCATATAAAAGCACAGCTGGCGGAAAGAGGGAGAGAGAGAGAGAGAGAGAGAGGGAGAGGCTGGAGCCGCGTAACAAGCGCGACTCACAGATGATTTATGAACACGATCTGCTAAATGTGTCCAGCAAGAATGCACACGGGTCAGACACGTGGTCAAAGTGCTGGCAAAGCAAACACAATTATTAACTATCATTCATATATTCATTTGGACTTAATAATATTAAAACTGATAATGATGATGATAATAATAATACTAAAAATATTTATAATAATTATTAAAATGATCACAGTATTGATAATAATAATAAAAAGAATAATATTGTCCATGATTCCCCATTCTTTCATATATTTATCTTGTACAGCATTTATTTGTGAAAATAATTAATAAAATAAATAATAATAATTAAGATTTGTAACGAATATTTGGTTTAAAAAAATACTCCAGAAAAATAGAAACATTTTATAGCAACTATTTAAAAGAGAGTTAAAAAAAAGAAAAACAGAAAATGTATTATATGAATTTATGTATATTATGATACGAATTCAGGTTTTTCTATGCTTTCTAGAATTGTATATATTATTAACATAAATACATATATACATACATAAAAACAATAAATTAACATATTTACAAGCATTAACTAGGTCAAAAAATTAGAAGAACTACAACACTTCGTGTCAGCTGTAAGACTGTGGAATATATATATTCATTCTTAGATTCAATATGCTGTTCACCGAGCGTATCTAAAAGATCTAAAATATCTCTAAGATTGGATGTGTTCGAATATAGCTTACAAATTTTAAATTTTTTCATACGAATATACTTTTGTGCTTTCTTTTTTGCATATAGTGGTTAAGTTCATTATTATTATATAATTTCATTAAAGCCAAAGACCAGATATTATAAATGTATATATCTCTGTATATGAGCTAAATAAAAAATAAAATAAAATAAATTTCAGTTCAGTATACAATCAAATTTAACATATTTTTAAGTATTATAGGCTGAGTCAAGAATTTCAGAAAACCATTCTCAGACAAATAATAATTTCAATTTTGTTTCTTAGTTCTAGATCAATTATCGAATATATTAAGCAATGTTTGACTTTAGAGAAAACCAAAATTGACTATCCTTGTAAGTGTGTAAAAACCTTGCCCACATCAGATCCGAACAAATGAAAACCTCTAGACATTTTGGCACGCTGGCAATCGCAATCGCTATAGCAATAGCAATTGCAATAGCAATTGCAATAGCATTCACATTTGCAATCGCAATCGCAATCGTGTTCCAAGGCCAGTTCAGCAATGCGCCAACTTTCTAGTTCAGCAGATCGAAACGCATTAACAAGTGTAACATTGCCAATTTGTTATACAATTGGCCAGAACAGCGAGCGTGAAAGGCCGCATCGTTGTAGCATTGCGGGGGGCACTGACCAGAAACAAAGAGTCTTGGCCCGGTTGCTGAGGAGGTGACGGAGGTAGGGCGGAGGTGTGGCGCCCTAATGGCAAATGGCAGTCAACGTTTTCTTGTTATGCAATGTTGGAAAAATTGTCGTTAACTCTTTTGCCTAATTTCATTTTCCGCGCTGCTAACGACGCCGCCATCTCACCTGCGTGTCTCTCATGCTCAGGTGTTTCCGTGGTGCGATGTGAGCATGATGATTATGTTTATTTTCCACTTCATTAAATCGAGCGCGCCCCATGCCACATCTTATGTAATTTCCTCGAAAATGTAACTACTCTATGTGCATTTTCAGTATGTTGAATATGAGTTGAATTTGAGTATTTTTAAAAAGTATTTTTCAGTTTTTTCTTTTTTTTCCAAATTTTTATTGTCGTATTTCATTTTCGGTTTGGTGCCGTTTGTTTATTTGCCATTATTTGAACTTTATTATCCAATCAAATGCATTGTGCATTCGCAGCGAGTGCGAGTGAGAAGGCATTATTCTACTGAGAGTAATGAAATTTCATTTGAGGGCTTTGTGTTTCATTGACTTTTACATTGTTGCCAGTCATTTTGGCACTTGAGCAGCCCCACTACGATCGAATGCCTTTGAACAGGAAGGCGGCAGATGGAAGATGGAATTTTGACTAAATTTAATATCATCATGATAAGGCAAACTCGTTAAACAATTAAAAATCTATTTCAGAATTGTCAGTTAACAGAAGAAAGGTAAAGCTCGATTCTGAGCCAGTTTCATGTAGGATCTGTACTGTTTCCGTATCCAATTAATATATAATTACTATCGATAGAGCGTAAAATGTACGTTTACCTTTTTCTTTTGTTTTATTTTTTGGTCCGATTCCAATTCGAATTTTCAGGCCGAGGTCACGATCTCAGCTCAGCGTTAAGTGTGTCAGGGCGGGTGTGATGAGTGCGTGGTCTTCTCTCTGGTGTCTGGTCTCTGGTCTCTGGTCTCTGCAGCGACTCCGATTCCGACTCTGAGTTTAACTAGGTGCGATCTTTAGCCGCGCAAAGCCATTGTTGGGCTGCTTAGAGCAGCGCAAACGTTGCCCTGACCCATTTTGGGGAACACCCACTGATCATTTCGATGGTCGCAGCGTTTTTGAAATGACTTTTTGGGGCTTTTACTTTTTCTCCAAATTTGGCTGCAACGTGTACCTGCAGTTAAGTAGGTCTAATAAGACCATTTACCGGTGACGTTTATGTTGATATATTTTCCATTACCGTTAACTGTTAAATTGCTGTTATTGTTACAGATACTGTATATAGTATATTTTTACTGAATGTTAATGTTGATTGTTGCTGAAAATGTTATTCTTATTGCTATTAATGCTACTGTTACAGCTAATGTCGATGTTATTGTTGATGTTACTGCCACTGTTGCTGTTACTGTTATTTCTATTTCCCTTTATGTTACCATTTCAATATCTGTTAAAGGCATTACTAATTAGCTTTGCGGCCTTTCGCCACTGTACTTTCACATGCATTGAATGAGTTATTGAATTACAGCCGCTGACTTTTGTAAATGCAATAAATAATAGAAAAGCATTCTCCATTGTTGAACATTGCATTTCCATATTTGTTCAGCCTTTGGCTCTGAAAGTAACAATATATGCGAAATTTGCCTTTTTGCTTTTACTAGCTTAATAAAATGCACGCAATTATCTGCTGATTCCCATCACTTCTATTCGTTATTAATTGTATGTATATATATTTGATTGAAAAAAATGCTAAAACATCTTTGACTCACACGCGATATATTTTGTGATATAATTGGAGACAAATGCTGTCTTCGTATTGCCTTAGACATTGGTTTGCATAACCCCCACAATTGTTATTTAGTTTAAGATTCAATACACTTTCCGATGGCCTCATACACCTGAATGAATAACGAACTGACTCAAATTCAGATGAGCAAGCAACTGAAGTGAGTGACTGGACTGAGCATAACAATTGAATAAAATACAAAAAAAAAAGTGGGAATGATATACTCGATGCAGTCGACGGCTTAACACTCTTTGCGTAGCGCAAAAGAGGCAGATTTGCTTCAGAAATCAATCGATGGGTATATATTTAGTCGTTTTTCAAATACCCACAATTGTTCTTGAAACCTTGAATAGGCTGGATTAACGAATAGTAGTAACGATGACTATACTGCATACTGCCATCTAATATACTCTTACCGAGGAAGTTAATAGATGAGTAAATAGGTTTAACGACTTTGCCTTAAAAAGTGCCAAAAAAAAAAAAAAAAAAAAAAAAAAAAAAAAAAAATAACGAAACAAAACAAATGTTTTCAGACGTACAACGTTAATTAACTATTTTTATATAAATAACGAGCATTGAATGATAATAAGAGAAACTAATTCAGCTGTGCTGTAGCTTATATCTATATGGCAAAATATTTGTGTACTTTGCCAAAGGTTAATAAGTCTATTCAAAATATTTATTTATATTATGGAAAATCCGCAGAAAAAAGAAAATTTTGTAAGTTAGACTGAACGAAGCTTGAAAGCTGAGCTAGATGCACTTATAGAAGGCATATAAAGCTGATATTTATCCGATCATCGTTATGATCGTTTATTGCTGCTTCCTACCTTATACCGATGCCTGTTACATAACATGATTGTAATAATACTGATCGATGATAATAATCGCACCTCTATAATTGTTTTTCTTGATGTTGCCTATGATTTTAAGTAGGCTGCACTTGCATTAGGCTACAGCTGTCTGTAAGTGTAACAAATTTTGAATGGCAATCAACAATAATTCGAATTTTTTGTTTATGATTTTTCGTTACTACTTAAATCTTTAGTTTTGCTGTGTTTTTTTAATGCTGAACTCGATGTGATTGGAAATTTGAACAACTTTCACTTCATTTTGTCGACTATAATTGACAAAGACCAAAGAAAAGCTGCCGCCTGTTATAAACAAAGTTTTGAATTCGAATCGAAAACAAAACGAAATTTGAGGCGAATTAATTAGTTACGAATGCATCGAGCGAAGGGGCACCAATAACTTCTTTCCTGCTGGTGAATGCATATAAAAATCAAATTTAAATAAATTACAACTTTACCTACGCCTAAAGAGTTTGCAAAACCAACTCGACGGGTCTGTCCTTCCCTCTCTCTCTCTGTCGTTCTGTCTCGCTCTCTCGCTCTGGAATCCCCTTTCTCTATATATATACTTCTATTTATCTCTCTGTACCTCTAGCCATCTTTTTCCAGTTTAATAGCGCTGTAAAAATATTTTAATTATAAATTATTCAAATCTCGTTTTTTTATGGCGTCCACTTACGTTGCCCAGCTAGTTAGTCGTGGATGGTTAGAGGCTTTTAGTTCGGTAACAACGAGAGCTGCAACTAAAAATAAAGCCCACTCTTGGTTAACATAGGCATAACATAGTAATGGAAAACAACTATTAATACTCTGATATGCCCAGAAGTCAAGTCATGTACTGATGGAGTTAATATAAAATATTTAAAATTTAGTAGAGGTCGCCAGCTGCTCGCTATAATATTTTAAATCTAAATCTAAAATGAACGAATTTAGCTTATTTGTAGGGTTGTTGATAATATATCAAAATATCAATATATCGATATTTTTATACAAAAAAAATATATTTATATCGTGATATTTTTTTTGCCCAAATATCGAATATTTTTGCGATATATTTGATATATCGTTGGTCACACAAATTGTCACACAAATTGTGAGACATTCTGAATCAAAATGGTTAAAACGAATTATTCAGATTTCAAAAATGGAATTTTTTGGAATAGCCAAAAGCTGACTATGCCTGTACTTGCAAAAATAGCATTACGATGCCTAACCACCCCTGGCAGCTCAGTGCCGTCAGAGAGACTTGCTTCGGCAATCAAATGCGTCGTTTGCAACTCCAGAAGTCATATGACAGATTGTCATATAACGGAACGCGTTTTTTTGAAATCTCTTAGTACCGAATATTGGTCTCTATAATAAAAAAATAATATTCTTATTATTCTTGTTTTTGTTCTTTTTTTTTTTTTTTTTTTGGTCGCATTTTAAATTTATTGTTGGACAAAATTTGTAAAATATCAAAAAATATCGATATATCGATATTTTTAAAGTATAATATCAAATATCATTTTGATATTTTTTCAAAACTTAAAATATCATCGATACGATATTTTAAAAATATTCAACAACCCTACTTATTTGTTACACTTTCAACACCAAAAGGTGTTTAGTTTTACTAAACTTAAGACTGCAAAAAAAAAGTTGCATAATACGAACAATTTATGAATGTAACATGTTAATATGTTATGGCTATAGAAGGAAGTTTTGTGTGAACAAAGAGACTAATAATAGTCTACGAAACTATTGTTAGTTAGTGAATGAGTCTACTGATAAGATCGTGTCTGCTATGCATATAAAAACACACTGAAAAGACTCTATTATTAGAGCCTGTCGGGGCAAACATTTCAATAATATAATATCATATAATTAGTTGCAGAATAGAACTAGAATAATTAATTTGAATATTCGTTCTAGTGGAGAACCTATATAATAATATTTGAATATCCGTCTTGCTGTCATTATTATTTAATATGTCTCTTGAGGCAAATATAAGAAATATTTTAATGCTGTTCTTAGCAGACGTAAAAAAGTTATGCAGTCAATATTTCAAATCTTTGCTTAACAAATAGATGGCTTGACATATGTAAATACGAACAATCTTAAATTGTTTTAGACAAGATATCTATATACATATATATCTATATAAACAAGTATCTATTTTCATTACCTTATTTTTTTTTTCTTAAAAAAATAGATGAAAATAATAAATTCAGTTGCAATAATTTGTAAAAAGGAATATAAATGAGGTGTAAATAAAATTTCTTTCTTTTGACTGACAAGATGCCAAGCACAGATAATAAAATCTGCACAAACTGCTTTTTAGCTGAAAAGATATATAACATATATATGACATATTTTTATAATAGCCCTATAAGCGCACGGTATATATATCAGATTGTTTTGACGTCACTGAGCCACCAAAAACTTATGCAACATTTGCAGCACCAGCAACAGTAGCAATAACAAAAGATCTTGACATACTAGCAAAAAGTTTCTCACATTAGGAAAACAACAACAGCAGCGCAGCAGCAGCAGCAGCAAACAGTCTATGAGAAAAATAACACATTATCTTTTTGGAAAAATCAATAAATCAGAGTCGCAACCAGCAAAGCAGTTTTGAACAAAGCCTTCGAAAAACAACAGAGGTCGTTTAGAGTACGCCAATCTGGCAGCCAACATCTTAAATATTTCGCCATGAAAAATTGCACAAATATCATTGAAAGATGCTTCGCAGGCCGAAACCCGCAGCGCCCCCCTCTCTGCTATGCACCATAAGCTGTTTCATTTCAGCTGCACAAGTAAAATGTCAAATATGCAATAAGAAACAACAACAAAAATAACAAGAAAGAACATTGATCTGGAAAAGAAACCGAAGTGTGAATACCCTAATTGAAGTTTTTGAAATTTTTGATTGGATATTAAAATTGGAACAAACTAGTTGGAATGAAGCGTCTATAATAATTTGTCTAACTATTTATTATTATTATTTAATATAAAAGGAGATAATACAGTTGAATCGCTTTCATTTTTCATTTCCTTTTCTAAGATTCATCAAAAATATAGAAAATATCTTTTTGGTGACTTTTCTATACATTTGTGGACTACAGATATCAATATCAAATCAATAATCCCGCTATATTAACTCTAAGACTACATTAATCTATGCTTTCCATACAGCACACACAACTTCCATAATACCCTCTACATAGGTCATGAAATCGAAATGAAGAAAAAACTTGCCAGAGTGTCGTTTGCATTTTACATTGTGTTTTTTCAGTGTTTTTTTTTCGAGGGGGCAATTGTATAATAACAACAATTACAAGCTGCAAAAAATAAATGCAGTAACAATTTAAAGTACAAGCAAAAAATCACAGCCACTACATAAGCCAGCAGCCACCACGAACAGCAGCAGCAAGAGCTAAAAAAAAAACAATCGACTGAAGGTAGTCGTTACTAGCCCCAACTACATTTTGTCGAGCCCGACCTCACTTGACTCTTTTTCACATCGAACTCTAAAAGACAAAAAAATAAATAAATAAAATGAAAATAAAATAATTCCGGCCTGCTAAAAAGTTGGCAGCTTAATACTTACTTAATAAGATAGCTCCATATGCATTGAGCAAATAATGCTTAAAATGCTTGGGGCTTGCATTTAACGGCTCCCCTCCCCATGCACCGAGTCGAATTGTAAATCGGAATTCGGATTGTGTAATCGGGATGCGCTTGCTCAGATAAATGCCGGCTGAGGCAATATATCTCTCATAAGATAGTTGCATTATGGGAACTGCAGATATGCATATGGAGATGCGAGCAGTCTCTGTCTCTCTTACACTCTTTATATTATGTTATGTTTCTGTGCATTATTAACACATGTATGCGCCGTCAGGAATTTATACTATATATCTATGTATATATACTAAAACTAGCTCACTTTGTAGATAAAGATCATAAGATGTTTGTTTGTTAGTATAGATTATTTTATTGTTAATAAATCAGAGCATATCTATCTTTGTATATCAGTCTTTCTCTTTCGCTCTCTTTCTATTATGTATATATTGAGCAATATGTTTGCTATAAATATATCACTATAAAATTTATATATACTCCTCTTTCCTGTCCTATAATATTTTAATGTTCATCTTCCTATACTGTAACTATATATAGCTGCATCTTTAACGCCTAGAAAAGTCTTTCTCTATGTTTATCCCTTTCTCTGTTATATACTATTTAAGTATAGGCTCTTACTCCCTCTCTTCTTTCCAATATATTTCTCACTTTGATTTACCGAATTTGTATCATAAATACATATTTATTAAATATTAAATTATTCTAGAATTTTTAAATTGATACAAGAATGCTAAAACTTATCTCTCTCTCTCTCTGTCGCTCTCCTTCATCCCTCACAAATATTGTCAGGAAATGTTTCTATCCCGGAGATATGTATCTTTAACTCGATATACTGATATCTCTCTCTCTCTCTCACTATTTCTCTCTCTCTCTCTCACTATTTCTCTCTCTCTCTCTCACTATTTCTCTCTCTCTCTCTTCACTATTTCTCTCTCTCTCTCTCACATATTTCTCTCTCATCTATTACTCTGTCTCACTATTTCTCCTCTCTCTCTCTCTCTCTCCTCTCTCTCACTATTTCTCTCTCTCTCTCTCTCTCTCTCTCTCTCACTATTTCTCTCTCTCTCTCTCTCTCTCTCTATTTCTCTCTCTTTCACTCTATTTCTCTCTCTCTCTATTTCTCTGTCTCTCTCTCACTCTCTCTCTCTCTCTCTCTTGTTTTGTTATGTTCCTCTCGTTTTGAGGAATATGTATCTATCGAAAATCTCTCTCTCTCTCTCTCTCTCTCTCTCTCTCTTTTACTTGCTCTCTTTCTCATCTTCTCATTCTCTCTACTTTGCCTTGTCTTCTTGTCTTTCTCTGTCTCCCATTCGCTGTCGCTGTTGCTCTTTATCTGTTTGCCTATTAACACCGTTTATGCATAAGTTAATCAGTGGCAAAGAAACCGTTGAACGCGTGCGAAATGCAGTTGGCGAAAATGATCTAAAGACCTGAATTGTAGATAACGAGCGTACGATTTATGAATGACAATAATGATGCCATAAAAAGTCGAGAAGCGGTCACGTCGCATGCGAAAATCAATTAGGCCGTCGACGTAGCGCGACGTATCTTATGGATAGCGTAACTTATATCTGAGGCGTTTATCTGCCTAGCTGGCTAGCGATGTGGCTGGTTGCCTGACGGACCCGTCCAAATTAAAGCCCCTAACGCGCAACAGGTTAAATTTACGTTTGCGACGTCGCTTACGGTAAATGTCCGAAGTTATTACCAAAAGCTGACAAATTGCGATTCAGGTTCGCCATTCGATTCGATTACGTTGACTTTGCGGAAATAGAAATCCAGATTTATGCAAGCCGATAAGCTGCCCGCCAAAGAGCGCCTACAGCTGGGCGCTATCCAGTCAACGCCTAGATGCGGCCATAGCCATAGCCATAGCCAAAGCCATGGACAGAGACAGCGACAGGGAGAGCAATAGAGCCCGAGCTGGAGCTAGAGCCTCGACTCGCCAATCATGTCACTGTCCCAAGTGTAGCGGTCCACTGTCAATTGATGAGGATCTTTTCAAAGCTGGTCAAGACATAGGTTAAGTCCATGTGGAATTCGTTTCGACTGCTTTGATGCAGTGGTCGGACTTAACCCTTGTGTCAGCGCTGCCATCGTTGTTGGCCGACTTCAATTTCGTGGCATATTTTGCAATTTTCTCTGGGTCGGTTTGATGGCTTTGATTAGAGCTGTCATAAGGGTTAATTGCGGCTGTCATAAGGGTTAATTTATTACTCAACAATCGGCTGACACCAACATAAGGCCAAATATAGCCAGACAGACAATGGTTCCACTTAGTCGCGCTGCCCACGTACAGCTTCTTTTGCACGGGCTCACTCCCGCCCTCCGCCTCTCTCACTTTTTCACGCTCCCCCATTTCCAACTGCTGCTCCTCCTAACTGTTGATATCTTGGATCAACTTGGCTGCTTCAACGGCTTCAACGGTCTTCGGCACGAACTGGACCTGCATTTGTTTATTTATTTGTTCTGGCCTTTTGTTTGCATTTTTCGGTTTTTTATTTTTGTCTCCCTCTCTCGCCCTCTCTCTTATTTGAATGCCTCTTGTTGCCAAATTTGGTAATTTTGCTAAAATGTTGCCAGCCATAAGAAGCTGACAGTTGTTTGTTGTTGTTGTTGTTGCTGTTGCTGGTTGTTGGTTGTTGCTGCTGATGTTTTATTTTTATTCATATTACCTGGGTTACCTTTCCATTGGTCCCTGTCTGCCTGTCTTCCTTATCATCATGTGACATTTTAATATGCAGTTTGTTCTTATTTTATGAGCGACAGCTAAAGAGTTAACAATTTCTTTGAACTGCCCTCAGTGTCACTCAGTCAAATAATTAACATTGCTTTGGTACTGAACTTTGATTGTGATTTTTGATAAAGGCAATTCATTTGTTTTTTAATCAAAAATATATAAAATGAATATATTTCAATGGAATATCAGGAGAAATTAAAAAAATGCATATAAAATATATTATTATTTTGTGAAACTCTTGTATATTTTGTTTTGGTTTATTTGAATATAGTACTAGGAATGAGTGATCATAAATTAAGTTGTTGAGAAAAATTTGTAGTATTTGCTAAATCATGTTTAAAAAATTATATTACCAAAGTCAAAATCAAATTTATTTTTCTCTATAAATGTAAATGAGATTTTCATAATTCATTTTGGTCTTATATATTATTTTAATTGATTAGAATCAATTAGAACAAGTTGATATAATAATTATAATTTTTATAAATAATTTTTTTAAATATTAATATAATTGTTATTGAATATTTTTCTGTAAACCATATTGATTTTAAAGTGTTTATAAATATTTCTTAAAATTTAATAAATACAAATATGTTAATAATATAAATTATTATAAAATAGTTCGGAAGTAATTCTAAACATAATTAAGTTAAGGAGTTAGCCTAGCCAGATAAACATATATAATTTGATTAAAGTCTTCAATTTAATGTAGTTCAACTAGAACATAAAAATATACATTTTATTCCTTCTACTTAACTTTGCTAAGAATCCCAACTCATTGTATATATTTAAAACAACTTCACTGTTTAGTAGAGTGTTCTCCGGTCGTTGTCACTCGATGGACTGCAGAAATTCTCACTTGTTTCAGATTTGTTTTCATTATTAAGTCTGGCATGTTTCGACTGTCACATTGAATTGTGGCGATTATTTTTGGCATCAGGTCTGGGCTCATCCCGCTGACACAGATTTAGGTGAAATGCGTTTTGTTGCTGGGGGTAATTAACCCACATGCGGTGTCCATCAACTCGCCAGAGCCAAATGTTAAATTATAGTATGCCACATTTCTGTATGTCTTTATACACATATTTGTCTGCTGTTGCATTTATCTCGCTTTCGGCCATTGCACAAGCTCATTTCATAAGTGAGACAGACACAGACAGTCCGACAGCCAGACAATAAGATTTCCTAATTGTTGTGGCAGTTTTCCTTGTAATTTTCGTTGCGCATTTTTTCTCACTTTTCCGTCGCGGTCCATTAGCTGCGTTTTATGCATGATTGTTTTTTTTTTTTCTTACAGTTTTTTTTTTTTCGTTGTTTCTACTTCAGTTCGCTTTTGTTTAAGTTTTCCCCTTCTTTTGGCTTTAATGTGATTTTGTTATTACACGAGTTGGCTTTGTTCAAATGTTTCGCTCCTCAATTGCAAAATATGCACAGAAATGGAAACGCTAGACTGCATTTTTCAGCTTCTGCTTCTGCTTCGAATTCCTTGCCTTTTCCCATAAATCTCTTGCATAGATATTTTTGGAATGTTTAGCATTGTCAAACAAAAGCGAAAGTGACTGAAAATACTTGAAGCGGGCTCAAATAACTCTTTACCATAATATATTAACACATGCGCATATTTAATTGGAATTCTTTAAAAAGAGACATACGTGTTATAACATTGTTTATACTTATATAGTTAATTTCGGATTTATAAAAGTTCAATATGAAGAAATTTAAATATAGTGGTGATGTATGATATGAGTAATATCATCAGTATTACAGTTGTAGTCCAGTTTGAATTGAATTGCAGCTCACTTGCAGTACAGTTGTTTAATAGTTGAACTTATAAAGCTGTATAACAGGTGTAATAATTGTAGTAGTATTAAGGTAATATTGTAGATGTAGAGCACTTGAGCAATTGTAGAGTAGTACAGTAGTACAATAGTACAATAGTACAATAGTACAATAGTACAGTAGTACAGTAGTACAGTAGTACAGTACAGTAGTAGTAGTAAAGTAGTAGTAGTAAAGTAGTAGTAAAGTAGTAGTACAGTAGTAGTACGTAGTATCCTAAATATGAAGTTTATCAGTTGTATAACACTTACAAAACATTTATAACAGAAAAGTTATAGAACAGCTGTTACAGTTTCAAAACTGGAATAGTTCAGTATTTTTATTCACTAGCACACGCCCATCTATATGTTAAACGCACATGTCAAAAGTTAGGCATTGCACAAGACCCAATATACTCTGCTCAGTTTATGTGTCTGCAATTGCTACGCCGAGTCGGTCCACGCCTCGCACAAGCACCCTGGGCTGCCCTCGTTGCGGTTGCTGTCATGCTCGAAGACAGTTCGTCTGCAAATGCAAAAATGAATATTTAATGCAGACGCAGACGATGCGTCATCGCTTTTCTTGGCCCATTGCCATTGCAGTAATTGCAATTACAATTGCAATTGCAATTGTAGTCGCTGATCAGGCAGTTAACACCCCGAACTGCTGTCCGACTTCCACTCCCAGAGCGAGTCCCAGGCTCAGGCTCAGGCTTGGACCGAGGCGCTGCCCAGCTCCGGCTGGGCTATAACTTATGCAGCCACCATGGACTTGGTCATAAATTATTCGATCGTTGCTGCTGCTGTTGCTGCTGCTGTCCCGCTGGCTGTTACTGGCGGAGACCGATTTTATAATGTTGACCCCGGTTCAACGGATCTGGCGACAGGCCATGTACTGGCCCCCATGGCTCACGCTGCCGCCGCTGCCCTCGTCTGGCAAACTTGAAATTTTTATTGTACTTTATCGTCGTCGACCGCTGCTCGTCGTTCGTCTTTGGTCTCTGATTGTGTGTTAAAGTTCAAATGTGCCTTACCACATGCGTTGCCCGGTTGGTCGTTGGCCGTTGGCCGTTGGTCTTGGGTCTGTCTTTCATCCTTTCTATATAAAGGTATCTCAATCTGTCTTGAGCTCTCGGCGCGACTCGCTGCACAAATTTATAGGCTGTACTCTTCGAGCTCCGGAACTCTGGCAATACTTTTACTTTTGTTTGCCTTGTCTGCCCCACGATCGGCCGCAAAGTTATTCCCCATGCGAGGGAGGGACCACCAAATTGACCCTACATGAATAATTTATTTATGACTGAACGATGGATGAAGCAAATGAAATACGGATTAAGAGACAAATGCGCTAAGCGATAAGAATTGTTTCAGTTGCATCACAGCATTCGCTTGTTGTAATTTATATAATTTAAATATATGTATATATACATATCTGATGTAGATTAAACGTTATTTTTAATGTTGAATAATAATTGTTTTACAACGTTTTTAACTGTCATACATATATATTTAGATCTATCACGCATGCATTGCATGCGAAGCTAACTTTATCCGTATCATTGAAAGCAATTACTAACTGTCTCTTCATGACATTAATTTATTGTTATACAATTAGCTTCTAGTCAAAAGGTCAAATTGTGCATAATATAACTTGGCTTTATACACTTGCAAGATCATGTATGTGCTATGGAAGGAATTGAACCACACCCCATATAAAGATTCAATATATATATAGTCTCTATCCCTGTAAATAACCTAGATGTTATTACGCTAATAATTGTAGTCTAGTATCTAAGTACTAAGCTGTAAAAGATCTCAAGTCAAGCGCGAGGAATTTGTTCTAAAGTGAATATTGCTTAGTCGTAATACTATATCGTGTTAAGGCATTACATTAGCGCACTTAAATAGTAGTCTCTCAGTTACATCGATGGCTCTCTATAGTTTACCACATTTTACTATGTAAATATTTCGAATTAGAAATATTGCTCTATTGATCAAATCTGAAGCAAATATATATAAATTTGTTCAAATATATCTTTACCTAATGCATAATCCTAACCTTAGTTAATGGAACCAGAGAGAGCTATATTTGATATAGACAATTGTTAAGGATGCTGCTCAACTGCACATGATATATGTCTTTAACAAAATCTTTGATATGAACTAAATAAAGAGAATAATTAATTATTTAAATTAATAATTGAATTTGAATTTTATATGATTTTAATATTAATTTTTTATTATGCGAATGAAATAACTATAAAACAATAACAAAGAGCAATATTATGAGTAGAATTTTTCCAATCTATTTAGAGCTCAGCAGAACGGCATAAAAAATCATTATAATATGACTTGTGCCCTCATTCATCACATTGAATATAAATATATATATATAGTTTCTCCAATTTAGGAACGTAATAAAATGGTTAAGATAATTAAATCAAATTTAAATTATAATATAATATATAATTAAATAAAATGTCTTTAAAATATCTTTAAAATATCTTATTCTATACTAATTTTGGTCGACGATCTACAAAGATCAGGATCTTCCTACTCTGCATATTAGTGAGCATTTGATTATTATTCATATCATATATATATATCAAGGTATTTGATATGAGTACATATTTTAGTTATTTAATTTAGCTTGCAGTTTTTCTTGCAGTGTGCTCTCAATGTAATTAGTTGGAAGCACTGCGATTGGCAGCTAACGCAGAGTCCAAAGTCTTTTGCCGTGAGGACTTAGATAAAAATAGAAAAAATAGTTTAGCTAGACAGAGACTCGGCCCTGCGGCTGTGATCGGCAGTCATTGTCATTTAAAGTGCTCGGTACAATATGGTGTGCGGAATTTCCATTTTAACCAAATTAGGCAAAGGAATATTTTTGTTGTTGCTTGAAACCAAGAAATGCCATGTACAAGCCGACTGTTTTTGGATTGGACATGGCCATTGGCTGCTCTGGGCCTTGCCTAGTATGAGGCGCAGACTTGGATGGCATGGACGGACAGGCATGGGGAAGCAGGCTGGGATTGGTACTTGGATCGGGAGAGACGAGCGGCTGCGGCTTAGACTGAGACTGCAACTGCGACTGTGACTAAGACTTGGCTGCTTGGCCTGGGCAGGCGGAGATATCATCATCGTTTGGTGAGCGACTGCATCGAGATTGTCTTTGGATTTTGTGGAAAAGTCAATCGCTTGATTGACAAGTCGGTTCGTCAACATCGTTGCTGGATACGCAGCAAAATTCAACAGCCATTTACTGTTTTGATAATGTATATGGCAAAATGCGATCTTGTCTATGCTGGGCAGTTGTTTTACTTCCTGGTTGGGCACTTCTTGGAACTTCTGGCTGAGGGCTTCTGACTCAGTGCTAATGTTTGTGTAGATGTTTCATGTGAAGGTTTAGTTTTATTGGACTGCAACTGACCCACTCGTATGGTAGAAAACATATGTTTTACTGAATATGATTATTGATATCTTAGATAAAGATAAGTTCAAGATTTCATATCGTAATTGACAAAGAGGTTAAATATATGTAATTAATGTTGAATAATATTTTTTTTGCTTAACAAATCTTTTTTTTTCTAATACAAAACATTGATTTCACTAACAAATATAAACATTTAAGTCTTGCACCTAATTCGAAATGAATTTTGTATATTTATTTTCCTTTTCTATGGCCCATGTTACAAATGGACTACAAATTCCATAAAATATCGCTTGTTGTTTCTGAAAGTGCATTGAAAGAGAGTTGCTTAGGCTTTGGCTTGGCATTTTTGGTTTTTTGTTATTTTTCGTTTGATTAATTTCCAAGTGTGAAACGAGAAAGTGTGAAAGTTGCCAGCAGGCCACTAATTAAAGTTGATATATTTGATTTGATACTCTAGTTTTTATTTTGGTTGCACAAATAGAACATAAAACTCGTCTCATTAAGCGCGGCAAGAGACAGACGGATTTTTAGTGGCTGTTGAATGGCTGAAAATCAGCGAAATATTAGATGATTTATTTTTATGACTGAGCGGCTACCGCTATACGCCAGAGACATATTGCCGGTCTAACTCTTAGTCCCCAAGTCCAAGTCCGAGTCAGAGCCATAGTCCGAGCTAAAGTCAGAGTCAGAGGCAGACTCGTAGTCGGAGTCGGAGTCTAACTCATAAATATTTACGGCCAACACATTCGCAAGTTGCTGACCAAACAAGTTTTCCAGCTGTAAATGGACAGAGCTCGGACCTCTTCTTTGTTGCTCAGTGGCTGTTGGGTAAAGGCTGTGCTAAAAGTGCAATTAGAATGAGCTCCAACACTTGGCGAGATGCGGGCGGACGAAGGCGTAGGGCAGCTCACGTACTCGCAGTCACAGTCGGAGTCTCCTCAGTCGCACTTTGCCGACACTACGCAATCTCGTGGATCAGAGTTTTCCACCGAAACCAGTCGACTGGCAGCGCAAGCCAGTAATTCTAAGCTGCAAGTTGTTTTCCAAATGCCATGCAAGAATATTTTATACTTGATGAACGTGCAGCAGGCAGCAACTAGCAACTAGCAACTAGCATTGAGCATCGAGCATCGAGCAACTTGCAACCGGTAACCGGTAACCAGCATTTGCAGCAACAGTAATGCCAATAAGACAACAAACAACAACAGCAACACCAACAAAAAAACAACAACAATATCAGCAGCAGCAGCAGCAGCCGCTAGAACAACAGCAACAATTACGAGCAAAGCAGCAACAACTTTTGACCTAAATTTCAACTTAAATGCATTTTAAATTCATTGAATCGATCTGCAGCAGCGACCACAGAAGCAGCAGCAGCAGCAACATTTTTTATTCAATTTCAAATTAAAAAAAAAAAAAAAAAAAAAAGACTCGAACTAAATTGAACCACGAAAAGAAGTGCGAGCAACTCCGACAATTTGATGCACTAACAAAATTGTGTAGAAATAATTGAAAAACAATTAAATAAAGCAGAATTTTTAACTGAATATTTTGTTATGTTACGTTAATGAGAAATTGAAGTAAATTTTGGTTTGTATTATTAAAAATCATTTTTATTCAATTCGAATTTTTTATAGAATACGGTTAATCAAAATGTTGATTAATAAATTGTTAATTAATATGTTTTTATAAGCATATTTATATTTTTTTTTATCCTTTCGTAATAAAAGATCTTAAATTGAGATTTCCAAAAACTATTCAAATTTAAAAAATAAAAAATATTTATTGGTTTTATTTTATATAAAATGTAAAATACAAAATATAATATATAAAATATAAAATATAAAATATAAAATATAAAATATAAAATATAAAATATAAAATATAAAATATAAAATATAAAATATAAAATATAAAATATAAAATATAAAATATAAAATATAAAATATAAAATATAAACTATAAAATATAATATATAAAATTTAAAATTTAAACTTTAAAATTTAAAATATAAAATATTTTGTACCTGCTTTCCCGGTGTTAGGAATTTAATTATTCTCAGAATCAGAAAGAAATTAGTGGATTACAAAAATATTTCTCAGCTGCATATTTCTTTGGAA
Organism: Drosophila koepferae; assembly: GCA_030914345.1. Lineage (NCBI taxonomy): Eukaryota > Metazoa > Arthropoda > Insecta > Diptera > Drosophilidae > Drosophila > Drosophila koepferae. The sequence continues at coordinate 2,055,874 of JAUESR010000198.1, read as the reverse complement.
CTCTGATAAAATTTGATTAATATTTCTATTGGATTTTTGCAATTTGATGAACATATTTTGCAAGCCAATACGAAAATCTTTAAGATACCCATCTAGCGCTTCGCACATTGCAAACGGTATGAAAAATTGTGTGGCATTCATTATGGGAACAAGTTTGGTAATAGAAAAATAGAATTAACTATACAACTTGCAACAAAAGTGGAGGTTTGTTGTTTTACGCGTCACGTTGGTGTTTGTCTGACTTGTTTTTGTTTGGCTAGCTGGCTTATTGCTGTTGCTGTTGCTGTTGTTGTTGTTGCAATTGTGAGTGCACCCATCGGCTTTGATAGTTGGCTGGCATGTCGTCAGCGTCGACGTCGACGTCGACGTCGTCGTTGCCGTCGCAGTCGCAGTCGCAGTCGCAGTCTCCTACAGCAACAATGCCCAGGTCGTCTGTTTTTTTAGACGCAGTCGTCGTCGTCGCCGTTGCCGTTGCCATTGCCGTTGCCGCACACACAAATTGAGCAATTCCAGTCAACAACTCCTACTTCTAGTTGAAAAGTAGCCAAGTTGTTTTACTTGGTCTAAACCAGCAGCAACAGCAGCAGCAACAGCAGCAGCAGCAGCAGCAACAGCAACAACAATGCCCAACAACCATTAGTCAATATCAAATACGGTCATACACCATGGTAGCAGGTTCTTTTTCTTGCTTTTGGTAATTTCGACTTGAAGTTTCTGCTTGTTCTTTTCACGTATTTTTTTCAGGTGCTTAACAGTTGCATTCGTAGTCCCAAAGTTAATTTTTGTTTTGTCCCAAATAACACGGCACGCAATACAGGTCACAGCCAAATTAGCCAAAGAAGATGATATAAATGGACAGACGTAACTCATCTGTGTTGACATTATAAATACTATAAATAAATACTTTAAATTATATACTTAATTATAATATTTTGAACTTTTTATGATTATCTTATATGGGCATATGAAATTATTTCTAGATTTGTTGTCTGAATAACAAATTGAGAGATTGGTAAAACGCGTCTGACCTTAATCATAATAGTTAGGAAGTTGAATTTTCAGTTAATTTATGTAAAATATGAGCACACGGCTTCCACACGTAGGTGTGAAATTGACGTGCAAAACAATTGCCTGAAAGTTGATTGCTTAACTTACAATAGACCCCACGCTCATGTTGTAAAATTTATTTATAAAATATTTCAAATTTCTTATTTTGCAAGTAAACAAGATTTTTGGAAAGCGTGATAGAAAGACTTTAAAAAAAATATGTTTAAATATTATAAGAGAGAAATACAAGAAAAGTCTGATAATGTCTATTATCAAATAGATTTTGTTTAAACTCTGGTAATACTGGTATAAACTCTTGCAGACATATATATATATATATCTCAGCACATGAAATCCATGTGAGCCATATTTTGCATTCATAAGTCTTATAAATAAGTAATCTAACGGGTATCTAATTATCATACCACAGCACATTAGATAGCTCAGTTACTAATTTACATTTTAATATCTAATAGTCAGTTTAAGTCCACGCTATATTCTAAATGACTTATGGAAAAATCCTATACTTAACTGAGCGATAATCGCATGAGGCAACTATACTACTTCATTAACTCTAAATATCTTACGACATTACATTATATCAATTGATCTACAATCGTATAATCACGTTCCATAACTAATATAAAGAGACTATCAGCAACTCGTTAAAAGTGTTCTACACTCAAGATTTATTCGCGACTCTTATGTATGTAATATCTTTATATATCGGTCTATATATTTATCAAGCAACATCTATAACTATTCTAAAGAGAATATGCAAGTCGTTGAGATCTCAAGGTATTTCAATACTCTTCTTATCTACTCAAGTCACTTCAGTTAACTTCTAATATCTGTATCATATTGAATTTCATTTGACTTTGGTCATTAATGGATTTCGCATTCGTTTTTGACAGATTCGTTAATTGACATTGGAGCAGAAGTTTAGCGCGTCGGGAGCAGCCTTATGAAGCTGCATCCAGAATGAGCAGTCGGGCGACCGACCGGTTGGGCATTCGATGATCATCATCAGCAGCCGCTTAAAATCATTATGGCATAAACGCAAAATCAGCTATTGTAACACTTAACGGTTTCCTGCTGTCTGCGCAGAGCTTCAAGCTTCAAGCTCAAGTGAATTTTGTTTTTCTTCTTTTTTTTTTAGCGATAAACGTTTCATGTTCCGCGCCTCGAACCCAACCTGGGACATGTTCTAATCCTGTTGATCTCGCACATTTTGCGTGGCCGTACATCCACACACACACATACATACACATTTGCATACATGTACACACAAGCTTGTTGTTGTTGTTGCTTTAGGATGTGATCTCTGGTGCTGGCATTTGTTTTGACATTGGTAGGTTCTATGGCATATCGCTGACAGAAGTCAACTGTCATGTTGCATGTTTCATGTATGCAAATGACGGAAGTCAGGCAAGCTTTTAACAACTCTTGATACCCTGCTATCACTGAATTGCGAGTGAATGCAACTATGACTAGCAAAAGCTATCGATAGCGATCGATAAATGTTTTACATTAATCTTCATTAATATGTAAATGAATCAATGAACCTTTCGACTGCGCTTAAGGCTAGAGAGCTTACCTCACACGTTTAGCTAATAGCAAACTATAATAATACGAGCTTAGGTAACTGTATAAAATGATATTTATAATCAGCTCATCAGCTTTATATTTAGTTGAGTGTCGAAAGTTTTGTCGCTGTCGGCTTCAATGTTTGAACTCGTAAAAAATCGAGTAAAGTTTTCAAGCCAACAACAATTTGTAGACTAATACTATTAAAAGAAATTGGGATGTAGGTTAACAAAATATTTACTTTTGGTAGAAATTAACTCAATTTGTAATCTAGAGCATAAAATATAGTTGAGCAAACATAAACTGACGTATTTTTTTGTTCAAGACAACAGATTAAAACACATAATTCAAAGATTCGAATCCATTTTAATTTGCTTTATTATGTTTTACTCTGTGTTGTTGAGATTTGCATCGCATGGATTAAAAAATAATAATAATATAAAAAATAAAAATAATTAAAAAATATTATTTAATAGATGGAAAGTCATTTCAAATTTGAAGATTTATTAGATTTACTAAAATAATAAAAAACACAGAGATTAGTTGGGTTGCTCAAGCTGCTGCATGATGATGAAATCCTTTCGCTATAAACAATTTCTTTATTTGAATTTGCTAATCACTTTTAATGTTCGGAGTTAACATAGTTCTGACCGATTCGCATCTAACTTACTGTTTCACAATCGTTGCGATTGCGACCAGAACAGGTAATGTTACAGCAATGCCCAGATTGGCGACCTGTTAGTGGTTATGACTGCCTTTTGCTCTCTCTCTCTCTCCCGGTCGCTCTTTCTCTCTCTGTTTCGTCCCCCTCTGGTCGTGTTGAATGCGCAATCTTGCAAAAGAATAGAGTTCAAAAGGTATATTTTTTATGATTATGAGTGCACTTAAAGTTTGTGAGGCCATGTTGAAGCAATTATTTAGGCAAGATCCGAGACGAGGCGTACTATGAAGTTGTAGTCACGGTAGAAGTCGACACGGGCCAAGCGGGCGAGCCAGTGAGCGAGTGAGCGTTGTTCCACTTTTCGATTCTCACTAATTGATCAATCGATTTTATAGTGAATGAAATGTGAAATCCTATCCGAACCGATATAGTCATGCCGCATCCATAAATAGACTCTGGGCCGACTTGTGCATTTGGATTCATTCATAAAAATTGTAAGAATGGCTACGGCGAGCGGCCCGCAGAAGGCTTAGCTTTCGTTGTAGCAGCAACGGCAGCGGCAGCGGCCAATTTTGTAATTACAACAACAAAAGCGAACCGGGCCATGTTGGTGCGGGTATTAGGCGGCCGAAACGAACCTTTTTGGGTTGTGCTTCAAATAAAGACATTTGTGCCAGTTTTTCAATATGGTCGGACGATCCGTTCGCCGCCTATTTCCAATGCCACTCGTACTCTCCATTCATTCATTAAGGCCTGCAACTAATTTTTTTTTTTTTTCTTCTTGTTTCTTTTACAGGTAAGCTGCCTTTGTAACTGGAAGCGTCCGGCAATAATTCCATTCATAACGCTTATCTATGTCGGCCCAAGCGATACACATACTATCTCTAAGTAGCTACAATTTGTGCCAAGGACGGAGAGGCGATAGCTTGGTATTTGGTAACAGATAAGTTAGTTAAGCTGCATAGATTTGGGCAGTCAACAAGTTTCGACTGAAAGTGAATACTTACTCAAGAGTAATAAAATGAAAAAAAAAAAAAAAACATTTTGTGGAAAACAGTTTCAACTGAGATTGACTTGCAGTTGCAGTTGCAGTTCCACACTAAATGTTTGCGTAGTGATTTAAGACTCCAAAACTCCTCGAAGCATTCAACGTTCATGAATCGACAACGACAACGACAACGACAATGATGACGATGACAATGGCGATGACGATGACGATGACGATGCCGATGATGCCGACATCAACATCGACATCGGCGACGTGGTCCCATCATGTTCACTTTCACTTAGTGTCAACAAGGCAGTTGCAGCTGCAGCTGACGTTGATAATCATTGATCTTCATCGCAGCGAGCGCAATGCATTTGAGCGCTCGGCTGTGGCCCCAGCTCGGCCCCGCCCCCCTCCCCGACCATAGATCGATCGCTGCGAAATTTATGTGCAAGACTTGACTTTGCCTATCGAAGGTTCGTTGCCATTTCTCGATTGTCGTATGAACGCAGTTTAGCCGCTTTTCCTGCTCCGTCCTTACGTTGAAAACGAAAGTAGCTATGCCTTTGACTGTCTGGCGAAAATTTATGCTGTCGCGCAATTATTTCTATACCCATTGCAAATACCCAATTCAAAGTGGGTATACCGGTTTTCACACAAGTCTTCCAAGTGTGGTCATGCAGGAAGCTAAAGTTATTAATATCTCTTTATGTGAAATTGATATTACTATGAATAATAATGAATAAAGAGAAATTGTTAATTATCAATATAAAGACTTTAAAATAATAAATATTCTCTACAGAATGCACACGTTTATTATCTATAGCTACAAATATGCATTGGTTATTTTCATTACCTTTATTATTGTTTATATTAATATCCATCTTCAAAGATACATATATACTTCTATAAATATTTTATATATATTATTTATGTTAATTGAAGTCTTCAGAGAAACGCCAACTCTTAAAAAGCTTCAAATTATTGATGTAATGTATAGTAAAGTTGATCAAGACTTTATTCACACATCAATCAATGTAATATGATGAATATGTTTTTACAAATAACTTCGACTCAGATAGTTCAGTAATAAAAGAAATAATGGGCTAGAATTTTATATCATAAAATATTTATATATGACTTTAGTTTTTAATTAAAAATTTAGATGATTACAAATTAAATTTTTGTAAAGGGTATCTCATTGTCGAGCTCCCAGTATAATTTCGTATGTTTTGTTGCGTGACTCTTTGTACTTTTTGACTCTTTAACTTTTCCTCTGCACTAGCCATGGTATCTCTCTTTAATCATGTGTGCTTAGCAAAGACGTCACAAGGTAGATGCGAGTTGATGATAAGAGCGCCTAAATATTTATATATAGATGCGGTTTAAGCCTGCTGTTAACCCGCCATATTTCATATTTTTGAGCACAAATAGAAATCATTACCATTTCCTTAAAGTTTTTCTCTGTTAGAGTTTAAATGAGTTTCAGTTTCAAATTATGTTTCTCTGTTTAGCAGCAATTTGCCTTGTACTGTTTTCAAGCATTTGCCGTGGATCGCCGGCTGCCTTGTTATGTTATTTAATTGGCAACGAGTTGTTGACCTTTCTCGATGAACCAACTCGATTTTCCGTTTTCCAAAACTCATCCAACTTTCGCATGAGCCCCCCCGAAGCGTTGACATTTAATGATGGATTTGACACACAAGGGCAAGCAACAATTTTGTTGTTTATTTACGGACTTTGATTGTATGATGCCTTGTTGTCTGTTGTCCGTCTCTTGTGGTCTGTTGTCTCTTGGCGGTTTCGAAGTAAACATGATTAATTTGTACTGCCTTACCACTTTTTTTTTGCGGGTGGTCCTTTTGCGGCTAAACGTTGTGCAATGGCCATTAAAAATGCTGATTGATTTACAGACAAAGCATATCTTATTAGTTCAGATTGAATTTAAACAGAAAACTTTCATGTGAATGATCGTATGATCGTGAATGTGTCACATAAAGTAGAGAGTATGTTCGGGAATGCATTAAAAACCTATACAGGTGCAGTGTGACCATATTTGCAACTGGATTTGTTACAAAAGGCATAAAATGAAAACTCATTTTTCGATCACATATATGATCATGCCTCCAAATTCCACGAAAAGCCTGGAGAGTGTAACCAAAAATTATTATTAAAGCTGCACATGTTAGTTGTCACAGCTTTGCAATAGAAAATTTTAACCTGAGGGTGAAATTATTTGTCTGCATTTTCTCAAAAGACTGCATTAGCAGAAAACGGTTAGGTGAATGATCATCAGCAATCGAAATCTATTTAGGTATAGTATGATAGTATTGTAGTCTAATCTGTTACCGTTGTAGATGAGATGATGTGGACATTCTTCGATTGATTCTTAGCATTTCTTTTATATCAGAATCGTTATGATCATGTATATTATGATTCTTTACATTTCCGTTCTTCACTGAAAATTTTAGAGTAGAGCTCTAAAATATTTCAAAATATATTGATTAATCTTAAACTAATCAAATAATCGAAATAGTTAAAAATTTAAAAATTTGCATATAGACTTTAGCGAAGTTATTCAGCTTCAAAAGTCTGAAATATGGTTCGATTCCATTATGTATGGTATGTCAGATTCCATTAACAAGAACTGCTCTTCCCTCACATCGTCATGCTATGCTATTAACAGTATTATGCGCTGTTAATAGCATAACTCCCACTCCTGTTCTCCTACTGGTTCGTAATCAACGATTAGGATATTCTTGCTACATCTTTCTTTTCATATTACTTCACCTAAATTATATGACCAAGAAGAGACATAGCTTTAACCCCAAAAAAAGTCGAGGAATTACAATTACACAATCTCAAAAATAAAGAAATTGTCCAATAAATTGATATATATGAACATGTAAATGATGATATTTGAACATGCATTACTCCAAACCATACTTCAAAAAGTCTTTAAAGACAGTGTGACCCTATTTCCAAGAAATCCAATTACTATACAAGCTTAACGATTTGCATGCTTTCACACTTTACTGAATGATAATATATTTGTAATTTTAACAAGTGTCTAACCAATTGAATATCCATTTAAATGTAATCCGCAAAGACTGTAAAAACTAAGGAGCTACAGTGTGACCGTAAGCATTTTACAGTGTTTACGAGTTTTCCTTGAAATTCGAATTACTCACGCCTCACTGAACCTAATCAATGATAATAAATTTGTAATGTTAGTAACTGTCTGGCTAAATGGAAATCCATTTGCCAAGTTGGTCACACTTTACGATTGCAAAACTTTCCTTTTCATTTTGCATTTTGCATTTTGCATTTTGCATTTGGCAGCTTGCAGTTTGAATTTTATTCACTTTCGTTTTGTGCACTTGGAGCGCAACGCTGCCAAAGTATTTTATGTATTTTTAAATGCATTTCTAAATGAATTGTAATATGTATGGCTGTATGAGTCGTCGGTCGGCCCGTCGTTGTTGCCAGGCACGACCTGCGATGCCTATCTATCTATTCCAAGAGCCAAAACGCCAAAAATCCAAAAGAGACTTTGCCGTCTCTGTCTTCGACTGACTCCAACTCGAACTCCTTAGCCAGCTCACGTGGGTCTTTTGAAAATAAAAATCAAATGCAAACACAAAACACATGTGGCGCCCAAATTCAGAGAAACAATCCAACCACCAGTCAAACAATAAAACAGTTGAGGTGATTTTTACTTTTACTTGCCAAGGCTCATGTGCACGATTTTCCACCAGCCAGCCAGCAGCCAAAACGTCGATTCCAAATGCCAACTTTCAAATGGCATAAATGAAGAGACGACAGCGACAGACAATAACCGCAACAACAACAAAAAGCAACAATCATGATTGTACAATAGCTATACGCATAGAGCTACCTATAAAACCTATAAACATAACAAAAATACCACCTCGAACCCGATTCAAACAGTTTTTGGCTCTCTTTTGGTCTCGCGTATATCGTCAAGTGTGAAATGCTGTCTGTTTTTTGTTATTTTTTGTTTTGGCCATTGTTTTTATTATCATTGTCTAGTCGACTCCACAATTTCCATTGGAAAATCAATTTTTGACAACTCTTCTATTGTAATAGCTCAAACAATACCGAACGCATTTTCCATCCTTTGTGTGTGGCCAGCTTTTTCAACGGAATCTAAAGTCTAAAGTAAAGTTTCAATTATTTTTCCCAATACGCCCATTGTAGCATAATTGCACCGTGGCCTTTGTGTTGGTTTCGAGGCCTGTGGAAGCTTAGAAGAATATTACAATGAAGTCGGTGCACAGAATAGATCTCTGCTGACGGCAAGAAGTTGCACATGACAGACATGTCTATACAATCTAACCTCATCTTTGTAGGACTGTGCACCCTTTAGCCATAACGAGCTTTACGATAATGGCACAACATCTGGTTGTTGCTTCATCATCTTTCTGGCGGGCAGATGCAGTTGCTTCACATCGCTAACGAAAGTGAAAATGCTCTGCGACCCGAGCTGCCAGTTGATGGTGCCTAAAGTCATGTTTTTGTTGCCTTGTTTCGCATGTTACACAATGGGCACGCCCTGTGCGATGGGACAATGCGTTGAAAGACAACAAAAAGCGCCGAAAACTTGCAGCAAGTGCGCGCTGTTGAGGGACAATATTCTGGGAATGGCAGAGGAACTGGTCAAGCGATTTATCGATCGGTTAGCTGGGGCATCGATCGGCATCCGACAAACAATCTACAGCGCCACGCACCGCCCGGGGTACAAGGCAAGGCTCTCTCAACACTCAACACTCAACGCTCAGCACTCGGCGCTCCGCATTTTATATTTCTTTAATGGAGCTTGAACTGTATCGCGCACTGCGGGGCAACGACCACAGAGAGCGAGCGCATTGCATCGACGACATTCGCTTTCATTTCGCGGCTGATGTTGGTCACTCGATTCACTCATTGCGACTAGCCGTGTCGTGCCGTGCAGTGCAGTGTAGTCGATGCCATGGCGTGCCATTACTTTGCCACTTCGTTGTACATATATCCACAGCCACAGCCACAGCCACATCTACATCCACACCTCAGCTCTCTTCGCCACTCTCCTTCATCGCCATCTTCCTGGGGCCTCCATCTGGCTGGCATGCACTTGCCGCGATCGCTGCTCATCGGTTCATTCGATTGTTGCACTTGATGTTTGGCTCGCATTCCCATTCCCATTCCAATTCCCATTCGCTTTCGATTTCTTTTGAGCTTTCGATTTGTATACCCTTGAAACTGCAGTAGGGTATAACTGACAGCTGCTCACTGCGAAAGTGTGAGACTAATGCGACGTTTATAATCGCTATTTTTAATAAATTTATGTAATACAATTTAAATTGAACTACTTTCTCATTTTTACCTGATAACTTGAATGGATTTTCATATGAAAAATTAATTGGTAATATAATTTATATATTATATAGATATTTATATAAAGATTTAATATTTGATATACGCTAATTATTATATAAAACTACTTGCGAATTTATTTTGCAAAAGTTATATAAATATCGATTGCTTTATATAAATATTTGTTTATCCTAAATATATTTCAAAGTTATTGATTGAGTTTTCCGAAAAGTGTATTTTATTTCTGCTTCTTAATATGGCTTTGTTGGAGTTTATCGATGTACAGAATTATTTATTTATAAATAACATATTATCGAAGAAGCTATTTTGTTATTCATTGTTATTATTTTTTTAATATATATTTTTTATTTATTTTTTGTTTATTTTTCATTGTATTTATATTTTTATTTTATTCTTTTTTTTTTGTAATTTTCTAATTAGGAAATTTAATGACAGATTGTTAATATTTGTTTATCGGTTCAATTTTTGTATAGCAATTCATAAGTATTGACTAACTATTGGTAATTTTCGTTCAATCAATTATCAATTATATTCAAATAAAATATTAAGCATTTGTGATAATTGAGCAATCAGCTTGATTTGATCTTCTCTGAAACTTAAAACTAAGTAATGAGGCGATGCCAAAAATCAATAATTTGATATAAATAATTTGTATCGATTATCGATATATTTACATATATACTTTATAATGTTCCTATAATAATACTACTAAACTTTTCTTCTAGCTCTTTTAAATAGCTTAACTAAACCAATTTTCAAACTATAATTTTATGGACCTTGAAAAATGAGATCTATCGATAAATGCTTATCGATGATCGATTATCAATCAAAGGTTTCGTTACACTTTCAAATTGAAGTGATTATCCAGTAAATGCAAGCACATTGAAAATGCTGATATATATAATATATATATATGTATATAACTTGATATCTTGTTTAACAAATCATTTAAGCCCTTTATTTCCCCATTTTCAATGTATGTATGTGCTCAGGGCATAAAAATAAATATTTATGTGCAGCCAATGCGTAATTCTTATGCGACATGAATGGCGACCTCGAAATCGATGTCGATCAACCTGTTTGTTTATTGGTCGGTGGACCGTTTTGTCTTTTTAAAGATTTGTCAGATACCACTTTCTACGTGGCACGGCGGGGCGCTCGATAAGTAAGCGTGCGAAACTTATTAATCATATGCCATCATAGCCGCACATGCAGACGTTTCGGGTTACATGTGTGGTACTTATGAATGTGGCCAGATTAGCTGCCATTGGTTAAATCGCGGCTAATAACCGACAGTGGCCCTTGATCAACAGCTGGCGGGTCGAGCACTTTCATTTTTATTTCGAGTCATGGTCGGCTTCATGCCGGAGATGACGATCGCAGTCACAACGGCTGCCTCGTCATTGATCGTCGTTGGAAAGTTGTTCTCGCACATTAATTATAAGGCTGTTTTTTTTTTTTTTTTTTTTTTTTTTTAAATTTTTTTATCGTCTGTTGCCGGTTGCCCGACGACCACACGTGCAGCAAAAACTTCGATTCCGAAATCGAAAAGTTTCATTCATGCATCAATTTGTGTTCACATCGTGCGACCATGTCGCGACGCACTTATTGCCACATTTAAGAGTTTCGTTCCACTTGTAAATTCATTGTAATGAATGTATAAACACATTTCTGATATGAAAATAGTTTACGTTTTGGCATCGACGAGTGACAGCTTATCGTTGCCCAGTTGAGATTTCAATTACATTGATAGTGTTAGGACTGGTCAGGAGAGATTGCACTTGATAAGTGAGGTAGGCAAGAGCACATGCAGTAAAAAAAACAAATTGATTTTAAATTGAGTTTATTATAGTCCAGGTGTACTGATGGAAAGCAATTTGAAGCTTAAATTCGAAATTGCGGCAGAGTCTTTAACACAATCAGCTGATTAAAGAGCAGCTGAAGCGAACCCCAAAATAATTAAATTTTCTGAGAAATTTTCATTGCCCAGCTGCAACAATTTAAAAAGCTTTAGATGCCAGGAATTTTTTGAAGAAACTCAATTTTTTCAAAAACAGTTACTTCTTTTCCTTACATATTTGTCTATACGATATGATATATGTGATTCTTCTTAATATTAAATAATAATAAACTGCAAATGCATTCGACATTTGTGAAAGATCTCTATGGGCGGTCAACTAAGCTAAGGTCTTGATTGAACGAGATGTAAGCAAATATCAATTCATGTATTTTATTTGAAGTTATGAATCGAACAAATGCCCAATCATTGTTCATTAGCAAATTTCACTGTTATATAATGACTAATGAACTTTTACTTCAATTTCACATTATTGTTACAGTTAGCAATTAATACCTAGTACTTGACTTGAGAATTAAACATTAAATAAGGAGCGTAAAATATTTAGTAAATTCCAGGAAATCAATCAACGTCAGCTATTTAATGGAAATAAATAACAAGTGAATTTATGTACACTTCGTGTTATCAGTTTATTGTCAACATTCACTTTCTTCGATAATGTTCAATACTATCTAAAGCATTTGAGCTATTGTGTAACAATTTTAATCTGCTGGGCGCCTATCAACGCGACGACTATATATAAACTATAATATTGGAATTGAAGACACAAATTACTCTAGGCATTACTATTTGCAAGTTTTAAAATATTAATTGAATAGCATTGATTTAGCATTGAAATGTTTGCAATTATAAATGCGATACAAAACAGAAATTTGTTTGTATCATCTGCCGCCTTGAAGACTTCATTTGCTATACTCGATGTACGTATTATTAGCAATGTATACGAATATATATTATATATCTACATACAGTTGTAAGAGGTTGATCAAACTTGTTGCTTCTGCGGTATTTGCGGTTAATAATGATTAAGTCTTTGTTGTTGTGAATCGCTTTGGTTGCCTGGCTTGGTTGGCTTGAAGCTTAACAACATTAAAAATACACACAGGTATAAACAAACAAAGCTGGCAAACAAACAACAATTCCAGACTCAAATTGAGTTAAAAGCGACAACAGCAACAACAACAGCAACAACAACAGCAACAACCACAAAAGCAAACAACTTTCCACAAGCAAGTCGCAAGTTTGGCCATAGATTTGATTTGGAGTTGGACACGTTCACGTGTGCGTGAGTCTCTCGTGAGTCGCTCGCAGAGCCAAAACATATATCTATATAAATATATACACTACATATATATATATATATAGCATATGTGTAGCTCGTTTAGTGTGTGTGTGTGTGTGCCGCAAATTGTTTATTTTTCAATCGGCATTAGCCGCAGCTGCTGCGTCCGTCGCACATGGAAAAGTGAAATTTTTCAGCAACACCTCGAATTTATGAGCAGAGCCGAATCTTCGTTAATGACTAGGCCGACTTCAGTCGACTTCAAAACGAAAACGTGATTTTCGTTTTTGATTTGACATTTTGCAGTCAGAGTCAGAAAAAATAAAGAGCTGCAGCCGTAGCTCGTTATCAAATTAATCGAAAACAAGTTGGCCGCAATTGAAATTTTTGTTTAGCTTGTTTTGCTCATCTCACTGTGCTCGACACTTGAATGTCATCGCTCGGCTGGCTTAATGTCATGCATCATGATTATCCACGACCAACCTTCCTCTCAGTACATGCACCAATATATATGTATATGAATATACCTATATATATTTATACTCTAATACTAATCGAATGCCTTTTATATCTGTATCTGCACGCTTGCGCAACAGTTCGCGTCTCTGGCAGACTGTGTAAGTACTATATTTAAGCTCTTCGTGGTTATTGTTGTTGAAGTAATAATTTGACATATTACATTATTTATCTGCATGTTAATATCAAATTTATTGTTGTTTATATAATAAGAAATATTTTAAAAATATTAAATTAAATTAATGAGTTTATTTTATTTATTTTAAATATTAATTTAAATTAATAAGTGAATTTATTACATCATTCCCACATTATTTGCATTAATATAGGAACATTTTTAATTTTTAAGGATTATTATGTATATAACAAAATTTATGATCATGTTATATTCTTAATGAAAGCAAATTAAATTATTTAAATTTTTGTTAGAAATATGTTTGTGCATTGCTGCTGCTAATGTGCATAATTGAAAGTGTATTTGTTGCTTTAATTACAAAACATTTTATAGCTGAACATTTTAGAAGAATTTAATTAATTTACTGATCCTGATGAAGTTTTGTCTATATGCAAATAATCTAAAGGAATTATATATATACATCTTCATATATATCATATATATCTTGTATAATATGTGTACAACTTTATCACAACAAATATTCTTAAAAATAATAAATTAAAATTAACTAATCTTATATTCACGTTATAAAGTTATCATTGCTGACATCTTTATATACACTAGCATTGCCATACAACATTCTAAGACCTCTGCATAAATTAACACAATTCAAAACGAATACATATTCATATAAAATTGCTGTTTTTAGGAAGAATTGTTTTCAATACAAAAGAATTTTAATTGAATATGCTAAGAAAACAAAATCAAAACAAAATACAATAGAGAACAGAGAAGGTTTACTTTTACAATTAACTTTGTATGATATAATACATTATTATTAAATATGCTCTACATAATTCTATAACAATATAAAACAGAACTGTTGTTTTAATTGTTTTGTGTAGTAAGTAGGTTAATTATGCTTCAGTAAAAATAGCAACAATTGAAATTCATATATTCATTTAAACAATATATGGAAAACGTGTGTCTGTTGGTATTCTTCTTTTAATATAGGTAAAATATCATTATCATACATGAAAAGGAAAATAATAAATATTTGAAGACTCAGATAACACTTTCAATATTGTTTATATTTATTTTATATTATTTTATTTTTATTTTTTCACATGTATAATATTCTTTTATTATTATGAAGAAACTTGTTCAATTATTAATATTATTAGTTCATACTTCAAAGATGACATAATAATACATTTATAAAAATCTACTTAAATATCAGTTTTGGGTAAACTATTATTAGATCAGCATACACCTCTATGCCACCTTGACCATTTGACTTGACTTGGTTTTATCTAACGTATACCTGAAGAATCAACATAAGCTTACGACTGGCGCGGCAAGTGATCAATGATAAAACTGGCTTAGGGCAAAGCAATTGTCGTTTATTGTCTGTGGGGCGACGCGTGCAAATTACCAAGAGCTGTTTGGCAGAGCCCCACACCAAACAAAGGCGGCAAGTTATAAGAATTGTTAACTATTTGTCATAAATGCGTTAAGCGTGTGTGCTTTAAATGATATTTGCCAAAGCTGAAACACTTCACACATAATTAACGCTGGTGCATTTTATTAGCATTAGTCATGGAATTGCCCAAACCTACTCAAATGTTGACTTGCATAGTAAGAGACAGTCGAGGACAATATAACATCAACAATCACATTTCTTCTTTTTTTTTAGCATGTGTGTGTGTGTGTGTGTGTTTATTATGAATCACTTTTCATGTAAATTGTATTCTTAATTCCAGTTGCAGTAGTAAACAAATTAATTATATTTTATAACTAATTCAAATTTCTTGTTTCCGTTTTCAGGCATCACGCAAGGTGTCCAAATGCGGCTATTTGTTCGTGGCACCAGATTGGGACTTTTCGAATCCATTGTATAGAACTAAGGTGAGTTTAAGATTGAATTTAATGTCGATTACCTAAGAATATATATATTGGGAATGACAAATAACAAATTTGCAAGTCTTTAGATGTCTAGCAGCTGAATCTTTTGTGTTCGAGCAGAAGAACTTTTTAAGCCCCGTTAAGAGATATTAAAAATGTTTTTTTCATTACGAAACTTCTATTGAGTATTGAGAATAGTATATATCAAATCTATATATATATATATAAATATTTCTCAGTTTCAATAGACGCCGCATGTCTGTATATTTCTATAAGCACATTAGTAACTCGGCTCTTAAATAATAATAATCGAGTCTATTATAAAACTTAATGACAGCATTGATTTAGTAATGGGATTTTTTATGGAAAAGTTTTTTTTGTTATTCACAATTCGAATATCGTGGCCAGCTTCTCCATGTTTATGTAATATTTGTGTGATATCTAGAAGAGCTGAAAAGAAAACATTGTCTTGAATCACTTCTGTTTTTATAAATATCAAGTAAATATTAGTAAGCCTATGCAACCAGATAACTTGTATAAAGAACTGTTGGGGATATTTATAGTTCTTTTGAAGTCCCAGTCTCAATTTCACTTTCTATTATTTAATCACGCTCAGAATGCACTGAATTGTAACGAAACTTCTCTTTTCCTATGCCAATTGAAGCTTCTTCGCTCTCACACACACCTCATTCGGTTCCTGCTCTCCCACTCGGTCGAAACGATGCTCTTGCTATCAAACCTTCTTTGATACATCTCTAGAAGAATGCGCTCTCATTGGTTCGTCCATTCGATGATCTTCTTTGTTCGCCATTCGAGTTAAACATCAAATGCCGATTCCATGTCTTCAACACTTGGAATATTTTCCGTATATACTATACTCGAATAGTATAATCGGAGCATAAGTATGTCAATTTATAGATATTAATATCTTTTCATTCCTTTACGTGTCATTTAAATTAAATACTCTTGAGTATTCTTTTTGTCTATCATTTATCAAACTCCTTTACATTTGTTTGTCAGCTCCAAGTCCCTTGTATGAGATTCTTGAACTAGACTTGATTGCAAATCAAAGCACACATAGTATATTCAACTGATCGATTGGCTGCTCACTTTCCCAAATTTGCAATTGTCTATCGTGCAGCTAAAGTTGCATAAAGCAAATTGTTCGCCTTGTCGGGGACAACAGCACTTGAGCGAATATTTGACAGCACGTAGCTGGCTCGATTAAAGAAAGTGCCACTGGCCCTGACACTGGCACCCAAAACCCGTACCCGGTACTAGTACTGCTGCAGCAATAGTAGCAGCAATGGCAATAGTGGCAGCTGCTGGTCTGGACCAGGCAACGCCTATTCCTCTCCAGCCGATTCGTATCTCGACCAATTAGCGAATGACGTAGCGACGTGACGGCACTCAGCGCATCGTTAAGGCTGCGAAATACTTGTATGCAAATGCCTGGCTAGAGTTGCCGGTTTGGGGCGGACAACGGTGAGGGGGCATCGGGCAAGGGGGCAGAGAACTAGTGGGGGCTTTCTAGAAATGGACAAGTGTCCACTGAGGCCAAAGCAACGTCAACGTCGACGTCGACATCGACGACGACGACGACGATGATAATAATAAAAGTGTGTTCATGCGCATTGCGCATTTCCTTGTTAACAACATAAATTTACGTATGTTTTTTAATGGCTGGACAGGTATTTAATTAACAATTGCTGCATAGATTCACATCCAGCGTATCAACCGGATGTGTGCTACGCTCTTTCTCTCTCTTTATCTTTCTCTCTCTTTATCTCTCTCTCTCTCTCTCTCTATCTCTCTTTCCTTCGCTTTGTTTCATAGCCAACGACAAACAAGTGATTTCGAGGGGTGTGGCCATAAATTTTCATGTGAGCAGTGAAATTGTTTGAGAAATTCAGCAAACAGCAAATCCGTTCGTTTGGTCAAGTGTTGTGAAGGAATCAAATGTTTCTCTCTCTCTCTATATATATATATATATATATTTATTTGCCTACCATTAAATATGAGAATAGCTGTTAGCTGTGGGTGACCTACTACAGTTGCTTATGTTTGCCTTTGCTGATCCACATTTCTTGATCTATTCGCCAAACCCTTGGAGCCATAATTTGCTGTCTGCATTTGAGCAATTATAGCATTTCACAGTTTACAGCTGTAGGTGCAGCCAATTTGTTTTCAGCCCCAGCCTATGCAGCACCACTCTTTCGTATATTATTTATTCAGTCAATGTGCCCGCACCTCAAACCTGAGCTGAGCTGAACATTTTGTTTTTTGCCAGAAGCTATTTGTTTGAAAACTTGTTCAATATGCCCAGGGCTTTCTCTTTGGTGGCAAAAGTAATTAGATTTTTGAGTTCAAAAAACTGAACGGCGTTTAGGTAATTAAACAATTTATATTCTGGCAATTAAATATCGATTGAAAATAGATTTGGCATACAGAATAAATTGATCAAGTTTTTCCCATCAATTAGAAAACCTTTAGAGGAATATAAATTCTTATCAAATTTAGTTTATTTAATTATCAAATAAAACTTATTTTTGTATTAGCTAACAGTATAACCGCTTAAGTCTTTATAAAGCTCTTTTTCGTGCATTTTGCGATCATTAAATTTTTCTGTTACACAATTGTGACATAACTTATAGATCTTTAAATTACTGTTAGCAAATTGTATGTCATTATGGCTCTTGAAAAAGCCACAAAAAATTATATCAGAATCTTAACAATAAGAAATTAAAAACTTTTGGCTTATGACACGGCTCCTTATTCCTTTAACATGGATTTTTACTAAACCATTATAGCCTGAATACACATTTCCAGTGGGGTTAGACTCTATCATAATATGAGAACTATGTGACTGATTATTTATTTTTAGACTACATATGCATTTCTTAAATTCTTTAACTTATCCTCAACTGAGCTTCAGAATTTACACAATTTGCATAATTTCATATATTTATATTTGTATATATTCAATATAATTTTAAACTAATCTATGATTCAGATGATTCAGCATGTAGAAAATACACAGTGGATTAGAAATGTTCTAGTCCTCAAGAAAATATAGAATAAACATAATTTAAATATTTCATTTCTTAAATATATATCTGAGCTTTATATTATAATAAATTTATATACTCATAGCCAATTTTATCTTGTAAATCTCTTTGGGAAGGGAAAATCTCTGTATTGATCGAGTATTGAAATTTGCATATTATTGGCAGCACTGGCTGCTTTTTATGGAATGTCTGGCAATGTTTTAAAACAACATGAATCTCAGTTTACACAAAAACAAAGATAAAGAAGTCGCATTAACAATAAGATAAATTGATAGCTATATATTGTGCACTAAAAATTTCGCATGCATAATTTCTCATAATTTCCTTTGACAACTTAAATGGTGTAATTTGGTGCAGATAATTTATCATTTAACTTGATAATGATTACACTTTCGAGTGCAATGGAACCTTGTGGGCATGGCCCTTTATGCCTCTCAATGCAGCAGCAGCAGCAGCTGGCGGCAACAGGTTACAGATACATACATAGCTGCACAGCTACATACATATATAGCCTTACCTGGTGCTTTCCTCTGCCGCGTCTGCTGCATTTATTAACGCGCTAGGAAACGGCTATAAAACGTACAGCTCAGAATTATGTAGATTTTTATCGGCGCGCCAAGTTTTCTGCATACAAAGTGCACAATTTTCATTTGTGAAAACCTGCCGAGCAGGCCAGAACGGAAAGACAGACGAACGGATGGACGGGCGAAAGAACGGAGACACAACACGTGGGCAACATAAGCGTTGACTGAGCAGCAGCCGATAAGCCAATGTGAAGACGGCTGAGGGGCGACTGAGCCTAGGCTTGTAGCAATCTGCTCGCCTGCCTGCTGTGAAGGATAACCAAAGGCAAAGCCCAGCCCAGCCCCTGAAGGAGTTCAATGGCCTGCATTGAAAAAGACCGGCGAAACGGAAGTGTTTGCTAGGCAATCTGCTTGCCTTGCCAGCAGCCGCGTGCGGTCGCCGATTCCTGTAATGCAGCAGATGATAATCACAATCATCTTGGCCACTGTCCAGAAATGTTGTTGATTGACAAGCTGCAGGCCCAGACCGACAGAGAGAGAGAGAGAGAGAGAGAGAGAGGAGGGCCGCGCATCGCTGCGCGAATATCTTATAATTAAACCAGGAAGCGTTTCTGCTCCATGCTCCGGGCTTCGGCCCAGTCCGAGTCTGGGCTGACCTGCAGCCATTTCAAGATCTTGAAATATTTATTAAAAATTATGCACGCATTAGCGTAGCGTCTTGCCTAGCCGCTGTCTCTGGCGGGGAATGATTTACCTTTATTAAGGAAATCGTTTGCGTTACGAAAATTACACAAAATGTTGCGTATTATGTTGCCGTTGTTGTTGTTGTTGTTGTTGTAGTGATTGCTGTTGTCCTCCTCGTGATTGCTGCCCACAGTTTATGGTCTTCTTGATGGCAGAATTCACTATAAAAAGCCTAACGATTGTGAGATAGGGGCCATTTCGGCTATTTAACGATACGCCCACAGTGAGTTGTCTTAATTTCCTGTTAAGTGATTGGAAAAACTAATTATGCGCCAGAGAGAAGAGAAAGAGATAGAGTGAAAGATAGTGAAAGATGGAGATAGACCCTATCTATGTTGAACTTATAAATGAATATTACAACTAAAACACGCTTCCAATCTCCAAATAACGTAAACAAATTCATTTGACGCTAATAACAGTTGCAGCGTGACGGCAAAGACGTCGGCGAGCGAGCGAAACAATATGGAATTTCACGTTTCGCCAGAGTTCAGACTGACGACGAGCGCACGTGGGCGGGCCAAGTGGAACAGAACGGAACGAAATGAAATGCTGTTGCTTGTGGGCGGAACATAGGAAATGCAATTAATGAGTTCTTAATGAACTCAAATGCAACTTTATTTGTATAATGTATTTATTGTGATTTGTAACTGATATCTGCATTTAAGTGCAAGAATATTTGATATGGAAAAGGTGTTTAAATTGGGTTTTATTTTAGTTTCTAGTTTTTCGGGCACACTCTTTTGAAGCATAAAAAAACATTTTACAATGAATGCAAACCACAAGATCTATTATAAATAGTGTTCAGCTATATTTATGTTATATATAGGCAAAATACCCTAAACATTACAAAACTATAGGGAAAGCATATTGGCTTGTTAGAATTATAATTTTCTATGCTAAATATATTTGAAATTAGAAAAAAATTGGTTGGATAATTTTACTTTTATTTTTCAGCAATTATACCATATTTTAATATTAAGATATGAATATACAGTAAATGAACTATATAATGAAAAGTTATATAAACTTATGCACATTGAGGGGAGTTTATTTTAGATTCCCATCATTTATTTTAAATATATTTAAAATAACAAAAATCAAATTGTATTTATTTATAATTTTAAAATATTGTTTTCCTTTAAAATAGGAATATCCAATATATATATATTTTTTTTTACAATTTCATGTATATTTTATATTTTTATTTAGAAAAACTAGCTGGTTCACCTTTGCAAGAAAACTCCTGATTTATATTTACCCTTATTCAACGGAAACAATTTACATTTTGCAATAATTTTCATGCTTCATTTCTATATAAATTATTCGAGTTTATTTCTTATCTTATTAAACAATGCTGGTAATATATGCAAATACTATATCATATATACATACATACATAAATGTATGTATATATACATATATATATATATATATATTTTCAAACATGATTTTTTGCCGTTTGCAATTCAAAAGCCGCAAGTGGGTTAAGCACATACAACTAATTTGCATATAGAAGCTTTGACAGCATGACGCAGAGTGCTTGACTGATTGACTGTCTGTCTCTCTGTCTGTCTGCCTGTCTATCTATCTGTCGGTTTCTCTGCTTCTCTCTCTCTCTCTTTCTCTCTCTCTCTCTCTCTCTTAAGCAGTTGCCCTCAGTTTGTCTGAGTATGTGGCTTTGTGCCCCGTTGCTAATAAATTGCAATTAGAATAACATGCGAATACATCTTGGCTGAACTCTTTGCAATAAACTGCAATGGCGACTGCTACGAGTGGAATGGAACACGCAGCCGATGCATGAACCTGAACCGACCTTGGCTAGGAAACGATGTGAATACACCTATGTGTGCATCAATGCTAAGATAGTTGGAGACTTCTCTATAGTTCTCTTAGTTTTCATTCATAAATATAAACTGGAATTTTTATGCAAATTGATGCAAACACAAACTTAATTGCGAATTAGCCCACAGCAGTTGGCTTATTATGCTCCAAATGGGGGCAGGTCGTGGGTGGACTCGGATATGTGTTAATTAATTGCTTTGCTGTTTAACGGTATACAGTAATGTTTTTCTCTGGCAACACAAAAAAGACCTAGTCAGGAAAGAGCAGTCACTTGGCATTGGCCATTGAGTTTGAGTCGAGGTGAAGCGAGTCGAGTCGAGTCCCGGCTGTCAGTCACATAGAGCACAACTCTATCCAGAGTCTGACGCAAGCATGCAGCGACGTCGTATTGTTTATAGTCATATTTCAAGATGACAACAACGCGTCCAGTTCGCAAGCGGCTGCCAGTTTTTCCTCTTGTGTTTTCCATTACATAAACGGAAGGCTGACGAAAAATTCCACGTTGAACGTGGATGACGTTGACTTGGAGCCACGTATTCGGTTTCCACGCCGTCATTGTTGTTGGTCAACGGGGCAAGGCG
The DNA here is from genome assembly GCA_030914345.1 of Drosophila koepferae. Taxonomy (NCBI): domain Eukaryota; kingdom Metazoa; phylum Arthropoda; class Insecta; order Diptera; family Drosophilidae; genus Drosophila; species Drosophila koepferae. The sequence goes on along the minus strand of JAUESR010000198.1, from coordinate 2,033,759 downwards.
GCTATGGCCAGGTGCGTGGGGAAGCGGGTTAGATTAACTGAGAAGCTAACTGTTGTCACATTGACGAACTGTCACACTGAGAATGAGAGAGGGAAAGAGATAGAGAGAGAGAGAGAGGGGGAAAGAAAGAGCGATTAACGTTGCACAAGAACGGAGATTTCAAAGACGTGACCAATTGTATTGTGCGCATATAACTACTTAAATGCGATAAAATAAATTACAGGGTATCTTAAAACTAATTGTCATTGAGTATAATATAGAATTGATTATAATTGAGTTGGCTTTTGCCACTGCAAATTGTTCTTTGTAATTATTACAAATCATATCTATTATAATCTGAACATGTATAGTTATTATCGATACATTTCTCAAGTCGTAATTGATTGGTACATACCCTGTACAAATTTGTAATAATCTTCTAAATATACAAAAAATATTTACGTATATGTTTAAAAATGTTTATTAAAAAATATAATATTAATATATAATATTTTTATTTGATATATAACTTCTTATTTCATTCGATTACAATTCAATTCACTTTTCATGTTTCTTTGTTTCTTTATTTTTTGCAAATTGTTAGCAAATGCTAATGACATCCGGCTACTTTGGTATACGTATTTGGACATGGTATTTAGCACATGGCACATTCGTAGAGGCGTACTCTATTGATCTATTGGTCATTTGGACCGTTTGTTGTTGGGCTGTTGCAATAGCTGCACAAACGCCAAAATGCCCACTGACAAGTTAATAGTCGAGCGGAAGTTGTTTTGACAAATGCACTTCGACTGACAACGGGGTGCTTGGGGGCCTGGGGGGAAATATCAATTTGCAAAATCGCTTTACAAATCTACAGCGTTCTGTCGATGACATAATTCATATTTTCTGCTGATTGACAGCGCAATTGTGAGTCGTACATATAATTACTATAACAAGACATTGAAACACTTAGCGTTTGCCCAAGCTAATGACATGTTTTCTATGTTACTTCGTAATTCGAAAAGAGTATATTGGTTGGTTTTAGTTATTGCCTTGGGACTACATAGTAATGTGATTGTATAATGATAAATCATGGGAAGCTAAAAAGTTACGCAGAAGAACAACAGATATACTTAGTTAAAAATTGATTTGAAATGTACTTAAAGATTATGGAATATCAATAAAATCTCTTCAAATTACGTTCGTTTGGAATTCTTTGTTAAAATAAAATTATAACTAAAAGTTATTATATTCCTTTCATGCTGAGTGATTCATTCATTCATTATTTAATGCTTTTATTCCTGCGTTTTAAATTATTTATGTATTTTATTGCTCACTTTTATTCATTTTGCTGTAAGGATTCAGGAAGGACTCGGGAATCAAATTATGCTTTTAAGAAAGTTTCTCAGTTTCCTAGTTTCGGTTCATATATTAAAGACATATTTTTAAATACTTTATTTCCTCTCTCTGTTTTTTTTTTTTTTTATAGATAACAAAATTTTTTTTATTTGAATCACAACTCAGATTATTTTTATATCACCCAAGTTAAAGACCTCTTGATAAATCTCATATCTCAGCCAAATTTACAGTTTTCTGACAGCACAGACCACAAGGATTTAGCACACCATTAATCTTAGAAAAATGATTTAATTCATTGTTATAAATTATAAAGTAACATGATATTATTAATCTTCCATATTATTCATATTTTTCTAAATATCTCGCTTGTTTTTCAAGCAACCTATATAAAGCAGAGCAACTATGTGCTGTATACTATCTCTGCATATCAGCCAAATCTTATCAGCATCTGAGTACTATTTATGGCTAGACCAACGTGACACAATTGCATGATGCTTGAGAGCAGAAAACTATAGGGTATGCAGGACTGCATGATACTCTGTTAAAATAAAAAATAAAAAAAACAAGTATGAAGGCTCTAGTCGAGACGGCTCGACTACGAGATCCCCTGAACCCTGCAAAAAAGTGATACTCTTCTTCTTTACGCACTTATGACCGCGTGCTCTGCTAACTGCGCAGTTGCTGCCGTGGCTTGGGGGTGGGTTGGGCTATACTTTGGACGCTTCTAACTCCATTTCTAGATGGACGATCTTCATGAAACTTTCGGAATATATTAAGAGTATCTGAATCTATCTATGTGCCAAATTGCAAGTCTCTAGTATTTGAAATGCGTTTTTTTTCAAATTGGGGGCGGAGGGGGCGTGGCATCCAAAATCTGTAAATTACATAATCTGCGTATACATAAAATCTATCTAAATAAATTAATTTGAAGTCTCTAGCTGAAACAGTGTAGAAGTTATGCCCAAAAAACCTAAAAAATGGAAACGAATTTTCGATTTTTTATCGATAATTTGGAAATGGGATGAGGTATCGAAAAAACAAAATAAACTCGTACTGCGTAGCTAACATACGCATGTTCATGTGAAATTTCAGCTCTCTAGCTTTTGTAGTTTCCGAAATCTCGACGTTCATACGGACGGACGGACGGACGGACGGACGGACGGACGGACGGACGGACGGACGGACGGACGGACGGACGGAGGGACGGACGGACGGACGGACGGACGGACAGACGGACAGGGCTCAATCAACTTATTTTTTTATGCTGATCAAGATCATATATACTTTATGGGGTCTGCGACTTCTCCTTCTGCCTGTTACATACATTTTCACAAAACCATTATACCCTGAATTCCCATTTTCAATGGGTTCAGGGTATAAAAACTTTGACTTACATTTATATTAAGCATAATCTGAAACAAAGTACGAAGCCACTTGGCTTAATACTCTTATTCTTATACTTTTTTTTTTCTAGACTATAACTAAGATTCGGTTCAGTATTAAGGTGCTATACACTGATTTAATGCGATTCTATCAGATCACTTTAACTTTTGCATTGAATTGTATATTCAAGTATTAAATTATTTTGAATGTGTCAAACTTTTTCAATTTCATACCATTATATCTATTATGCAACATCTTTAAGAGTTTGTGTTGTCGTCTGAATACATTTCCCCATTATTTCCATCACTTTATATTCCCATTCAGTGTTTGTTTTCGTTCAGACAAGTTCAATTTATGATGCCTAATTGTGGCATTCATCATTTTGGATGTCTGTGAAATAAGGCGCTGGCGCTATGTTTTATCGACATGCCACTGAGCAAGACTTGAGTCGCAGTTACCAAAGTTGAGACTGCAGCTGATGCTGAGATGCTGACGTTGCTCTGGCTGTCTGTCTTATAAATGATGATCTAACATTTCCTCGAGAACTGGCATAGCGCCGCATGCCACGGCAAAAGATCTAAAAACATATATCTGTGTTTCTGTCTAAATTTTGTGCTGCCCACGCACTGCAGCTGCCGAAGAGAACGGGCTCCAAAACCGAAACAAAAAAATTAAAACAAAAACAAAAATAAAATGAAAAACCTGCTGCATCATTTTTTACTCGAAGATTACATAATGATTGACAATTCATTATGCCAGCGAGCTGTACGCGGCCAGGGCATTGGAAAGGCGGCGCGAGGTCTCGGCTCGGACTCGGATTCGGGCTGGGATTCTGTGCTTGTTTTTAATGGCTTGTAAGATTAGGCGGCTCTTGGCAATGAGGAAGTGTTCTGTTCTGTTTGGCTTTTGGGCCCACATCTTGCAGCAATATACGTTATTAATGGCTGTTTTCATTTTACCTTTTCTTTTCAGGTGAGTAACTCGAGAGAGAGAGAGAGAGAGAGAGAGAGAGCAGCTCCACTCGCATACCCTATATCCCATATTGCAGTGTCCACAATTAAGTAAGTAAATAAGCTTGGCTAAGAGCCAAGGTCGCAGCGGTCCATAGTCTAATTGACAGCCTCAACGGAGGTGTGACCGCAAATATCGTGAACTTTCAGAACAATAGTCAGTCGATCCAAGAAATAGAAATCGACTACTGATTTGACTGACACATTGCACAACTCGGTTCGAGTTCGAGGTTTTGCACACCTGGTACTAATAGAGGCAATTAGTGTGCTCTCAAATATATATATTTCTTTGTGTGTATGTGTTTTTCAATATTTCTAGTCGGCTCAATCAGTTTGTTTTGCTGCAAGCAGGTGGCAACGGACGAGGTGGAGAGGAGCGCTTATAATTAGCCTAAACATCGACGGTTCAAGCGACTAGCAGTCTAGTAATACAGCTGCAAAGCAACGACAGCATGAGCAACATATAATATGACCTTCGCTACGTTCATTGTTCAGTTGTTGCACAGAGTGCATGAGTGCAAGATACCCTAGAATGAACGTTATTACTTTAAATTAAATTGAATTTAATGCTCTTTGAAATCTTTTAATTGTCAATTCAATTATGTTGATAGATTGTTCTAGTAGATTGTACATTTAGATTTTGCTATGGAAACAATATGGATTGAGCCAAGTCCATCGTTTTTATTGACTTGACTGGACTTTATTTAAATAGCAAGCTAAAAGAAACCGTGGGAACTGATTCATCATTTAATTTATTATGAATGAGACCCCAACAACAATCCATGTGCTCTATCTTAGATGGATGATACTCGATGGGGGATGCCTCATCCATTCTTAGTCTGGCAATTTTTAATGCAGTTGCATTGCATTAATTATGAGTTTAAATATTTACTTGTAAGTATTTTTGTCTATTTCACAATACTGCAAAGAAACGCTGAAGCAATCAACAGCCATCGGAAATTGAGTTAGGCAATGTCTATGGACAAGCCATAAAATGTCTTCACCTGCAGGTTTATTAACCTATCGAATACCGCAACATTTGAGTACCCATATTTTCGGCTCTGTGAATTCGTAGCCAACCTGCTTTGGGTAAAATCATATTTTAACATTTTCCGCTGCTCAAAACTTGTTGAAATTCCACAACATGCACACACACACACACAGGTGTGAGCAGGCCTTATAAATGGTAGCTTCAAGCAACGAGCTTTGTGGCGCAATGTTTGACTAGATTTCAGCTCGAAGCACGAATTGCAGAGAAGAAACAGCTGTAGTAGATGAACAAACGACCTTAAAGGCCTCCTTTTCCAGTGACCAGCTTCGTTGTTGCACTCCTGCTTTGTGAAGAAAAGTGAAGCGAAACATGACTTGTATATTGTACTTTAGTCACTATATATATAAAATATATCAATATTTATAATATTTAATATTGTACAATAGCATCTATCTAGTATGCTTAGAGTAAAGCATGTGCATGGTGAAAGGCGTGTTGCAGTTTCAGGAAGTTATTCTGACACATCCTTTGCCTGGGCGATTGGCAGACATGGCAGTTGTAAGAGATATCTATACGCCAGCCACCTGCCTCGCCCATCAGCTACATCATTCAGCTTCAACATTTTGAGCGCCTCCTTCTCAGACAGCTCGACAGCTCGACTTCTTCTGACTGTTCCGACTGAGATGATGCTAGCGAGAAAATTGTTGTTGCTAATTTTGTTGCTGCTGTTGCAACTCTCTATGTGTGTGTGTCTGTGTGTGTGTGTGAGTTGTTTGCAACAAAGATGTTCTAAATGTTAAGTTATGTTGCTATCGCTGTTGCTGTTGCTGTTGTTGTTTGCTATTGTGTGTGGCTGTCGTTCTGTGTTCTGCTTCTGCTGCTTCTACAGATGCGCTTGAATTGGGTCTCTCTTAGCTTTGGGCGCTCAGTAGCTGTTGCAGTTGCAGTGGCAGTGGCAGTCGCTGTTGTTGCTATTGTTGTTATGGCTGCTTTTATTGTGTAATCAGCAAATAACGGCACTTAATGACTGAATGAGTTTTTCTTGAGCAGAAGCCAGCAAACTGTAGATGCATTTTGCGGTATACGCCATTTTCAAGCATTACTCACAAGGCACGAGACACGAAAGCCATGAGCCATGAGGCATGAGTAGATGAGGCACAAAGCGTTACGCGTACGTATCTAGCGCATCGATAACTTTATTTTTGGGCCGCATTCTGTGGTCCCCTTTTATGGCCGTGTATATGTATTTACAATCGATCTATGACATGGATAGCTTTGTGTACATATTTCACATAGAATAGCTACCTTCTAGCACTTTGGTACTTAGTCATGCCGATCGCTGCAATCCATTTACGGAATATATGTAATACAGCGAACGGCACACGCAACTTTTGATTACTGTTGAGCTTCAATGGTTTCTACAACGAGCTTGGCTAATCAAAGTGAACTGCACAAAGATATACCCTATAAATTTCGCTATTCACATATTTTCAGACACTCGTGAGTTGTTGATTTATTGTATAAGCTCATTCTTATATTCAATTTACTCTGAAATTCAATTCATATCTACTTCACTTTACACTCACTAACTTCGATCCATGCATGCCAATGTTAGTATGGAAAGCGCACTCAAGGCGAGCTTAGAAAGCAATTTCAGCTAGAGAATTCCCTTAGCTGCACGCATGGTGCATAGCATACTGAACAGCAGAACCCAAGCTGCTCGGAATTAATCAGCCAGTCTTAGACTCACTGGCCAGATCGATTGCCCAGCTCTGTTGTTGCAGATGAACGACACATGTTCAGGGTGCATGGACTGCGAGTTACTTCCTGACTGTTGTGAACCGGTTGAAGCTCAGTGATCTCAAGCACATAGAGCTGCTCTCTGGCAGCCACCGAATAGCGGTCTAGCTAGGTGGCCAGCACTGGGTCTCTAAACTTTGCATTTAAAGAGGCGGCTCATCAAAGCTTCAATTTGGGAGGAAGCAAACTTCTGAACACGTGCCCATACAAAAAGATTAATAGCTCTATGTGTGGAATTTTAAATAAACTAAATTCGTTATCTTCACAATTCCCAGCATAGATTTGGATATACATATATATAAAATTGTGTATATTAATTTTGTACAGCTGCTTTCAGTTATCAATGAGCAAGTTGCTATCGAGAAATTCCATTAATTTAAATGGCGTCAATGCAGAGGCAAGAAAAGAAAAACAAATTATCAGTAAGATAAGCACAGATATAGAGCCAATGAAAAGTGCTGCAGACGGAAGTGCCAGACTAACAGATACCCTAAATCAAAGTAAATATTTGGAAGCTCTTTTATATACATATATGCAAATACCACAGATATCGTTAATTGCTTTCGACCATTTCTGAGCTTCTTTATCTTGCCTCAGACTTTAATTATCAATGAAAGAATTTGATATGTAGATTTTAGCCTTTGCTGTTTTATTATTATTATTATTATATTTTTTTATTACTCTTTACTGTTTTAGTATCCATTTATATAAACTTTATGGTAATTGATTCATATAATAAACTCCATGCTAAATTTTCTCGTCTTTATTATTATTAAGATAAAAGTTTGATTTTAACATTAAAATTGATTTTACTTTCCTTTAAAATTGTATATAGGAAATTTCATTTAAAGTTAGGATACTTTGGTTTTCATATAGAGCTCGACATGAACCATTTCTATAGTTGTCATATATATATATGTATATTTTCAATATGTAAAGTATTAATTTACCCATCTTTATGCATGCCCATGCTTTTTAGATGCAGATTTATCAAAATGTTTTTTAATTGCAATACGTGCTTGGCCACCAAGTTTTTCTACTTATTTACCTGACGCATGCACTGAGTGCATAAAAGCTGAGAGCTAAAAGGCACAGATTACAGGTATTATGCATTCGAAATGGTCCAGACGCCAGTAAGTCGATGTTATGTCATCGAGATAAGGCTTAACCTGAGCAATATTATTATTAATATGCACTTCCGATGCCGTAAATATTAACTGAATGGAATTTCTATACAGTTTGCATTTTCTTCGAAAGAATTTGCAACTTAAAAATGTTATAAAAGAGAGTTGCAGATATTTAATAAGCAGAGCATATCATTTACTTATCTCACATTACTTTAAATTATTATTATAATTACATTCATGCCCAATCAAGATTTAAGTGCTATTCACGTGCTTTCCACACTATCTGATCGATTTTTCGATGCAACTGTTACGAAAGCAAAACAATACGCAAAGAGATTTGAGTATTGATTATTTGATTACATTACTGAACAGTGAAACAGTGTAAGAGGCAACAATGAATTCAACTGGACTGACTAAAATCGAAACAATACTGGGGCAGCAGTAAAAAAAACTCTCTACGGCGGCATATTTTATTACATTAACGGTTCGACCCATTGAAATGTTGGAAAAGTGCCAAAGTTTATTGAACTGTATTAAGAACAACTTGCATGAAAACAAAAAACAACAAATAGTACTCAGACTTTGGTGAAATAGCACATGCTTGACTTTTCTAGATATATAATGGTTTTACATAAAAAGTGCTCTCAGCTTGTAATATAATGAAGAAAAATAAAATTTGGTAAAAAGTAATAAATATAAATAATAATAAATAGTCGCCAGAATTTTTCCCCCGAACATATGTATATAAATAAATATTTATACACATACATATGTATATATAATATATTATTTATCGTCTGTCCGACTATTGAGTGCATACTTTTAGGCGTCCCATAAATTTTATTATTAGAATATGAATTCATATTCTTCATTAAATTGAGTTTAAATTTATGTAAGAATATGAACAAATTTTTGATAAAAATATAAATATTGTAGAGGTGTATATATAATATATGATATATATAATTTTAAAATTGTACTTCTGTTTTATTTATTTAATTTTTTTTTTTTTTTAAATCTAAGTAAATTCTATACTATTATAGTAGTATATTTTTATATATAGCATATATATAATAATTATTTATATAATATATTTTATTTCTTAACTAATTAATTCAATCAGATCTAGTATAGTAGATCAATAGATATATAGTATTTAAATACAAGACAAGATACAAATTAATAAGCTATTCGGTTTGAAGTACACTTGACAGCTTATCAGAATATTTTATGTTCTAAAGATATTCTCAAAGTGAACATTTTTGAGGGGGAACTGAGGAGGGAATATAAAATGTCGAAGAAAATTATAGCATACTTTCCCGCCTGGTAATTAATTATAAATGGGAAATTTATTCGTATATTTCACTCATAATTTATGTTAACATATTCTTCATGTAAAACATATCAAGAATATTTCTGGGTATTCGAAAAAAGAAGAGCGCACTTATAGCAATGCTAACTGTGAATTGCATAAATTAATTAGTAAACCCATATTTTTTGTAACAATTCTAATTCTTGTAACAAATATGATAGCTCTGCATTACTTTTCTTCGAGATTTCTTCAAAATATTCTGAGTATTGAAATATCATTTCATTTAGATTTAGTAACGTGAAAATATTCACATTACTTTTATCCAAGTAACACTTCAATTCGATGCGCTCTACCATTAGCTACTCATAGAAAGTCGCATATTCATATAATTGATTACAAACCAGTTCCATCCAAGTAATTTTAAAATAGCAGGCGCCTCTGGCAATGTCACAGCATAGCAACTATTTTCTTACTTTCTGAACAATTCAAATTAATTAAGGAAAATAAATGATCATTTAACGAAAAAAAGAAAAGCAAAATTTTCCATTCTATATATATATATATAATTTTTTGTATATATATAATTCAATATAGGAAAATTTCAAAGTTGACGAAAAGAAATTTCCATAGTCATTTTTAGGTATTATATTATATTTATAGTAATTACCTTATTCCATGTATTTAGAATGTAAATTTGATTCATATATATATTTCTTAGGGATGGAACTTTATTTATATAGTTTTATATAACATTTCATTGCTTAATTTCATTCACTCAATTGAATCAAAGTTCAATTGCTTGTATTAAAAAAAATTACTTTGGCAAACGTGTCGATTATTTTCTGATAACCCATTGAGTTTTATATTCATAATTAAGTGGAACTTGTAAACATGTCTATTTATTACATTAGAATTACTTAATTTCAGCCTTATTTGGGAATTCATTTAAAAATTAGGATGCATTAGCTGAATCTATAGGCTTCAGGCTCTCGAGAGTTGATTAGCTTAAATACCCGAATCCCAGTGCTTGGTCCATTCAATGGCTTCCAAGCGACCCAAGTCCAGTTTCCAGATAGCGCCATTCTGGTTGGCTTCAATAGCCTTGACAAAGTTCTGAGCACACTCCAAACTTGTCTGAGTGGGATGCGATAGCAGTAGTTCCGCCAGACGAGGCTCCACATTCAACCACGAGTTTAGTTTGTGGACCAGAGCAGTCTTCGTGATACCAGGGTTGATGGAATAGGCAGTTACGCCAGTAATGGGCGCCAATTTCTATATAGGGGAATTAACTAAAATCTTTTTCGTTCTGTTAATCAACTGTATGATCACTTACGGCCAGAGAATTGGTGAAGCTGAGAGCAGCTGCCTTAGAGGCGGAATAGACGGGCACCTGGTAGATGGCATTGAAGCCAGTCACCGAGCAAATGTTCGCAATGACACCACCTGGGCCGCCTTTACGCTTGTCCCAGAACGACATTATGGCAGTGGTGGTGTTCACTGTGCCCGTAAAGTTCACCGCAATGGTTCGCTCGACTTGATCTTCATCCAGGATGCCGGCTCCATTGATGAGCAGGTCCACTGTCTTCAGCTTGTCGAAGATTGTCTTCAGGAGTTTTGTGGTCTCTGCTACCGAAACGGTCACATCATAGGGATAGAACGTGACGGTCACATTTGGGTTGAGGGCTTTCAGCTCAGCAATTGCAGCTGGGTTTTCAATGCGATCAAGGATCACCAGGTTCTAAGGAGAGCGTCCAGTTTGTATCTAAGGATCTATTATGTGGACAGTCACTTACCTTAGGGCCACTCTTAACAATCTCCCGACTGGTGTCCAATCCAATGCCACCGAGTCCAGCGACAAAGATGATGTTTTTGTTAGCGATGGCCATTTTCTTAGAGCACTTATTTGTTTTTTTTGTGACCTGGTCAAAGGGAAACTGTTTGCCTTATGAGTCTGACGAGCCATGTGCCCAGTATTTATAAGCGCACAGCCATGCTGCCCACGCAGCCCACGCAGCACATGGTCCCGTTGCCGGCAAATGGTTTGGCTTATCAATAACGCAGGCAGCGAAGTCGACGCTGACGCCAGTTCAGGCAGAATTTTCGATGTTTTGTTTTGATTCGTTTCTGTTTGGTTTTTTTCCTAAACTCAAAGCAACTCATGCCGGTTCCCATATGCTTTGTTTCGACTCAGGATGACTATTTGTTTCGTTTCTTTTGTGTTCGTCTATTCGCTCGTGTCTCGTTGCGATTACGTGTAAAAATCTTAAATTAAATTCTACGCAGATACGCCGAGTAGATGCCTGCCTTGCTGCTCTGAAACAATTTATTTATAATATGACGAGTATGAATGTTGCGGGCGGGCGTTACCGACTGCAAAATAATCGTTAACGATAAAAAAAGAACAATTGAATAATTTTTAGAAAAAGAGTCAGAGTGAACTCTCTAGTAACTTAATTGTTCAATTTGGAACAGCTACCTTCCAGACTTAGGTTGGCTTATCTGTAAAGCAGATAAATATTAGGTTTTATAGTTTGACATAAAATATTATATTTCAAACTATAAATCTTTAGAAGATATTGATTTTTCAATTTGTCAACCGTCGTGGACATATAACTTTTAATTAATAATCTAAATTTTAAATAATAAATAATTTAAATTAAATAAATAAAATAATTTAAAAGGTAATTTTAAAATGCCACTCCCACGAAGAAACATACATATAACTACTTTTGTGGGCTATATTAATAAAGAAACTTAACGGTAATTAAATATAAACAAGCAAGAAGGCTCTAGTCGAGACGGCTCGACTACGAGATACCCTGAACCCTGCAAAAAAGTGATACTCTTCTTCTTTACGCACTTATGAGCGCGAGCTCTGCTAACCGCGCAGTTGCTGCCCTGGCTTGGGGGTGTGTTAGGCAAAACTTTGGACGCTTATAATCCCATTTCTAGATGGACGATCTTCATGAAATTCATGTAAACAAATTATTTTATCGATAATTTGGAAATGGGATGAGTTATCGAAAAAAACAAAATAAACTCGTACTGCGTAACTAACATACGAGTGTTATGAGCGCACGCTCTGCTAACTGCGCAGTTGCTGCTGTGGCTTGGGGGTGGGTTGGGCTGAACTTTGGACGCTCATAACTCCATTTCTAGATGAACGATCGTCATGAAATTTTCAGAGTAGATTAAAAGTACCAAAATGCATCTACATATATGCCAAATTGCAAGAGTCTAGTATTTGAAATGCGTTTTTTCGAATTGGGGGGCGAAGGGGGCGTGGCATTCAAAATCTGGATAATCTGCGTATTCATAATATCTATCTAACTAAACAAATTTGAAGTATCTAGCTAAAATGGTGTAGAAGTTATGCCCAACAAACCTAAAAAATGAAAACATATTTTCGATTTTTTATCGATTATTTGGAAATGGGATGAGTTATTGAAAAAACAAAATAAACTCGTATTGCGTAGCTAACATACGAGTGTTCATGTAAACACTAGCTTATGTAGTTTCCGAAATCTGGACGTTCATACGGACGGACCGACAGACGTACGGACGGACGGACGGACAGACGGACAGACGGACAGGGCTCAATCAACTTATTTTTTTATGCTGATCAAGAATATATATACTTTATGGGGTCTGCGACTTCTCCTTCTGCCTATTACATACATTTTCACAAAACCATTATACCCTGAATTCCCATTTTCAATGGGTTCGGGGTATAACAAGTAAGAAGGCCTTAGTCGAGGCGGCTCGACTACGAGATACCCTGAACCCTGCAAAAAGTGATACACCGCGCAGTTGCTACCGTGGCTTGGGAGTGGGTTGGGTAGAACTTTGGACGCTTATAACTCCATTTCCGGACGATCTTCATGAAATTTTCAGGGTAGATTAAGAGTATCTTAATGTATCTATGTGCCAAATTACAAGTCTCTAATATTTGAAATGCTTTCTTTTTCAAATTGGGGCGAAAGGGGTTTGGCATCAAAAATCTGAAAATTACATAATCTGCGTATCCATAACATCTATTTAAATAAACAAATTTGTAGTCTTTAGCTAAAACGGTGTAGAAGTTATGCCCAAAAAACCTAAAAAATGTAAACGAATGTAAACAAAATAAACTTTTTTTTTCTGTTGATCAAGAATATGTATACTTTGTAGGGTTTGCGACGTCTCCTTCTGCCTGTTACATTCATTTCCACAAAACCATTATAACCTGATTTCCCATTTTTCAATGGGCTCAGGGTATAAAAATAAAGCCGTTATATTAAGATCGACGTAGAGGATCTTAATAGCAACTCCCTTGCCGAACGAGTTCTAGTATACTTTACACGGTTTTATCCTATGTACAACGTACAGCCCCATGGGCGTAGATATATCTACTACATCTTTATAATCTTAGATTATCAAAGCGGGTATATCTTCAAAATCTCAAATCTTTAGCACTTTAAAGAATTTGTGTTTCTGAGATGCCAGATAAAGCCTACAAAGGAACTTATCATCCCAATGAGTAAATATTCCTAATTTCAAGGAGCAATTAGACCGAATGAGTATATCGCGAAGATAAGCAGAAGTTACAATTGAGATTTTCTTAACCTTGCAGCTATATATATCATATAACTAAGAACTCACTAATTTATTACAGAGCTAATTCCTTTCCTTAATAATGCGCACAGCACATTTGTCTACCTCTAGACCCTTAATTATAAGTACTGTGCGGGCTTAGCTATTTAGATATAATGGCACATGTATATAATTAATTAACTGTAGGTTTCTTATGGAAAACAGTTTTCATTCTGTTTTGAATAAAGTACTTATAGACGGATAAGGCAATGGCTATAGCCGGCGTTTCATGCTATTTGATTGTTTACCGAACATTTTGAATTCATTTAAGAATCTTTAGCATTATTTGACATATGTAAATTGATCGCAAGACTTTGAATACTATACATTTTTCTATTCATAATTCTAATTTATATATTATAGAAATAAATTATTACATATATTATAAGATACAAGTTTCAAATTTCACATTCTATTCAATCAATTTTGTTAACTGTGTTGAAATATTATTATTCTGGTAATTTACAAAAATTCAGTCAATTTAAAAAATATCAAATGTTATTCTAACTGCATATACCTTATGCCTATATCTGTAACCCAATTAAGATCATTGTTTTTACAATTTTATATTTTATGCTTGTATATTTATTACATTAGAATGATTTGAATAATTTCTTTTCAGCCTTATATGAGAATTTTTACAACATTTTTACAAAATTTAGTTGAGTTTGGTGAATCGGTCGCAGTTGGGCATAGACTCCTGGTATTCGACTCGTGAGAATAGCTTAGATACCGGAATCCCAGTGCTTGGTCCATTCAATGGCTTCCAAGCGACCCAAGTCCAGTTTCCAGATGGCGCCATTCTGGTTGGCTTCAATAGCCTTGACAAAGTTCTGTGCACACTGCAGAGTTGTCTGAGTGGGATGCTCCAGAAGCAGCTCAGCCACACGAGGCTCAACATCCAGCCACGAGTTGAATTTGTGGACCAAAGTAGTCTTCGTGATGCCAGGGTTGATGGAATAGGCAGTTACGCCAGTAATGGGTGCCAGTTTCTACATAGTGGAATGAGCTTGAATCTATGCATATTTCGAATTAATTGGATTTTCACTTACGGCCAGCGAATTGGTGAAGCTGAGAGCAGCTGCCTTAGAGGCGGAATAGACGGGCACCTGGTAGATGGCATTGAAGCCAGTCACCGAGCAAATGTTCGCAATGACACCACCTGGGCCGCCCTTACGCTTGTCCCAGAATGACATTATGGCAGTGGTAGTGTTCACTGTGCCCGTAAAGTTCACCGCAATGGTACGCTCGATCTGGTAGTCGTCTAGGATGCCAGCTCCATTGATGAGCAGATCCACTGTCTTCAGCTTGTCGAAGATTGTCTTCAGGAGTTTTGTGGTCTCTGCTACCGAAACGGTCACATCATAGGGATAGAACGTGACGGTCACCTTTGGGTTGAGGGCTTTCAGCTCAGCAATTGCAGCTGGGTTTTCAATACGATCAAGGATTACCAGGTTCTGAGGAAAATGTCACGTTGTATTTAAGGATCGATTATGCAGACACTCACTCACCTTTGGGCCGCTCTTGACAATTTCCCGACTGGTATCGAATCCAATGCCACCGAGTCCAGCGACAAAGATGATGTTCTTGTTAGCGATTGCCATTTCTATGGTGCTGCTCTCTAGCTTGTTCACCTGTTCAAGCGAAAAGTGAATTGCGAATAAGTCTTAGAAGCCGGTGCCCAGTATTTATAACCGCTCTGCCACGCTGTCGGTCGTGTTGCCAGCAAATCTCTCAGTTGGCTTATCAATGACGATGACAGCGAAGTCGACGTCGCCGTCGACTTCGACGCCAGCGCGAGCAGAATTGTGGCTGATTTGTTTTGATTTGTTTCTGCTCGGCTTTTTTTTCCCCCAAATTCTATGCAAAACAGCCGGTTTTACGTATTCCATGTGCTTTATTTAGACTCGGAGTGGCCATATTTTCGTTTTATTTCGTCTTCATCTATTCGCTCGTGTTTTTGCGTGTTTACGCTTATGTGTATAAATCTTAAATTAAATTCAACATTCTACGCAGCCACGCAGAATACATGCGCCTCCTCCCTGAACTAATTTATTTATAATAAAACTAGGGGACAACAAGTTGGAATTGAAATTCAGATGTTTTGAACCCCGCAATACCCTCTAATTCCGTTTCTGTCTAACTATAGTATATATTAATTAATATCATGTAAATCATTATTAATTTTTTGGTATAAACTATGAAGCCAATAGAGTAGCTAAATATAAAACAAAAAGCAAAAGAATCATTCATTAATATTCATAGTTGAACGTTATCCATGGTCTTCAGCCAGGGTGAACATTTTGAGAAAGTGAGGCGGAGCTAGATCGAAAAAGATAGTCCTTTTTTAACAATGGGCACATCATCCCTTAACCCGTTATTTCGTAGCACTGTGCGCTCTTAGATATTCATATATATGCATATGTATATAATCGATTACCCATAGGAAACCAGTTCTAAATTAGTTTTGAATAAGCTAATTATATACATGCTTAAGTCGGTAGCTATAGCCGGGGGTATACTACTCAAACCAGGGTATACTATTGCAACTATTTGCGAACATTTCAAATTTTTTTAAGAGTCAATTATCATGTGACGTCAATAATACTAGAGACTTTATATTCAAAACGATGGCAATTCTGTTCTATATTTAGATCCACTTCTCTATATAATACTTTAAGCTAACTAAATGGATGCATGAAGATTGCAGCTGTGTTGTGCGCTTATCAGAGTTGAAAACAAATACTTTATATAAGATGAACAACAACCTTCATAGTTATTTTTAGGTAATATTTGCGCATTTTCTTAGCAGCAGATATTAAATACCCAATTAAGATATGAGAATTGACAATGTTATAAATTAATTATTTATATTTATCATCTCTCTGAAACTAGAATCTGAATAATATTAGCCTTATACATTAACTTAGAAATTTAGCAGTCTTAAGACTTAAATAATTAGATATGGGAATCCCAGTGTTTGGTCCATTTAATAGCATCTAGGTGACCTAAATCCAGTTTCCAGATGGCGCCATTCTTGTTTTCTTTAATTGCCTTCACAAAGCTTTTGGCGCACTGCTGAGTTGTCTGAGTGGGATGCGCTAGAAGCAACTGGGCCACGCAAGGCTCAACATCCAGCCACGAGTTGAATTTGTTGACCAGAGTGGTCTTCGTGATGCCAGGGTTGATGGAATAGACAGTTACGCCAGTTACAGGGGTTAGTCTCTATATATGGGAAGAATGAAATTGAATTTTGTTGCACTCTCTTCCAGTCAATAGGCTTATTACTTACAGCGAGAGACATAGTGAAGCTGAGAGCAGCCGCTTTGGAGGCGGAATAAACGGGCACCTGGTAGATGGCATTAAAGCCAGTCACCGAGCAGATATTCGCAATGACGCCACCAGGACCGCCATTGCGCTTGTCCCAGTAGGGCATGATGGCAGTGGTGGTGTTTACTGTACCCGTGAAATTCACCGCAATGGTACGTTCGATCTGGTGATCATCCAGGATGCCAGCTCCATTGATGAGCAGGTCCACAGTCTTCACCTCGTCGAAGATCTTCTTCATTAGCTTGGCGGACTCTTCTAACGGAACGGTTACATCATAGGGATGGAACGATACTTTTGTTTTAGGGTTCATACTCTTCAGTTCCTCGATAGCCTCTGGCTTCTTAAGGTTATCAAGGATTATCAGGTTCTAAGAAAAGTGTCCAGTTGGTATTTAAGGATCTATAATTGCAGAGACTCAACTCACTTTAGGGCCACTCTTGACAATCTCCCGACTGGTGTCCATACCAATACAACCCAGGCCGGCAACAAAGATGATATTCTTGCCAGCGATTGCATCTTTAGAGCCGCTTCCCTGTCCAGGAAAAAAAAATATTTACATATTAATATTAACATCTATTTGCCCACTATTGATAACCGTACTGTTCAGCTGCCTGTATTGCCGGAAAATATTTCAGTTAACTTATCAATAGAGCCGGCAGTGCAGTCGCCGTAAACGTAGACGTTGACGCTGACGTTGACGTCGACGCCGACTTTGTTTGCCAGCTCAGGCAGCACCTTAAATAGTTACATATCTCTGTCGTGGAGGCGGTCGATGTCATAGTAAAGAAATGCTCTGCTGTAAGTATAGGAAAACAAATACGCGATATGCAGCAGTACAGCAAGACACACACATACACAGTGGCATATTCGCGTCCACTCATACGCATACATATGTATATGGAAACATCGAGCACTGAGATATTTGATGCGAGAGAGAAGAGAGAGAGAGAGAGAGGACAGTAGCCGACAGAACGCAGTTTGCAGTTCGCAGCTCAGAGCTGGAGATTTAACCTTCACTGAATGTCAAAGCAATAGACGTAGTCAAGAACTTTGTTATTTTGTTGTGGTCGCAGCAAATTGAGCATCAGCTGATTTGCATCTAGTGAGTAGCGCTTCGCCAAAAAGGGGCGTGGCCACGGTAAAATTATCATGCTGTGGCCCAACAAGTACCTAACACGTAGTTCATATGCCGCAAAATAGCCAATCCTAAATAATTTACGAACCATTTTTTAAGTGGAATGTCAACAATTTCTTCGTACGACAAGAGAGAAATTCATGCTCCGACTATATATTTTAATTAAGTCTATTTACTGTAAGCATACAATTAAATGGACCACTTGAGTAGTTTTATATTTACATTCTCGTCTAATTATTACTAGCATATAAGACATACATACATACACACATACATTCGCATGTACACATGCTGGTTAGACATGTTTTTATTGTCTTAGCCACAAGCCGCAATTTGTTGAGTATACGGATTTCTAGTACACAAAAAATTATATATATTATAATATAAATTATTCCCTTGACTGTTGCGTGGGGGTACTTGAACGTTCTACATATAGTAAATATAAATATTTTCCGGTTTAAGGGTTGGGCTCTAATCGACGTAAACAAATACTTAGTAAACAAATACTTTGTATATGATGTGTGTGTATAGAACAAAGTATCTATATTTAAGAGCTCTTATATTTAGAGATATATAAATATGTAGACTCATTTATAAAGGTGTTTTAGATTGACGAACAAACACATATATCGTTAGCCAAGCTCAATTGTTTATTATTATCTATATATATATGAATAGATATATGAATACAAAAAGAATATACCCTATTGCTTACACATAGCAGCTTATGAGTGCTGGGTAAAAGAAAAATAATATTATCTATATATATCTGGCAGGTTGCCAGACACAACACGCGTCGCCCTGTGTTGCTGAAAGTTTTCTTAACCAACTCGTATATTTCATTAATTGGTATCTTAGCTTAACCATAGCATAACAGCTCAGGGAATTCGATTTAATATTTTTTTATTTGCTTTCTTTATTACCTTTAAATTACTGTCATAGTAAAGCAGCAAATCCAATAATTAATTTATGATTACAGATGATCTTTGAGTGACCCTATTAGCAGACGTTCGGGGTGCCAATGAGTTCGCACTATTGCAATACATTCTGCTAATTACTTAAAAACGTAATTAGCAGAATATGTTGCAATAGTGCGAACCCTTAGGCACCCCGAACGTCTGCTGATAGGGTGTCGTCGCTTATCAGGCCTCCACAATACCACAAGTCAGGCCCTATCAGTGGAATATAATTTACTATCAGGCGAGCTCAATTTTTATTTGTTAGCAAGCAGTGTAGGCCTTCGTCAGATACTGACCCATTTACACTGTACACTTTACAAAATGTGCCTAACATTGAAAATTGATGTAACTTCAATGTAAATATGTACATATATCTATATATATGTATATATGTATATGCTCCTCTAGTAAGTTAGTTTTAAATTTGATTTTCTACTTTTCTATTTAAGCTGTGCCTTTTAAAATATTTGTCATATTCACTAAAAAAAACTTTTGCAATTTCGCATCAATTTCAATGAGTAACACATAAGAAAATATATTTTTCATCTTAAATCCAGCACTAAAAATGTTCTAAACAGTATAATTGAAATGCACTCCTCTTAAATCTTCCAAATCAAATTAGCTCTAATCGAAAAAAATAGAACTTGTTCTATTTAATTAGAAAGGGGGATGTGGTTTTTTTCCCACAGATTAATCAGATTTTTATTGGATTTGAATTTTGTATAATATAGACATTACTACTATCATTAACTGTATATATACTTTATATAATATATATATTTTATAGATTCATAAATACAAAAAAAGAACAATAAATAAATAGAATAAAATAAATAAATACCTCGCAGTTTTAAAGCCGCACGTTTGTAGAGAGGCTTGACTTGTTCTTGCCTGTCACCGACTGTCGGATCAATCAACAATCTCATATATATTTACATGTTATAGCGATGAACACTTGAATGTTGAGCATGATTATCTTCGCTAGATATCTGAGAGAATCAGTCAATGACCCTCATACATTATATGTCACATCTAAAAATGAAAGTACTAGATATTCTTATATGCAGCACTTAAATGAGCATATTGATGGAAATTGATCTGCTTATTATACAATTACAGTTAAAATGCCGAGTGCTGTAATTTTGTTTGTCCCTGTCAGTCAACCAATCAATCTGTCAGCAGTCAATCATTCAATCAGATTACTCAGTCAGCTGTCAGGCGAAATATATTTTTAAATATTTATCTAAAATCAGAAGTTTGCACGAGGCCAGCAAAATTAGGAAAATCAATTTCATGGGAGATTATTTTAAACTTCGCTCTGAGCCTGATTCGTATGTAAAAGGAAATAGTTTAAAAATAGGAAAATAATAAAATACAATTTAAATAAAAGACCAAAATTGAAGTTGTTGCTCCGTATGAGTGCCTGCCTGCCACACCTTATCCACAATTTAGCACAATAGCTATCTGTGCAGTTAATGGGCGAAGCGGGAACTTTTATTAAAGTGTTGGGCTCCGCACATACGATGCAACATTTCAACGTCATCGCGGCTCTGAGGCCTGGGCTTAATTTGCTTTGACTTTTAGCAATTTACATAAATATCAGCCCCACAATAAATATCACCAGGGCCAGTCCTCGAGCCGAGCACTGGGTCGGTCTGCGGGTAGATGTATCCACTATACAGTATCCAGGGCCACGTTCAGTCTGTGCATTTGTTATGATTTCTACATTCATCTGCACCAACAATAACAATCAGAACCTGTATATAGATGCAATGGCTAGTAATTTTTTTTAAGGGGGGGACGACGGCAGCTGCAGAGCGAGGCGACATATGAAAGAATTATGATTCCTTCGCCTAAAAGAAGGGGGCGTTGCAGCCACTTCCAATGGCAATAATTTACCATCACCACCTCTTCGTAGGCAGACGAAAGTCCAAAAATGCTAAGATGCTAAAATGGTAATGATCTGACAAAGCACGAGCCACGACCAAACGTCTGATATGTAAATATCGAGTTGTGAACACTGAAACAAATAAGGTAATACCGTTTTCAAGAGTGTGTGATTAATTCGAGAGCCTCTCAGTGGGTCGTCAACTCAATAGGGTGTTCAAAAGCAATTAAGAGATTAGTTTAATAATATGTGTATTTCTTATTTTTTAACTCATTTCCTTTTCAAATTTCAATAACTAAAATGAATTTTTGTTTATCTCTTACAGCGCTGGCAAAGACGATGGTTTGTGCTCTACGATGATGGAGAGCTGACTTATTCAGTGGATGATTATGTAAGTAAAATTTGTATATTATTTTTATACTAACTGCAGAGTACGCTTAATATAATAATATTTTGCCAGTCATCCAGCTGATAAAGCTGTGATTTTAGCGCGAGGTCAGATTTAATAGATGTTACCTCACATTTATTATTGATTTCATTAGAATACTCTGGTAAGAGTCGATACAAAAGTTGTATGAAAGATCCATTTACTTACTGCATGACTAAACTATGATCCGATCAAAAATAGTTTGCCATGTCCTAGGAAAAGTAGTCTACCCGCTAAGTATTGATATTAATATAGATATTACTTAATATAGATATTACTTAAAACAAAAAAATTGAAACTCTGTCTAAGCTGCACTATTTCTATCTTACAGCCCGAGACGATACCACAGGCCTGCATCGATATGACCAAAGTACTCGAAGTAAGCAGCGCCGAGGAGGTTACCGGCCATACAAACTCCATTGCCATAACCGCGCAGGATCGCGTCACCTTTGTGAAGGGCATCAGCCCGGACGAGTCACAATGGTGGCTAAATATATTGACGGCCTTTCCCAAGTCGAAGAGTCGGCATAAGCGCAGCACCACACTGCCAGGCGGTCAGGTCAGTTGTCTGCGACAGTCCTCGAACCTGGACATGGCAATCAAGTTGGGCAATCGCCATAGCTCCTATCATAAGGACACTCTAACGTCTTCGCAATCGGCTGGCAATCTGCTATGCAGTCTCGACGATAGTAGCTCGACGAATAACGTTAGCCTAACAGTCAGTCAGTCGATGGCAAATGATGATGCGGACGATGGTGTGGAGACGGGTGAGGATGAGGAGGACGAGGACGAGAATCAGCAGCGACAAGTGTCAACGTCTAGGAAAACTAAAGTGACATCACCATCCAACTGCCAGGATGAGAATAATCGAAATGCGGGCAATGAAATCACAAATCGTGGTAAGTTCTGTTTCAAGATAAACTGATTGCTTCAATTGGAATATGGATTGAAGCATGGAAAATGCATAGCTTAAACTGAGCAAAGAAAAAATTTATTAAGAAACCTAATCTGCATATAGTTAAGGAAGATGAAACCTTAGCGCTGGCTAGCTACATCAACCCGAATTCGTTAAAGATTCGAATCCTTATTTATTATATATTTGTGAAGTTGAAAATGAAACAATATTATTTCCTAAATTATTAAATCGAGTTAAGAAATTTATAAGCAAATTATAAATCTATAAATCTCTTAACAGAGATGTAAGTTTATGGTATAAGTTCTTCTGAAATATGAAGTTAAAATTCAGAGTTAGTACACCTAAATTCGCCTGTGATTTAGGATATATTTCATAAATTGAAAGTTCAGCAATTTGCCTTATTTGCAAATTTTAATAATTCAATTTTACTTTTTAACAAGATCTGAGAGGCTGGAAATGAAGCTTCAATTTTTGAACCGGTTCAACATGCTCAATAAAAATTTGATTTGTAGTGAATTTAAAGTAAGTGAACGACCATTGGTCAGCTGCTTAAGTACTCCACATTTACTGTCAGACTTAATAAAGTAGATTTCCCCATGGAATTAATATATGGCTTACCATATAACATATATACAAGCTTACGCGGTTTCGTATACATCAGTCATGTAGGCAGATATGCACTCAGACTTATATTACAAAGATGATAAAGTGACTTTTACTTTTCGCCTCAAAGCATTTATTTGCACAATCTGTTTTATGATTGTGATTTTATGCCTCCGCCCTATCGAGGCATTTTGTAGTTGTGATTTTTGTTTTTGTTGTTGCTTTTGCTTTTCTTCGTTTTTCGCTGCCCTCTTTGTATCGGCTGCTATAATTTTTATGATCATTTATGGCTTGCAGCAATCAAAATTATCAGGCGCTGACCAAGCCGGCCCAGACAGACGCTGAGCTGGTCGGCTTAGAGAGGGGAGGTAGGCGATGCGTCGCCTCGTTGCGTAGATCAGGCCTGGGCAAAGGGGGTTCTTTTGGGGGGCGGTGCGTGCAGCTAGTTAAAGACCCAGCTACGAAATTAACCTTGAATTCACACAGTAACAACGCGAGTCACAGCAAACTCCAGCAACTGGCAACTGGCAACTGGCCACCTTCTCCTCAGCTGCCTACTTAATGGTAGGCTTCATAAATTTTGCTTTAGATCCAAGCAGGCGCACACAATGCCCAAATGGTTCCTGCCCTTGTGCTCAGTTCTGTAGGTCTGGAGGTCTTAGCTCTGCTCGACTCGGCTCTGGGCCCGAGTCCAGGTAATTGCAGTTACTGTGAATGTTCCCACATACATTGCTGCAGGATACTTGTTCATGGAAAAATGATATTCACGCTAAAATTATAGTGTATTCACATCGTTGTTCTTGTCGTTCTTCTCGTTACTCTCCGGCTGGTTCGCCCAAAAACGAAGAGTACAAAAAAAAAAAAAGAAGAAGCAAGAACGCACACATTAACTCTGCTGCGTAGGTTCCTCCGAGTGATCTTCTAGGACTTGGCATACACAACAAATTTCTACTGATAAATTACCAGTTGATTTAGGTCGTCCGAGAACTGGCGTGGCATATGCCAACTAAACCTTTTCAAAAGTAAAGTCCGATGTCTTTTCATAATGCAGGTATTTCGCTAAATGGATTTTCCTGGCTTAAGTTCCGCAGTCAACAAATTTACAAATTTCCAAAGTCACAGAGCTAATCATCAAACAAAAGACAAGAATCTACTCAATCTGCAAGGTATTATGTAGTCGGTCTAATCTTAGGCCCATTACTTTATTTATATACTTAACGGTCGTCTAGGTACTCATATTCCTTCTTTTTTGTTTTTTGTTTTTCAAATAAGCAGCCTGTGTTTTCATAAGTACCTTGGGGTATCTCCCAGTCGAGACCTCTCAAATAGAGCACTCTAACTAGTTTTTCCTACGCCTGGTGGCAAGTTGGGGTCTGGTCCATGGACAGACCGCCCGCCCTGTACATAGGAGCCGCAGAAAGAAATGCACATGGCTGGCTGGCTGGCTGTATGTTGTTATGCGATGTACGTGGTGGGGCCTTTAATGGGCGAGTTTCACGGCAGTTGCCACAAAGTGAATAATTACAGTGCAAATAAATCTTGCAGTCGAGGAATGGACCAAAGATTAAGTGGGCTAGTCGTCGCTTGAGCGAGCATTGCTAAGTTATGCATTGCAAATTATCCATCCAAAGGTGACGAAATAAAATTTTGGACTTGACTAGTTAGTGTATGAAGCTCGTAAAACTTTGGTCAATCTAATTGAAATGCTACGTGAAGGAGAAGAAAGTACTTGATTGGAATTTCACGAACAATTAGGTTTCAAATGAAACATAATATAGGGAATGGAATGCAAATTCTATAGATAAACCTAAATATAGAATATTTTGTTCAATTGAAGCCCATAAGATATATTAACTAAAGAAACCAGCTTCCGCCTATATCGTATCATAATCTATAGCATAGTCAGCAACTTCAAGCAACTAGAGAGAGTCGAAGATGTAGAGGACGTAAGCAAGGGCTAATGCATATGTGAAATACAATTTAAGAGAGACAGGAGAGACCAAGTACAGGAGAGACTTGGGCCTGCAATAACCAATCAATATTCATGAGAGTACGAGTTCGAGTACATTTAGTGGATGCAGCTCGAGCTCGAGCTCGAGCTGGAGCTGGAGCAGAGTCTATGCAACGTCGCAATCGGTTAGAAATTATTCAAAGTCGTGGCATAGGAGGAGTGCCTTAGGCTGTCAGCCTAGTTGGCTCAGCTTATTTTTATTGCCCAAAAGAAACCAGCGAACGCAGGCAAATGAACTTGCAATTTGATTATTAATTATGCCAAGGCGGAGTCAGAGCTGGTTTACTTCTCCATGACTGAGTGGACTAAATTGCTGAACTAATTAATCAAACATGTTTAATTAAGGAATGTTAACCAAGTGATTATTCTTATTTTCCTATTACTTTTAGTATTTACTAATTTCAATGCAGAACTGGGGAAATCAGTTAACTGCATGAATGAATCCTGGCCAAATGATAATTATTTTTTATTTAAAAACTTCAATTAACATGAGTAAAACTCGTTCAATTCAGAAACGAAAATATATATCATAGCATATATCTATCATACATATATCATATATTTAGTATGTATATGAATTCAACTAGATTGAATTTGCAATTTAGTTTGCTTTTATATGAACATCCTAAGCTTGCTAAGCTTCAAGCATTTATATGAGGGGTTATATATAACCCGATATTTGGATTTAGATTGAAGCTAGAAAGAAATTATGTAACAATTCAAACCAACTATTTCCTATGTTAAGCATTTATATGCGGAGTCATATTACTTTGATTCGAGCTAAAAATAGAAAGAATAGAAAGGTAATATCCCTACAATTTATTTTGTAAGCATGGCACATGGATCGATATGCTTATGCAAGAAACTTAGAAACTTTCCGAGATATACTCCTCTAAGTTATGCCTTTATCTCTTGGTAAAAACCTTTTTAGGTAAAAATGAAAGTTAGCAAGGCTAATATGAATGCCTGTCTGCATTCATTGTTGCACATAATACTATAAGCATTATGAATTCAATTGCTGGCATGCATAGTTCCAAAGCCTGTTGAGCTGAGCCGTCGCCGTCGCCTCTCCTTGGCAACTGTGGCCGACAAGTCGGCCAATTAAAGACATGCCCCACCATTTAGCACAGTAACCTTGAACCTGCTTGTTGAGTCAGTCTCTCAGGCAAAGGTAACCGTCGCGATGCTGGCAACATGATCCAACCGAGGCTGACTAACCTGCCTGCCTTAGCCGGCCAACAAGTTCAGAGTGAAAGAAGTCTTTTTTCCGTTGTTGCTTTATATTTTTTCCTTATTTCTTATACGTTGCCCACAACTTAATAATCAAGATAAACCCAGGCAGTTTGATTGGCCAAAAAGTTAGCTAAGAGTTCAACCTGTTCGACTGACCGAATTGATGCACACTTAAGCGCAGTCTTGGTCCTCGCTTAAATCCATTAAAAACAAAAACTAATAAAAAACTAAAAAACTAAAAAATAAAAGAAGTGCCTAGCCTGGTCGGAAATTTGTGTTATTATCATAAAAATTCCGAAACAGGTCCAGGCCAGGCCCAAGGGCACTTCTAAATATATATTTTGTAATCATATATATTTATGGGACAACTTCAGCGGCCGGTAGTACCCCGATGGATCGTTGACTCGTTTGGGTGTTAATAAAATTATGGCACTACTACTACCGCACCACGACTACTCGTCACTCTCTCAGGTTTTTTTGTCTCAGCTCTGCGAAAACTTGTTCGCCTTATCGCGAATCTCTGCCAGGAAAGGGATCCTCTTACCATTCGACTCGTTTTAATAATTTTATTATGTTTGCACACAAATAACTTAGCGCTCAGCGCTTTATGGCTTTTGGTTGGCTGATAACATTTCTGGGTATATGGAATCCCTGACACTGATTGCTTAGCCTAAGGCAAATGGTTGGTTATCCCTTTGCATAATGCAGCGCACTTAATGAAAGCGTTTGTTAAGTTTGACAACCTGCGGCAGTGAGATAGTTAGAAATCATTTTCTTTGCGAGTCTTAGGACAGCACTATAATTCAATTTACTAATTGGTAATAATCCCATTGCAGTTTCTCAACCCACTGGCTGTTTGCTGATCGAGGACATGCGACGAGATGAGAAATCGATCAAGGATATTGCCAATACGATAACAAACCTTAGTCAACAGCAGAACAAGCGTTGGTCGACGGCCGTCAACAATGCGCTTAACAATCATCATTACCAGTATCAGGCGTCGCGCGACGAGACCGACTTCCAGGTGACCTCCTCTGGTAAAGGCGAGCAATCGACTGCCAATCTGAGACCAAAGTCATTACCACTGGCGGCCAATTCAACGCCAGCCATTGTGTCCGCAATAGTCAAAAAGATACCAACGGTGTTGGTGTCCCAACAGCAGCAGCAGCAGCAGCAACAGCAGCAACAGCAGCAGCAGCAACAGTCGAATAAGCAAACGGAGAGCGCAAAGTGTGTGAAAGTAGGCAGCCGATTGCAGCTACAGCTGAAGCCCGCTAAAAATTATCAGCATGAACGGGGCGATCCCGATGGAGGTTGTAATCTGGACGATCTGTGCGCCAACTACTTGGCCAAGTCGGATGAGCTAAGGCCCGCGATCAAGTCCAGCAAGTGCACAGTGTCTAGCAAGTCATCGGCCAAGAGCTTAAAGGAATCCCTAAATGCCAAAAAGGGCTGGCTCATGAAGCTGGACAACCGCACGGGCGAGTGGAGCAAGCACTGGTTCACCCTGAGTGGTGCGGCGCTCTTCTACTACAGAGATCCGCTGTGCGAGGAGAGAGGCGTGCTCGATGGTGTTTTGGACGTGAACAGCCTGTCGAATGTCATCGAGGAGCCCAGCGTCAGTAAGCAGCATGCCTTTCAGCTGATTACCTGGGACAAGCAGCGTCTGTTCCTGGCCGGCCTCTCGCCCAGCTCACGCAACACCTGGCTGGCGGCCCTGCGAAGTGCAGCGGGTCTGCCACAGCTGCTGGAGACTACAGCGCCAACGGTGTCGCCCACGACCATCAAGCAGACCGACATTGAGCAGGACTTTATGAAGGCGCAACTGCAGACAAACCCACTCAGTTCTAGTCCGGCCACGCCGGGAACTCCGGCAAATGCGCCGCATTTCTCCTCGGATGAAGAGTACCGCACTGCCTCGGAGGGCGGCCGGCGAGACAGTCTCGACTGGGGCTCGCCGCTGTCGCCGTCTCCGCCAGTTCTGCGCAGTTGCCTGCGCAATCGCAGCTTGGCTAGTCTACACAAGCGCAGCCGCAGCTCCCCGCCTAGCTCGCGTCGCAGCACAGTGGATAGTGTGGCCAGCGATGAGCTGCCGCTGATGGCGGTGCCCGAAGAGATGCGGCCAGACCGTGAGCTCAAGCAACAATGCGAAACTCTGCGTACAGAGGCGAAGCTGCGAGAGGCACGCATGTCCGAGCTGCTCTCGACGCTGCAGCGCACGGAGCAGGAGCTGACGGCGCGGCTGCAGGAGCAGCAACAGCAGCTGAATGGCGAGCTGAACAGCGCCAAGCAGAGCGCAGCGGAGCTTGTGCATGGCCTGAGCGTGCAGCTGACGGAGAGCCAGTGCAAGATCAAACAGCTGGAGGATCGACTGGCGCAGGGCATTGAAGAGAACGAGAGTTTATATAAGCGACTGCGTGAACTCCAGTCGGGCAACAGTCAGGTGCCCAGCCTGAGCAATCTGCAGCGTCACAAAATGAAGCGCATGGACTCACTGAGCGATCTGACCACAATCAGCGACATAGATCCCTATTGCTTGCAACGGGACTCGCTGGCCGAGGAGTACAACGAGTTGCGCAGCCGCTTTGAGAAGGCTGTCAACGAGATTCGCGCCATGAAGCGAGAGCTGAAGCAGTCCCAGAACCAATACGATGCCCTGGAACTGATCCAAACGGCGCTGCAACAGAAATTGGAACGCAGCCAGATGGAGGATGGGGCGCAGTTACAATTGATGGCCGCTCGCATTCAGGATTTGACGATAAAGTATAGCACCTCGGAGCGGCAGGTGCGTGCGCTGAAGCAGAAGCTGGCCAAATCTGAGCGGCGACGTTCACTCTCACTGAAGGGTAAGGAGCAGCTGGAGCTGAAACTGAGTGAGCTGCAAAGGGAAACTACTGTGGAGCGTAAGTCGACGCCAAGCACCAACCCGAGCAGCGAGTCTACCAGTGATTCCAGCAGTCAGTCATCGCCCCTGAACTCCCATCTGCTGCAGCGTCTCCACAGTCTGGAGCATATTCTGCTCAGCAGTAAGGAGCGACTCGAGCAGAGTGTGACCCAATTGCAGCATTTGCGTGCGGGCCATCGCAGTCGTCGATCCGTGTCGCCGCTAAACGAGCGAAAGGACGGACTTAGGCAGCTGGAGCGTGCTCTTACCGAGACTTGCGTTCTGGTTAGCGAGCAAATGGAACTGTCGTGCTTGCAGGACTCCTGCCATAAATGCTGTGAGCTGCGGCAGCGCATCGAAAAGATGACAGCACTGCAGCAGCAGACCGAAACAGATCTGCAGCGAAGCGAACAGCTGCTTGAGCAGCGTGAGAACGAATTGGCAGCAGCCCTGGAGAAGTGCGTCAGCCAGGAGCAGGAACAGCAGTTGCTGCTGAAGCAGCGCGATGAACTAAGCAATGAATTGGGCCAACAGCAGGAGCGCTGCAAGCGTATGGAGAAACGTCTCGATCTACTGGAGAAGGAGCACGGCAAGCAGCTGGAGTGCCTCAGGGAGGTATATAGCCTCGAGAATGCCAATATCCCAGACGAACCCAGTTTTCGCAAGCGCTATCAAACAGAAATCGAACAGCTAAGGGTATGTGTTCATCTATCAAAAAGAAAGATTATAAGAAACTTATTGCATTCATCTTATACAGACACTTTGCGAAAAAGGCCTAAGCGCAATGGAGTCATCGCATCGTCGACATATCTGCGATATGGAGGAGAAGCATAAGCAGGAAATTGAGCGACTGCTGGCTGAGAAGGAAACTGCGTTAGCTGAGGAAACGCAGGTTTGTATCAACACCTGGTTTATCTTCGTATAAAACACTCCTTTTAACACTCTCTGTAAACTCCAGGCAACTTTGGCTGCCCTAGACGCTATGCGCAAAGCCCATCAGAGCGAAGTGCAACGCGAGGTGTCACGCTTCAAGGCAGAGTTCCTGCAGCAGATGCAGCGGGGGGAGCATATACGCGGAGATGGCAAGCTGAAGGAGTGAGTACTCACGATCAGAGAAACTTGGCTTACATTTAATATTACCAATATGAATACACTCATTTTTAGAGAGGAGCTAGAGGAACTGCGCCAAGAGATTCTCTCATTTTCTGAAAAGTATTCCATCAAATGTGTGGAAAATGCTGCATTGGAGGAGAAGCTGCATCTGGCCAATGGCAAGTTGCGGCACTTCCAGCAAATGCAGCAGCTGGAGCTGAGGTAAACTAAACACTTTGCATTATAGAACTATGACAGACATTTTGTAACCTCTATTTTTATCCTACAGAAATCGACAATTTCGCGCTCACTTGGCCTCAGAGGATCCGGGAAGCGATATGCATTTCGTGCAGGGCCTGACCACAGGCTCGAAAGAGGATGCTGCCTGCCAAGACAGTGAGGTGGGTATTTCTGCTGGCATATATATTAATCTTTATCGTATATAGTTCTAAGACGAGCAACACTCTCTGTATAAAATATCTGTGACTAACATTAAACTAAAGAAATACCAATAACTAATACACTTTGTTACCATCTTCCACAACACAAAAAAAAAAAAACGAAAATGAAAAAAAAAAAAACATCACAACCAATGCCTGTTCAGAGCCCACCACAAATAATGGTTGATACAGACACAACAAGAATCACAACCACAACAACAACCAGTACAACAACAACAACAACAACAGCATCTATAGACCCAGACACAGACCCCGTAAAGGCATCGAGAGAGCCCGATAAAATGGAACAAAACCAGTTTGTGATACCCTCCCATAAGCTCAGTCGTTGCCAAGCGTCTGCCACAAACATTTCTGATTCCGGCAACGATATCGATAACGCTGACAATGAGCTAGCCTATGAGCCGTGCTACAAGCCCTACGATATATTTGCCATCTATCAGAATCGTTTATGTTTTCAAGGTAAACGAATTGCATTTCACTTTCCTATCACGCTGATCTGCGCACCGCCGAACAACAAATCTCTAAAACTCTACCCACTGTCTAAAACGTATTTCACCACTGTGGTCCTCCTCTATCTCTATTCTTCTCTACTAGTATTAGTTATAGCCCGCAGCAGCGATAAATGTATATGTTGTCTATTCTATAGTATCTGGTGTGGAATGTAAAAACATTTCTTTATCCATAAGATAATACACGTTGTTTTCCACTAACACACACGCACACACACACACACACACACATTTAGCACACACACATATGGTTTTACATGTAAAGATTTATACGAAATAATTCTAATATGAGAATGAAATTTTGTCTTTTGGTTTGCTCTATTAAAGGTCTGAAAGGCAACTCGACGTTTGGAAAGAATTTACGAAAGTCCACTGCTAAAACAACATCACCAGCATCATCAGCGACAGCTTCAGCTACTGCAACTGCTAATAATATTAACCTGCCCAATTCAAAGGGATCCAGTCACAAACGAACATATAAAACGGCTGCCGTCATTAACATACAGCAACAGCACAACCCTGACAATGAAATACAACAGGAAAAAGCACAATGAACAATGAATTAACAATGAAATAATGGAAAGCTAAATGAAAAATTGAAAATGAATTGAATGGAAACCGAAACCCATAACCAAGAGCGAACAACTATAACAAAACCAGTGGAACAACCAAAGAATAATTAGTGCTAATAATAAATAAATTATTATAAATATTTAACATGTAAAAAAAAAAAAAAACAAAAAACAAAAAACAAAAAAAAAACAACTTAAACCAAATGCAAAATCAAATGGAAATACATAAATATGAATATGGCTAACAAAGATGATGTTGGTGATGTTGCTGCAGTTTCTCTTAATCAGGAGCGATTAGGAGAAAGAGATTGAGTTACACTAACAACGACTGTTCGCCCCCCTCCGCCATTAGCTGGAAGGGACGCTGAGCAATGGACAAACTAATCACAATATTCACAGCACCAATAACACTCACAACAACAAGATCATCGTAAGCTAGCAACTGGGCTGGCCTATAAATTATTGGTTACACATGGATTTTCTTTGTTGACAAAAACATTTTATGTATTTATCAGCTAATTTTATTATTGTATTGTATCTGTATCTGTAACATTTACCCAAAATTTCTATGTCCATTAAATGTGTCATTTACTTATGTGTAGTGTTTAGGCCAAATTGCAATGAAAAAAAAAAAGAAAAAGCAGTTAAACCATAAATATGCTCAACTATTTATACGTAGATGGCATTGTCAGTTATTTGTTAGATTTTGTCTTTAATCTTCAATCAAAATTGTTTTGCTGCATACATACATAAATGATGTTTCACATATAAGCATATAAGTGCATTATAAATATTAATAAATTAAACTCTATTTGTTCTGTTAACCATTGGTATTAATCAAATATTTACTACTGATGAAATTTTATTCGTGCCACGTTAGTGGCGAACGCAAAATATTATATATTATTTACAATTAAGTCGTTATTTGTGCAAAAATTTAATAAAGTATAAATTATTGTTTATAGTTTGAAATAAATAAATATTAAAAAAAAAAGTTTTTTTTACTTGGGCTCGTCCGGGATTTGAACCCGGGACCTCCCGCACCCTAAGCGGAAATCATACCCCTAGACCAACGAGCCAGTTGCGCTGATCTCGCCAATGAAGCTATTTAAGTATGGGAAAACGACTAACCGGTATTTCTACAAGAAAAAGTCTGAATGCAAGCAAATAAGTGAGTTGAAACTATCCTACAAGACTTTATTCAGGAATATTACTGTAAAATCAGTAAGTTTTAATTAAAGTTAGTACTATACTAATAATTTTTTGATGGACGGGGAAATTTAACCGGCTCGTTGGTCTAGGGGTATGATTTCCGCTTAGGGTGCGGGAGGTCCCGGGTTCAAATCCCGGACGAGCCCAATTAGTGAAGCAACTTTTTAAAATATTGGGTATTAAAAATATTATATTATTTAGAAATGATATGATGGAAATCTAAACAATAGTCAATTTGAAGTTTTATTTGGAAATCTTTATGATTACGTTTAGTAACTTTTAAATGTATTTATTGCATTTTCACATGGGAATACGAAAGTCGTGTAGTTCTTTGTCTAGGAGATCAAAAATGATTTACGTTGTAAACATGTATTAAGGGTGAGGTTTTATAGCTTATTGAGTATTATCATATATATATATATATATATATATATATATATATATATAATTTATTACTCACCTTGTTCTGACACTTATTTCCACTATCTGTGTTATTTGATTTTGAGCGCTTGAGTATGGCTATCTTCCAAACGTGACCCCCTATTGACTTGCTCTTGGAACGGGGAAAATTATCTGACTTACTGCTGGATATTTCGGAAACGAATCTGGATGTAAATGATACTCCATGCTTCAATAACGAAGGCAAATGTTTCATTTTAGCTAAAATTAAAAAATTAATTTTTAAAATTTTGAAATGTTAAAATAATATTCGTCTGGCAACGCAAACTCAACTGGCTGTATACGATTACAAATTTATTATGAAGTAGGAAGCAGGAAACACAAAGATATAGAGATAAGAAAAAAAACAAGTAAGAAAACTCTAGTCGAGAGTGCTCGACTGAAACAAACTCGTACTGCGCGTGCAATATACGGACCTAACACAAAAAGAATGAACTCTCTAGGTTTTGTATCTTCGGAAATCGACGCGTTCAAACATACGGACAGACGGACGGACGGACGGACGGATATGGCTATATCAACTTTTCTCGTCACCCTGACCAAGAATATATATACTTAATGGGGTCTGCCACGCCTCCTTCTGCCTGTTATATACTTTTAACAAACCCATTATACCCTGATTTCCCATTTTCAATGGGTTCAGGGTATAAAAAATGTAAACAAAAATAAAATAAAAAAAACTATCTCTCGGGCTCGTCCGGGATTTGAACCCGGGACCTCCCGCACCCTAAGCGGAAATCATACCCCTAGACCAACGAGCCAGTGCACTACAGTCTGACTAAAAATCACCTGTAGCAAATGTAAGCTTTTTATACAAAAGCTTTGTAAAGCTTTTGTATATTCCGCATTACATGTATGTTTTTAGTACAAATTTTTGACACGTACGCGAAGCGCTGTTGAATCTTATACCTAACGATTACGTATCTTAATAATAATTATGTTCAGCGTAAATTAACAAAATCAAAGACAACTTTTACTATACCAACAAACGTAATTTATTAATCTGTAAAGAAGACGAAAAATTTCACCAAAACAGTGCACAAATTGAAGACAGATTGCGATTGTTTCCGATCAAGATAACGACCAATTGATGGATTCACAAAGCCTCAACAAAGCAGCCCACAAACAAAGACCGATCCGACCAGCAGGCATTGTCGCAATAGCAGCAGCAGCAGCAGCAGCAACATCAGCAGCAACAACAGCAGCAACAACAGCAGCAACAACAGCAACAACAGCAGCAGCCAGTCACAACATCAAGAACACGTTGTAAAATAAACAATTGGTAATTGATACTGTTTGTGCCACATTCAGACTATTGGGATTTGAAATTGGGATTCGGCCAGAAAGTGCTTAACATACAGACCCGGTAACATACATTCGCTGCAAATACTGCAATGGGATCATCATTGAAATGGTTGGGTCTGGAAACCGAGAGTCGTTTTCATCAGCTAAATCGTAGAATAAGCCAATTCACTGGCGACTCTGGCTCCACTTCTATTTTTGGCAATTGTGCGAAGCCGAAATGAATCCAAATTGATTTTCAAATGTTCCCAGTTGAGATGCCACTGGGATGGCGAAGCCTCTGGGAAAATTCCAAGGATTCAGCTATTGCTTTGACCA
Source organism: Drosophila koepferae (assembly GCA_030914345.1). Classification (NCBI taxonomy): domain Eukaryota; kingdom Metazoa; phylum Arthropoda; class Insecta; order Diptera; family Drosophilidae; genus Drosophila; species Drosophila koepferae. Next base: position 1,998,855 of record JAUESR010000198.1, on the reverse strand, counting down.
TTTAGCGTTGCCCGTTTTGGCCCAGCAAATCGACTTGTTGGCACGGATACAACAATTTGCTCGCCATCGCGTTACCTATTGTGATAGTTTTGTATAGAAGACTAGATAATAGGCAAGAAGAGGGACATGATCGTAATCTCTGGCCAAAGGTGTCATTCCCCAACGCCCACAAAGAAAGCCGACTGCAGCCGCTCCACAAATTCCAGCTGCTGATATAAAATCAGAAAACATTGCATAAACATTGCGGACAATGGGCCACCTAAATGCGCCGATCGTAAATTTTGGTAGTTAGCAGCCAGAGAGGCACGTTCCCTTTTTCTTTCCCTTACCCGTTCTCATTCCCATTCCCATTCTCATACCCATTCCCATTACCAATTTCGTTCGCATTTCCGTGCTCGTTTTCGCGCGAGAACCTTGAAGTCATAAATTTGTGGCCCGTTGCTTCGAGCATTTCTCTTCGCTTGCTTAACAGGGCAGGCACAGAGCGTGGGCTCCAGGGAAAACCACAGTTATGCTGCACAAATCTGAGCTGAGCAATGCTGGCTTTGTTTACCGTCCGTAGTCGCAAATGGGCTAATGAGAGCTGAGTGGGTGCTTAGTAGCCCAATGTTGTCCTGCCTCGTGCTGTTCTTCATTTTCATTTGCAGCCAGAACAAAATTCAAACTGGCTACTGCAATACAAATGCAGATCACGAGGGTTCGACTTCACAACTCTGTCATGTCAAGTCTCTACCGTTTGTGGTGCTTGACTGAACAGTTGGTCAAACCTCTATAGCTGTAGCATATAAGAATCAAGTTTGTTTTAACTTATCATCTATTATTTTTTAAGAAAACCACAATTGGGTATAAATATTGTAAGTATTATGTTCAATTGAAAAAGTATGAAAGTTAAATTATTTCTGGATACAACATTATAGCTAAAGCTTTTTTTAGTCGACACTATAAACCACATTAGCCGCGGTTTGCGGATTTGAATATCATGAACTACTGCAAAATAAGAATTTATGCCATAATAATTTTGTTAAATTGTAAATGACGCTAAAAAGCATTACAGAGCCTACAAAGTATATTCATTGAACAGAGCGTTGCGCTGAATTGATGCCTATTCGTCTAACTAGCTATCTGTCTATTCATGCGTCCTATTCTTTTCATTCATTCGTACTATTCGTTCGATATAGGAAGGTATATCGACGTTAATATATTGAAATAAAAAATTATTCTCTTTTCTATGTAATCTTTCGCATACTCTCCTATTTCTTTCACCTTCTCTCCCTACCCCTCTTTTAATTTCTCTTCTTTCCCTTTATCTGTTTCTTTTCTTAGCACCTTTTTCATTTGTCACTCTTCTATTCTCTCTCACTCATCTCATAATCTTTTTCAGTCCTTCTCTCTGGGTTTCTGTTTCGCACACTCTTTACTTCATCTTTCAACAGTATATGTATGTACATATATCGAACTTGATATATTCTAAGGCTGTTCAAGCTGACTGGTCAATCCAAGTGACCTGTAGACTTTTTCAAAATTTGATACAAATTGTCATTTTAGAATTATTTTTTTATCATTATAATTAGAAAATGAACATTCTCCCTACAGTGCTGCAGAATGGGATTTCATACACAGCCAGATACATTTGCAAAGTACCCAGAGAACGCAATGCCTTTTCCCATGTCAAACGCAGCCCAACAGACCCGAAACTCTGCTTTGGTACAAACTCAAGATCGAACAAACCAGACGATCCGGACGACTGTGATAGGAAGGCCTCTAATCATGTTAGAGCAAAGTATAAGCATCTGATTAAGGTGAGTATTAGCCTAGACCTATCTGTTTATCTATAACTTCTAATTACGTATAGTTCTTCTGTGTGCATACCAGTATTACGACCTTTAGCTGTTGTATAAAAAAAAAAGTAGCTACAAATTGTTGTTTTTATTTTGGTTTTAATTATTTTTTATTAAGAAAACAGCAATCGAAACTATACAGATGTCCATTACCTAGACATAATCAATGTATATGATTATTCAGCATAAGTGTAAAGCAACCTTCAATTGGCTCTGCATATGCATTCCTGACTTCTATTAAGTAATTATGTCTGTCTCTGTATTAAATAGGTGCTCAAAGAGGACGCGGAAAAAAGAGAATTGCTAAATATTAAAAGAACTAAAGAGCGCAATGCGAATGAAGGTAAGAAAAGTGCTAAAGGAAAGCGAAAATTACGCGGAAAGGGTGCAAAAGAAGTGAAACAGGGGAGAATCGCTGGAAGAAATATAATATTTGTTGCCGGTCTAGGTAGTATAGGTATCGTCGCCAGTCGAGAGATTATCAGAAAAGGACCAAAGGTAAACCGTCGAATGACATTCTGACAGCACAAGGCTAACAAATTTGTTCATTTAGAATTTGCTGATTTTTGGTAGAGCAAACAAGCCAAAGGTAATGAAGGAGCTGAGAGGCATTAGTAAGAATGTAAATATAAAGTTCTTTAAATATGATGTGACTCTTCCTTTGGAGGCTAGCAAAGAACTGCTGCACAATGTGTTTAAGGAATATAAGAAAATTGATTTGCTAATCAATGGCGCTGGATTGCTGGACGAGCACCAGATCGGGAAAACTGTCGATGTAAACTTTAAGGGCACAGTAAATACCACAACTGCGATCATGGACTTTTGGGACAAGCGAAGAGGAGGCCCGGGTGGTGTTGTAGCCAACCTCTGCTCCGCGAGTGCCTTCAATCCAATTTACCAACTGCCTGTTTACAGCGCCTCGAAGGCGGCCGTCCTTAGCTTTACTATCTCTCTAGCGGTAATTGGCATCCCATATATGTACATGTGTATCTTAATCTCATCACTTGCTCCATCTCAGAAACTAGCGCCGATTACCGGCGTTACAGCCTTCTCGTTCAATCCGGGCATTACGCAAAATCCTTCAAAGAATAAATGTAACTCGTGGCTAAATGTTGAGCCCTGCGTGGGCAAGTTGCTTCTAATACATCCTGCACAAACGACAAATCAAGCCGGCAAGAGCTTGGTCGAAGTCCTCGAGGCGAACAGAAATGGTGTCATCTGGAAAGTGGATCAGGGCAGACTGGAAGCTATCAAATGGCTAGGCCAGAGGCACTGGGACTCGGGTATCTGAAATTCTACAAATTTGCATGGATTGCTCCTCCCCTTTCTGGCCCTGTTCACTGTACTCAGAACTATTGCATAGAGATATTCATATATTACAGAAGTTTTATATTTCGGTTCGGTGTCAGTATAAAATTTTTAAATAGAAATAAATTTGATATGGTATAAAGAGAAAAAATAAAGAGAAAAGACTGTATGAAAATTGAGTAATTCCCATCCCGTATATATAGTCTGCTAAAAGTATTGCTGATATGATTACAAAGATATAGACATATCAAATAAAGTGCTTTAATTTCAAGTAAGATATAGATATAAAATTTATATACAAATGTAGATGTTATTCAGCAATAACTGTGCACATTTTAAAAGCATTTAACAAATCGGCCAATTAATAATCAAACACAATGTAAACTAACAGTAAGTTAACAGTATACTGTTAATGTAATGCTCGCTTTTTTCTGCATAGCATTTTAATATATTTTGGTGAAATGCCAAGCTCAAAGAAATGAGCTGTAGGTTAAAAAAAATTAAATTTCAAAATTTAGGTCAAACGTCCACATCTTCATCTCCCTAAGGTATGCTACGATATTTCATATAGCGCATAATTTTTAACAGTTCATGAAAAATTATTGCCAGGAGCTTATTTATTTTACAAATTTTTGCTGAAATTTATATATACATTTATAAATATATACATATTTATATCTTATATATTGGGAACATTTTTGTTTGACATTCTAAAGGATAACCGATAATGATCTTGGACCCTTACAACTAAAGATGCATTATAAACTGAAAATATAAAAGATATTTTGAGAATGACGTGCAAGAGGGTCTCATTCGGCCGGGCTTGGAATTAGTATACGCTTATCTCTACTTAATCTCAGAAAAATATTACTATACCAGAAGAGAAAACTGACATGGAATTTGATTGAATTCTTCAATATTAAAGTTTCAGTTGCTTGCTCAAGTTACCTTTTCGAAAAGACTGCTTCAGCCAATTCAAATCCTTGTTAATTTTGAAACGACACATTTTCAGTATCCATATTGAGTACTGTGCGTTTTATGTGAGTGACGTTTAAATGACTCTTTTGCTTAAAGGTGTGTGTATTGGCTAAGCGCTGAGCTCACTGCAGCAAGCAGTGCAACTGCTCCAATAGCTAAGCAGTAAATGAAATATATGTAATGTTTGAATAGAAGAGATAACTATGATTTTGCTGAGTGGTTACTTATTTATATACAATATAATTAAAATAAACATACTCAACAATAATGTGATATTAATGAAGTGAAATGCTAGTTTATACTTGTGCCAGACTTAAATGAAATGACTTTAAGGGGCTATGCATCACGGCTTTTAACAAACTGAATTCAAATTCTGCAAATTAAAGTGCCACGAAGATAGACTCTTGCTGTTTGGCTTATGAGAAATCCAGTGCTACATAGGTTTCCATCGGTTCCTATAATCGCTGAATTCCCTGAGTGACAGAGACTAATACACGGTAGGACTAGCTGAATCTGCAATCTGATCTATACGGATTATTATCGAATCGAACTGAATAATTATATGTTGTCCTGTTAGTCAGTTAGCCCCACGCAAGTTAAGGATTGCAGCTAAATTTTGAGTTCTGTGCATTGGAAAAAAAATATAAATAAATAAATAAAAAATGATATGAAAGTATAAAAGACTGTTTCTTCAAATTGTTATTTAAAACAATCTTTATAGTTTCGTCCATAAAAGTTTGACATCATTTGAATTTGAACAATTTTAACTATAAAATTATGGGTAAGTTTTTTTTTTTTTTTTTTTGGTTTGAATTTTTTAAAATTTTTTTTAGGAATAGGATTGTATTTCCTCATCAGTTTGATTTTGTGTTCAAATATATTTCCATTTTGAGATAATATAACTTGTACCAGTTTCCAGAAATCGATAGATAGAAAATACTGGGTTGCAAAAGTTTCAGCAATATACTCCAGATTTTAGATATATTTTTATTGTACAAAGGAATGATGTATAATATATTTCGATCCCTCCTCCATAGCAGCCAGAGTTTCACGTACAATATTTTCTCAATATTTATTTTTATAATAATAAAAGCTGCATTTTTGTTTAATTAACTTGAAGTTTATTTTTGTTAAATTATTATTATAATTTAAGTATAATACATTTTGTACAATTTAAAATTAATTTAAATTAAATTAAAAAATTGACATATTTATATAGACGCATAAATCAAAAGTGACAGACAAAACATTGGCCCTCGGCATACATAATATGTTAAATATGTAGAACTCTCGATATACATATACACAAGCATTATTATATATATATATATATATATATGTGTAGGTATATTATGAATATATATAACGTATTATCTTCATTATGTATGTACGATATGTATGGTAGTCAGTATATGTATATGAAGGTATCTAGAATGGGACTGATCATCAACAAGTTGTGGAAGGCTAAATCCAAATAAAATACTTTATCAACATTAACCACATATATAACTCGATAAATATATATTTATGTATATATATATTCATATGTAAATGAATGTGCAGGCATGTGAAACTATGTACTATAAGTACTATAAAGTAGAGGTGCGCTCGTTGTTGTTGTTGTTGTCGAAGGTGGCCTTGGAGCTTGGTCTAAATCGGCGTGCTGGATTATCTGGATATCTGTGCCCATATATGTATATATATATATATATATATATGCGTGCACATAGATGTGGGAATGTAGGAAGTGTAAGCAGTACGAGTACCATTCCATTGATTATTGCTAAGCATCACAGACATCACCTCTCCGCAGGTGTCGCTGTAGCTGTGTAAGTGCCTTGCTTTGCTTATGCGTAGTTAACTTTACTTTATGCGTAGCGTATATTTAACGGTCTATTTCCGTCTCTGTACTTTCATAGTATTTAATATATATGTATATATATATATATATATAATTCAACAATTGTTTTGTTTGCGTTAAGTACCTGGAGTCGAATAGCGGTATCTTTATCTTTATCTTTAATTCTATCTAACTTCCCGTCGTGCTGTCCTGCCCCATTACACTAAGTTACGTTTTTCAAGTGAACCACACTTTGGATCGCCCCATCGCCCAACAGCTTCTCATTCTGTCTCTCCCCCCTTTCTTCCACTCTCTTCCATTCTGCTTTCATTTTCTCTCTGGGAAGCACCATCCTACAGTTGCACCTGGAACGTTTGCGCTGGCGCCTTTGGCGGTGAGATAAACGGATTCGTGCTGTGCCTGTTAGTACTGCTGCTGCTGCTGCTGTTGCTGTTGATGCCAGATCCCGTTGCTAGTCCGGGCAGATCTGGTGACATTTTTTTAGCCGCTGCCACATTGGCCGCCCACTCAGCATCGAAGGGATCGGTATCGGTTCCTCCAACGCCACCAGTTGAGGCACTCGCCGACATCGTCTGTGCCCGACCCACGTTCGCTAAGTAGCTCGGCCGCTTAGGTGGTACAGCTGGCGAAGTGGTGCGCACCACCTGGCCCAGCCACTGGTCGGCATTGGGCAGCTCGACCGCGTCAGCAACCGGCTCGAAGCTGGTGCGTTTGGGTGAATGCACGGCCGGCGGCATGCTGTTCACGCGAGGTGGCACTTGAGCTGTGGGTGTGCCACTGGCGCTGTTTGTGCCGCTGCCACTGGTGCTGTACGAGATTACCTGCTGCTGCTTCTCGGCGGCAATGATGTTCTGATTGATGCTGCGGTTGTTGTTGAAGTTCAGGTCATCCCCAGCCGCGAGCAGTGTATCCGTCTGCGTGAGCAGCGACAGTCCCTGGCTGAGCTCCTGGCACAGCTGGCTAACCGTGTCGGCGGCCATGATGGCCGGATCTCCTCCAGCCGTCTTGGCCGGCGAGACCTCCGCAATGGGCGAGACACTGCGCAGCGGAGTGTGCAACGAGTGTGGATTTGGATGGCCGGAGGCAGCAGCCAGGAAGGCCTTCTGCCTATCCGCATTGGACGGAAGATCGTTGAGGCGCAGCGACATCTGGCGCTTAAATGGCGACTGGCTGCCAATGGTGCTCAGCCGGAAGGAGCTCTGCCGCTCCAGCATGTTCGGTGTGGCGTGTGGTCGCTCGATGGCGAATGGATTAAAAGGCTTCACCGTGGCGGCTGGCGGACCAGGAAGCGCGGTGCCATCCACGCTGCGCTCGTTGCTGCCCACCGTAGCCATGGCCAGGCGTTCGGTCAGCGTCTGCTGCCGGAAGGAGCCCGTGCGCGTGAAGGTCGAGTTCTTTGTGTCAAAGGTCATTGTCACGCCGCACTCCTTGTCGCGGCGCTGCTTGCGCTCCAGGCAAACGGCAAAGGCACAGCCCACAGCATGCGACAACCTCTCGCCGGAGTCCTTGCAAGCGAGAAAGCCGTGGCACATCCAGCGCCGAGTGGTTCCATCCCGGCAAATGTAGCTGAAGCCACGCTCGTGATTCCGATCTGGCGCACAGAAGCTCACCTTTTCGATGGTCTGGTCCACAATAAGGCCCTTCGTCTCATCGTCCACAACGCGCAGGCCATCTCCGCTCACATGGAGCAAGCCGCGCACCGGCCGCCGCCTCGATTGCTGCAAAATAAATGATAAATTCGATAAGTAATCTGTGAAATGATTAATGAAACCCAATCGGTATGCACTCGGCAGATATTTGACATAATCTTGATATCTAACCATTTCAAGCTCTGATTAAAATTTCTAACAAGCCTCTCAAATTAATCAATTGTTTTATGTATTAGATTTGCTTGATAATAATCGAGTAATATGCTTATCAACTGCAAAAATGTCGATTGCTAATTTATGAACATGTACGAGGGTGGTTTAAAAAAATATGCGAACTCAACGTGGATATAAAAATAGAAGAAAAGAGGGCAAAAATTTATAATTTTATATTTAAATATAAATTTAATTTAAATTCAACTTAATTCGATCGAAAGAAAATTCATATATTGTTGCAAAAAATATATTATATTGATATACACAAGAGTGAATATAAAATAAATTAAAAGAGAGGGGAATTTAAGTCTATACATTTTAATGTTTTATATCCTATTTATATCTATTTATTGGAAATTTTTATTATCAAATATAAAATCGACTTAATTTGACCAGTTAACATGAAGATTCTTATATTAACTTCATGTTAACTACTCCCAAAAAAAATTTAAAAAGAAAAAAATTATAAATTATCGATAATATGTTTCTTGCAGCCCATCCTCGTACATTTTATATTTATTATCATAAATCTATTGAATAACTTTTTCTAGCAATTATGATCACAAATCTATTCGTTACACTACTACACTTATAAAATTTATCTGCTTCCTAGTTATCATATATCACATGTGTTGTCAAATGGTATAATAATACCCTATAAGCACATTGAAAGATCGTCAAATCAAAAGTGTATTCATCAACGATATCAGTTTACCCTAAGAGCTTCCATATTCCTGTTCAGCTACTGCCATTTGTCAATGAGCATCGAGTAGTTCTACGACCGTATTTGGATTTCACAATTAATCATAGGCCATTTGACTCACCCTTAACACTTTGAGTGCCTCCTCGCAGACTTGCATGCCGCGCGACTCGAACACCTCCACGCAGCCCAAGTACTTCACCGAGAACGAGCAGGTGGCTGAGCGCACGGCCTCCTCGTCGGCCTGCCACTGATGCGGCTTCGACGATTCGGGCACACGATCCTTGCGACGTCTGAACGAGTCGCGGAACGAGCGCCGTAGTCGATCCATCTTTTTGGGCGATTTCTTGCTAAATCGAAATGAGGCGGATTTCTGTGTGGATATCGGATAAAGAAATTGTTTAAGATAATGGATTCATATAGTATGTATATAAGTTATTGTGGTGCATTATGCCAGACAATAAAGAGAAACAAGTGCCGATCAACCCCTGTCGTTGTTGTTGTTATTGTTGCTGTTGCTGTTGCTGTTGCTGTTGCTGTTAGTGTTACCTACCCCATTCTTAACATCGCCGAATTTTCCGCGTGTGAAGCCGCGCTCCAGTGGTTCGTGCGTGTGTGACGACGAGTTTCCCATGGCTGTGGTCTGCTCGTGAGCTCCCTTTTACTCTCGTACGTCTGGCAGCTGTTCTTCCTCGCGCTCTCTCTCTCTCTCTCTCTCTCTCTTTATCCGGTTTGGCTTTTGCGTGAGTAAAATGCTGCCAATAACCGTTACAGCTTTAAACAGACAGCGTTGCCAGATGTCACACGACAGCTGCTTGCGCTTCTCTCTCTTTGTCTCTCTCTCTCTCTTTCTCTTATGTTTTCTGTGGCAGTCTCGTGTTTATAGTTTCTATATATTGTGTATGTTTGATATTATTTGATTGTATTTTATTTTATTGATCTATTTATTGGGCTGTTGCGTTCGCAATTTTATTTGTTCGTTAAATTTGAGTTATGGGCTTTGATTAAATTAATTGATGAGTTGCTGTTGCTGTTGCTGTTGCCGTTGCCGTTGCCGTTGCTTTTATTGCTGTTTGCTGTTGTTTCTCGATCTGCAAAAATATTTAGAGCGAGTGTTGACGATTGTTTAGCTGACACTATCTAACAACAGTTTGACGTCGCTGCATGCATTGATTCGATTCCGTGAGTCACACAATTCATTAAAGCTTATCGCAGGGTGTCACTCTGACAACGCCCCTAAAATTAAATTGATCTCGCATATCAATGGAAACGGATCCATAATTGTTGTCTATGATTTGCCAACTTGCCTGCCCGATTCTCTTGTGCTACTGCCTAGCCATGGGCCCACTCAAGGCCAGCTAACCTATGGGAAAGCAGCCCCAACAACCTCCAAACTAACAACTAGCTTCGACTGCAAAGTCAGTCGAGTCTTATCGTGTGCGCGCGGCTGCCTGTCTCACGTAATTGTTTACACATATTTAATATAATTTTATTTATTTTCTTTTTTTTTATTTCGCTTTATATTTTTAATTTATTTTATTTTTGCTATTTTCTTCTGTTTTGTTCTTATTTATTTATACTTTGTGGGGCTTTTGTTTTCTTTGCGCTGCGGCGACATACGCTGACGTTTTTGTGACTTTATCACATGTCTCATATTGCGGTAAACTTTACCAGACTATGTGAGCTATGTGTGCTTTGATTTATAATTAACTCTATCCCCACCCTTGCCTGGGAAAGGGAGAACACGAGCCACCCGAAACGCTGACAAAATCAACATCAGAAAATAAACTGCATTAGCTTAAATCAGATGCAGCAAAATACTTCAGATGAATAAATAAGTTCTATAAATTATATCATTTAAATATAACACTTGAGCTGGACGAACCTTTCAGCTGTTATATGATCAAGATTATACATATATGTATATAATAATATAAATATATAATATAGGAGAAACTCTCAGCTTTCACATCAAATGATAAATTCAATAACACCTCAGAGAGGTTCTTAGGTTGTTATATGATCCCAAACATCGTTTTCCAATTAACTGCAAGAGAACAACATGGCAATTTCTTATCAGACACATTACATACATGTTATCTTGTACTCTACAACAAACAATAACTAATACCAGTTTTTATGGAGCTGCTTGAGTAAGAGTGGGCAGCAGCTTTCCTCTTCTTCCTCTTATTCTTATTCTTCTTCTGATTCTTCGGTGCAGCTAGGTAACCATACTTAACTGTAAATCTAAGAAAACAGGTTTGTTCGAAATGCTGCCCAGTTCTATTTATGTGGCTGGGGGATGTCGCCTCTCTGCAAGGGCAACCGACACGGCTGATTGGGGCGTTGACTTGTAGCCATTGTGACTGGATGCTGGTTTGACTGCATTTATTGCCGGAGGCAAATCGTATTGGAGTCTGGGCGTGGCTGCGGCTTACCGACAGGGTCAGCTAATCATATTGTGCGCCTTAGACGTGAGATTTAGATTAGTACTGGCCCCAGCCAGCTGCTGCCTGCTCATAATGTAGGTCACCTCAGCTCAAATGTATTGTGTTTCGCTTTTCAAGAACCAAGAGAACCAACCATCATAAAAAGTGATTGCCTTTTTTGTTGGTGAACTTTATAGACCACAGTTTCTATAAGTGTTCTATTTGCCTTTGCATAAAGATATGATAAGCTTTATAGGTCACTTTCAGTAGTTATCCACATAATAGCAAATATATTCGAGTAGTAGTTGAGAGGCATACAAATATAATGAGTTCTTCTACTTCAAACTTAAACAAAATCAAGTATCCTATAGCACTGCGCTATAAGAGTGGACCGAACTATATCTAAGCTCTAATATACACAAAACTGTATCTGAGTTATTTAATTTATATTATAGCTCAGCATGGTTTGTTGTTTGTTTTCATTATGATTCATGCTGGATCGAGAACGGCGTGAACGACACGTTTCGCTTATAAACAAAATATTAATGAATCTGCAGATTTGAGAATAAAAAAGCCTATTAAGTCACGCTCTAAAACTGAACATGATTCCAGCAGTGACAACAACAATGGACCACAAAATGAACATCATCCGAATAGGGGGTTCATTCAACCACTAAGCCATCCGCAAACAGGTTCCACTCGACCATGAGGAAAATCAAACAGATCGGAAAGTAGTTGGGATACATGCACAGACTATGACAAGCTAGACCTATACACACACATATATATATTATATATACATAGATCTACGTAAAGGTAAAATCAATGTTTGCTTCATATATAAAATTTGTATATTTACCCTGCAGGCTAATTAACAATGGCCATAAACCTTATACCAACTGTGTACGTCAGTGTAATTTCCAAACAACATCTAGCCAGATAACGGGTTAATATATTCCGATTTAGACAAGCAGAGAAGCTGCCGCGAATCAAATCAATCACAAAGAATCTATTTAGATTCTTTGCCTCTGATGATTGTTTCTATTCAATTCCACATGCCAAATGAAAATCATCTGATATCGTTCTTCAGCACATGTTTGCAATAACACGTATTCATCTGTAAATCATATGTCGCTGATCTGCAACACATGACACTCTATGACATAATGAAATAATGAAAACCCGTAAATTAGCGTGCCACTGCAAATGGCAAAATTCTGCCTTTAGACGCCATTAAGCAATTAACCCCCACGACCAATTTGCAGCTCAGTCATTGACACTACTAAACCAGACGCCCATACCCCATGCATGTATCAAGAAATGTACACTTACTACTATATTGCCTAGTAATGCAGTAATTAACATTGGCGCCCACTAGAGCTGCCTAGTGAAGTTTTTATGTCTTTACAGATGTTTGTTATTAATTGGACACCAAAAGTTGTTGTTGTTGTTGTCCAGCTTGAGTCGGTTGAATGATCAGCAACTTTACCTAGTCAGAGATGAGAGAGGGCTAAGTCGAATGCCTTGAAATGCCTACAGATAAGCCTGGATTAGTGCTAGCTGACTAAATCCATTTACGCACAGCACTGCAATCCTTCTCAGCTCAGCTCAAGTCGCTGCAGAGGGATTAGTTTACAGGATAACAGAGTTGCTGACATAGCTCTATAGATGAGCGGGTCTAGAAATAATAACCGAGTATATATTGCAAGCATATAATCTCTGTTGGGTTGGACTTAAGACAATAGCAAAGGGAAGTTGCTGAATTTAGTAACATCTCGGGCTGCTCAGGAATTCTGAGGAACGTAGTTGAAAAGATAAAACTGAAGAGGTGGAAATCTTAGACTCAAAGTTGAGACTATTGAAAATAGTATATTAAAAACAAAAAATCATTAACATTTTCCGAAATATTTAAGGGAAAAGTATTTGATATTATTTACTTTAAGTCTGAGCAACTTATTGAATTAGTATAAAAGAATTCAGTTTATAAAAGAACAGAGAATATAATGTAGGAGGTATTGAACCCCTAAGTAGTCTAATAAATTTATTTCTTCCAATAGATCACAATGAACGTGAATATCACTATTAAAAGAAATCAGAATTCTTTAAATCTTACATTCTCAGTGAACTAGGAAACAATTATAAATGAGAATCTATTCAAGCCGTCTCGCATCAGTAAGTAGTATTTCAGCCAAGGAAATTCACAGCTCAAGTCAACTCAATGTCAATGTGGAAAATATATATACATATAACACATATACATATATATGTATGTGCATTTCAGGATGCATTCAGCAGTTCACACGCTTTGTGGTGGTACGAAGAAAAAAAGGATACACATTTATGGCTTCCTCTTTTACCTTTGGCCAGCTTTCTGAGCGTACTTAATATGCAATTATAATTATGCCGCCCTGAGTTTTGTCTTCTGGCCTCATAGTCGGGCAGACGACGGATCGAGGGTTTATCAACCACCAAAGCTGAAGCCAAATATGTACACAGCAACGACGTCCTTTCTATCAGCGTATGTCGTCCTTTCCAACAGAACAGCCAACTATTTTGTTGGTTCTTTCTTCTTCTCCTTCATTTTTTCAATTCATTCGTAAGGGGGGAGGGTTTGCTTATCGGAGTGTCGGAATTTAAAATTTGTAAACTCGCCGTTTGTGTTGGTGGTCGTGGGAATTTTCATAAAAAAATAAATGTCAAATTAATGCGGCATATAAAAAATAAAAATACATGAATATCATACAAGGCGGCTTAGCGCATGCTTAGCGAAGTAATTAAAAGTGTGTTCCAAGGCAATTAGGCTTTTCCTGTACTAAAAACAAAAAATAAAGACGAAGCAGCGCAACGGCTCTGGTAGGTCTTCTTCGAATTCAACAGAGTTATATATCGGCAAAACCAATATGATGAAGATGTTAGAACAAATCTCAGAGTAACTGAACCACAAGATTCCCACACTAAGTTCATACTCGACTGCCGTGCAGCATCGCAAAGGGTTGCTCAAGATTCGCACTGAATTAGTTGCAAAACAATACTCTAAGATGTGTGTGACTGCTGGCAAGATGACAAAGAGTTGCCTGATGCGATGCTACCAATGCCACAATGATGCCCAGCGCACACAGAGAGACAAATTCACACGATGGTGCTAAAACGCACCCTTAACTACCCGGCTGACACGACTAGGCGCCTAGGGGTAAGCCAAGGGGAGGGGGGTTGCGGGTATGCATAGCTATGCACCCAGACCAAATGCAGCCAGCCCTAATTTCCAGCTGCATTGCCATGTGCTCGACTGTTGAAGTGCGTAATTATTAGCTGTCAATTGGGCGTTGATCAGACCATGGCATTTACCTGGGCACCATGGGAACTACCTATGAGAAAATAGATTTTGCATTCTCGCATTGAATCTGTACATAAATCGGATTGGTGTGATGTCCTACGAGATCTCAAATCATTTGTATTCCTTAAAGCAAAGAAATTCTGAGAAGCTTCTAAATCATTTTACATATCTCAGAAAAACATAGCTTGAAGTCTTGCCTGTAAAATGCCTTTTTTGCAATCAAATCAGTTGAAATTGATTGAAATATTTGTTTTTTTAATCAAGCTGCCTGCCTGCAGGAAAATAACGAACTCTCGCAAGAAACCACTTGAAAACAACAGCAAGAAACCCGAAGCGGAAGTCACAGAAGTAGTCAAAGAAAAGGACTGCATGTAATATACAAACATAAATTTCAAATACGTTTAAAGTATGTCTACGTGCTTCACACAGATACACGCACACACACACACATACACGCTCACTACATATATGTATATAATGGAATCTCGAGGCATATGCCAAAAAAAAAAGAGAGAACTGAAAACAAAAACATTCGACAGCCATTGCAATCGGTGCCATCTGCCAGAGCTGTATATGTATAGACTCGGAGGCACGCTTCGTTGTTAATGGCGCTGACATGTGTTTGCTGCACGTGGAAGGTTCCTTGGAACTGGGAGCCAGCTCTAACTAGTTCTAATAGGCACATGTCCTTTGCGGGATCTTGTTATTTGATTTGTCTGCCTTTTGCAGGTAGAGCAAGAAAACACTTCGGTTCGCTACGGTTTCCTCTTAGCTATTGCTGATTCGAATTCGAAGGATATGCATAGCAGCTGCGCATTATTGTATCTGTGTATATGTATTTTTATCTGCATCTGTGAGTATATATGTCTATGTCTGTGTAGTTCGTTCTCTATATCTATTTATCTATATGTGTATCTGTATCACTGAGTTTTTACGTATCTGAGTAGCTGCACGTGTATCTGACAATATATATGCATATGTATGTATATATGTGGGTCAGAACATTAATGTATCTTTGTTCAAGCACGTCTGATTCTCTGTATTTCCATGCGTGTTTCAGTGTCAATGTATTTGAGTTTCTGTATTCGTATCTGTGTATCTGCATCATTAGCTTAGTATCTAAAAATGTATCTAAATATATGAATTTGTATCTGAGTATTTGTATTAGTATCTGAGTATCTGTAAGTGTATCTGAATACGTATAACTGTGTATATGTACATGCTTTCCTTTGTCTTTATCTGAATCTGTGTTTCTAAATTTCTATTTTTGTATCCGTATTTATATACGTGTGTCTGCATTTACATGTTGTATTTTGTGATCGACTTGAATTTGAGCCAAATTTGAGTAATGCGTGAAATACCTGTATTGTGCATTCCTAACAGAAATGACGGAATGACTCAGCACACACACACATACACTCGCTTCTACATACAAAGAGAGTAGAGTGAGAATTACACACTCACTGAGTGATAAACCCGTTTGCGCACAACTCGTTCGAACTGTCAATCTGCATATAAACATCAACAGCAAGTGAGACCCGCGTAAGAATCATAATCATATGCAGTTTGATTTAAGTCAAACAGGCAGTCAATAAAAATTTTAACGTCAGGGCTTGACACAATCATTACATGATTAAGTATTCATAGCTCATATGCAAAAAGGCATTCCAGTCCGTTTGGAGTTTCAGACCTCTGCATGAAACTCTCTGCGGCTTGGGGGAAAATTCTTTTGAATCATGAATAATCGTATGCAAAAGAATTTACAAAGTCAAATATATTATACAATCAAAATATTAATAAAATATTTTAATATATAAAGAAAAACTTTCTTACTTATGAGATAAGATGTAATCGAACTTTGAGGAAGTTCGAATTTCTATTCAAGATTCGTATTGAAGGTGAATTTTATATAAATATAAATTCTACATGGATATTAGATATAGCAACAGGCTACATTTCATTGTAATTTTATTCACTCTCAAGTGATTATATTTATAATACATGAATGATGTGAACAGTGTTTAACAAAAGTCCACGTACTACTTGAATAGGGATTTCGCTTGACGTTAGCAAACAGCGAACTGTCGAGAGTGAGAGAGGAGTGCAGCTGCCTTATCAGGCACATCAAACAGAACTTTTTAGGTTTTAAATATTGTCTCCCGCTGTTTAGATAAGGTGAAGCTGCTTTTGACAGTGAGCCAAATAAATAAGTTCTGTTTTATAATCCACGTGCAACGTCCGAGAGACGTTGATTTCCACTGCGATTAGCATTAGATACGAACCGTATGTGCTTTTAGCAAATTATCTAACAAATTTAAATAGAGTTTTAGCCAACAGATTCATGGGCAGCAGAGCATGACAGCTTCTGTCAGGTGCATTCTCTGCTCGCTCTGATTGTTATTGTTAACAAAAAAAAAAGAAAAAACAGAAAAGTTTGTCGCATTTCAGAACGAAATCAATTTAGTTGTGCGCGAGAGTGTGACAAAAGTTTTGTCGCTCGCAATTCGCATTTGTTTATTTGACGTAAACGAGTTACTGCGAAGAGCACCCAAAAAGCAAGTTTCAAAGAGCGATAACTTGGCTACCTGCCACCATGCGCCAG
Organism: Drosophila koepferae; assembly: GCA_030914345.1. NCBI lineage: Eukaryota > Metazoa > Arthropoda > Insecta > Diptera > Drosophilidae > Drosophila > Drosophila koepferae. Next base: position 1,981,943 of record JAUESR010000198.1, on the reverse strand, counting down.
GTGACAGTGGGGCGCGACTGTGACAGTAATCGATAAAGCGGCGCGACGTGTAAACAAAACAAAAAGTCTATTTATGGAAAACCAAAGAAACCCCTCAAGTGTTTCCCCCAGTTAATAGGAAAAGACAGGTAATAGACAGGCCATGACAATCCACCGAAAAAGAAGGCCTCATTGATTAATTTCAATTCCACACACGATACTCTCCGCAAACCAGCTATAACCGTTATTCAGTTAAACCCATTAATCAGTGGAGTTTAATTGTTTCAATAAAATTAAATTCCAAACATCAATTCTTTGATTTGCATAACGAGTTCGCACCAGAGCTACAAATGAATCAAGCCAGCGAATACCGGAAAAATGCACTCGAAACGAACAAGAGTTTAGTTCACTCGTTTAATCTGACTCAGAGCAACGACTAATCCCAATTTAGAGTACCACAATATATATTTAGTATAGGTTTAGTATTAGTATACAAATATGAATATATATAATGACAAATATAATAAATGTTTTAAAACGAATTATGATTCAATATATTTCCACTCTGAAGGGAATTAATAATTATGTGAAGCTCTCCAGCTCTGACTATTACCATCACCTCCAAACGTTTTTATGCTCAGCTAACGATTAAATTAATATTTTCTAAACTTTATTGGCCATCACTGATAATATCATTAAATAAGACCCTCTGTCGCCACAGGAAGCCTTAGGGTCAATAAACCTGAAATGCATTTGTGATGCATCAACTATAAGAAGTATGTAAACGCCTCTATTAAGCTGTGCTTACTAATCGCAGCGACATTAAAGAATCAACGTAATGACAAAACGTTTACATTCGTAATTAACCAAGTTTAATTTCCTGCTAGAAGAACTTAAAACGTCAAGAGCCAGACTCTAACCGGCTATAAAGACAAACGCATTCCTGGGGGAGGCATCCAGCCAAGTCAGCTAGCCAGCCATCCAGTCAGCCAGTCAGCCTGTCAGCTAGTCAGCTTGATAGTTTAAGTGCCGCCTCATTCCGCGAGACATCAGCATATCAGCCAAGTTAATGAGTTGGCCAAGCCTAATTGCCCTATGACTATTTTTTTGCCAGAGGTAGAGCGAGTAAAAGAAACGACTATTAGATGCTCTGTACATATAACATATGGAAAGACAAATGAAGAAGTAAAGATACTTTTATTGTTTAGCTGCAATTAGCCTTCAGCTGTGTCAGCTATTAAATTAAATATAAATAAATATAAACTAAATAGGAAAAATTTTGATTATTATTATCTGATCTCAATATACATATATATACATTTTCTAGAGAAGGATTACGATTACATGAATGCCTGCCGCATCAAAATCCCTGCCTCATCATTTTTATCATTATTATCCTAGTCTGATGTTAATGACAAATATAGCCTTGAACTTAAGCTTCAGTTTATCATGAAAGTTTCTCATTATCTTCATCTTCCTCTGAAGTTAATCAGAAACATAGCCTTGAAGAGGACAATCAGAGAGGTATAGATACATACATATGTTAGGCTTAAGCTTCATCTCTTCATCATCTTTCTTAAGAAAACTTCACTGAACAAAACTTAAGCTTATGTATAAACTTAAGAAGCAGCAGAGCCCTCCAGCAAGTACAAGTTTCTGGCGAAGATGTGATCTACGAGCCAAACGAAGTTGGCTTCGTGACTCCGTCGTGTTGGCTTCGTGGCTCTGCCTTTGGTGTTTGTTGAACTTGCGCAGCACGTTCCAAGCCACAGATGGAGAGATGCCAGCGATCTCCAAGAATGCAGTTTGGCATAATCGAAAGGCAAGTGAGAAACTCAACTGGAAACTGGTTTCCGACCAACGACTGCACCGGGCCAAACAGTTGTTGTTTTTGTTGTCTTTCAATTTTCTGTTTCTTTTGCCTTTTTTGTTGTTGTTGGTATTTTCATGTTCTTACTTTTTGCTGTGGCTTGTTACCGGTTTTTGGTGGGACTCTAACCTGTGGCTGCTGCCTGGCTTTTGGCCGTAAGTTTTTGTGGCCCCAACATTAGTTGCTTAAGCTCGTTAAGTTTGCTTTAAGTACAAACACCTTGACAGTTCTACGAGTGATTCATTCAAAAGATTTATCTCTCTGCTAGAGAATTACCTATTCGGTCTGGCTAATGCTACAAGAGCCAATTCAAAGCTTTCAAATAATCTCAAAGTGGTGAAAATAATGAATATGCAAATTGGGAAAATGTAGAAATTATGTTGAGAGTGGGTGAGAACTAAGTAGAGCTCTAGTAGGTATTACCTGTAGCTCTCATAAAGGAAAGTATCTATTGTTGTAGCACTCTCTCCACCACTCTTTCACATAATTTCATTAGTTGATAATTAACATATTTTCAACCACACCTACACGAACTCAGGTATTTATTTACGAATGTCCATTTACGGATTAGCAAATTCAAATTAAAGGTATACAAGTTTAGCCAAATATATTTATATATATATATATATATATATACATGTATTTTCGCTGTAAGATAAGGGTATTAGCTAACTGGTATTGCCCAATCATTTATTTGTTTATCTTGATACCTGTCCCAAAACAAAAACGAAAAAGCGTTTACTCACATTTTCAATGAATCATCTATATAGTATATATATAAACACATAGAGATATATATAGTCGAATGCAATGCTGGCTAATAACGCTAATTGCCAATGTTACTAAAGCTCGTTAATTGCAATTCGCAACTTGCCCTGTAGGAAATTTTGAATTATGTTTCGGAAAACAGTCATAGACAACGCAATACGTTTATCTACGAAAAAAAGGAAATAAACCAGGTCCACCTCATACCTTTGTCAGTTTAAACAGCTGTCAGCTGTGTGTCAATAGGCAAAGAAGCCATATCGTGCCTACCTACCATAGGTATATACAAAGGCATGTCTCCGTTAAGATAATTATCGACCAATCTTTGTATTTACTTTCTGTTTATACGAATAACTAACATTTATCTAACATACTTTGAACACTCCAGCAGCTGCCTGCTCACAGTAATGTCAATGCATTGCAGAAACGTCAAACTTAAATATTTTTATATAAAAAATTCAACAAATTCAGGAATTATTTGATACGAAAGTTTTGCACAGTCCGATCCAAAAACCTGTATACAACAGCAACAACAGCAGCTACAACAACAACAACAACAATAATAAAACTGTGACTTAAGAATCCAAGAATCGTATGCAAATGATTACATTTTATGCAAAAACTCGTTTTCGGATTGAGAGTCCAGTGGAGTCGTACCATCCACAAAATATATACTATATACAATATATATGTTTGTATATATGTCACTTGGGCATTACTGTTGTTGTTGTAGCTGCTGTTGATTTGTTTTTGCATGACATTTGTACCAGAGACATACCATTTAAGCATTGTATTTCTGTTTGGAGAACTGTTCAATTTCTATCCAAGTGCAATTAAATCCAGCTATGTAGTAAATTTTCGATTATTATTTGGCACGTTCAACTAATTTTTGTTTAGGTCACCAAACCGGTTCTATAGCATTACATAATCTATACTGATTTTCTATTTATTTATATATATATATATACATATGTAGTTATTATCTTAAGCACTTAACAAACTTCACGGCACCGTTAATGGTATATGATAGAGAAACAGCACGATTTCGTAACACTAGAACACCATTTGATCAAGCAGTACCTGGAATAAATGTAACGTAACGTAGTAACTTAACCCCCCGACTTGGTATGAAATATTACGCGGACATGGGCTTTACGGAGCACCACCACCAAGTGTGGACTATGCAGACTGACGAACTGGCGAACTGTCGGTCAGCGGGCGACGCGCTTTCCAGAGAGGTTTGTTCGATTCGACGGCTCAAATTTGTCTACTGTACTGCCGCAGTACCGGGCTAGCTCGAAACTCATTTGCCAACCACACTTGAGAGCTGAGCAAGCGAGTGAGCAGTCGAATGAGCGTAAGAGTGAGAGAGAGGGGGAGAGAGACGAAGAGAGCGGCAGAGAGCAAGATACGAAGAGCGAAGCGTGGTGACAGCTGTTGAGCTTTGTACATACATAAATACATCTGCAACTGTGTGCACACGCACACACGCATACACGTGCGTGCATGAGTGTTTTGCGCTCTTGCGCTGCGCCTGTGTGCGTGGCTTTACTCAGTGCCATTGTATTATTATTTACTACCAACAACGGCAGTTACCTCGAGACCGAGAGCGCCGACACCGATAAAATTGCGACGCGTTTTGTTCAGCTTGTAGATTTCGTGGAGTCGGCAACAAAAGAGATCGGCTAGCTACGCTCACAAAATACGCTGCATTCAGCTGTGAAGACAATTCAAGAGAGACTCTTGGCTGGTTGCATAGGAATAAATATTACTATATGAATATTGAAAGGAGATAATCTTAATAAGAGATTAAAATGAATAATATAAGGCAGTTTCCCCTAGTACTTGTCATGCTATCTTTCCATTATTTGTACATTATATTCTGAGTTTGTAGAGGAATTTTGAAGTTATTTCTTGTTTCAAATAATATTTCGATACATAAAGCATCATTTATTGAATCAATATATTTTATAAATCTATATTAAAGATTTTTTAACTATTTATCTACTGCACGATCTTTAAATTAAGTGCCCATATGCCCCACTATTTGCATTGCAGGGCAGTGAAAACCAGTTGTTGGTTCTGCAGCTGCCAGTTTTACTTACAAACACATACAGGCAGACAAACACTCCAGGTCTACGCTATGTGACAGCGACTGGAAATCATTCCCAACAAAAAAGAGAGTTTTTTCTTGTTATGAAGAAAGAGAAAATCAAAAGAGAGCCAAGTTCATATATAATATATCAGCCATATATAGTTAGGGATCGTCGTAATCAATAATACAATATAATACAACGTCATGGCAGTAGCTGGAAGTTGATTAACTGAACCAACGAACTAACAATTGAACTTATCGAATCGTAATGTCTAAGTGCCCAACCTGGTTTCCACAACTGCAATGACGAATGATCGATCGAGTTGGCAGCGAACAAAGCAATAAGACAAGGTCGTTGGCTGAAGAGAAACATAGATAAATGAAAAGAGAGACCAAGTGAGTGAATGCACTAAAAAGGTCGAAGCCAGAGACAGAGAGAGAGAGAGAGAGAGAGAGAGTACAAAGAGCAGCTCTCAGCATTGGAACGTGCGAAAAATTGCAATGCAACGGCTTACAGATTATTCATCTGTGTGCGTATGTGAATATACACAAATATAAGTATATAACATTTATATATAGAAAAATGTATTTACTTGTGTTAGTGTGTGGCTTGCTTAATGTAGATATGGGTTAGGTAGCTGAGTTGAGAGACAGGTAAAAATATTTCCAGTGAATCGTTAAACCAACATCGATTGCTGAATTAAGAACTATTATTCACAAAATATTATTTCCACGAATAAAGCAAAGCTAACTCATACATTCTTTCCTACACGACCTCTGCTGGGCAAAAACCCCGTTAAAAGTCAATTTAAGCAATTTGCCTAAGAGCCAACAAAAGCCAGTCAATAGCAAATGTGCTAAACAAACTACAATTGCATTGTCTGCTCCATCAGTTAGATATACTTTATATATACTCATATACTATATACAGAGCTGGGCGCTCCTAATGCCAGACTAAAACACTCCCACACGGCTACCCGGCCACCCAGTGGATGGACAAAAGATAAGCCACTGACAATGCCCACGAATAGCAAATAGCAAAAAGCGAACGTGGAATGGGGATTATCAATTGGGGGGTTGGGGGATTGGCAAGGGCCACAAGCTGAGAAATCAATGTCGCGATGGCTAGACAAAAGCCACATGTTGAACTAATCAGAAATTCAATCAAAATGTGCAAATGCAGCCGTCAGATGTAACAATCGAAACAATACAATAAAACGTTTCAAAACGATCAAAACAACTGTAATGAACTCGATATATATGCTTTCGATTATATGAGAGACTAACATAACTTGTGCATGGCGAATATCTTTGCTAACTTTTCAGAAATTCACTTTCCTATTCGAGAGTCATCTTTAGTAGATCCAAATTGTTGTTTCTTTTGTTGATAACTATTTGTGGAATGTCGGTTCGGATTTTTGTTGTTTCGTTAATTATTATTGAATGTTTGTATTTTGTGAACATATAAAATATATTATAATATTTTGGATTGTCATTTCTTATATTTATGTTATGAATTTTTATAATTGTATACACATTTATGTTTAAAATGTTTTATTTTTTCATCTTCTGTTATTTTCTATTAATTAAATTTTAGTATTTTTTTTGTTACACTTATATAATGTTTGGTTATGTTACGTCTATAACGTTTTTATATATTTTTAAATATGGCTAAATTTAGTGTATTTTTTTAAATATTTTAATAATTTTTTTTGTTGATTTATTTATTTATTGTTTTTTTCTATTTTATCATAAAAATATTTTAAAAATATTTTTTCGGCACTTGTTTCTCTTCATGTAGAATAAATAAATTTTTAATGCATTACAAACTTACCTAAATTTGAAAGCTTAACCGTTGAGCGCTGCAAATAGAGAGAGAGAAAGGCATTTCAGTAAAAAGTAATCGAATTTTAATTAAAAAGTTGTTCCCCTTAAGCTGACTTTAAGAGAAATGCGCTCTTGGGCCTAGCTTAAGAGCTTGCGCTGGTTAATGCCCGCGACATTGTAGAGGCTTAAAGCGCGACAATTACAAAAAGTTCTCACAGTCATTAGGGTCGTCGTGAAGCATCGCTGGTCTCGTGTTTACAATTTGTTTTCTATGCAATATTACTTACATGTGCATACATGTACATATACATACATGTATGCATGTGTGTGTGTGTGTATAACATAGACAGCAATGCTTTCAAGGCAGAGACATGCAGCTGGACTGAGTGCTTGGTGCTTGAGTGCTTCTTGAGACGCTAAAAGCTCAAGTGCGGCTTGGAGCATAGCTGAAAGCTCACTCAGCCTATGCGACAAAGTTTATTCGCAGCTTAAACGTGGTTTGGTAACAAAGTTCAATGAACTTGAATATTTGCTTACATATTCAAATATGTTGTGTCAATCTACCCGCCCACAGTTCTTGTTCAGATTTTATAGGGTAGCTTTAACTATTTCAATTTCACATTTCACGCCCATTGCTCAATAAAAAACCAATTAGCTAAGGGTTGCAGCATCCCTGACACTATTCGCAAGTAAATAAATAATAAAAAAAAAAAATCCGAAGTGAGTAAAATTTTCAAGTGCCTGGCCCAAGTCTTAAATGCAATTAAAAACAATTTAGCCGCTTAGATGCAATAAGCGTTAGATTGCTCTAAAAAATAATAGTAAAATTGAGAGCTGTTCCTTCTGCGACGCGGGCAGTGCCGGCATTATCAGTCATTTGATTAAGGGCGACACGCTGAGGCGTGAGAACCACCAGGCGGTGTGCATTAAATGGATTATCGTCCTGTAAGTGGTACTCGAGTGTCTAAGCCACCCCACTTATATACGAGCAGCAAATGTGTAAAACTCAGCTCTTGCCTGGATCAATATTTATTATAGCCATATTTGATGACTAAATAAGTAACTAATTATTTTCTAATTAGTTTCATATTAGCCTATTCCATTACGCACTTTAATACCTTATTGTTAAAGTTAATGTTAGCTTACTGAATTTGTAGTAAGAAAAGAAAAACGTTTATTATTATTTTCTATAACAAAAAACAAAAATTACTATACAAATAATTATTTAAAAAATTCAAAATTAAATACATTTAAAAAGGAATACATAATAAATATTGAATAATATAAAATTAAGTATATATCAAACATTTTATTATTTTATCTCCCTTTCCTACTTATTCAAGATATTAAAGAAATGAAGTGAATATGATGAACTCAATTGTAATGCAAATCTATTGCATACTTTTAGGCAAACGCAAAAATGAACTACAGAGAAAGGATGTCAAGCAAAGCACTAAAAGTACTTAACTAAAGTAACGTACCTTTATAACAAAATAGCAAAAAATTATTTCGTAAATAGGAAACAATATTGTTCGCAATATTGTTTTATAATAATTGTGACATCATTCATTCTTATAAGATTCTTAATGGATTTGATATGATTTTTAAATCATTTTAAATCAATGAAATAAATTTGACTTGAATATGTTTATAAACATTATGAAGATATTTTTTATGATCAAAATGATCATATATATATATATAAGATATATCGTAAACAAGCGTAAAGAAAGCTAGGTTTTCACAGATAGAAATAAAAATGTATTGCATATATTTGTGGTATAATTATAAATTACTATAGTTATATTCAATTTTAAAATTGAGCTTTAAAATCAATTCATGGTATGAATTTTATTTTGTTAAATATTTTTTAAGCATTTGCAAACTCTTACTTTGGCGCTAATAGAGTTGCAATCAACTTTAATTGAGTAATATTACTTAATTAAACGTTCTGACCGATCGATTTCTTAGTGTTTTGTTACTAAATCATATATTATAATATATATGTATATATATAATAATTATTCCATTAATTATTATCAGTTAACCAAGTAAAATTCTAGGTCTAGATCTAGATAAATTATATAAACATTTAAAAGCCTCGATAACTATCTCTTCTTATGTCATTTTTCGCATCTTTAATATTTCAAGTATATAACGACTCAATTTACTGTCGCATGTGCGAACAGAATGCGTAAAGCAATTCCATTAAAAGTATTTCTTCAGCACTCTCTGAACCCCCCGCTCCACTTTCCTATCCATTTTCCTTCCAGCTGTGGATGTGGAGCTCTTCTTGCAGCAGCTCTGTCTGCTGCTGAGACTCTTCGTAAATGTAAAGGCACAATCATGAACATGGAAATTCGAATGAAGTAGCATACGCCCAAAGCACAGTGGGGAGAATCGATAGAAAAGTGTGCCAAAAATCAAAGTAAATGTCTATGAAGTTTGCTAACGAAATTTAAAAGAAATAAATTCTTTTTCACTCATCAGTTACCTCTTTTGTTTAGGAAATAGGTCAAATTGCCCCACTGTGCCACTCTCAAATGGAACGTGCCTGTTGCGTTGTGTGGGTTGATGCTAAAATTGCAGTAATGCAATTTCTACACCAATTCCCCCAACTGGAGTGTAGTAAATGTGCCAGGCAAATGTCAACTCTGCTCGCCCCATCCTCGCATCTGTATATTGTATATGCATATATATTATATATATGTATGTATGTATGTATGTATGTATGTGTGTGAGAGCCATGTATAAGAGTGCTTACTCGGCTGCTACTGTTCAAGGTGATATTTTCGTAATGCCAAATGCTGTGAAAAGTTCAAGTGCTCTGCTCGTTCGTCATACGCATTGCTTCCTGTGGCTTCCTGCTGTAATTCCAATTCATTTGATTGGTTGCAAAATTAATGAGCTTATTGCCAGTTCTGCTTGCGACTGTAAAGTGAATTTACACAGTCCATTTGCGAATACCAACATCCCATGCACACACACACACACATACATTCACATGGCCCACGTGAGTCAATACGATGGAGGCGCCTCCAGAGGTTTTTTGGGCGTGTCAACATTGATTGGTCTTAAGGCGAGCTGGCCGCAAGATTGATGATGGTTATAAAAGTGCCTAAAGTTATTGCCCTAGCACCAACAACACCCACAATGTCGTTTACTAGCACCTACACATCCGCAACACCTGCACACACACACATCCACACACACACACACACTCACACACACTTTTCGTGCATCTACCTTCGGCCACGCCAAAGTCATTTCCTTTGCCAACGCGCAGATTGTATTGAAAGTTGTTTTTGCTGCCGCCAATTCTCAATTGCACTTGTGGTTCTTCTGCTGAATACACATTCGAATTCGAATTCGACTAATAATATTAATAACAATATGTAATAGCAATATTTATCGGGGTGTTGCTTCTAAAATTACTGTCATACAACTGAGAAATCGCATTATAGTTGGCAAAGACCTTGAAACTCTGACTATGAATGGCAAATGCGGTCAGCGGATCTGATATATTTGAGTAGTACTTATTTAAAGCTCACTAAGAATGAACTTACGTTGACAGTAAATTAAAAATGAATTTATTTAGCCATTTTTAAACTAAAAGTCGCACTGAAAAAAATTTAAAAATGGTTTAGTATGATATCGGTTCTAATATCAAAGTTGATATCACGAGTTTTTAATTACAGGGGAATATTGATATATCTTAGTCATTCGCTCTTGCCTAGAGTACTCTTACTTTTTCATAATGATGGGTTAGAGAGATAAAGAGAAGTTAGAGAGAGAGAGACGACTTAAAAGAAGACGCTAATTTATATAATAAAAAATTTCTGCTATAAAGTCAGCCATAAAAAATGATTCATCATAAATTACAATGACGACTGACGCTCTCATTGAAGCAGTATATAATAAAGATCACTTCAGGTAAACAAAAAAATTATAATTATAATGAAGCTCTTGTTCTGCTGTCATAAAATTTTAAACTAAATGAAGACATTAAAGCATTTTGCTATAAATGGTCTGGACAATCTACTCACAGATTTTACTTTTGCAACTGGTGAATGGATAAAAATTGTTATGAAATGTTAAGTAAATTTGAACAATAAAACACAATCTTTCTACAGTTTAATCAGCAGTTCATAACTGATTAATGTTGAGAGTTAATCTGAATCTTGAATCGATAGATGGCTAATTTATTTGATGGAACTAAATCATTCTTAAACAAACTAAATTAAATATAATGCCACATCACATAATTTTAATTAAAATACTATATAATTACTTTGAAGTTTAATGAATTGCGGTTTAAATAACATACACAAAAAATTGTTATTTGTATTGACAACCCCAAGACCGTGTTCAACATAGTCAACATATTTTCGCACGCCCAAGTCTTTAAATCTTAGATATTCCCACGGGAAATATGACTGGCACGCGCTTGCTAGCTTTTGTGTTTGCCCAACTCTAGTCTTGGGCCGCAAAAAGTTGCACTTGCAACACACAAACGCATGCCACGGCGCGGCTGAAGGATAATGCGCCACACACGGCAAAACGACGACTGGACGCGCCTTTGTCTTGGGGTTGTTAGCCCCGTCTGGGCTGTTGGCTGTTGCTTGTTAGTTGTTAGTTGCCGGTTGCTGGGTGGTGGTTGGTGGGTGGTGTCTGATACTTAAGGGGGTGTGCCATTGACGGAAATCATGCAAAAACGTGCCGAGTGCACGAGTCCTAAAGGAACTGAGCTCAGAGACAATCCTTCGAGCAGCCGTCTCTCGTTTCTGGTTCTGACAGTTCCTGACTTTTCGTTCCCTGTTGCCCCAAATTGAACTTCTGACTAATTCCGTTCTGTTCGCCGATAACTGACATTTTAATAGCTCACAGAGTAAACAACAACAACAGCCACCAACCCCAGAGCCTGCCGTTTTATTCATTAGATTGAACCCTTTTGTTAAGGTCTGATTGCTTTAGTAAAATAATGAAAGTTAAATCTGTCGATTAATTGATATCAATTAAAGAATTTGTATCAACGTTCACAAAGGACTTACTTAAATGGATATTATAACTGGCTAGTAATCCATTAAATTAGCCTATTAATTCAATATAATTTATTGCTGTTATTTTTATTTAACTGATTTATATAATTGTAAATTCGACTGTTTCGAGCAGCGAAAGTAGCTGGAATGTTAGGATCTCAAAGAGTCTTGGGAAAGAAAAATAGGAAACTATTTTACACAGCTGTAGAATCGAATCGTTTGAATCAGTTATGCAAGCTGATTCATTGTTGACGTTGTCTACTATATAAATAAATAATTAAAATAATAAATTTATTAGCCCGTCCATTAAAGAATTTCCTTTAAGTATTAACTACGAATACAAGTAACATTTAAGTTAGATTTACGAATTATTTATACCATTTTTAGTCAACTGATGACACAGTGGACGGATCCACCAACACACAAATTATTCGATTTTCGGATTTTGAACTCTGTGTGGGTAGAAGCCGCATTTGTCTTAAAGCATTCAATTTATAATGCACAGATTTGGTTGAATGTAGGCTACAAAATTGAAAGCTGGGTGCAGTTCGAATGACATACCTATATAGATTACCTATAGAAGATGCGTAAACAAGCTGAAAATTATTAAAATTGTTCCTTATCAAAAATATAATTCTTCAGTTGCTTACACTTAACTTATCTGGAAGTCATTGGAAATAAGTTAGGATCTCAAAAACTTTGTAAAATGTAAGTAAAATGAAGAATGAGACATGGAACACCCCACTGTTTGTCAAGATCAACTAGTGAATCGATCTAGCTTTGTCCGTCTGCTTATCTGCCCGTCCATCCGATCATGAATCTATAAGAGCTAAACACTTGAGATAATCTTGGATTAGAATTGAAACAGAAGCTTAGCTTGGACTAGGTATCTCTCCTTGTCGGATATCTAATACCAGGATATCGCCTATTCGGAAATCTCCTAGTCGGGTATCTCCGATGCGAGTATCTGCTTGTCGAGCATACCCTAGACGAGTGTCTCTTAATCTGAAATTTACTAGTCTGGATTAGAGCATTCAAACTTTTATGAATATAAGCTTAGATGGGAAAATACCCATTCTAAAATTATGATAAGGGAAAAAGTTGAATAGTCAATGAGTCTGCACCTTCAGAAGCATACATGAGCATTGCTTGGAAACTGTGCGATTCGCTGGAGAAGCTAATTACCTCTACTAATGGACGACACGTCATAGACGACCTGCAGTCGTCGAGCGCTTCATAATGTTGAATGAAAGACAGTTAAAGAATTGTGATATTAAGTACAAGTTGTGCACACGTTATGAGTGTCGCATCCACATACACTCGACACGACATCCGCAGCCACAGCCCCACATAAAAGGGGGCCAGAGCCGTACCGGAGCCAGAGCCAGAGCTCGATGAAGTTGTGAGAACAACAAACTTGCTTTGGTTTTACTTGCTCAGAACTCAGCTAAGTGAAGGTTTTGCGGATGCCACTGTGAGTGCGCGCTGTCATGCTTGGCTGCTCATTTATGACCATAGAGCACAAGGCACATTCAGGCAGTAAGTGAATGTATCTCAAAGATACACGCAGAGTGCAGCAACACAACAACTTTAAGTCACTGCTGCTACTGCTGCTGCCACTGCTGCTGTTGTTGTTGTTGTTCTTTTTGACGCTTCAGTGATTGTCGAACCGTTCTTCAGATCTTTACTTCCCATAACAAAAAGGGAAATACTTTGACTGTGATTTCGAGTGCAACAGCTGGAGTTCATTTAGTCATGCTTGAAGTGCATCTAGTTAGGCAAATCAAATATAGCTGAAGGTAACTGAGTTTTATCTTCAATTTCGAGTAAAAAAAGCTTTTAAAAAGATTTATATATATATTAGTATTGTCGAGGTAGAGCAAAGCTTTCTCCTCAAAATGCTGTATTAGACTTTATTTCCAACGCTTAAAACAGAATCTAAACATATTCTTTATAAACAAGCTATGCTCAATATAATGGATAAATGAGAAACCTAAAACGAATTATATAATTTCATCTTTCCAGATAAGGATTCAAACATTTGTCTCTTATTGTAACCCTTAGATTACTGATTGCAACAAATATATTCTCATCTATATATATATGCTCTTTAGAAAGGTATAGAGAAAGATAAATTGATTCAATCTACGAATACTTCTTGTGTTGTAATTTCTCTGGCTTCCAACTGGCATGCTGTGCAGCTCGAATACTTTCTTTTTGTGACTATTAATCAAAGGCAAACTAAAATGCGAAAGCTTTACGATATAATGTGCAGATTATTTGTTCATGGTATTGCGGTTTTACCTATCAAAGTATTTAACTTTTATCGAGTGAAAACATGACAAATGGCACTGTAAGCAGGCGCTTATCTTATCAAAGAATCGTCGACATAGAAAAAATGGTTCGAATATTTTTGGATATCGTTTCATTTTTTGTAAGAATAATTTTTTTACTGTAATAATGTTTATTTATGAAAAATACGTCATCGATATTGTTATTTTTTTATTGTATGTAGATTCAAGAATTCCTTCTACCTTGTTGGACTTGCTTGGAAACAGTAATATATTATTCTATAAATACATTTAGGCAAAATTAATATGAAACTTTTCATGGCTGAATCAGAAATCCTTAATTTGGATAGCTTGTATAAACTTGATTTCATAAAATATTTATGAGACAGGTCTAAGAAGCGGATATAGAAAAGGAAATATAGGATATACACATATATATGTGTGCCATTATTATATACATTTTATACAGACATTAAGTGGGTATGGCTAGAAAATGTATTATATAGTCTAGACAGTTAACTCGAATTACGCTACCTACCAATTTGGTACCTAATTAAATGTGTGTACCTCAAGGTCAGCGCGAGAAAGTTTTATTATTATATATATTTATATTATATTGAGAACTTATTTGATTAATTCTGTTTCTAGACAGATAAACTGTATGTCTCTAGTAAACATACAAACTGTATGTCTCTAGTATTTTAAATAAATTTTTTACACATTTCGGGATGGGGGGTGAATTGGGCAACGGAATCCAAAATCTGACAAAAAACGAAACTGTATTACTCGTATTATAAAAGTTATCGAATTTCTGAAACAAAGTCGTATGAACCTAGTACAAAAAGAAGTCTTTTGATCTTATATTTTCGAAAATCGACGCATTCAAACATACGGACATGGCTATAACAACTTTTCTCGTCACCCTGATCAAGCATATATATATGTATGTATTTTATTTCTGTCTGTTATATACTTTTAACAAAAACCATTATACCCTGATTTCCCATTTTCAGGGTATACAAAAACAGGTAAAAGCAGCTTTGAAAACATTATGAAAAGTAATTTGAATAACTTGTACTGAGAATAATATTTCAAAAGTTTTAAATCTGCTTTAATTATCACATTTAGTATACTTTTTATTTTGCTTGACAGACTAATTAACATTTTAGTGTAAAGCGTTCCCATATGTACATATAATTTATCTTCAATCGATACTCAGGTCAATGTATCGGAAGCTATGTCTTGAAAGACAAGTCGACTGTAAAATATATTAAGTATAAATGTAATTTAAATACAACATAAGAAAAGCTAAATGATCTTAGGAAGGTAGATAATAATGATTTAATGAGTTTGAAAGCTGCTATGACTAACCTATTTAGTTAATTAAGCCCCAAAAAGAAATTATCATAAATTAGAAATTTTAAATATTATCTTTGACAGCTCTAAACTAGTTGAATACCCTGTAAGCTATACCCTGTATCAATAAGTATTTCATAGCTCGGATTATGTTATGCACTTTGCATATTGTAATTTCAGCCCGGCCGTGTTGTAATCAATATATTCAGTTTCAGTAAATATATAAAATATATAAATTGTTGTGAGGGGGCGGGAAAACCTAACTGGCATAGGACAATTCATAGATGTAGTGGGAAAGGTCGGCAACAACAGGGAATCCCCATTCAAGATTTTTTGGGGTTGAAGCTCTCATAACCCTTATCTCTAACATATGGTAAGGAACTGGCACGAATACCCCCACACATATACACACCAGCACACATACACACACAGGTCGACTTTTGGCATTTCGCAATATGACAACAGAAAGCAGAATGCAGAAAAACGCCTGTTAGAGGTAAACGGAAATGGAGCAGCAGGAAAGTTTCGTCGTTGACGAAACACACACACACACATAAATAAATATATATACGTTCATAGATTTGTGCATATGTATGTAAGTTTGCGTGGACACGAAATCGGCAGCAATAAGAGCGCCAACGCAAGGCTGCAAAGGAAAATCAATAATACGGCGATTTCGGCTGTTGCCTTTTGGCTGCTGCTGCTGCTGCTGCTGCTGCTGCTATTGTTGTTGTTGTTGCTGTTGTTGTTGGTGCTTGCCACCGAAATGTGTCACGGCGAGGAAGCATGGAAACTGGAGCAGTCATTTTTTACGGGAATGTTAATAGAAAGTTATTAATAATTGCCTGCAAAAATGGCAACTCACCTGTTTTAATAGGTTTTGTGGCAGCTTGAGCTATTTGCTCGTTTGTTTGTTTTTTTTCCCTCGATTTTTTTGAAGTTTAAGTTCACGCTCAAAAAAAGTTAAGCCAAATAAGCTTTAAAATTCTAAAAATACTCCACTGTAGTTGTTTGTGTATATGTATGTGTGTGTGTTCTGAGTATATGTGACTGTGTGCAAGCGTAAAATACAACTACAAATGCACGCACAACTCCAACTCCAGCTCGGACTCCGACTCCAGCACGCTTCGCGCGATTACACAACAGCAGCGAAAAACTTCACGAGCCGCGACGAAGTTGAGCGAAAAGGCGATTGCCGAAAAAGAGTCGAATGCTTCATAAATACGTATATTTTGCCTTTATCTTTGATTTGCTTAGCTGATTTTTTTTTGTGGCCGCGTTCACACTTTTAATTAAACAATATTTTTGGTTAAAATTCAGTTGGCGGAGTTTAACTGTTGTCGAGTGTATGTGAATCGGTCGGTCAAAGCACAAATACAAATGCACTCGCGCTTACACATGCACACAAGTATACAACGAACACACTACGCTGGCGTTGGCCGCCGCTCGACAACAACTCTACGCAACAACTGCGATATGCGAGCGCGCACCAACAACTGAGCAGAAGCCGAAAGCGGAAAACCGAAAGTCGAAAGACGACAGACGAAAGCAGAAGCTGAAAATAAAACATACCCGAAGTCACGGCGTCGCCAATGAGAGTGGCTTGCGTTTGGTTGGCGGCGGCCTGAGAGAGTGGGCAGCGCAGTTGCGTCGAGCGTCGATTTGATAAAGCTTTCGCAAACAGCTTGCTCAGCACTTAACGATAACGGTACAATAAGTTCAAGTTTCAAGCTTTTGCGCCAATGCAACTCAGTTTGGGGTACTGCCAACTGTTTGTGACATGTAAAAGCGCCAATTTTAAGGAATTTTGAATTTTGTTGACTTTCTAAATTTTGTTAACTACTTTTTAAACTTTATTGATTACTACTTTGTAAGCCAAACATCCTCTCTCTCGTCTTTAATATCGATAATATCACCCAAACGAACGGGTCCTTCGCAGTGGAATCTAGTATTAGAATTGAGACAATAAACTGAAGAGAATATCAATATCACCTTTGACAGCTTTGAGCAATTGCATGCGCGGAAATGTTAACAGCTCCACGCGAACTTCTGTGAATAGACCCCTCGCCCCAACCCGACCTAAGACCTTTACAACTCTAGCCGGTGAGGGGGGCGTTTCCATGATTGATATTTGTTTTTATATAAATAAAATACACTGAACGATATATGAAGACTTGATACTCATCAACTCGTTTAATGACATATATTTGGAAATAAAACTCTGTGCTATGAGATTGTTATGTTTAAATATATTTTCCAGAGAGACTATCTCAAGACAATAATATGATGTCTTTCCTAATTCAATAATAATAATAAATATTCAATGAAATTAGTTTAGATACATCTGGGCGGTCAAATAAAAACAGAACATAGCTCCAGCTAGGACACTATCATCCAAAGTCGAGTTGACCATTTGAATCTCAATTGATTTTGAATAGAATTGATATATATTGACTGTACTCATTCCACTGATTTCCATATTTATTCCTATAGAATATCTTTAAAGAAAATGCAAAAAAAATCTTTTAATTTTCTCTATCTGCCGTCTAAAAAAGTTTCCAAAAATACTATTTTCAATATTAAATATAATATGATAGATTGTTTTTCGATAAGGCCATAAGTAGATTAATAGGATTCTGGGCTCCACTATATACGGGATATCTATAACAGGTTACTAAACGGTTTCTCTTTTATTTTTCATACCACATATTAACACCAGTTCAAAATGAAAATTAAAAATTATATATTATATATGAGAGTAATATATAAATACAATTATTTGAGTCATTCAAACCCGTTTCCAAACAACCTCCCACAAGTCCATATATGAACGAAGTCCACGTGATAATAGCCCTGTAACATCCATCTTTAGCAAATCACACTTTCGAATTTTCCCCGCACGGTCACATCTCGCATAATGGCAGTTAGTTCCTCGTCCTTCTGGGCGCGCATGTCATCGATGACGGATTCCTTGAAGCCCGCATCTTTGGCCGGATCTTGAGGTAATTGTTGTTTATGTTTTTCCAGCTGCAGTTGTGGCACTTCGACGCTGAGTGTGGCCCCAATTCGCTCCACGCTCCAGCGACCTGCGATCTCACCAACGCCAATCTGTGCCCAGCTGTCCGTGCCGAACCAAATGGAGAGGGCCTCATTGTAGTCCGTAACATGGCCGCGAAACGGATTGGCGGGACTGCCAAAGCCCAGGTGGCTAATGGTATCCCTGAGCACCTTGGATAACTTGGGCAGTTTGTGCGAATAGAACAAGACGGCGCCACCGATGAGGTGGGCCATGGAGCGCAGACAGCGACACATGTGTTTCTTCAGGGCCGGCTCGAAGTCCATAAAGATGTCGTACTTGCCGCCCACAATAACAACGGGAAAGGGCAGCAGCTCCAACGTGTTGAGATCCTGCTGCGCATGCTTCACCCGCTCCAACGAGCGTCGCTCTATATCCTCACGCAGCTGCGGCGTTGCTAGCTGCAGCATTCGGCTGGCCGTATCCCTCAATCCTCGATACGCGCACTCCAGATCCGCCCAGACCCGCTGCGGCTGCGACAGATCGATCATGATGAAGGCGGCCATCTGCTGCAGTCCATGCGTGCGCATCGGCACCTCCAGCAATTGCTCCGCATTGTCCAGGGAGCCCAGCTCCCAGACGTTCAATACCTGAGCACGCCGGCCGCTGCCCATGCGACGACCATAGCTATACTCCAGAGCCATTGTTGGGCGCGACGTCAGCTCCTCTCGGTCGAAGAACTTATTGATGGCCATCGACTTGCCCTGAAGAGAGATTCGGTGTTAGTCTAGTCTGGTCTATTGTGGAGCTCCTTGGCTCCTCTTACCACACACTTGCTGCCCAGCACGAATAGAGTGCGCTCATTGGGCGCCGTGGAGCTAGCCTCCAGCTGGCGCAGACGCTGCTGCTCCTCTGCCAGGCGTCCGGCTATCTCCAGAATGCTGCCTGTGGCACTTAAGCTGCTCGGATTGCTCTTGTCAAACATTCTGCTCAATTTTCCATGAATCGTGTATAAAAACTGCGGCAAACGCATGACATAGGGCAACACTTTGTTTTGGCCTCTTCAAATGTCGCCATGGCAATCTTATAGAGTTGCCGAGCCCTGAAATCAAAGGAACAATATCAAAGGAAAATATACTGAGAAAATTATAACAACATATCCTTGTAATGCATTTTTGTTTGAGTTAAGGTATATTGAATATCTTTATATGTTTTGGATACCCTAGCTACTTTATTTACAGGGTATATTATTTATGAAACTACATATACATATGTCCTATTACTTGACTTTAAAGGTAAAAAGTTTCTTAATGATAAAAAATAGATAAAAAAAATAACTAAAATAAATCCTTTTTCTGTTAATTAAAAGTCAACTATTTATTATTATTATTGTAGATTTACTGAACCTTATCATTTAATCATTAACAAATGTCTTCAAAAATATTAAATATACCAGCTAAATGCAACCAAATAATTTCATTAATAGATCAAAATTGTCTTTTGTTTTGCAATTTTCTATCCACAGTTGATATACAATGCCAAATATATACATACATATGTGTGTATGTATGTACGTAATGCTTGTAAACTGTCATTTAAGTGCGGACACGACCCTTAAAGGTTCGTGTCTCGAAAGCATCTGAAAGTGCATTATGTATAAACTGAATAATTGAATTCATAAATCTGTGCACTGCTTGCTTTTAGTTTTTATCTCTACAACTTTAGAGTCTATGTTTTTTAATTTGCGCAATATTGTCGCTTTTAGCTGAAAGAAAAAAGACAACTGCGGCGCCATTCTATATCTAACTCAATGTTTTATTTTACATTGATAGGTGGCGCTTTTTGACATTACAATACAATAATAAGATATCTCATTTTTCAATAAGCTTATACGAGCATTTTATTAATTGTGAAATCAGTTGAGTGTAACATTAATAGAGAAAATAGACATTTCAAATATTATTTAGGCATATTTATTACTGAAGTACAGTAGTAAAAGTCTATATTTAGTAAATATTATTTACAAGCAGTTTATTCGTTCCGTTTCAAGCGTTTCAATTAATTTGTGCCGAAAACGCATCGAAATTATTCTATATCGATGACAATTTCAATGCATTTCTATATTTTCTTTACTATGTTCGATTACGTTGTTTTTTGCTATGTTTAAAATTCTATGTTTTATATTTCAATGTTTCTGATTCTATGTGCAGTGTTTGTTCTATGTTTGCAGCAAAGTCCGCCATAAATTTGTAAATGGTACTGCTTAGTTGATTAGTTGTGCTATGCAGCGCTAGATGGCGCTTTTATTACGCAAAGTTCTATTTGATGCGGCTGACGGATAAAATTTTGAAAATGTTCGATTAGATTTGAAGCAATATAAATTGATAAAGCTACTTTTGAAGAAGTGCTGTGAAAATGAATTATCGAAATGCATAATAAAGTTTATGCAGAATATACATAAGTGTTCATTAAGTAAACTGTTTTTCTTAGGTAAATTTTTTTATTTTTTTTTTTTCCAAAAATATAGATAATATATATTAGTTTTGTGAATGCGTCAATTTGTCCATGTCCATACATATATTCACGCTCGCAGTGTCCAAGGCTCAGTCCTAGCTGGCACTGGGTTTGGGCATTGTTACTTATCTCTATTTGAGCTGCGTCGCTTCATCTGGCTTATTCGCTTTTGCTTTTAGTGCTGTGCAGCAGCATGCCGGACCGGCGAGTCATCAAACATAATTACTTGCCCAGAGGCATGCAGCAATTGACATTTCGGTGGCAGACCCGTCATCCAAAACTTGGCTACTGACTGCAGACTACACTCCGTCGCCGTCGCCATTGCCATTGCCATTGCCATTGCCATTGCCAGTGCCGTAGTCGTTGTCGTTTCTTCACCCCCGCTGGCCAATGGATTTGCCAGCAAACTCATTAGCCTTTGCTGCCGACTTTGAACTTTAAGGCGAACCAGCTCCATTATAGCCGAGGGCTCTAATTGATAATGAAATTCGCCCTTTAAGCTAAGCAACTGCACCTTGGAACGTCTGCTCCCATTCTCTGCACTGTCCTCCTCCTGCCCCTCCCCACATCCCTTTGCCTTTCAGCCACACTGATAACTGTTGGCAATGAACCCATATCCAAAATGGAGTTTGGTTTGCTTTTTGTTGCAACTTTCTCCAGCTTTGTGGTCTGCCACTGAGAAATTGTGTTTATTTGTATGCCCTGTGTGAGTGCAGGAGAGGGTATCTAACACTGACAGACTGTGTTTGTCTTTTTGTACGTTTAAAAATCTGTAAAAGAGTTTTAATTCAGCATGAACAAAGTATGCTTGAAATAGTTCCAATGAGCCTTAACAATACTCTGTGATCTGATTCGTTCATGAGCGATTCCTTTCAGGTCACGTTCAAGTTCTTTTGAGTTACTCAGTTGCTCATAAACGAAAGTGTGCCTGTGAACTGTAGCTGGAGCTAGTTCGATATTTTAAAGTGAAAGAAAAACAAGAAGATACATATGTATATACTTTATGGGGTCTGCCACGCCTCCTTCTGCCTGTTACATACTTTTAACAAAATCATTATACCCTGATTTCCCATTTTCAATGGGTTTAAGGTACACAAAAATAAATAAAAAATTTAATGGGAAAATGTATTTTCAATTTTTCAACAGTTTATGAACTGTTCTCAACAACTGGAACTGGAACTAATATATGAATTAAAAATTAAAGTCAACTTATTTTTGAGCTCTCTCATTTTTTATTTGTTCATAATAATAATAATAAAATAAAAATAATAAAATAATAATTAAATATGTAAGGAAAATGATTTTTTCAACGCGTTATTTTCTATATTTTTCTCGAAAACTGGAATTGGAAACATTAAAGGAAATTTAATTTGAAGCCCAGGGTATATTTAAGTTGAGCCCAATCATATGTTGGTCAAACAATTTATCGTAGTTAACCCACCCACTCAATGCAGCCTTGTTCTTTGGACGAACTGAATGCGCCCAAAAGCCAGTCGATGGCCATGATATGTATGCATCGTCACAGGGTGGTTCATTTGGTTCGCGTCTGCCTTTATGTGACCTGATGTGCTCCTACTTACTTATGATGATTTATCTAAGAAATAACTCATTTCTATGATAACTCAGCTATGGCTCAGCCTGGCCGGACTTCGCCTATTCCGCCAGCTTGGCCAGTTGCCCAATTCACTTTCATTGCACTCTGAGGCTCGCTCAGGCCAAGACGTTGTGTGGCTCACAAAAGCATAAGAATATTTTATTTCCTAACGTTTCTGCCAATGGCTCAGAACTTAATGTTGGTAAATCAATAATTTCAAATTAGTTTACTCTTAAACATTAATAAATAATTTCCGTTTCCAGCTAAAAGCTATATACAGATCATCTATTAGTGCATTCAAATTAAGAAAGTAGAATATTGAAAATCTTTAGAACGCTTTGTTAGTTGATTCCTTTGAAAGGATTTTAACAAGGTATCTACGACTAGAATATGAAATATGGATGATCATTAGATAATAATAAATAGATAAAGGTAAATTTAATTTTAAATGAGTGAAATATTTATTTTAATTTATTGAAAATTGAAATCTTTTTATTGTTTTGGCCTAATCATCATTTGAACAAATTTGAGAGGATAGTTCCAATTGCGCCACTGAATTCCCTTTTTAGTGGTATCATATATAGCATTAAGACTATAACAAGCAATCATATATTTTTAAGTTAAGTCAATTTTAATTCAACTTTAGTTACCTGTCGAAGCATGAGCTGAACCACCAACCGCATTGAGCCAATAGGGCGCAATTGTAGTTGGGAAAAATATCGTGATCATTGTCATAAGTGGAGAACTCCCAATGGAGATGATGCGAGAGCCCGTCATGCACGTTGCCCTCGTATTTGCCCAACGAATTGAGTCGATAGTTGTCCTCCTTTCCGCTAATGCTGAAGTTCTCATAGCGTCCATAGATTGTCTTATTTTTAACATCCCTCATATATATGTAGAGCTCGTGTGGCTGCGACTTTGTCAATAGGTACAGTTTGTCAAGGCCCATGAAAAATTCGCCATCCAAATGCCCAAAGCCAGATCGATAGTCGTGCATATTCCTTTTGAAATCCACAGAGCCATCGAGGCGACGCTGAATAACTGTCCAACCGGCATCAACCAGACTCGAGTCACAGGACACCTGAAAGGGGCTCGAACCGGGCACTTCTACTTCGTAAATCCCATTCTCTTTCCCAACGCAACTTGAGGGTAAAGTGATTTCTGCTGTTTCATTTACAGAGACTGATTCAGTTTTGAGTCTAGCAATTTCTGAGCCCTTGTTCTCAAGAGTCGAACTCGCTTGATCTTGATCTTGACTCTTAACTTTCATTGCATCTTGAAGCTTATCAACCAAAAGTTGTTGGAAGGCCATCAAATCATCTCTTGTCAAGCAATATTTTTGTTGTGATTTGCTCAGTTCCAGTTCACTCTCCAAATGCTGAATCTTGGCTGTCAACTCCCGCAACTTCGCCTCAGCAGTGGCAGCAGAAAGCAGCAGCGGCTTCACTACGCTGTAGCAATAGCCTCCGCACTGTGAATCCATTTCCATCGAGCCAGAGCTGGGCTGCAATATACAGAAGTTTTACTATATTCCAGGCATAAAATTCAAGGCTTCACTTGCAGCGCTCTCGCATAGGACTCCTGGCACGGATATCAAGGCAATTAGAAATAGTTTTTCAATTATAAACATCTCTAATGTTAGCACTTCAACTTTGATACTACTGTCTCATTAAACAGATTTGAACTAAATGTTTGTTTGTGCATGAAATAACTCAATCAACTGAAGCTTAGCAACTGCTTATCAAACACGGGCCAAAGTTGAGCTGAAATTAATACTCTGCTTCACTCGATGTCTATTATATTTCATTATCATCATGTAGCTTCAAATCTGCGGCTCTCTTTGCTCTCACTTTCTCTCTCTCTCTCTCTCTCTCTCTCTCTCTCTCTCTCTCTCTCGGTCTCTCTCACTCTCTGTATTGTTTGAAATCAAAAGGGCAGATACTTGTTTTGGGCACTTGGACTATATTTTAATTGGGTATATTAGCTTACAGCAAATATAGAAAGGGTGTCCCAAAAACCTCTTGATAGAAGACAAAGGTCTATAATTGAAATGTAAGAAGGCTCTAGTCGAGACGGCTCGACTACTAATACTCTTCTTCTTTACGAACGCATTAGCGCGCGCTCTGCCAACTGCGCAGTTGCTGCCGTGGCTTGAGGGTGGGTTGGGCTAGACGCTTGTAACTCCATTTTTAGATGGACGATCGTCATGAAACTTTTGGAATATATTAATAGCACTAGAATGTGTCTATTTGCCCAATTACAAGTCTATAGCTTTTGTAGTTTCCGAAATCTCGACTGACAGATGGAAGGACAGACAGTACAGGTCGGAGAGGTATACATAAAGGTATTTTATTTAACATAACTAAAAGAAATTATACATAAAGAAGAAAAGCAGCAAATTTGACGTTACATTAATTACTTTTACAACCATTAATTCCATCTTCAAATTGACTAAAAACAAGTTATTTATGTTTTATCATTATTATAATTTACTAATAATTAATATTTATATTTTTATAATTTTGTTCAGATTTAGATTTCAATTTCCCTTTAGCGGTTGCTTCCCTTTGATCCCCCTTTACGGTTTGACATATGCAAAATTTATTGATTTTTGCAAAAATTACCTTGATTGCGAGCCGTAACCCAGAAATGTAAATTTGCAATTTTATTACTTGTTTCAATTGATATCTTAAAAGTGAAATATAAGCAACATTTATTTATGATTTGTGCAAGTTTGTATTTGCCTCAAACTAGACTCACACACATAGGCACACTCATCCACACTCACACACACACAAAGTCAGCAATTAAAATGATTTTCGTATGGAATCAGCGTGCGAGCGACGACACTTTGGTTTGCAAATTGCATTTCAGATTCTACGGCATAAACTGTCTAGATTTGCTTCGGAAACTTAATCGCATTCAAATGCCATTTGAGATTAGTCCAACAAATGACATATGGTCATCTAATAAGCTAAACGCTCTTCAAGTGGTTAAACATAGATAAGCAAATGTATAAATAAATATACATATATATCTGTGTGAAATGTTCAATTGCCTTTGGCAAAAATATATATGAACCTAAAAAGCTTTCGTAATAAAAATAAATACCTATTCGGTTGAATTTATATTGCTTATTAATATTGCATATTTAAATAAATATATATATTATTCATTGAGCACTTAAACCACACTCCGTTGAAGACTATTCAAAAGCGTTGCGGTTTGCAAGTTAAAGTAATTTGTCCATTTAAAAAAATATAAATAATAATAAAATAATGGGGCGAGCTCTAATTACCAAATTACAAGTCTCTAGTGTTTGAAATTCACTTTTTTCAAATTGGGCAGAAATGGGGCGTGTCATCCAAAATCTGAAAATTACAAAATCTTCGTATCCATAATATATATCTAAATTAGAAGTATCTAGCTTAAACGATGTAGAAGTTATTCTCAAAAATCTTTAAAAAAAAAAGTAAACGAATTTTTTATCGATAATTCGGAAATGGGATGGGTTATCGAAAAAACAAAATAAACTCGTACTACGAACTAACATACGAGTATTCATGTGAAATTTCAGCACTCTAGCTTTTGTAGTTTTCGAAATCTTGACGTTCATGCGGACGGACGGACGGACAGACGGACAGGGCAATATTATAAGCGTCCAAATTTTAGCCCAACCCACCCCCAAGCCAAGCCAAGCGCGCCAAGCTTATACGTGCGTAAAGAAGAAGAGTATCACTTTTTTTTTGCAGAGTTCAGGGTATCTCCTAGTCGAGCCGTCTCGACTAGAGCCTTCTTGCTTGTTTCTTTTAACAAACGCATTTGTACACCTAAAATCTTAAGTAATTTCCTTGCCTTATTGAGCAACAAGATATTACAAATATATAAAAAAAATATTTCTTTTTTATAGTCTCTTAGGTTCTCTAATACTTATTAGTAAAACGGTAATCGAATGTGAGATATAAAATATTCGCCTTGACTTGCAAGGTTTGGTTTTAGTTTATTAACTACGATAATAATCAATTGAGATATTGAATTCTAGAAAAACCGCAAGTTTTGAATAGATTTTACCATAATTTCGAAGGGACTCTAAAGACAACATATCACGCCCAAATGTCGTTTGCCTTCTCTCCCAAACACACACACACACACACACACACACACATGTATATACATCCTGTCGAATTGCCGACTTGGAAAAGGGATGTGCCGACATCATTTGTCATTTGTCAGGAAGGAAAACAAAGCTGAGAGCAAAGTTGGCATGTGGAAAAAAGTTTAAAGAAAAATAGCTGACAGTGCCATCGGAATGTGCATAAGTTCAAGTTTTCGCGTCTTCTTCTTCCAGTACTTCCACTTGAGGCGTCTCTTAATCCTACGGCAATGTTTGAACTGTGCCAAGGGGGAAACCGGAATTGCTTCGGATTGACCTTCCAGCTTATTTCTATTAGCGTCGCGCATAACATTTAACTAATCTTGATCTTGAGCGGAACTACAACAATTTGCATTGATTGATGACGTCAGCCGTGTTGTGCTTGCCTGCCAAGCCGAAGCCTTCGATGTCGTTTTCTGTCGCTGTTCACACCTTGTTTAAACCTGTGCAACGAGCATGTGGCAAAAAAAAAAAAAGAAAAACAAGAGGGAATGTCGACGTTAACCAAATTTGATGGGCTGTCATGGGCTAGGACGTAAGCTGGGTACTGGGGTGTTAGTTTTTGCCTCTCTGTCAGCTGCATCGAGGCAACTGCAGTTTTTGTGACTTGTGAAATTATCGAAATTGTATTATGGAAATTTTATGCAAACCATTTTTTTTTTTCTTTTTTTTGAGCAGCGTCTGCATTGCTTTTGTTGCTTGAAAATTAGTTTTTCAATTTCCCATCACATGCAAGCAGCACCAAATAAATAAATACAAAAAAAAAAAAAAAAGTCCAGTATCCTGTGAGCCTGGCCTGGGCCTGGGCGAAGTTTTTGCTTTGTGCCGCAGCCGACCAAAGAAACGACTGAAGGACCCGACGTCTCGCATTGGAGACTGCTCATTCCACTAGCCACCAGGAGCAAGTTATGTGCATATTTCTGATAGTTTCGCTATTTTCAATATGCAGATTGATTTGTATTTGTATTTGTATTTGTGTTTGTATTTGGATTTGGATTTGCATTCGTCGACGCTGCAAGAGCAACGACTCGTCGCGGCGTAACTTTTCTGCGGAATTCTTAATTAAAAACAGCCCAATGTCCCAGCAGAGCTATAGATAACCTCACATCGGCCCCCAGCCAACCATTCATCCAATGCACGAGCTTAATTTATAACCGGCGTTAGGTGCAAGGAATGCAGCCCGATCAACATGTTGCGACCATAATGCTCTATGGTAACTAAACGGCACGTAATTGCAATTGCAGTCCGACCTCGTTGGAGCTGCACTTTGCCCCCAGCTTGTGGACTGTTTCGGGTCGTGACCCCTGACAGTGGACATTCTGCTGGGCAAATTGTGGGCACATTCAGCTGAGCAGAACTATGCGTCGAGCCCACAAGTACGAGAATACGAGGTGCTAAGTTGGCCCAAAAGTGGGCCAGCTTGCGCACAAAAGTTATGAAATAAAATGATATTCCCTTAAACAACTTCCCGCTTGAGTCAAGCACATTCAGGAGTGCCCACAATCGTCTGCTAAAGGACTAAAATATGAGCAGAAAATTCTTTAAAACGGAAATTTGGTTTTGTTAGGATGTAGCATAGGTGAATAGTGTAGAAAAGTCAGAGTATTGTATTTGAAAAAAAAAAAAAGAAACAATTTACCCTGAATGCCCTTTTTCAATGAGTCCAGGGTATAAAAGCGATGTTGAATCCTGCATTAATAAAGTTGGAATATGTCAAGTGCTTGGTACAGGACATGACAGATATTGACATTCAGATATATGTAGAATAGGCAGAACTGTTTCCCATTGTCAAACAATTAAATATATACAGTGTATCACATTAGTATTAAAATAACAAAGTGTAAATGATAAGTTTTAGATTGAAAAAATACTTTTTCAGAGAGGTATACATAAAGGTATTATATTTAACATAACTAATAGAAATTATACATAAACAAGAAAAACAAAATTTGAAATTACATTAATATTGTTTTTTTTTTTCTTAAACAACTATCAAAATTCGAGTTTTACTGAAAAATGTATCATATATAATATCCATTATTTGACATATTGTTAATCATATTTGTTGTGTCCTTAGAGCCGATTTTGGCTAATATACATACATATATCTACATTTAGGAACAGAATGGAAAACAAACTTTCTGTAGCCATTTTACGTAGTTGAATCTCATTAAAATAAAAATAAAAAAAAGAAAGAAAAACAATCTTAAATTGAATTAATTAATTAAATAATTATTAACAAAAATGTATTTTATAATTTTAAAAATTAATTAAATAATTTCATAGTATAATTTTATTATTTTATTTTTCTTATGTTCTTTCAAAAATAATTTATTTTTGTGCGTTCTAATATTTAATAAGATAATAGTAATAAATAATTGTGCTAGCTACAATCTTAAACTTAAAGTAAGCATATTCTTGTAAAATATAAGTTAAGCGCACACACACTACGCGAGTAGCGATTATGTGCACTGAGTTATATTCCCACGTAGACAAATACACTTGGATTCCATGGAACGATATATTTAATATAACTTTGTATGATTTGGAATAATAGGTCTAAACTATGTCACATCCGAATATAAACTGAATAGAAACAGCTCCGTACGTTGTATTCTCCTCTCATGTCTGATAGTAGAATCCAGCCTACTACGTATCCTTAACTTATATGTATATATAATATATTATATATGAAGAAGTTTTTTTTTTTTATTTTTTATATCCTTTCCATTGTGCATTATATTAATGAATATATGTATGATATAAGCCAGCTTGATTTCAGTTAAGTATATAGATATGATGGTATATAAATTAAGTAATTTATGTATTTATTTAGGATACTTTTGCCTGAGCAAATATATACATAATCGGCTATAATAAAATTTACATATTTTTACAATTGTATAAAGCAACTTGAGCTATAATCAAATAAATATATTTTATAATGACATGCAGTTTTATTAATGTCCTCATTATTGCGAGTATAGTAAAATATATATTATTGACTGCATCATATCTTTAATATTGTCCTATCCAAATCGTTTTTATACCCTGAACCCATTGAAAATGGGAATTCAGGGTATAATGGTTTTGTGAAAATGTATGTAACAGGCAGAAGGAGAAGTCGCAGACCCCATAAAGTATATATATTCTTGATCAGCATAAAAAAATAAGTTGATTGAGCCCTGTCCGTCTGTCCGTCCGTCCGTCCGTCCGTCCGTCCGTCCGTCCGTCCGTATGAACGTCGAGATTTCGGAAACTACAAAAGCTAGAGAGCTGAAATTCACATGAACATGCGTATGTTAGCTACGCAGTACGAGTTTATTTTGTTTTTTCGATAACTCATCCCATTTCCAAATTATCGATAAAAAATCGAAAATTCGTTTACATTTTTTAGGTTTTTTGGGCATAACTTCTACACTGTTCCAGCTAAAGACTTCAAATTTGTTTATTTAGATAGATATTATGGATACGCAGATTATGTAATTTACAGATTTTAGATGCCACGCCCCCTTCGCCCCCAATTAAAAAAAAACGCATTTCAAATACTAGAGACTTGCAATTTGGCATAAAGATAGATTTAGATACTCTTAATCTACTTTGAAAATTTTATAAAGATAGTCCATCTAGAAATGGAGTTATGAGCGTCCAAAGTTCAGCCCAACCCGCCTCCAAGCCACGGCAGCAACTGCGCAGTTAGCAGAGCGCGCGCATCTAAGTGCGTAAAGAAGAAGAGTATCACTTTTTTGCAGGGTTCAGGGGATCTCGTAGTCGAGCCGTCTCGACTAGAGCCTTCTTACTTGTTATTATTTTTCCAGTTATTAAAGCATATTTCAAGCTGCAAAACAGAAACTGCTCGACATGCTGAATTTCCCTACATTTTTTCTTCATGTAAACTACAGTTATCCACATGTTTTTGGCCATAAATCTGCAATTACCAACTCTGCCGACGATGAGATCCCCACAGCAGTTGCTGTCGCCATCCGATTGTCCCCAGTGCTCCTTGGCCAGGACATTGTCGCCGAATTGTCGAGGCGAGTCCGCAAGCTTTTTTTCGTATTTTTTGTTTTGGATGTTACTTTGATTCTGGATTCAATCTGTTGCAGTTTAAAGCGTGCTTTTGGGGCCAATGTGGCACATAAATTATGCCTTGTTTGATGCAATTTGATTGGAGGCTTCTCAAAGTTCGCTGTAAGACTTTTCACTTAGTTTCGACCAAGTAAATAGGCAACTGCAAAAGAACTTCAACTTTTGACTCCCCCCATGCTCCCTTGTCCGCAGCAATCTTATTTCAGCTGGTAATTTTTCTTTTCTTTTTATTTTACGTTTCTTCTCTCCCTCTTTTTCTCTCTTGGCCATGTCCTGGCTCGACCAACTCCAACTTGTATGCGTTCACGCTTGGCAGCCAATTCAAGTCGTGTCATTTTGTTGAGTTTGTGTTGAGAGTTCGTTTGGTTGAGCTGCCGACTTACCGCTCAACCTCGTCCTCCACACTCCACTCCACCAGCCGCTGCACTCTCCTGCTTGGCATTTCAAGCTCTTCTGCTGATTCAACTGTCAGTCAGTCAGTCAGTCAGACAGTCAGTCAAGTCACTTAGTCTGTTAGTCAGTTAGTCAAACGGCACGCCAATGTAAGGCAAAGTTCTTGCCAGGCTTACACCACTTCAGCTTGGCAACTGCATGCCCCCAGATCCTTCACCCTCAGCCGCACTCCGTGCGCTGGATAATGCTCGTTGGCCCACTGTTTCACGTGGCCAGGTGTTGTCTCATTTGTGTGACTTTGTCTTGCCTGACTTTGCCTTTGAAAAATTCATTTACATTTGCTTGAAGTGGTATTTGCCATGAATAATATTTGTAGTTATAGTATATGTGCTTTATTGTTGCATATCAATTTCAGCTATGCTATAATCTCAATTATTGTAAATCATCAGAGGTAATTTTTGATATGATTTGAAAAGTGACAAGTCTGTAAATCTCTATAGCGTTCAAATAAAAAGAGAGCTTGACAAATCCTTGTAGATCCATTTCTGATTTTTGCTTCCATTTAACCTTTTTGTTTAGTTAATTTCTTCTTGTTGATTTTTTTCCTATCTTAACAGCACAATTATTAAAATGTAATATAATCAAAGCTCATACTATATGCAAGAGCATTTATTACTCATTTACTCAGCTGTAGTACTCAACGAGAACGAAAACTGTGAGAGTGACAGTCTAACAAATCCAAATTCTAATTCTACTTTTATTACTTATTTATAATTACTAATAATTATATAAAACATTCAAATGATTTCAAAATTAATAATGTTTAAGTCTCTTTACGATCACACATCTAAAATCGATGCTAATTAACAATGCTATAATAATAAAATAATACACAATAGAGTAGTCTAGGTGTCTGTATACATAAGTAAGATTCAGTGCATCAATAATTGCTCTCAATTGTTACTTAATAATCGAGTGCCCAAAATGAACTCAGAGAGACTTAAGAGTTGAGCTCGATGTTGAGTGGAGTGTTGGAGCTTCGCACCATATATAAAGGGAGACTTTCTGCTGTCGCCCTTTAGTCGCGTGCAGATCTGTCGTGAATGAGGGATACAAAGTAGAGCTCTTCTTCTTCTGTAGAAGATAATATAATATATTTTTGCTTAACAACGAGTTCTCGATGTCGCTGACTTCTATTACCAAATCTCTTCCTCGTTCAACAGTCTTTCATTTAGTGCCCCTCTTCAGCTCTCTTGTCAAACTGCCTCCTGGTTGCACATTCTCGTTCAGCAATATCATAGGAACTCTGTGCGAAAGGCATAAGTAGCCCTCTCGCTCTCACTCAGCGACATCCGAGACCACGTTCAGCAAAGGCTATAGTTATCTCTCTCTCTTAATGACAATACATCCTTTAATTGTCCCTAAAATGCCAACTCATTCGATTAGCGCTAGTTGTCAGTTGTCATTGTAGTTGTCACTGTAACTGTCAATCACAACATAATATCTAACACAACGTCATAGTATCATATATTATAATATTCTTGAATTGCTATGGACACACATACTAAGGGCCACACGGAAATAATTACTTACACCTAGATTTCATAAAATCTAATTAAACTTTCCTACAAAGCCAATATACTCTTTTCACAGTTTAAGATCGCTTTACAAACTAATGATCATAAATAAATCAGGATTTGCATGCCCATAACTTGACTTTTTGTCTGAGATGAAAGTCAGCTAATGACCACCAAATCAGGCCTTATTTTGACTGTGTTTTTGGTTTTCTTTCACGATTCTAATGCGACTAATTAAGTTAATTTATTGTACGTGTCGCTTGTCGGCAAAAGACTCAGACAAGTTAGATGTCTTTTGAATTTAGTTAGGGCTCAATGCATTTGTTTAATCTGTCTGCGATTAAAGCCAGAATACCTTTCAGTTTTTTTTTTCGGCTAAATATTGTTCTTGAATTTGGCATAAACATATTTATTTGTTTTTCGTATAGTTCGTATAATTAGCTCGTTATGTAAATCTAATTAGAAGTAAAAGAGTCGAGAGCCGAGCGGTTCATATTATTCCTTTATATTTATTTTTTTGGCGCCATTGTGAGGTCTGTTCTATCTTCGAGCTTAGTTTCAATTTAAGCTACTATTTTTTTTGTTTTCTATTCTGCTTTATGTACTGTTGGTGGCTGGCTTTTCACTTGCCAGTGCAACTAATTTAAGGGGCCGAGCCCCTAATCCCGGCCAGCGGCAAGCGGCCATCGTCCAACATGCACAGATCCATTGATGCAGCTGCGGAGCCAAAACCGTCTGCACAAGTAACAAATCAAACGAGTGCTTTTGTAAATTACATTTGAATTATCTTTTCTGTGCTGACTCGCACGTACTCTCTCCCTTCACTCTCACTCTCGCTCTCGCTCTCCCTCTCCCTCTCTCTCTCTCTCTCTCTCTCTTTCTCTTGCTGTTCATTTGCCATTTTTGCTGATGCTGCCTGGCCACAGAGCAGATGGCAAACATCCTTTAACAGACAGAGGCAACAACAATAGCAAGGACCTGGCATGCAAAGTGGATCAAACAGCCAAAGTTAATAAACACTTTGCTCGTTGTCCCTGCTACCCATAACCCTTCGTACCCCTACTTTATCTTCTTCTTCTTCAACTGCTGCTGCTGATACCCTAAACCCGTTGAATATGCGAGCTTAGGGTATTACATTTATGTAACAAAGAAAGTCCAAGGTTCAAGGCATATAGTTTATTATATTATAGCTTTGTCTGTCTGTAGGTTTGATCTCTGATGTGTGATGTCTGATGCCTGAAGTCTGATCTCTGAAGTCTGATCTCTGACGTCTGATGTCTGATATTTGATGTTTCATGTCTGATGTTTGATGTCTGATGGCTTATGTCTGATATCTAATGTTTGATGGCTTATGTTTAAGGTCTGATGTCTGATATCTGATGTTTGATGTTTCATGTCTCATGTGTGATGTCTGAAGTCTGATGTCTGATGACTGAGATTTGAGATCTGATGTCTGATATCATATATCTGAAGTTTGATGTCTGATATCTGATGTATGATGCCTGATGTTTAATGTCTGATGGCTTATGTCTCAGATCTGATGTCTGATATCTGTTGTTTAATGTTTTATGAATGAGATCTGAAGTCTGATATCGTATATTTAAATATGATAGATGCGTGATTTCTGATTTCCCATATCTCATATCAAATGACAGATATCTGATGTGTGTGGTTTGATATCTGATGTCTTATGTTTGATGTACAATATCTAATGCTTGATGTCTTTGATGCTTGTTTGATGTCTAAAGTCAGATATCTGGTGATTGATGCTGATTTCTAATAACAGATATATAATGTCTGATGTCTGATGTCCAATTGCCGAACATCGATATTTGATATTTGTTATTCGTTTGCATGTTGGTTTTAAATAGAATTTAGATTGTTGAAATACGAATATGGTAGAAATAGGTCTATTGGTCTTTTTGGTAGTTTGTTACAACTATTATGTTAAAATTTTTTGTAATTTTACAAGATACGTTTATATTAAACTTTAATTACTTATGACGTTAGACTTAATGAGTAAATTTTATATTTCGTTTTTTTTTATGGACATTTGGATGTACCTTAATAATTTCTTTCATAATTAAATATATAAACATTTTGATGTCTAATTCATGCACTGAATAATCCTCAATATGACAATTTAAACATATAATCGTTCGATATTTATTATATGATATCGGTAATTCGATGTTTTATATCCCTTTAAAGACATTCATCTAGGCTAAGTTATGGAGAGTTGAAATATAACAAGCAGGAGCTCGCAGCTTCAAGCACCCGCTCAGCCTACTTCCAGGGTATCTGCTAGTCAGGCAAACCCGACTCAAACATTCTCCCTTGTTGGTGTTGCACACGCAGTGGCGTAAAAACCCTTTGGCTGTGTCCGTTTTAGTGTCCATTGCAATTTGGGTTTTGTTGCAGAGTGAAATTGAATGCAAATAGAAAAACTCATACACACACACACGCACACACACTACTTAAATTTACGCGTTTTCCATTTCAATTAAAACAATTTCGATTCTGATAGCCCCGCCCCTTGACACCGTCTCGCCTCCGCCGCAAACGCGTTGCCCGTTCGAGCGCCATTAACTAGGCAATGCTCTTGTGTGTGTCCTGCTTTTTAGCGCATGCAAATGGGCTCCTCTGTTGATTGTGCCGGCAGCTGGCTAATTATTTATAGGTTTAGTCATAGATATACTCCATGCACTAACATACAGCGGGAGATAGAAAGAGATACGTATAAAATGAAAAACAATTTGTGCATTGCGAGCGAATGGCATACATTGAATGAAGAATTTTTCCTAAACAGCGAACTGTTTAACGATCGTCTAATCATGGAAAATATACGCGAAAATAGTAATATAAATGTCTATGGAATAGCAAAATATAAATATATTCATTAGTTCAATGTTAACTTAAAATAGTTATAGACATATTTATTATGTAATTAATGAGATGAATATATTGTTATAATAATTATTATTCAAAGGATTTATAAAACATAAAGTATATGTATTGGTTAAGCAATAATTATAAAATTTTAACATACATTTTTTAGTAAAATTAAAATTTTTAATTATAAATATATTTTTAGTTAATTAATTAGACACTTTGATTCAATTAAATAAAACGAAAACATTTCTAAATTGACTTTAAAGCTCGAATTCTTTTATTTATAACATCTATTAAAGTTTATTCTTATTTAAAATATTTTTTGTTAAATATTATGTGGAATGAATCATAGGAAGCATGAATCGAGGCCACATTCATTCCACCATTCGCTTCTCATTTCTCTCGTTCGGCAATCTCTTAGGCACCTTCAGTCATTTGTTAGATTACAAAAATGTTTTGACTCGTTTTTTGGGTTACTAAATAATAATATATACATATTTATATGGATATATACTTGCAATTGCCAGATATTATTTAGCAGTATTAGTTTCATGTTCCTTCCATCTCATTCAAGAAAAACCATCTCGTGACCCAATTTGAGCAGATGTGCCTGGTTCTTAATCACAGTCATGTGCTTAGGAAATGCTTAGGATATTAAGGAAAACTGCGATTTATAAAAGGAATAAATACAACAACACTCAACGGAATTGACTGCTTAATACTCATTCACATTCATAAATATATGTAAATATATGAATCTTTTATTTAATTTCTTTTTTATTTGCAATCTGTCTTACAGTAAACAATAGACAAATTTAATAACAATAACTAACAGTAACCGGAGGGCTTAAGTTACAATGAGAAATTTGAAAGTTGATCTGAAATAATTTAATAGAATAATAAGACATATTTGATGGTCAAGCATTGCAATCGTATCAAAATTTGTACTAAGGAATTGTTGAGTTCAATAGAGAATATTTAGGTAGGAAGGATGCTGGAGACTGAATGTAAGCAGAATGCAGATGGATGCTATCGACTGCACAATACCTTGTCAGCTGTGCAGTTGAATGATAAAGGATTCTGTGACAATTGAAATTATTATATTCATGTATTTGACAAAATTTGTAATCCAAGCACTTCAGCTCTCGGAAATATGGTGCTTGCATCGACTTTTCAACTTACCAATAACAATCACTAACTTTAAGTTTCTATATACAGATAGATGGAGAGAAAGGCAGGCACTCAATATACTTTGTTCGTTTTGTAAACAGTGTATGAGCATAGCATCGGGTCGAATGCCAACAGCGGAGGAAATCGCCGGACGAACAACATGTCGCGCATTTAACGGAAATATTGAGCTTCCACATGTGGAAATGGATGTGAAAAGTCTGTGGCTGCCTGCAACGGAGTTCGAAGGGTCGAACAGGATGGCTGCTTGGCTGAATGCATACGGATAGGGCATGTCGATTCGTTGTGGCGACAAGTAAAAAGCACTTTCACGTCCCACAGCCCCCATCGTTCTACGTCCTTTGACACTTGAACGACGCACAAATATGGCGGAAATGAATTTTATGCTGAGGTGCCAGCTAGTATAATACAAACTTTCTTTTAAACTTTCGATATACATATATAGGACATCTAAGTATAAATAAAAACACACATATACATATATGTATATATATTTGAGTATGTATCGTATATAGTAATAGACAAGGCTAACAAGCAAAATATCGGAAAGTTTTCTTTACAGTTATCTCAAGCAGCTCTTGGCGCTATTCTCAAAAGACTTTTGACAGCGACTACTGGTTCCTTATTGCTTTGGTTCTCTTCATTTAGTATAACTAATTGAGAATTATATATTTGAAATGTATATACAATTCCACTGTGCAATGAAAGCGCTTTGCAATCGCATAACTATCGGGCTACTATTAGACTAAAATCAGACGACTATCGGTATAGAATTGTTATCAGACTTCTACTGGACTTTTGGACTACTATTAGGCAATGGGATACTTTCAGACTGATATTGTATTACTATCGTCTTATTATCATATCGGACTATCATCGGACTCGTATTTGGACTACTGTTAGAATACTATCGGCTTCGTATTGCTATTTACTACTAACAGACTACTATCGTACTACTATCAGACTACTATCAGACTACTATCAGACTACTATCAGACTACTATCAGACTACTATCGGACTAATATCGGAGAACTATCAGAATACTATCGTACTGCTAGCAGACTACTATCAGACTACTATCAGAATACTATCGTACTGCTATCTGACTACTATCGGACTACTATCAGACTACTATCAGACTACTATCGGGCTACTAAAAAATATTCAAAGAGTTTTGATTGTTGAATTCTTTTGGCAAAAATTCTTCCATTTATATCCAAAAAGTTTTTTGCGATTTGAGTACTATCGGAGTACTATCGAGCTACAATCGGGCTACTATTAGACTAATACTGAATAATATTCAAATAATTTTGTTTGTTGAATTCTTTTGCCAAAAATTCTTTCATTTATTTCCCATAAGTTTTTTACAAACTGTTTAAAAAAATGATTTAAATATATTATATTATTACTTATTATTATATATGTTATTATTATTAATTATATTTATTATTATATATATTATTTATTTATATTTTACCACTTGCAACTTTACAAAAGCTGACTTCAGTTGGAAAATCAACAGTGACATCGAATTTTTGTTAGCTTTAAGGAATCGCATCAGCAATTACATATATGTATATTTATAAATGTACATACATACATATATACATACATATAAATTTATATGTATAAATGTGTGTGTGTGTGTGTGTTTGTATAGTCAAGCATGGAAGCAACAAATTTGTGTGCATTATTTACGTGTTGCCTGGCATTTTATGCCAATAAATTACCAATATGCACGAAGGCAAAACTTTTGTTGCATAAAACTCAGGTGGAGTCAAATGGGCGGCTGCTGTGCGAAACTGACAAACTGCACGGATACACGCGCACACACACACACACACGTACATGACTGCATTTTTTTTTTTTTTTTTAATTTGTCGGTGTAACCGAAAAATCGAAGTAGGGAAAAAATCAGAGACATGACACACAGCCAGAGCGAAGAGTCAAAGAACAACAACAGCCAACAGAGAGAATGCATCATTGTGTGGGAGTTGTCTATGTGTGTGCGTGTGTGTGTGTGTGTGTGTGCGAATGTGTGCGTGTGCATTGGCTGACGCCAAGGAAATTTGGCGTCAGTTTTATACGCAACGAGCGAAAAAAAAAAAAGTGAAATGAAAAGAAAAGAGAAACAGTTGCTGTGGCATGGAACGAGAGAGCGGCGCGGCAACAATGGCAAACAAAAATCCGGAAAAAATAGCAAATCGCATAAAAACACACACACAATGGTCAGGGGGCGTCTCCACGGGCCGTATAACGTGGCCGGAGCAGACAAGGGCAGCTAATGTGGCATTTGGCAAAAGGTGGCAGAGCAGGCAGGTGTGGTGCAGGTAGATAGGGGAGGTACACGAGGCAGAGAACTATTTGCACGAAATGGAGCGGGATATCGCAGAGAGCTTGTCAGAGCACTCGTATGTAGGTGCTAATTAGAGGCAACTAGCAGATTGAAGATCGAGTGGGCATAGCGACAGCAATGTTGGGCTTAAAGGTTTGCATTGAATGTGGGGAGATGCAGGATTTTCATAGAATGTGGATTGAGAGAGAGAGAGAGAGAGAGAGAGAGAGAGTGAAAATAAAAAGAAAGCGATAAGGAAGGGCAATGAGAGATGGATAGATAGAGAGCAAAAGAGAGAGAGATGGAGGAGTGAGAGTTGGAGAGACAATAATGGGCGAAGATAGAGAGCGAGGGGACAAAGATAGAGAAAGACAATGAGATAGGAAAAGAGATAGAAATAGAGAGACAGGCTATATGCTTGACAGTTCTATATGATAAACAATTCGAATCGTTTCTTCTATATATATATATAATAATATAATATAATATAATAACATTTTCTATTATGGAATATTACATGGAATACCCATAGTTTCATTCTATAATAATTAATAATTCCCATTATGGTATTGTTCTTATTAGCGATTGCACAAGAATTAATGAATAATTAATCAATAGCATGTCTGTTCATATGCATATATCCTGCATTGTAGCCCATTGCCCGAGTCACCTGAGGCAGTTCCAAATCTAAGCTCTCGCTGCTGCCTGCGCCTGCCAGGCGATAGCTGCGAATGCACAAAAAAAAAGAAGAAGGGAAATGCAAGGATATTTGAGTTGGTTGAGCTCAAGTAGCTAACACACACACACACACACATAGAGAGAGAGACACATAGCAATACACATACTTATATATATTTTTTGGCTGGCAGGTAAATATGGCTGTCGCAGCACAGATAAGGGCTAACGCCGCAGAATTTTTGCCATCGCATATGAAAGTGGCTCGCCGCCGGGATGGGGCGGGATAGTGCGATGAGGGGTCATGCTGGGTGTAGTGGGCGTGGCATGTGCAACCAGAGCTTTGCATTTGATATTTTTGCAAACGACATGTAGACAAGCAGAGAGAGAGAGAGTGAGAGAGAGAGAGTGAGGTAGACCCACTCACACATAAACAAAACGAAAACCCCAAGCCAAATATTATTGAATACCAAAATTCGAAGGTAAACACAGCTGCGACTGCGAGCTTCGATCTCAGCTCTGTTTATGCGCCCAGCCAAGCGAGGCGATGCGAAACGATTTTGTCACAATATTTCAAGCTTCAGTGACAAATTTTGCAGTCAGCGTCGAAAAACAAAACTCAAACCAAAAGTCAAAGCCAACAGCAGCTCCTTGAAGCAGCTTCCCCCTACTCACTCTCTCTCTCTCTCTCTCTCTCTCTCTCGCACTCTCTCTGTCTCTTTCACAAGTTGTCATTATCAGGACTCTGGCATCGACTCTGTCTCCATCTCCATCTCCATCTCCATCTCTGTCTTTGACACGGCAATTAAGCATCCTATTTAGACGACCCGCTTTCTGGTAATTTACTGAGTGTCGCAGAGTCCATAAAGTCCATAATTCAGTCGAAGGCTTGCGCCAAGCAACAGTTGCCGGACACCCAGACCCGCCTCGAAATAAAAACAAAAAACAAAAACAAACAAAAGGACGACACTGTAGAGGGAAAAGGCAAAAAGGCTTGTCTGGAACGTCGTGCAGCGACAGCGGAAGTGAAAATTGTTCCACTCTCCTTCCAAGTAGGTGAAAGCTAAATTTATTTGCTACTCAAATTCAAATGCCAAGCGGGCCAACAATAGACGCCAATCCACTCAAATGGCTGCAACGGTTGCTATCCAGATTGTCATAAATATCGAAATACTCATATGTATATATATTGCATTTATATATATTCAGATAAGAGTATTTAAGTTCTTTCCTATTAGCAGCTGTCTATTATGACATCAATAGAGTTTTAGAGTAGTTCATGTTGGCTATAAAGCTAAATTTCAGATCATATCGAGTCTTTTATTAATTATAAGCATAATCAATTAGAGAGCATTCTTCACGTTAATATTTCATATATAATATATATTTATTCTGCTTAAAGTAAATGTAAATAGACTTTTTTCATAAAAAAATTAATAAGTATATTAAAAAACAAGGTTCAAAAAACGTAAAAAAGGTAAACGAATTTTCGATTTTTATCGATAAGGAAACGGGATGAGTTATCGAAAAAAAACACACAAAATAAACTCGTACTGCGTAGCTAACATACGAGGTATTCAGATAAAATTTCAGCTCTAGCTTTTGGACAGACGGACGGACGGACAGATGGACAGATGGACAGATGGAAAGACGGACAGGGCTATATCAACTCACTTTTTGTTCTGCTCAACAATATATATACTTTGTGGAATCGGCGACGTCTCCTTCATTTTCACAAAACCTTTATACCCTGAATTCTCATTTTCAATGGGTTCAGGGTATACCAAAAAATGGTTGCTAAAAATTAGTCGTAAGCACCCAAATTAAATTGTAAATAACTCACTCAATTACAATTACAATTCGCTATTGGAAGATATATATGTAGTATTATCTTTTGAGGAAAAATCAAAGTTTAAATCTTGCTTTGATCCTGAACTGATCTGGAGCAGAAATATCAAAATAATGTCCAATTGTTTTATAGAATTTACTTATAAAAACTATGATTTATTTTCAAGTAACTTTCGTAACTCCGTATTCAGTTGAAAATCTGTATTTGAAATATATCTTTATATAATATGGTGGGACTCTCTAGGAGCAACAACACTATTTGATTCGTCTAAAATAAGAGTTTCTTATTATAATAAAATATAATTACAGTGCATCAACAAATATTAATACATCATATAAAATATATTCTTTATAATTATATATAATTATTATTATATTACAATAATAGATGCTCTAGCTTTAGTCTGCTCTCTGCTCTCTGATTAGTTTATAACCATTCAAGTCAATTCGACAATTTGCTGTCCTTTGCTTGGCTTAGAGATTGCTTCAAGGACTTTTAGCCCAAGTTTAGTTTGTCTGTTAAGAACTTGAGTATCAGCAAAGTATTATGCATTCTTCAGTCTTTCTGAACGAAAATTAAATATTTGTCAATTTTGCTAAATGAATTTCTTAGCCAGGTTTTTTTTTTTAACTTCCCTAACTAAGGTCGCAGGTCTTTCAGCTTTCTCCTCGACAAAGGTAGCTTAATATTTTCATTTTTTTTTCTTCATATTTATCTACGTTTCTCACATAACCCTGCCAATGAATAAAATAATACTTTCATCTTATTGCACACTCCATTCACATTCTTGCCGCGCACAAGTTCTATTAGGAAATTTAGCTGCCAAAGCTATGCTGTTA
The DNA here is from genome assembly GCA_030914345.1 of Drosophila koepferae. NCBI lineage: Eukaryota > Metazoa > Arthropoda > Insecta > Diptera > Drosophilidae > Drosophila > Drosophila koepferae. Next base: position 1,939,606 of record JAUESR010000198.1, on the reverse strand, counting down.
TTGGTTTTGTATAAAACCAATATACCCTCTTTACTATGCAACAAAATTAAACAACATGATGAAAAGTGAATGAATCTGAAAGTTGTAACGCAATAACGCTTATTAGAAACCAACTGGATTCCTCTTAAGCTCAACTTTCAGTTGCAGGTTTAAAAAAAAAAAATGGTCTCGTGGCAAAGCCATTGTGTGCTCCGACCCAAACATGTAAAGTTGGCCAAGTTAGTTGGCGTTAATGGGCTTTATGCCACATCCAAAGGCAGGCGCTTAGCCCGGGCACTTGAATGCTGTGAAATTGTGACGTGAAGTGCAAATATTTAATTGCTAACAAACGCCAAAGGCGAGACAATTGGCGCCTGTGTTGCATTTGCCTTTCAGGCTGTGGCATCTGAGAAGGTTTTGTGGGTCATAATTGTGGAGCGAACGACACCGGACAGCAATTAAAATGAATGAGAACTTTCGTATTTCACATGAAATTCCTTATAATGCCATTTAAAATGAAATAGCTTGATATACCAATTTATTTGACTAATTTCTTATTAACTTAAAAAGCTTGAGCTCATAATTCCAATAATATGTTAACTTTCTATTTCCATTTTAATTTGAATGTTAATTATTGGACTTGAAGTAAGTAGCTACAATTCCAATTTGAATATATCTCTGTTAATTGGCATTTGACTCTAGCTCTGTTATTCATTTTGGAGAATTTTAAAAACTTGCTAGAGTTTTATGAAAAAATAATTGAAAATAAATAATAATTTTATAAAAATCATTAATGTGTGTTGTTATTCATGTTCAAGAAACAAATTTTGTTCTGCAAGGCTCACAAAAATTAAACTTTAATAACAACTAAAATTATCGCATGCAATAGCCTCTGTTCATTCGTATACCTATGTTAACATTCAATTAGCGCCACATCGACTCTTTGAATTTTGAATTCAAAGCAGTTAACATTTATGCCTGCGCCCATCGTAAGAGAAGTTTGCTTAAGCACAGCATTCTGTTAAATTCACATTGCGCGGCCACAGTTAAAAGTAAAGAGCGTGCACTGTTCGTAACGTTTCGCGTGTCCTTCCCCATGCTTTACATGCCTATTCATGTTAACTAACAGGAATCGCAATGTAAACGTGTGCAGGGGAAATGCAGTCGCTGTTGTGACTCTCTTTTGCTGTTAGCAGCTAAAGCTAGAACATTGAATAAGATTTAATACGAATGCAAAGTTTGGATTCTTAGGCAAAGTTTTAAGAAAATTTTATCATGCTGTTGTAAGATATATATTGTAGAGCTATTATTTTTTGTTGCCAGTACACACATAGAAATATATAAATATTTGTGATATATTAGGAAATATAATGAAAAGTATATAATAAACGATTCCAATTAGCTTTTAACATCTAACACAACATTCAAATACAATTAGATTCCAATCCACTTAAAAAAAGAAAAACTATTAATTTCTGAAGTAAATAAATATTATATATGTAATAAATAAATATTAATAAAAGAAAATAAATTAGATTAAATAATTGTTAATGATTTACATAATGAAATGATGACAACTATACTTTATAAATTTAATAATACTTATTTAATTCTCATATTATAATAAATATATCTCACTTTCTTTCAAATAAAAATATAAAACAATTAAATTCCAAGTAGAATTCCATAGGCAGGAGAAATTAACATGCGGCTAATTAGAATGTCGATTATGAGACGCTTATTCGTTAGAATAGCGGTGCTTTGCATATTGGGAAAGGGAAGGCGACTTTATAATACTTTTCATTTCTTAAGTCAGTTGGCAACAATACTTAAACATTCTCGGCGTTGTCAGGAGTCGGCCTCATTGCCGCCAGCTGCATGCCACCAATTTAATTAATCTGCACGAAATATGCAACACAGCAAAAGTTTGCCAGCCGACAGGGCAAACACTCATGGCACACACACACACACACGCACTCACACACATATACATGGCAACGAATTGCCACAGTTATAATGCTTGACACATAAAGCGTGTGTGGGCGTGGGCGACGCCTAAAAGCAAGCAGCGGCAAAAGGCAAAGGAGCAGCAGAAGGATGAGGAGGAGGGGGAGGGGGGCAGCAAAGAGAGCAGCAATAAGATTACTTAATTGATTTAAATTTGCTTGTCTAGTGGGAGTTGATGATGTTGCACAGTGCCGCATGCGATAATGAAGTTGTTGACAAGCTCTTGGGCAAAAGAAAATGCAAACAACAGCAAATAACAACAAAAACAAGAGCAGCAACAACAACTACTTGCAACAGAAGTGCAAGTAATTGAAAGGCAACAACAGCAGTGGCAACAGCAGTGGCAACAGCGGCAGCAACAGCTGTAGCAGCTGCAACAGCAGTAAACAAAAACGTGGCATCAGCCAGGCTCAAGTAGTTGACGGTTGTTGCAGCTGCTGCTTCTGCTGCTGCTGCTGCTGCTGCTGCTGCTGCTTCTGTTGCCGCTTCAAGTGTCGCGCCACACACACACACACACACAGGCTGGCAACGTGTCGTATGCGCTATATCTCATATACTTTAATTATAATTATAATTAATGACATTACGCATTAAGAATGAAGACGAGCCAAGATATTCAATTTGTTAACAGACGACAACTAGCTACAGCGCACCCAAGGCTGAGCACCTCACCCAACATACAAATCACTAACCATACAACACATATGTACATACATATATATATACATATGGGAGATGGGAAATATAATAAATAGACTTCACAACAACAAAGCTGTATAGCAGGTCCCGTTGCACTTGGCTCTCTGCCTCTCTTATATACTCAACTAGCATTGATATTTCGCAGCCATAAACCTACTGTGATCGAGCGAGATAGCTGTCCATTTCTTTTTTTTTTCTCACAGTCATTGCTCTCTCTAATAAGTATTAACACACGTACATATTACGTTTACTTTTTCTAATGCTCTCTCAAATTGAAGAATGTTTGTATATGCATACATACTAACAAATATTTATGTTTTTAAGGAAAATTTTAAAACAAAATTTAGAATTTGTAGAGGAAACCAAACAACAATTTGTGCCCTTGTCAAGAGAAAATACCCCGTACTCTGGCTTCAAGCTGCCGTTTATAAATTCCTCTCCACACAGCCATATACGCGCACATGTATGTGCATATAGGCATACAAACAAATATGGCAGATCCCGTTGGGATTTCGTATCTGCTTAGCTCCCTTATTCTTTTACCCCCAATGTGCTCTTTGTTATGAGCGCTGATCGCCATATACCTACGATCAAGCTGGCGCTCTTCATATTTTTTTTTACCTACTCTTACTGCTCTCTTTCAAACGTCTATATGATTACGTATGCTAAGACAGCAATGCAAAAAAAAAATCTCTTTACGCATTTAAGCATTCTAAAAATCAATTTTGAAGTTCTGTCCATAGACACACAGACACCACGCTTGTGCATGTATTAGCAATCAAATATATGTGCGTGTGTTTAGGTTAAAGAAGTTTTGGACATCATACAAATACTCACGAATGTATGTTTGTGTGTGTGCATGTGCATGTGATGTTCAAAGTATTTCATCCTTGCGGCGCGCTCCTGCGGCTAGCTGTTATTACGAGTCCGCTGCGTCACACGTCACTCGGGTCCGTCTGCTCGCTCGCTCGTTAGCGTTAGCTGACCAACGGCACATACAAATACAAATACAAATACAAATACAAGCACAAAAGCAACTGCAACAAAAACATGAAAGGGAACCTCAATGAGGCTTAGGCATGCCCAGCAGCCCGACGACGACGACGACGACCAAGTCAAATTTTCACTCCCTTGTGTATGTGACTTGCATGCTGCGTTAGGCGCCAAACTTTTTGACTGGCATTTGCCCAGTTACCAAAAAGCATCCATAACAAGTTAGAACCAACGTAGTCGAATGCAAACGACCAAGTAATACTCGTTCACGGAATGAAAAGCTCTGTGCAAATATTTTAAATTTATTTTCTTAAATTTTGTAATTATATACTTCATAATTTCTATCCATCTTCTATTTATATTCTATTATTTATCTATTGAAGTCGTTCATCTCGCTAGACATATCCGAATACACCCGTTTTTCTTTTGGTGAACGAGTATCGCAACGAGTGTGGTAAGACTTGTTCCATTTGAAGGACGTGTTCTGCAGTGTCTGCAATCATGGAGCGCAACGTCATTAATCCCAATCAATTGCCCAAGGACTCTGCACAAAGGTTATGAATGCAACCGAGCAGGAAACTATTTCGTTTTGTAATGAATAACTGGACTGACTGAATACTTTATCATTGATTCTATTTCTAGCCTATCTTACATACTTCAGTAAAAGAACTAATAATATTTTTGGTAACTTTCTAGTATATCTATCTAAGATATACTCTAATATTTATCTACGTAATATCTATTATCCATCTATCTAACTTTCTGACTTAATAATTTCATTTTTTATAAATTTACTTAGCAATCCAATCCCTTCAACAACGACATGAATTTCAACTGAACAACTTAAGCTTCTTAACCAGTTTTGTTGACCCGTCTTGTCTTGAACGGAAATCGAAAATATAAAAGGCACATTTTCTTGGCCTCTTTCAAAAATGGAATCTGTCAGCGACAATATACACAAAGACAGGTAACCGGATGCCGCCTCAATAGGTGAGTGTCGTTACTTTATCCTTCGGTATATTAAGCAGGGAGTATTAAGCTTTAAGTAAAAATCAAATTCAAATGATAGAAGAGTAGCCTTTTCTTATTTATGATATAAATGTTAAGATAAGAATTGATCCCCGATAGCAAACAATTAGATAAAATACTATTAAATAGTGTATTTTGTATACTGTTACATTGTATATATGTATTATAATAATTAGTATAGGCTAGTTCTATCCGAACTAAATATCATTTCAGGAAAATTTGTTGTACATATGTATGCAGAAGGAGGCGTGGCAGACGTCCAAGTGAGTCCATCTATCCATGACTGTTTGTCCATATCTTCTCAAAAGTACCAAATTCAAATTTCTATCTTCTTGCTTTATCATTTTTGGGTTCGACAACTCATTTGATTTCCCTATAATCGATCAAATTTAATCAATAGACATGGTTCTTAACTCTGCATTTAATATGAAAGAATACATATGATAAATATCTAGTTAAGAAATATATTTAATTTTGAGAACTTACTTTTGATTTATACAGCTGTAAAAATATTACACATGCTTAACTCGTATGAGTATGAGTATGTATTTTTACTGGGATAAGCATGTTCAAATGAATCAAGGTTTAGAGTCTTACACTATAAGCTGCATTAAGGAGAATTGAATAAAAAAAAAGTTCTCATTGACCACTTACAAATTTTAAGTTAATAAACTCTTAGATATCACTTTAATACTTCTATCTTCATGGCATACAATTTACTAGTATTCAAGCAATAAGCAATAATAATGTTATCAGTAAAATAATATATGTTATAGCCGTTAAAAATGAGATAGAATATACATGGGTTGATCTACATCCCCTTCTGAATAATACATATACTTCAAGCCTTACTTAGTTGATAAGCACTAACCACTCCTAATCATACACATATAAATATATGGTTAATATATCTTAATGAACCCGACTCTCAAAGCTACAGAATTAAAATTTAAAGTAAAATATCTATAGATTTTTCATTTGATTCCTCAAAGCACTATTTTCATTTCCTCCCCACTATTACATATATATAAGTATATAGCATGGATGCAAATTCTTCTTCAGATCCTCATGTCACTTGCCCTATTAAAAAAAATTAATTTGTTTTCTTTTTTTTTTTATTATTATTTTTATTAAAAATGTAAATTCAGAAAATGCGGAATACCATAGTTTTGTAGACCTGTTCTCGTATCGCTGTCTATATATATAAATATATATACGGATGCTCAAATAATCTTTTCACTTGTTTACATTTTCCGATGATGCAATTTTATTTGCGTTTCTTATCGTTTTCTTTTCAATTTTCAGCTTGGCTTTGGATTACAAAACTTTATTTGTTGCATTTTGCGTGTACATAGAATCGTTTATAATATGTATATATATATCGATACATATATATATATATATTTATATGGTCTTTGTGGTTTCTTGTGCACAAATTCAATTCAATCACAAAACAAAACCAAGCAACTATTGATAGCAATATACATATGCATATATATATATATATATATATATATATATATATAAGTATATGCACATCTAATGGGTGTTATACATATTTATCGTTTACAACTGATTCGTAAGCACATCGAGCGTAGCACATTTTTGGGGGAAACATTGTTTATATACTTGTGTAAAAAGCAGGCGCTATATTGGATAACTCTGGTTGGCTTGCTCTCAATGGAGTGGAGAGGAAAGTGAAAGTGTCTGCTAAGAGTGAGAGAGAGATATATATATAGATAGCTAGGGTTAGATATACATTTAAGTATATATCATATTTTTCACAACAATCAATCTTGGCTAATACATAATTTGTATGCGACTCGAGATGTATTAGGCTATATGTTCTATAATGCGCCGAATGCTGTATGTTTTATAGTATTATGTGATTCATTTTCCTATGCATATATATATGTATCCAATATTGCGATAAGCAAGCAATTTTGATCTTGTTTTTTGTTTTTTTATTACGTGTCTAAAATTTCATACACACAAAAATATTATGCGCTTATGATCAGATGGAAAAACATGTTGCGGTTTTAATACATTTCTTTTTCGCAGTTATTTTGTTTTTATGTTTTTGAATTCTTCGAATTTTGTTTTTAAATATTTCTTTTGGGTATTTATATCGCTTTTGTTTTTGTTGTTTTTTTGTTTTCTTTATTATTCATTTGTCGGGTCAATGCCGCAGAGCGACGCAGATGTTTAGAAAATTCTGATTGCAGTTGTTCGAGCTGAAAGATGGTCTTGACAGCGTGACCCTTGTATCTGCTTGATACGCCCTTCTACCCATCCATCCACCAAAGAACCGAACCGTTGCCATTTACTGATCCTCATCGCCGAGTTCGTGCTTAATTTTGGAGAAGTCAAACGTTTCACCAGTGCCACGCTTGAAGATGTTTAGAACATCCAGGCAAGTGGTCTCGAAATGCGTGGTGGCATCATACGATTCAGAGATAAAGATCTGTGAGTCGAGTCCATTGTCAATCGGTTCCAAGTAATCCGAAATGGTGACAAACTTTTGTGCAATCGGCTCCAGCAGATCCAGGCCGGGCTTAATTTCCACTTCTGGATTCTCAGTCTCCACTGTAGTAGAGACCATGCCCACAAACCAGCCCTTGGCGGCCACCTGATGAGTGGAGCTGACCAGCGATACGTAAATGTCCGATTTGCGACCAACTTGCTTTTGTGGAATGATAATTTGAGTGGAGAGGGCATCCTTAGTGCTGGCCACCGGATGGTCCAAGATGCAAATGCAACGGATAACCTTGCCACGCTTGCGCACCTATTCAAAATAATTTATTTATATAAGTTTCTCTTTTTTTAGATTCGAACTCACCTTATCGGGCACATAGCTGGGATCGCAGTACACCTGCTTGCATTTGGCAATCTCTTCACCGGATCGCACGCCCACCACCTTGCCGCCCTCACCCAGGACAATCTCGTCAATGGGCTTGTCCAGCATGTAGGTGCCGCCATAGATGGCCGAGAGACGGGCAAAGCCCTGTGGCAACTCGCCCAAGCCGTACATCGGATATAGATAGGGCGACTTGCCATATCTCGCCAGGGAGTCCGAATATAATTTGATTCGTCGAATGGTATTGACAGCCGGCTCATTCAAATACTCATCGTCGCGGAACAGGGCCAGGGCGTGGCCGGTAAAGTCCTGCGTGTTCTTGTCCAGGCCGAACTTGTCGTACAGTCCCTGCATGTTGGACTTGGTGGGATCAAAGTCCTTCCAGGTCTTTGGATCATCCTCTCTGAAGTCCTGCACATAGATCAGGAAATTGCGGAAGCGACGCTTCTCAAACATACCTGCGATGGAAAAAAGCAAATGTAAAGGTTATTCAGCCTTATAAACATTTAAGTAGTAGAGAAAACCAGTTGGAATTCATTTATAGGGAAGACAGGCAATGCATTGACTGATAATCTCAAAATAATACGCTCAACTCTCGAAAGATATATGGCAACTATATTAGGCCTCGCATAATTTTATAAATAAATTATCGAGATATGATATAAATAGGAATAGTTCAACACTGATATAGAGGAAAAATATTTAGACTCAACGATAATTATTCGGAGATCGATAGAGCAAAAACTTCAATCCAAGATTAAGTTATAGCAATTGCAAAACTATAATAGACCTCAGATGATATATTTATGATTATTAAATATGAAAATGAAAAAAAAATTAAAATGAATTTATTCATTAAAGCCCGTAATTCTTAATGCTTTTCAACAACAATAGATAGGAAAATATTTAGACTATAAATAATTTAATTTCGATTTCTAATTTTCAATATATCAAATCAACAAATATCTGTTGAGAGTAGTTGATGTTTGTTTAAATGATTGCCCATAAATCGGAAAGAGATATATCACAGAAATTTATCAGATGAGCAATACAATAAGGAGTTTCGGATTTCAAGTGCAATCAATTTAATCTATTCCATTTTTAATACAAAGCCAACCCAATATACTACTTGCATTTCATGAGCGAGCATAAAATTCTATTGAGTGAATTTTCAAGTAAAATAAATGTGGGGCAGCTTCAACATCTTTATATGGTAATTTCTAGAATAATTACTTAGATGTATTACAAGCAAAGATGCTTTCGTTGGGAGTATTCAACTAGTAACCAACTTTCTAATTAGCATAATAACTTCTTAACAACTTCTACATACAAATTGAAATTGAGTTTACAAAAATTATAAAATAAACGTGGTTTGATTCAATCACTTTTTGATGCTGACCAAGAATTTACAATATACTCTACGGGTGGCATTTGCATACATTACAACACACAAATACATACATACATAAACTACTATATACTACAATTCGTTGTCTTTAAAATGTCCACATATCCACGCGGACGTACAATTGAAAGTGCCAATTTAAGGGCTAAAACACCACCAGCCGAAGAGTCGATGTCAGAATGACGTCATTCAGTCATGAAGGCTCTAAGTGAAGGGTTCAATGTACCTTGCGAGCCTGCTCTTTATGGCCAAACTAACAAAATTGGCAACTAAACTGAATTGCGGAGAAATTTGCAGGGAAATAAACAAATTATAAAATGAAAGATAAAACAAAAATAAATACAAGACAGCCATAAATGGAGCGTGATTGGTTAATTGCGTTTTGTAGTTGGCAGCTAGTAATTGTTTAAACAATTTCAGGCCAAAACAAAAACAGCAACAATAACCACAGAGCCACAACACCACACACAGGTGTAGAAAAATGAATCAGCGCAACGGTTAATTGCATGAAAGGTATGTACAGGGTTGCCACACAGCGCATGGCAAACAGCTGGCAACTCCATAATTCTAATTGGAATACACACATATATAACAAGATAATACATAAATACATTTATATATAAATAAACGACAATTATATTTTCTTAGACATTGTATAAATCATTCTTTACACAGAGAAAAGAATAATTGTTAAAAGGGGCAGCAAAAGGCAAAAAATGGGAGGCTTTAAATGCTGAAACGCAGACAGAAAAACATACACACGCACACTCATACATACGCTTAGAACACACACACACACACAGAGAGAGGGGCCCTCTACAAATACGTGTCACAGTCAGAGCAAAAGCAACACCAGCGAGTGCCAATCGCCGCTAGCAAGCGTAGACAAAGAACCATGTAGTGAGAGAAAACGGAAAAGGGGAGCGCGCAGCTAAATGCGAAGTATGTATACACACATACATACATACAAATTTTTCGCATGTACTTTCTGTGCTTTCACAGTTAAAGGTCCAGTCGGGTAGAGGTCTTCCGGTTCCTATTCAGATTTCTTTTCGTGTGAATAAGTCCCCAACTTACCCATGAGATCAGATGCCAGCGCCTCCTTTTGATCCACCGGCACTTTGGCAATTTTTCCACCCTTGTAAACGTAACTGCCCTCAATCGACTTGAACTCCAGATAACGGGTGACGCCCGTGTGTATCAGGAGCTTCACCAGTTGGCCATTGGCCATTAGAAACTTGGGTATTAAGTCCACGTTCCAGTCGCGGCCACGCCCAAATTTCTCGCCAGGCGGCTCCAAACCAAACCGTTGGAAGAGCTCCTCCAGCGGTGTAATGGAGGCCGACTCGCCGCCATAGTATTTGTTGCGATCAATATGCAGCACTTTCTTCCCCGAAACGGAGAGCATGCCGCTTAAAATGCACTCCTTGAGGCCAGTGCCGAGAACTATCGCATCGTATTCCTCATTCATGTTAGCGTTTTTCTTTTTTTTTTTCTTTTGATTAGTAGTTAGATGCAGCAGCAGCAACTCTTCTTAAAATTGAAAGGTTTTCACTTTGCGACGTTGTCGACGTTTTTACACTTTTCGTTCAATACGGATTTTCTCTACTCGCTTGAAAATGCCAACAACTCGAATTACCTTTGACGGATTTCAGTATTTCTTTTAGCTGGTCCTACTGCATGAAACAGCTGCTAACTTAACATAACGTGCGTCTCGCTGATTTGCGAAGCGATGCGTTGCGAGAGCTCAGGAAAGTTTTGAACAAGCTTTCGGTCTTAACGTTCATTCTTCAGTTGGTGCGTTAGTTAAAACAACGCGCTTAACTATCTATTAAAAACAAAAACAATAAAAATTCCAAAAAAAAAAAACCTAATTTTATATTGTTTACAAACAAGACATAGTGTATAGAAATTTTGAGTGGAATTTGTTGCATTAAAATGGCATACTCCGTTTAGAAAAAGTTGAGATACAAATCATATTAATGACTAAACGAACCTAAATTAATATGAAAATTGATAATTTAAATTGTAATATTTAAACTGAAAAACTTATGTTAATATTTATCGCTGCGAGTATCGATATTTACGACCATTGTATCGATGACTTGAACGAAAGTACATCGATAATCGTAGTTTTGGTCAGTCAAAAAAAAAACATTGGACGGGACGGACGCGTTTGTTGTTATTTTTTAGTTCTTACATTTCCGTCGTCGTTTGTTGTTTTCTTGAGTTGCCGAAGATATAAATAATTTTCAACGAATAAATTACACGTTGCAATGTAAATGATTATGAGTTTTAATCAAAAGCTATAATGAAAATATCAAACTACTATTTGTCTGAGTGTGTGAGTTTGAATGTATGTGTGAAGCGTGTTTCGCGTTGTGTGTGAAAAAGTGAAAATGAAATTTGGGCCAAAATTGTATTTAAATTCTTAGCACCAACAACAGCGATCGAGTTAGTTAAGAAATAAATGTACATACATACGTGTTATATGAGCCAGCCAAAGAAAAAATAAAAAGTGAGCGGGTTTTTCGCGCTGTGTTGCGTGTTATTTGTTGTTTGTTGTGCGACGAAAGTATTGAGAGGCGCAAGACCATAATTAAATTTATTAATTGAAAAAATTGTTTCTAATGAAATTTGACGCCAATTTCAAGGAATTAACGTCGTCGGCACTTCACTCTTCATGTCTCACGTTATGTTGCATTGGCTCTAGCTGTTGCATTTTATCTTCTTCTTCTTCTTATTCGTGTTGCTGTTGTTGACCTCGGCTATGATTTGTTGTTGCTATGCTCAAAATTTTGTCTCATTTTCCTAATAAAAATAGCAAATATATATGTATATTTAAATAATTCGCGTGTGATTCTACAAAAAGAAATATAAATAAGTAAATAAAATATATATATTTATAAATATATCCACAAAATCAATTCAAAAGTGACTTAAAGAATATCATATCAAACATTTTCCAAGAAGATTCATATATTTTTCATTGGGTAAGTTTGGAAAGAGAAAAATATATGAAAACAAGTTTTTTTACATTTGCTAAATTAAACATATTTTTATTGCACTGTACGCTGAAGGCAGCACCGCAAAAAGCGACTTACAAAACGAGTTAGTTGCTTAGAACCAGTTCCACAGTCACAGCCGAGGCTCAGCCTCTGCAGCTTCTCTCGAGCTGCCATTCGCCATTTCTGGCCTACGCGAACTCTGTTTTATGTTCACGGCCTCATCTACGGTGTTACTTTGTTGTTTGTTTACCTCATCAACAAGAAGTCGATAAAAAAAAAACCAAACTGAAATTTCTACTTCCTCTTATACGTAAAAGAGTGCATTTCCCTATAGCGAAAGGAACTAGTTCCCCATAGATTTGCCAGAATCAATATGCCCATTTGTATCTGTCAGTCATCTGAGGATAACACGCTACAAAATTTGGTATTCATTTAATAAACTTCCAATTAAGTTTGCAATGTGTTCGAAATGAGAATTGGATTCTTCTATTGGTATTATGGGGTCAGCTTTGTGATCCCATGGAACAATGAGCGTGTCCTGTCTACAGTTGCGTGACACGGCACACAAATCGCTTGGCACGATACTTTTTGTCTTTGAGCAAATGTCAATTTCTTAGAGAAAGGCAAGGCTGTTCGCTTCGAAACAAGAAATTCCCCGAAAAAATAATTGCTAAGTAATAAAAATCGACATTAGACAGCTTTTACTTTGTGTAATGGAATTTATATCCAGCTGGATATGAGACTAAATATTTTAAGATGCGAATTAATCCGGAATTATTTAATAAATGGTGGCAAAGTAATGAGAATCGCCATTAAACGACCTTTATATAATGGAATTTTTATATACATACATATTATATCAACTAAATGTTTTCAGATACGAATTAATTCTTATTTATTCACATTGGCGTACCATTGGCTCCAACGAGCTCCATTTCAATGGACTGCAATGGCAAATAATCTGAGTGAATTAAGAATGAAGATAAACGAATAGAATTTAGTTTTGTTTACGCAGACGTAATCAGTGCTCTCTTAGCGCTCTTCCACTGCAGAAGCACGTTTGCAGTTCATTTCACATTCCAAATGGGTTTTTTATTTCTTCAGACTGTCCATCTGCACCAGTGTTGCCAGCCTTATATCAGAAAAGAAGCTATTTTTAATGGGAAAGAATGTGAGAAGGTTAAAGAAAATGAATGCTGGAGCCACCACATATAAATGTTGGCAAAATATAAAGGCGAAAAATATCATATATATTTACTAAAAAAAAAAAAAAAAAAAAAAAAAAAAAATAAATAAATAAATAAAAAAAAAAAATGGCTTTCCCGCTTGCCGCAATTGGTCATATAAAAAAGCCAGATTTGACGGGAATAAAATGAATTGAGCAATGCTGATCTCAACATTAAGAAGAGTCGCTCTCATTCTCTCTTTTTTGCATTTGTTGTTCTTTCCATCTTTGGGTATGCAATCTACTTGACGTTATCGCATTCACATTCTCCCGCTCTCTCGATCTCTTTTACGCTCACTGTACGCGTGGCCCCGGTAACTGTAAACGTGGCGCTGCCAATTGACTCCAATTGCCGCTGCAGCAGCAGCACACGACAGCCGCCGATATACAAACACGCACACACATACGTACATACATATATATGTGTATATATGTACATGTATAAGTAAAGATATGTTAGAAGCGATACACAGCTTGCCGTCAATTTTAAGTTCGTATTTGCTTAGCAGATAAATGCCAAAATAAGCAAATACAAATTGAAAGCAGCATTTAATTTATTTGCATTTTTTTCTGTGTGCTAATTTTGGCGCGCTTCTAGCTCCATAGCCCGAACGTAATATTTACCCGTGTGTTTACTGAAATGTTGGTGGTTTACAATGCAGAACTAAAAGATAGACACTAACTTATAAACTTGGAAATAAGTAGCTCATAATAAAATGTTTATCAAGAGCCTCAAGTAGTGTACGAATAAAATTCTTTTAAAATACATACATCTATTAGAAAAACTAGATGAATAAGAAGAGATAAGACTGCATAATCATTCAGTTAATGAATAATTATGGATTATAAAGTATTTAAATATATAGGGCAATCTTCAGTTTTATATTAAATGATTAATCATCATAACATAATTCATTCAAATAAAATATATCTTAAATTTCCATTTAGTAATTTACCTTCTTATTTCATTTTTTTTGTCGCATTATCATTAACTAGACTACAGTTTTATATTACTTACATGTTTTTAGAATTAATAAGTTTTTTCTGTTCCAAATCCTGAGATCTTTAACTTCACATTATTATCCAATACAAAGTTAATTAAATGCTCCATACCCAAACAATTATGTGTTTAAGGTACACTTGGTATTTAATTTAGTATGTATTGAAGTCTGATAACCTACCTGGAACGCGTGATATGCGGCTGACATTTCACGCGAATTCCCTTATCTAAAATGATTTCGTATTTGTGCGTGTTATTGTACTTATAGCTGGCGTCATAAACCCTGAACTTACGCTTTTATTGAAATATTACGCTAAATAAATTATTCAACTGATAGTTTGGAATGATCTGATAGGTAGCCGACTACTAATCTAGTCCATATTTACCCATCAATACAAACTGTATTAGCCTAGTTCTCAATCATTTGACAGGAGTTAGTTATTAATGAGTATGGTTAATCTAAGATTCGACTGTTTTACTCGTTCACTTCAGTGAAAGGAGTATATTGGTTTTGTAAAATATCATTTACTCTGTAGAACTAAAAACTATTTCGCTAGAGACTAAAAATTCAGAATATGTACTCGTACCTTGGAATGTGTGAAGACTTTCTTGACCCGCCCTTCAGCGGCATGGTGAATTAGAAAATACTATATCTGGTGTAAAATTATTATTTAAAATTATAATACAGGCTTGCCATCGTGTAGGCAACCCAAGCTGAATATACGGCTAATTTGATGCGTTGCAAATCAATAATTTGTATCTTTTAGAGTTATTGAATCTCAGACGCTTTTCATTGACCCAAACATTTTTAATTAATCATATTTGTTAATGTTAACAATACGCAAAAATTAAAATACAAAAAAATAGAACCTCTCTTAAGATTGACAACGAATATACTATTATAAAATATTGTTTTCATTTCTAATAATGACGTGGCGAATTGGGAAAAATTTGTATCTTCTACAGGTTTACAGCTAGAAAGAATTCCTAAAAGTCTAATAAAAACTGTATCTTCATGCATTTTAGACTATAATCTTAATTAACTATAAATGATTTGTCTGTTTTTGTTTTTTCAACGTGAACGACTCCCGACCGTTATAAATAGTTTGAAGCTTGAAACAGGGACTAGAATCGTTTGAAATAGCTAAGATCATCGTAGGTATTGACATATATAAATAATAATTCCATAAATTAAATTCATATGCACTTTACCCAAAGGTTATTTAAAAGTAGCTTAAATGAAGCATTCACAAACTATTAAACAAAGCCCTGGTTTCAATAATTTTTGAAACACAAGTCAAGCTAGATAGAATGATCAAAGTTATTATTATACGCTGCATTTGATATAAACAATATTGTCATATTACAAACAGGTTTCTACTTGACTTTTGACATTTTAAATAATAATGTACTAAATCGTGTTTACCTGAATTTAGTAAAATATGAAAATAAAGAGGCCTAGAGTAATTGCATTTAATAGTCATTAAGTTAGTTTTTGATTCGATTTTGTGTATACAAAAAATGTATAACCAGATTGCATGATGCCCATATATAAATGAAAATATTTATAAATAGCTAATATATATATATATATATATATATATATATATATATATATACACGCAGAATTTTTATATAATATATATATAGTATATATTTATATTTATATGTATTTTATACTTTGTATATACATACTGAATACTGGCATTATTTTACATAGTATATATATCACATGAATATATCAGCTTAATGAGCAGCGAAATAATTGCTGATGACCGCCCACTTTGCTGATAAGTTGAAAGTGTCGAAAAGTCAACTTTTAAAACTTTTGCCGCTAGCTTATATAAAACGTATATATAGAGTATATTAATGTACATATAGAAAGACCACTCACATCCGTTTTTTTTTTTCGTTAAATATATCTCGTTCAAGTATCCGGTTTATTTTTTGCCAAACAAGATTAATTGCGGCAGCTGAATCGCAAGATTTGCTTTTAAAAGCTTTACTTGTAGTTTTCCTAACGGATCTCTGTTTTAGCATACTTTTTGCAATCGACTTAACTTAATCTCGCTTTTATCGAAACGGCTTCAGCTTAAAATCCGTTAGATTTATTTAAATTGACTTTGCTTTATATACAAAAGGTCACAGTCTGCGTTAAAAGAAATGAAGCATCAAAAAGGTTTCTCAATTAATCAGCGTTGAAGGCGCTCTTGGCAGATTCTTTTGAAAACTTGAATAAAAACAAGAGTGATAATTCCGACGGTGTTCGACTCAAAGATATCCGAAATCTTGCGTAGAGCTGTTGCTGCCAATCATTCACATTTAAAATTTGTAAATATGGACAGACATGTAGACAGTTTTCTATATAAATATTTATATCTAAATACAATATATAAATCGTTACAAGAGAAAATGTTGCAACAATTTATAGAACTAAACAACTCTTTGAGACTTGAGACTCAAGCATTGTTATTATCATCATAGTTGTCATTGATTGATTAATAGTTATAGTTTGTATTTCATTATATACAAACTAAACTTAAATGCAAGATTATATTTAACAAACGTTTATCCATAGGTCGACTGAACTAATACAAGTTCAATTTCTTCTACCATCATAAAGCATGTTAATTACCATAGTCGAGGAATAATTGAAGCCGGATTTAAGACTTATTGGCAATGAATCGAATTAAAATAATTGAATAATTTTCTGAATTAATTAGTTGTCCCAAATTGCACTTTGGCTCTCTCCTACTCTCCGCCCGGTAAGGTAAATTCGCCCATAATCTCACGCAGTGGCCAGTGACAGTCCACTCAGCGTCTATTGACTGATTGACTCCCGCCTCCAAAGCCGCTCATATCAACCGTTATTTATTAGTCGTGCAACTTTTGTGTGCGCGTTTCGTTGTTTTGCCTGCCTCTATCGAGGGGGTTCTCACGCGCCCATCGAGCAATTATTCTCGTGCGACACCTCGCAGAATGACTCCATTGTATGTTTGTGTGTGTGTTGGTGTCTAGGTGGCAATTCTGTATTCATTATTTTGCTATCGACAATTAATGGAATAAGCTATACATATATATGTAATGTACATATATATGTGTATAGCCAGCATTAATTTGTCACAGCTGACAGTTAGGGTACATTTTTATTTATATTTTAATAATTTTTAAATTTATAATTCAATATTAAGTATATAGATTATTTCGCCTTATCGTACATTAACATACTTTCTTATTTTCTGTGATTTTAAATTTCTTACATAAATTAGCAATAGGCATTGAATTTATTGAATGGGAAATTACTATTCTATAAGAATAAAATTTATAAATATTTAAATTTAACAAAGATGTTTAACGCATAGAGCACATTCAAATTATATATCAATTTTATATATACCATATATACTCACAAATGTATATATCCTGTAAGCCTTAGCTATATAAGGTTCGTCCTAAAGACTTGAAAAATATTTTATATATATGAAAATATATTATAAATAAAATAATTCTAGCTAGCGTTATTTATTTTCCATTTTTACAATGCAAATTGAAGTCATATACTGAATGCTTCTTTATACATACTAACATATGTACTATATATCGCCAATAGAGCAGCCCTAAAGTAATATTTATATAGATATCATATAAACCTATCTACAATCGTTTATAGCCAATGTTTTCTGTTGTTTTTTTATGCATTATGCCCACCCTATCTGACTACTATATAATGAATGGTGTTTATTTAAAATGTGAGTAATAAAGAGTTATGAAGCGATTTACTATAAACACGTTCTGGTTCATACTCTACGCTCCTATCTGAATCATTTCTTATGGGGGTAACAGAAATAAATATATATAAACAATTGTTGATGTGAAAATGAATCGCTTGACCGGTTAATGGCACAGCTGGCATAGCTCAAGTGCATTAACTGATAAATATAATAGAAACTCAAACCCAAGAGGCATTAAAATGTGTATAGAGAGAGAGAGAGAGAGAGATAGAGAAAAAAACAAACAAACAAACAAATTAATTGCAACATTAAAAACAACAAAAATAAAATATATTTTTAACGTAGCTAATTATGTTCTTATTTTCTGGCAATTTATTTTCAACTTTACATACGGAAGACTTGAAAATTATTTAGCAGATTTTGTGGCTTACCTTCAGGTATATTTATACATATATGCATATACATATATCTATTTTGTAATAAACTTTAATTGGAGCAGACAGCCAGAGGCAATTAGAACAGCTGTTCTAGCATATGTTTCATTTATGCAATATGCCCTCTCCATAGCAATATCTAAATTTAATTTGGATTTCAAAGTAGCTTTTAGAGTAAATAAAGAAAATATCAAAAATACAATTTACAATGTTACATAAGATGGATGGTAAATGTAATTAAAAATTGTGAACCTATATATGATTTAATATACATGACAAATTATTATATATATTTTTAGGTAATATTAAGTCCACAATATTACGCTTGTTCATCTAATTGACGAGGATCACTCTTATATAGCCCAGAAAAGTCCTCTGTAGTTGTAATAGCAGTCAACTAGTATTAGTTTCTACTAATACTATATTTCTATATATACACTTTTAGTTAGTATTTGCTATAATACTGCTAGTGTGTACTATATTTAGAATAAGTAAAAGTCTAGGTAGCAGTCTTATTACAATTAGTAAAATTACGCTCAGTACAAATAATAGGATTAGTTTTCGTAATAGATCTATTAGTGTCTTTAGTAGTGGTAGTAATAGCTATTAGCTATTAGTTAGTAATTCACAAAAAAACATCGTATGTATTTTAACCATTTATATATCTTATACCGCACCACTTTAAAGAAAATACTTATTGCAAATATATCTTATATATATATGTATGAAATCCAACGATAAACACGCCTACCTTAATGTGAGCCAACTTTTCGTCGTAAATTCTCTTATATCTGGTCGCACCCGCGCTTTAGTTAATTAGTTTGAATCGTTTTAATCACTTTGTGGCCTGACTTGAAAGTATTTGCCTCATTTCGACAGATAAATCGAGTTCGAATCGTTTCGTAAGTTGCTTCTGCTCGCGATTTGTTCCTTTTGAGGGTACTGAAGCGCTATTTTTAGCTGGCATATTGAATACAGAGCACGCAACGTCCATGCGAAACAAACTGCAAAAGATAAACAATGCCAAGCTCTATAAAATGTGAAAACAATATTTTTGTTTATCACTAGATCAGATGGAACAGCAATTGCTAGGGCATACAAATAATACACATGCACCGCTGTAAAACTCAACGTATTCTTATTAAATGGTAAATAATTGATTTCCAGAGAACCATAAAATATATATTGCTATATATCTTTTATTGCCTCTTAAATTGGCACTTGAGCGTAGAAGTTGCGCACCTACAAAATCAAGAAAATATACAATATACTGTATATAGTATTATACTCGTATATAGGTATGTATTTAGTATACATGATTTTCAGTTATACGCTCCAATGCGTAGGTCATTTGTTAACCGATTAACCTTGAATCGCTGACAATTATAATATAATCTATACATTAATTATAATTCCTACATATACGGAATGATGAAAAATACATTTATCTAACATCGCGAAATTTACTACTATTCAGATCATTCTTTTATGATACGCTTCTGAAATTGGAATAGGTTCCATAATTATCTTTCATATCATTAAAGAACTTATCTTGATTTACTTGATTCGAGATTATAAATGGTTCTTTAATTGTTGATCCACATAATTCATGATTATTGATAATATACTTTTGAAATATTCGACACTTGTCCCTTTGTGTTTGCTGTATCTTATCGTACGTTCACTCTATTTTCAATAATTACGGCAAATTATAAAATATAAAAATATATAGATAAATCTTATCTAAAGGTTATTATATTGATCAGCGATCAATCAATCGATCGAAACCGAATATTTGTGGAAATAATTGCCAGAAATAAAAAGAAATTTACTTCATAAGTGGAAAAATTGAACCAATTTAGCTGCCTTTGACAGTTGTTTTACTTATTGATGAATTGTCAAGTTGTTCTTTGAGCTCCCGCAACACGAAAAAATCCTACGTAAGCTCCACGCCATCGCCATAAAGAAGTTGGCAATGTCAAAACATTTCTGTCCAGCTGCAGTTTTGCCATACAAATAATGATGGGAACAAAATGGGTTACATTATGTGTGTAATCTCTTGCTCTCTTAGGGCTATTAATATATTCTCTCTCTTAAAAATTGAATTGATATCGTTACGCCTCTCAGTATTCACAAATAAGTGACTTAAATTTTTGCAATGTGTTGTCAATAAACTTTTGTCACCATTGCATATAAGAAGACAAAGGCGAAGAAACAATTGTTGTTAATTAAGCAAACAAATTAATTGTTTAACAAAAACGTAAAGTAATTGACCTGTGTGCGATCAGGGTGTAGATACAAACATTTCTTATATATATTAAGATCTTTCCGTGTATATAATGCCAAAGTTCGAATCTGAATTTCAAAATACATTTTGCAAGTGTGTATACAAAAAGCCGAAAACGTGAGGAAAAATAAATCCAATTGGAATTTAGATTTTCGTGTCGACACGCGGCATTTGTTCGGGAGATCTGTGTGTGTGCGTATATCTTTTGTTTTTCCTGATTTTTTCCTAAACAGTAGCGGAATTATTTTATCACTCTATAAAATTCAAATGAGAAAAGTTGAAGAATCAATCAAGTTAAACCTGAAAATACCCTGTAAACAGTAACAATACATGAATATACCCATTCGAAATTTATTTTATATGTAGTTCAACTCATACTAAATATACGAAGTATATAATATATTATTCAGACTAGGGTCAGACAGTTCTCTCTATTTGAGTCTCGCATGAATTTGCATACCCACAAGTAATGAGTATACCGATTGCTAATAGGAAGAACTTTTGGAAATGTATATCGTTTTGGAAACATTTTGGATACACAATAATAAATATTATAAATTGCCCGACGAATTGAGACGCAATTTCTGTTTTTCCTAGTGGAATTCCTTAAGCTATTTATAATTCGCAATTTCCACTTTGCAAACAACGCCCAATAAGGCCATATTCGGCTGTACGCTAATCCTTAAAAGGTGGTTAAGTAGATGAAAATATCTGTCGAGTAATGGATTATATACTATTAAATATGATATCAAACGAATATGTATATAGACAGACAGATTGACAATGTGGATGGACTGATTGCATCAATATTTCATGGAAATGGAAGGATACAATCTCAACTCATGCTCCCATTTCTTTTAAATAAAGATATGTATACAATTAAATATATTAGGTGAATTAGATATTTTTATAAAATATACATGTGAATATATATCTATTGAAAAAGTTCTTTATAATCGTAATTTACATGGGAAGTTAAATATTTTTTATGCATACCTCAGGCGCAAGCTCTTAAGACATTCGCATACAACTCGTACATTGTACCATTTATTAAACTTATTTTTCATGGGCGTGGGAACTTGCAAAATTCATTGTGTAACTGTTTTTATTAAAAGTAAATTTTTTAAGAATTTGAGAATGTTTTTAATATTAGTGTAAAAATTATGTAAATTTTAATTCAATTGAATAAAAGACCTACTCATTTGCTAAGATGAAGTTCACACGCAACATGAACTCTGTCTTTGGTATAAAACGCAACTATTTATATATCTATATATATATATATAATATATACCCATTAATAATGCCTCTCCACGCTGCATGGCCTCGCTTTACTCTTTGACCTTGTCAGCTGTTTAGTTTTATACATATATATATATATATATTTTTTTTTTTATTGTGTGTGCGCAGTTTGTTCGTTTTCGTGATATTTTACGCTTTGTGGAAGCTTATCGGAAGCTCGGAATCAAGGGCACGCTTTGCAGCACAGCAGACATCTGTGCGAGAGAGAGTGGGAGTGGCTGGGAGGTCGGTCGGTCGGTCGAGCGTACTGGTTGGGTTCGACAAACCTTTAAGTGCAATTAGCAGCACTTGTAATCTTATCGCTGACATAAGAATCTGTTAATTATTTTAGTCTAACTAATGATTCCTGCTCTTTTCGTCCATTTTCAGCAGTTGGTCATGGCGGCCGCGGCAGACGATGGGCATGGCACTGCTATGAGGTGCTAATTGGACTGTTCCCGCTCAACTCAACGCTAAACAAAACACAAAAAAAAAAAAAAAAAAAAAACCAGAAAAGTCTCTTGAATTATCGCACAGCAAGCTGAACCTCATGGTGTTGACTCTCGAAGATGCCGTCAGCAAACACCGAAGACTTGCGCCGAAAGTTTCTAGTTGTGCAGCAGCAGCGCTCCGCGCCGCCCAACCTGGTCACCGAGAATCTGGCCCAGGCTCAGGCGCAATTCCAGCAGCAGCAGCAGCTCACACTGATGACGACTGCACCGACCACGGCGATGGCGCTGGCGACGACCAGCGGGGAGCCGGAGCGAACCTATGTCTTTCCGGGCACACATCAGGTGGGCAATACAGCTGCTACGGGCATGCCGGGTGGGCCGGGTATTCCGGGCGTGGCCATCATCTCCAGTCATCCGACGACCACGCTTAACCCGGGCGGGCCCTCGCGAGGGGGTCATGCGCGTTCTGTTAGCCATGGCGGCGGCGCTATTACCGCTGTCGGCGCTGGCGGTCGACCCATCAAATCGGCCATGAAAGGCCACCAACGTGCCTTTTCCCAGGGTCAAATAACGGACTCGCCGCCGGGAAGTGCCGCGCCAGCGGGGCGTGGTCACAGTCGGGTGGGCTCGAAAACAGACTTTATTCTGCCACCCGGCCACAAGGACGAGCCGGTCAGGGAGCGTGAATTTGGACCGTCGGCGCCCAGTTCGGCGACAGGCGGACGCGGTCATTCGCGTCAGGCGTCCCGCTCCGAATCGATATACACGCTGCGTCGCACTGAGGCGCCGCCCTGGTGGAAACGCTTCACCCTGTGCAACTACAACACCAACGACAAGTTTGAGGAGCGCTGCTATCGCATGGTAGTGCCCAATCACACGGTGCCGCCGAAGACGCCCAAGCGGGAGCATCCCAATGGCCACTTCGTGGGCAACAAAATACGCACAACCAAATACACGCTGCTCTCTTTCATACCCAAAAATCTGCTGGAACAGTTCCATCGTGTTGCCAATCTGTATTTCATTTTCATCGTTCTACTCAACTGGGTGCCCGCCATCAATGCCTTTGGCAAGGAGGTGGCCATGATTCCGGTGATCTTCGTGCTGGGCGTCACGGCAGTCAAGGATCTGTTCGAGGATCGGCGTCGACGAGCGTCTGATAAGCGCATAAATAATACGACTTGTCGGGTCTATGATGGGTAAGTGCTATCTTTAAAATACAAATAGATTCTTAACTATATATTATTATATTAATATATATATATTCTTTAAATATAATGATGCAATTTAGTAATCAAGCGTCTACTGAGCTTAACTAAAGTTCAGATTTATTTGCAATGCATCTAAAAATTTTTGTATATAACTGTGGTACAATTTCTTATATACCCTCAAAAATGTCAAACAGAAAAAATTTGAAATAGATAGATAGATAGAAATAGAACTTTAATTTCAATTGATTAACCAATACATCTGCTTTATATTGTTCTTTTGCCCCTATACATTTCAACGTCTTTAATTGGTTCCTTATCTCTGCCTTTCAATATGATTGAAATATATAACGTCATCTTTCGTTTTGTTTATCTTATGTCATTTAGTAGCCTTAATATTTGCTTCGAGCTGCGCTGAATTTTAACATTCAATTCGCTAAACTATTTCTCTTTTGGTTGTGCAGAGGCAGCATAATGAAGTATACGCTTAATTATGCTATAGCAATATGCTTCTCCTTTACCAGAGAAAAATGTTACTAAAAATCAGTTAAATGTGTGGGATATAAAAAACTAACAATAGATTTACGATTCATATACATATGCATAAATCTAGTTCGTGGCCTGGCCAACGATAATCTCAATTTTTGATTATTCAGATAATCTCAATTTTTGATTATTCATCTTAAGCAAAGGCTGAAATTCCGTTTTTGTAGTCGTATTACCTATTCTTCTATTATGACCTCTATTTGGCTAGAATTGTTTGACGTCTTCTACAGATATAACTTTAAAACAATATATATTGAAATAATATAGCTGCCTAACAGTTAAGTTTCAATTCACATAACATTCAGAAGCTTATTCTATCAGAGCTGAACATTTTTATATTTTATCTAAATTTTACCTCGGAAAGCATAATAACTAGAAATACCAAATTTAAGATATACAGATAGTAAACATATTCTAAATATTGTATTTGGTAATATATCTATTTGTATATTCTCGACTTGACCACTCTTACACTTCCATTCGATCTTTAGTCTTTATGGAGATAAGGATGCAAAATAATATTTGTATTTTTCATCATATTTGCGTTGAAGGGCTGAAATCAAAAACTTTTTTAAAATGATTATCATGCTTAAGAGCTGTGGCAAATTCTTTTGTACATGTATTAACTTTCCCTTGCCACAAATCTAAGTCAAAGAGAACAAGCAAAAAATTTAAAGCACAAACTTGGCTTGAATAAATGTTTCTCAGGTGCTCGACAGCAATCTGAATTCAGTTAAACTGATGAATCTGGCCCATGCTCTGGCTTAAACAAAACTTTGGCCACTGATTGCGTATGCAAAGGCAGCGATATGTTCGCACAGATTATTTTTAAATGCAATCTAGAAATCGATAAACAGACATAAAGCGTAAAGCCATAACGACGACAACAACAGTAGCAACAACAGCAACAACAAGCTAACAAAGTTGATAAACTTTCCCTCAAAGTTACTTCAAGTGAGCGTGTCTGTGTGTGAGTGTGTGCGTGTGTATGTGTGTGCGTCTGTCATGTCTGCGGTTCGGCTGTGTCCCACATTCGGAGTGTCGCCGACGCTCGCCGCTGCTCACCGCAGCGCAATTCGCCGCAAGAGTTCCGTTTATTTATTTGCCTTGCACGCGTCAACTTTCCAAGCAACAACGAAGTGAGAATTTAGTTAGTTGCACTGCAAACACAGCTGCTGCTGCTTAGCCTCTGGCCTCTTCCCTTGCCCGCCTGGTGGCTGCCCAGGCGCAGCCTTTGCTGCTGACTAATTACAGTTAGCTTCCAGTTTGATTTGATTGCAATGAAATCCTGTTGTAGCCGTTGCTATAGCTCTAAAAGTTATGCTCATTGTGCTCCATTTACAATCATTGCAAAAGAGAATATTGGTTTTGCGATATTTATTAATACTATATAAAATATATATTTCCATTAAATTTGTTGTAGTTAAACCTCACTTTGAATAATAGTTTAACATTCACTACTCTTTTTCCTAATTTGTTCAATCTAGCAATTTCAATTTCCCCACTTCTCTTAACAGCGTATTGCACAGTCGGCTACACTCGACACATATAGCTTTTGCTTGTTGCTATTGTTTTCTGCTCGGCTGATCAATGAACTTAGTAATTGTTGCTGCCCATTAAATTTGCATTTTCCCGTTTTGCTTTGCACAATTTGTCATTAGCCTTACTGCTAGTATGCCCTGACCCAAAGCTATTTTGTTCGAGTCATGAATAATGTCTGCGGTATATCTTAACGTACACATGTCTGTATTGTTGGAAGTATTGTTTTCTGAATGCCTTTTCTTAATATATTTGACTTGTACAAATTGGATGGATTACATCGAGATATATATCAAATCATAAAGTGTTTGATCAACGAGCATCTATGCTTATATGTTAGATTCCATAAATAGTGTTACTGATATTCTCATACATATATAGCATAATAATGTCTCTAAAGATAATAATCTACTTGAATGAATTGAAATGGCTTCTTAGCGTATTGAATGGTAAATCTTAAGTATGTTTTCAAATGTAACTAGTTCACATATAAGTGCAAAGAGTGTGAAAATCTTAAGTTGTCTTGCTGAAGAGCTTAAGTACATGAGTAAAACTTAGAATTGCAACGAACTCGTTTATAAGACATTATACTTATTATTTTCTTCGAGTCAAGGTATTCGAGTAGGGTATTTGTACTACTTGACAAAATGCGAAGGGCATATACGTTTGTGAAATATTTTTGTTACTTTAGCTTATGTCGCGCGTATTACATTTAGAAGTCTGAGTAGTAGAACAAGTATTTGGCGCTATAAAACCTTATTTAGCTACGTCCATTAAAAGCGTGAAATTAAAAAAAAAAAAAAAAAAAAAAAAAAAAAAAAACATCCGTATACTTTATAATTAAACTTGCAGCAGCTTAAAGTACATTACTCCTGAGCTCTTGCCCAGAATGAACAAAACTGATCATATTACTCTGTGAGCTTATCAAACACACATAAAATAATTAAATCTTACTCACTTATGTATAGAGCTCAGATCGTCCAAGTTTTTCAGCTACTCTATAAAATAATCTAAAAATAGTATAAGTATAATTTTTTTCTGGTGCATATATACCTGCATTGTCCAGTCACTTACACCCGACTGTAAGATTCTTTCAGTGTTATTCATGGCTTTCAAAGCCAATGGGTCTCCGGGTACGGTACGGTTTTAACTTGTGGCTTCCACGCATCAACAGTTACATGCAAATCAGAGCCATTCATGCGCCTTGGCATACCAAATGTGGACGCTGAGTGGTAAAAGCAACAGGTAGCTGGCCCAATGCAAACGCCCACCCGCCCGAGGGCTATATGACCAGTGGCCAATGGTAAATGGCTAACGACCAACGGTCAATGGCCAATGTCCAGCAATGGCCCTGATCATCTCAGGGTCTTCGAATTTCGCGCTTGCCCTGAAAAATGCTATCGAATTCGTGACCATGTGCAATATTTGATAAATTGAAATGAGTCACTGGCATAAGTCTTGGGGTCGTATTTGAGCTCTCAGCTGAGATTACTTGGCAATTTCGCAAATTTTTCGATTTGTGGCAATGGAAGTCCTAAAGATTAATTTGTATGTTGTTTATTCAGTGGCAAGCGTGAGGATTGTGCTCCAAACACACCTACTAAAACCAATTCTCAAGTCTGCCAAATCGCATTGAATGTGATAATTGAAATATTTGGATCAAACTACAAACGAATGTCTGAGAAGCTCGGGTAACAAAAGGCGAAAAATGTTAACACGATTTTTAGAACACTTTTACAGCACATTGAACCTACGTGAACCAAATACGAATTTAAACCTGTTCTGCTTCTGTTCTTTATTTGAATATTGAGTTGTGCCTTTTACAATATACAAAAATAGGTTTATCCAAAGTTTATTGGCTTTTAGGTTTTCTATAAAGTTATTCTGATTATTTCGGATAAAGTTTTGATTTGTTTTGATTAAAATAAACTACTAAATCTATTCACAGCTCAATTGCTCGTGAGCGTTTAAACTTTTTGCTCACTCAGAGATGGCCCATTCCATTCGTTTACAAATTTATAGAACATTTGGAAAACTAATCACATGAAATCATTCCAAATGGAATATTTTGTATCAATAACTTTTCCTTATGACTGATTGAACTAGATCATGACTCAAACATTAACAATTAGCGGGATTCGTATATACGTCATGTGAATGCGAGATAAATTAATTTTTTAAATTCCAAAAATTATTCTTCGCTGAATGTTGAACCCGCAAAAACCGATCCCAAAATTAACAGATCTAAAAAAAATTCACTTTAATTAAGAGAACAAAGTGATATTATTAGAAATTATTTCCTTAAAATTCCTTAAAATATATATATATAGTATACGTCGCCTCTAATTAAAACTAATTAAGAACACACTTTTTGCTTTAAAATAAACAGACTTTAATCAATTTGCTCTGTTCTTGACTTGAATGCTAACTTTTATTGCCAGGCTAGACGAGCACATGACTGGCTCCTGAAAGCTGTGAAAAAGACAATAAATCACAACATTCGCATCGTAACAGTGCAATAAAAAACTTGTGGCAAGACTGTTGCATTTACGTCACATCAGAAAATTCCATTTTATATGTGGGGTTTCTTCCATGTCGCAGTGCTTGGGCGTATCAGCAATGATTTTCTCAATCAATTGCGAATAACACATTCCATTCACAATTACTCAAGCTGGAAGTGAAAAAAAGAAATAAAATATTATAAATGTAGAACTTGAAGATGGTATTGCTACAGACTTGTGTATGAAATTGCATAGATATAAGGTATAATATACATATATGTAGATAAAATGCAATAAAGCGATATTTGAACTAATAATAAATGTTGCTTTAATAATGCAATACAATGCAATACAATATCAGGTTAATTACGACTATTAACAATTTAGGGATTTTCCAAAAATATTTGTTTCCTGTTTCATTTGAACATTGTGTATAGAAATTGATTGAAAATCAATAAAACACTTGTTTTTTGTTTGAATGAATTATAAGAGATTATATAAAAAGCAAAGGTTAAGATAAGATAAAATATAAAATTAAGCGATTCCTATTAATAAATATTGTTTGTCAACAATGCAATATCAGGTTAATTAGAAAATCTAATAAATTTCTAGAATTTCTTGTTCTTTCATCGTGACACTGAATGTGTTATAAACACCTGTCGATAGACGCAACGGTCTATAAAGTGTATATGTATAGAGTATAGATCACGATCAGCCTAGTCGAACTACTCATGTCCGTCAGTCTGTTTATATTAATAAGAACGATCTATAAAAGTATAAGTATAGTTTTGGAAGCATGAGAGCTAGGAAAAAAACAAAATTATTAACAAGTATAGATCAAGCTCTCTAGATAATAGATAACATTTTTCTTAGCGCACATTATGTGAATTCTAGAACTTTGAGTCTTCAAATTAAGTGTTTTAATTAATCTAAAGTCCACTCGAAATTTCGAGCTCTGTCATATTTAGTAGACTGCCCCAAATTCGGAATAACACCTTCATACCGAGAAACTTTACGTGAATTCTAAAGAGTTTGAACCCTTGCAAATGTTTGAAAAGCAAAGTACATTTGTAAGTAACGTCAAGTTTAGTTCAAGTAATTATTATCTTTCTAACGAGCTAATAAGCATGCTAATCATGGACCTTACGCAGTTGTTTCTGATAACTTATTTAAGTGATAATTCAGCGTTGTGACTATGCCAGCTGCCAGCAATCCCAGAGTTTGCCGATGCCAAGTGTGTACTTTCACCGGAATGGCATTAATATTCTAAAGCCGAGTCGTAGGGTGACAATACGCGGCATTTAAATGCTTCGATTGACGAATAGCACACACGACGAGTTCAAGGCAATCTCAAGAGTTTTTTTGTGGGCGAGGGACCTTGATTGGCATTTGGTATTTGCATAGAAAATATGATTGCATATCGAGTAGAACTATTTATAAATATATAAACAGTTTCGCTCAAATTGAGTCATATGGCAACAGACTATGTTAATATCCTACATATCATATATCTTCATATTTCCCATCTATGCAAATATTTTGATTGGCATTTGGTATTTGCATAGAAAATATGATTGCATATCGAGTAGAACTTTATATATATATATACAGTGGGTAACATTAATATTCGGTTTTTTGTTTTTTCAACTTCAAACGCAAATAAAACATAAACTATTTATTAAAATAAAAAAGTGTAAATGGTAAGTTTTAGATTGAAAAATTACCTTTTCAGAGAGGTATACATACAGGTATTATATTTAACATAACTAATAGAAATTATACATAAACAGGAAAAACACCAAATTTGGCGTTACATTAATATTCGGTTTTTTCTTAAACAACTATCAAAATTCGAGTTTTACTGAAAAATTGATCATATAATCACTGATATGGTATCCATTATTTTCTATTATGTCCTTAAGAAATTTTGACACATTGTTAATTTTTTGTTGTTGTGTCCTTGGAGCCGATTTTGGCCCGCTCTTCCTGCAGCCGTGTCTTTTTGGCAGATATTGTTGATATCGGCATTCTTTGAGCTTGGCAGTCCAACTTGATCTACAAATTCTCTATGGAATTGTGATCTGGGGATTGAACTAGTGTTTCCAAGAGGTTTTGGCAATTGCAAAGCAACCAGGACATTACTTTATGGGCTTTATAGTGGGGATCATTGTCCTGTTACAGCTTAAATGTGTCTAAAATACCCATTTTTTCAGTCAACTGCCTAAAATTTTCTTTCAACATGTTTTGAATAGTAATCTCGGGTCGTCATGCCATCTATAAACCCAAATTTCCTGCTCCCTTGGTGGAAATGAAGCCCCAAATTATAGCGAAACCTTTGCCGTGCTTTACGGTTTTCATTAAATATATTTTTTCAGCTTCATATTAACTTTATACCACACCCTGGACTTTCCATAACTTCTAAACAAATTAAATTTGCATTCGTCCAGGAATATTATGTCACCCGACCAGGTCAGGTCCACTTTGGAGTAGTCTGAAGCTAGCAATATCCTTTATTTCCGCATACGGTCAGAAAAGAATGGATTTTTCATAGCAATTAAGCTATTGTACCCATGTGTTTTTTCTGGTACACCAAATGTATCAAGCTGATTCGAGTTTTCTATAATCGGCAATGGGATCAGCTTTTAATTCTGGAGCACTTGGTCAAGGATTGTCTTCTACTTTCCTTACAATCTCGGTATATCCTCGGAGAGTAAGTTTTTTAGGTTGACTAATTTGCTTAATTGAGGCGATCCTTCACTCATTTCTGAAACTTTGGAGGATAATAATAATAAGACTATTATTATTTAGCTTATTTTTCAGAATTCAAGCAATTTCAGCTAAACTTTGCCCTCCAACTGCACCTGGAACTCAAGTTTTCGCTGCTCCAACGATGAAATTGGTCCTTTTTGGCCTATTGTGTATTTCAGCTAAGGAATTCAGTTTTGCGCCAATTTTTTTTGTCAGATAATGTGAGTTATATATTGCTTTTTCGATAAAAACCATTAAATGTGCCATTTGTGGCTTTTCAGAGTTGCCGTGGTACATTGTTTTACAACTTTGCTAAAAAACCGAATATTAATGTTACGCCAAATTTGGTGTTTTTCCTGTTTATGTATAATTTCTATTAGTCATGTTAAATATAATTCCTTTATGTATACCTCTCTGAAAAGGTAATTTTTCAATCTAAAACCTACCATTTACGCTTTTTTATTTTAATAAATAGTTTATGTTTTATTTGCGTTTGAAGTTGAAAAAACAAAAAACCGAATATTAATGTTACCCACTGTATATATATATGTATATACAGTTTCTCACAAATTGAGCCATATTCCCTGCGTTAGCCATGGCAACAGACGATGTTAATATCCTCCATATCTCATAGCTAGAGGAGATTGGCAAAAGGCCTGTCTGCTCTGGGCAAGTCATACCGGTTTGTACCGAAGCCGAGCGATTGACATTGAAAACGTTTCAGAAACTGAAAAACGGGTTTTTCCCAAACCGGTTGACAATCAACTTTAGCGGCGACTGCTGCAGCTGATGCCGATGCCGATGCCGATGTCTAGTAAGAATCGCTAGCGGGCAGCTTCAGATCATAAGTTTCATTATTGTTGTTGGTCGCTGTGATGTCAGCGATTCATATTCTGATCTCCCAATTGGTGTCAGCTGTGGCAGACCCATATATTCAGTCGTAGACAGTTGTTTAATCGCAATGTGAACAAGCTCAAGCTTATTATACGGCCGGCTTCGTATTTTTGTATACCCTGAATTCATTGAAAATGGGTAAAATGGTAGAGAGTATGATGATTTTGTGCAAATGTATATTACAGGTAGAATCAGGTGGGGTTTACTCTTGAAAACATGTGTATTTTTGATCGTGAGTAACAGCTTAAACGGCCTAATGAAATTCTTCCGTTTACCTGATTCCGGATCGCGAAAAGTAAAAGAATTAATTACTTGGCATTTGGGTTTTTTTACAAGAAGTTTGTGTTGAATGGCATAAATTGATTTGATTGCATGCTTCAGGTATTTTAGTTCATAAGATAGAATCACTCAAAAACGTCCACCCGCCCGAGTGAACGTCAAAATTTCGGAAACTACACAAGCTTGGGAGTTAAAATGTTGATGAAGTTGAATGCAGACATCTAGCCAGGCGTACAGCCTAACGCACCTCCGAGCTACGGAAGAAGAGTATCACTTTTTTTTTTTGCAGGGTTCAGGGTATCTCGTAGTCGAGCGGTGCCGACTAGACCTTCTTCCTTGTTTTTAGCAAGCAAGTCTTATTTCTTCTGAAATTGTAAAAACTCAGCAGAAAGTTGCATTCTATTGAATGAAAAATGAAATTAAGTTTAGAAGAAACCAACTGGAGTGTTCTATTTGGGAATTCCGAACTGGCAAACAGCCTTAAATGGTCAGAGCTCCAATAATTCAACGTTTATTTTATAGGCGTAACTATATTAGCTTAATTATTGAAAAACTATCGTTCTGGTTGGACTTCCTTGATTAGATATTTTGAGCACAATAATGACATTAATATGTGTATATTTTGTTTTGTTTTTGGTTGTTCCCCCATGGTAATCGAAGTGTTATATATTCCAATCAATTCCAGGTAAATTACATACGATATTATCTAGAATTCAAGTGCACATATTCAGCGTGGAGAGTGTTGACACGTTGTTAAGCTCGTTGCCATAGGTTGATAACATGTTTGCTTTATTGTCGAAACTTAACGCTTTGGACAGTTTGCAATTGAGTGCTGGAAACACCTGCACTAATATTTGCCCTTAGACGCGTCAGCTCACGGAATGAGCATTTAGAAAAGACCTCCGTAGATAACATGTGCATTATATAATATTGCAAACTCTGACATCTGTTATTTATTTCCCACTCTCTTCATATAAATGTGCGCAAGAGTATGTACATAATAAAATACATATGCAAATTTCAATGGTCCATCTTGTTCACAGCTTAAATGACACTAATTGTTGATTTCGACCACTGATTGAACTTAAATGAACAAAGAATGTGATTGTTATAGAAGTGTATTTGCATACGATGTGCTCAGAGTTTGTGTATATACATACATATATACATATGTACATATATTTGATCAGCCTTTGAAAGGGCTTAGGTCTTGATCATTTGAGTATTTCCTGGAATTTTGCAACCGATTTGAACACATCCGAGTTTGATGATGTTTATATTCAGTTTTAAAAGTTTGAAATTATGCAGCTGTGAGGTAGTTTGAAAATTGCATTATTACTTGTTCAATTTGTTCAACAGATATGACCTTTCGGCTTGCTTCATAAAATAAAAAACTTATCGCGAAATTACAATAGTTCAGAGAGTGCAAATTGATGTCAATTTTTATAGATAACATCTAAAGTACGACACTGACTTACATACGAGTAATTACCAGTTAAAAGACTTTAATAGCAAATCACATACTATACTATATGCAATTACATGTCCAAGTGCCCTTTCAAGTTGACATATGTAGCTGCAGAATTAGGTCTGGGTCATGGCGCTCTAATAACCCATAAGAGGCCATAAGGCATTGGAAATTATTCCCCCAGAGAAAAAATACAATCAACAATGAATGACGGAAAGACCTTGCCATCCAGCTCCTGCCAATGCTAGACCCTGGCTTTGTTGTGGTAATCACACATAAGTTACACTTTCCGACTACGGAACATTCCGTTGCTTGTCCGAACGCAAGCACAAACAAAAATCACTTGTTAAGAGACTGTGTTATTAATTATTAATCGAGCGTTTCGAAAGGCCCAGCAATTGTCTCCACATGTGAACGCCTCTGCTTCCCTCTATCTTAGTCTCTGCCCCTGTCTCTATCTTGGCCACATTGCGTGCGGCGGTCTAATTACTTGGCAAAATAGTCTTTTCCTTTGTCGAACGCTCTGAACTTAAGAGGGCGGTATATAGATATGACGACGAATTGGGTCTAACGTTAGTTTGTGCTCCAGCGATTCGAATCGAATCGAACCGCCCAACGCCTGTCGCTGAGCAATGGGCAAGTGTTTTAATGGCATTTACATGATTGATTCGTGTGCGGTCGCTTTTAGCCCAGTTAATGACGGGGAAACATTGTAAAGCGAAATGCGTGAGTTTAAATATGGGTAAACTTTTAAAATCGTTTATAAAAATTACTCTGGCTTACTTCTGTTATAATACTTTTAGTTGTTCTCGATCCAAGAGAAATGTTCTTTCACTTGTTTTTAATGCGTGTTCGACTCATGCAATAGACAAATCATGGTGTAGGATTATTGTTCATCAAATTGGCAATTCCCAACAGGTTCAGCGTAGGATGTAAAAAGAGTGCAAGAGAGAGGGAAAGTGAAAGGGAAAGGGAAAAGAAAAGAAATACATAGAAAGAAATGAAGATGAGCTGAAAAGGGAGAGATAGACCGATAGAGAGAAATAGAAAAGGAAGGAAATAGAATGAGTATGAAGGAGCTTATGAAAATCCAAAAATCTGATAATTATTCATAATTTATACGGACTACCTAACAAAGTAAAATGCACATTCAAAATATATATTGCAATATTTCGATATCCGTATGTACATATGTTGAAATATATAAATATGAGTGAGTCAGATTCCGACAGAACTCTATCAAGAGATTAAAAAGTAAAGCTGTTTAAATAAAATATTGTCATTTAGCCCTCGATATGACGAGTTCATGCATCGATGTGGTAAACGATCACAAATAAGTCATTGAGGTATATAAAATATATTTTGCGCTTTTATTTTTTTTTCTTGTCATTTCTTTATTTATGATTATTTTCCTCTTTAAAACAATTCCCAAAAGTCTAAAATTAAAATATATTTTTCTATGGGTACAATAACAGTATGATTGATAATTCAGTAATAAATTCTTTGCAAAGATTAGATTTCATGGAGTTATTCAAAGTAAATAATCATGATTATTATTATTGGGTAAAATTATATTTTCTATAGCTGGAAACCTTGAACTGCATTTGCTTGACCTAACTCTATAAGCATGAGCAAATAAGTTGACGTTTTAATTGTGACTGTGTAAATATTTATATCATTGTTGAATAGATTAAACTAATTAGAATTTAGCTAACTGACGACTACTTACTGTGCATATTCTATAAACTAAATAAATGTCTACCCACATTTCGGAGTGTCAGCTGGCCTACCCTATGGGCTGTTTATAACATCTAGTGGGACCTGGTCGGGGTGGCTTTTGGTATTTGCGCGATGTGGAAGCTATTAAATGATTTAATATTTATTTCGGCGTGCGTCGTAGTTGAAATTCAGGACAATTTTTGGAGTAAATATGTACAAGACCTAGTCTAGCCAAAGAGTTTAGCCTAGGGGAATGTAAGCAAGAGCCAATCGCCCCCAAAGGAGCCCAGCCAGAACATACTTATGGTGTGCTCATTCTCAGTGCATGGGTATTTCCTTTTTTATTGACCCGTGGGCTATGAGGCATGCGCGTGTGCTCAGTCGTGACCACGTCAAATGAACTTTAAGTAAACTGCCTGCGTACAGGACGTCCTCACAGCTCGTCACAATAACAATAACAATAACAACTCTAAGCCGCCCCCCCCACATGACCCATTTTGGACGGCATATATGTAGATAGATTTATATTCACCATGTACATGCACATTTCTATGTTGGGCTCACGCTGAAGCTTATCCGTCATACAATCTGTCTTTCCTTAGTGCGCTTAGGCTGCAAAGAAAATATATTTATTTATTATATACATGCGCATTGGAGAAAATCTATAGTTAAGACTAAATTCCTATAAAGCAAGCTTGAAAATTGTCAAAACTTTTTTAGTAATTGTTTATTATTAGATGTATGTATTATATTGTTGATTTCTTTTGCTGAAACGTAGAATTAATATTCAGTTATGGCTTAATATTTGCATTGTGTGAATAAGAAATACATTTTTCTATATACTAGAAGCATATAATATATTCGCTTTCTGTATATTAATTACCGAAACCTACAAACTTAATTCGTGATGAATGGCCTTCAAGTTGTGCTAGAAAAACCAAATTGATTTCTGTGTAATAAATGAGACAAGTTTTGAGAGTAAAAGCAGATACACTAGTGGTACATATGGTATTTGTAAATATATATAATTTTTCATGTCACAAATTTACAGGCAGAAGGCATTATAATAATCGATAATTAATCAAATGCATAAATAAATTGTTATAAGATATATATATATATTCAAAATAAATCAAATAGTTAAGTAAATAAATAATTGAATGCAATCAAATCAAGACTTGCATTAGATTTGTAAGATCAACATTTAAAGTTGTATTTATAAAAGCGGAAATTTTGCTCTTTATGCACGCTCACCCTGTACTTGCTTTCCGTATGCTCGCTCACCCTGTGCTCGCGCGCTTTATGCTCACTTACTCTGTGTGCGTGGTAGTGATGTAAAAAATCATCGATGCATCGAGCATCGATGTTTTTTTTTACTGATTTTTCCGATGTTTTTCGATGTTTTCGCTGATACCGATGTTGAGCGATGCATCGATATTTTGTAAAACATCAATGGTTTAATTTCATAATAACATAACATTGCCATTTTGTGATCGGTGAACAGCAAACTTTGAAATTTTAGTAATCCTTCGGCATGTGCCAACGCACCTATGAAAATTAAAGCCTTATTTGAACCAATGAAGTCATACCACAGACTACCGTGAGCTCCATATCTTTTTGGGACCACCATTATGAGCTTGCTCAAAGTCATAATCCGAATGTGGACATGGATTTAGAAATAAGTGCTTATCTTCGAATGCAGTTGACCGTACTCGAAAGCGACCCTTTATGTATTTGGGATTTGTATGATAATATCGCTATGAAAGCAGTTTAAAAAACATTAAATATTCGTTTTCTTGTCAAACGGAAATGTTTTAAAACATCGGTCACACATCGATGCATCGAATTTTCAATCCGATGTATCAACCCAACATCGATGTTTGATTTTGAACACATAGATGGACATCGACATCGATGTTTTTATTCAAATTTACATCACTAGTGCGTGGTCCTTATGCTCGCTCTCGCTGTACTTGATTATCTTATACTCGCACTCTCTATGCTTGCACTTGCTCTATACTCGCTCTCTTTATGCTCGCTCATTGGTGATCATACTGAATAAAGGCATACTTAAATTAGAGGTCAAGGCGGTCGGACGTGGTTATGATATTTATGATTCCAAATATTAGAAGAAGTAAAAGTCAATTTGATTTCGCAGCTCAAT
Organism: Drosophila koepferae; assembly: GCA_030914345.1. Lineage (NCBI taxonomy): Eukaryota > Metazoa > Arthropoda > Insecta > Diptera > Drosophilidae > Drosophila > Drosophila koepferae. The sequence continues at coordinate 1,902,156 of JAUESR010000198.1, read as the reverse complement.
GATTGACTATTAAACTGAACAGAAGTCATCCCTGAATTTCAAGGTATATACATGTTTAGTTGTACAGTAATATAAGATGATTATATAGAAAATAGAAGTCTGATAGCATGAGCAAAGTGTTCGTCTAATCGTCTATTTATTAGATTATCATTTATACAGTCAAACACAGTCGACAGGGTCTTTGTGAAAATTCCCGGCCTTTGAATTAAACATATTATTTTCGGTGAATTATCACCAAGTCCCAGCAAACTTTACTTTATTTGACTGGCCTGATCATCATCTGTACAAATTGCAGTGAATTTGTGTGCCAACTCTTCCAGTTAATGCCAACACTGTTCGCCTTAATGGCGATTCTATAAACTCCATTCAGATTGCTATGAATTGTGAAATCAATTAGTCTAATCAGATCTAGATTAGAAATTTAATTTGCTTACTTGTGATGACATTCATTGTACCACCAGCCAGACCCAAACAAATTTGCGCAGTTCCGAAGAGGATCATTATCGTGATCTTGGTCATGTGTTGAGAATGGCATATTGAGGTAGTAATCCATTGCATTACCTGCATTGCCAGAATATTCACCCAATGATTTGAGTTTAAAATGTTCCTCTAGTCCGCCAATTCTGAAGTTACTATATCTCGCATATTGAACTTCATTTCGATAACTCCGTAGATATATATACAATTCGTGTTGCTGGAAGTTTGTCAATATATATAGCCTGTCGAGTCCAATGAAAAATTCCTTATTCAATTTGCCAAAGCCCTTTCGATATTCTTCCATATTCCTGTAGAAGCGCTCGGAACCATCTTGGTGACGCTGAATAACTATCCAACCGGGACTAACCAGAGTCGAATCACACGACACGTAGAAAGACTTCGAGCCGGGCACCTGAATTTCCAATCCATCTGTCTGTTTCCCGATGCAGCTGGTGGGCAGATCTGGTTTGGTTTCCGTATTCTTTTCAATCTCTTTAGTTTCCGTATTCTTTTCAATCTCTTTAGCTTTGGACGCATCAGTAGCTTTTTCAGATTTCTTTTTAGATATTTCAGAATCTTTAATTTTCAATGTCGTGTTAAGTTGATCTTCTATTTTTTGTAATTTATTCACCAGCGCCTGGTTGGCGGTCAACATTTGCTCTTGAGTCAAGCAATATTTTTGATTCGACTTGCTTAATGCAAGTTGACTCTCCAAAGATGCAATATTTTCTTCGAGTTTCTGAATCGTAGCAGTTAATTCGTTGAATTTATTCTCTTTCGAGCGAACGGAGGAGGCATATTGCAGCAGAGGCTTTACTATCTTATAACAATAGATTCCGCATTCCGCGTCCTTGATCCTTGAATTAACGGATTCCTGAAATATTTCAGTTGCAAATAGTATAAGTTTTCATTATAATTCTTATCGAGCACAGTTTTCTGATTGGTAAACTTACTTCACTTATTACTCCTGGCAGGCACAATAATAAAATTAGCAAAAGCTTACGAAAAATATACATTTCAAAAATATATATTAATACGATTTGCATCCAGCTCGCTCAGCAAGCATAATGAAACTGAATAACATTGAAATGCGTATTAATCAAATCGGATCCATGTTGTGTCTTATCTAGACGTGGCTTAGGTCAGGCAGCTGCAATTAATTACTCAAATATCAGTACAATAATATATTGAAGAAATTTTCTGGTATTTTTTATTTTTCTATACTTTTTTAAATAAATTCTTGAACGCGTTTCGATGCTAGGGCAATGTACTTGAATTAAATATATACCTTATGTGGTAATGATAATAATTGATCAAGTTTTTGCATAGTAACTCCTTTTGTAGCTACAGCTGCTATTCTTATTGCAATGTTAAATTACTTTTACTTTTGAAGAACGAAAAGCGACAGTCTGGTTTTAGCAATTAGCACTAAAAATTCTATGATATTTTCGAATTAGTTTTCGGTCAACGGCAACAGCTGTTTGGTTTGTCCATTTACTGAAAAAGTCAGTTCTTAAATAAATGACAGCTGCAAAAAATTAATACTATTATTTTTACAGAAATTTTGAATCATAAAAAAAAAAGTAAAAAGTAAAAAACAAACATTATATATGTATTCAATACATTTTCGAATTCTTTTGATGTATTAAGTTAAATCATTACGAAGAAAGAAAATTCTTTTTTTTTTCCTTATTCTAACATTCAAAAGCTTAAACATTTTAAAAGTATAGAAAGCAGAAAATATAACAGAAAATGAGTAACCTTCATACTCTTGTGGGTAACCTTCATACATGTGAAATCAGATAAAAAACCAAAAACTGAACCAAGATCTGAGACCACATTTCGTATATTTTAAATTGCTGTAAATATATATATATATATATATATGTACTTATGAGTAAATGTCAATGATTGTTCAGCGTTGCTCAACATTTAAATGCACACATGAATCTCAAATATATTAATAGTTGTTTTGCTTTAAGGAAACATATTTGAAAATAGGCATATCAATAGCAATTGTGTGTGCTTATAGCCATAGATTATTTAATTATTGATTCCAATAAATTTAATTGTAATATGTTCAACAGATACTAACAGCTTTAATAGATAGCTGCGCTTGCAACAATATCAAGCTGTACTGATTTGATTGATTTTAACACAATCGAAAAGTACAGTTAAGGTTGTAAGACATATTCGATTCAGTTTGGGAATTGAATATAGGCCTGGAATCAAAGCATTGCGTGCCACATTTGCTTTAAGTAAATAGTTCAGCTTTTGGCTGTGCTCATTGGCGAGGTAAATAAACATAAATTTTTGATTTGGCTAAAAACGCCCAATAAATCGAGTCAGCTACCACTGGGGGCAACCGAACTTCTCCCCCCAGAGCTCATTAAAGATTCAACGTTTATCCACTTTGGCGCCGTTGGCAGTAATCGTGCGTCGCCTCCAGGCCAATTAGATGACATGCAATATGCACCGAAACTTTGGCTAATAGAGGTATATATTCAGGCGCTATGCTGAGGCGCGTCTCTCTGGAATTTGTTGTCGGTTTTCGGGGCTTTAATCGATTTGACTTTTATAAACAGTTTGTCACGTTCTTTAATGGCACGACTCAAACAATTGTTACCTCAAGCGACCCAAATTTAAAGTGAAAGTAAAACGCTCATCCGAAGTGCGAAAATGGAAGCTTGAGTCATTGGCATAAATAAAAACTCAGCTAAAGCGAAAGTTATTCTTTGCTAGCCTTGCCTTGCCACTCCCAGCTCTCGAGATGTCTTAGGTAGATCAATAGTAGATAAAAATTTATAAAAAGTAATTTCCGTTTCTACTCATGCAGATAGTTAATATATCTATGAGTTTATATTTATAATTCATAATTTGTTGATTTTTGTTTTATCTTCATAGACAACTGCCGAATACGTAAATAAATATTTTAAATAAAACTTTTTTTTAACAAAATCAGAACAAATATTACAAATTTAATATTTCAATGGTTCTAGAGTTCCTCTATAGATGGCCTACAAAAAGAGTTACGTAGTAACAGTAGTAAACTCTTTTTAATGATTATATCCAGCTAGAAACTTAAAATTTAACGATTTTAAAGAGTCTCTTGGCCATATATTTCCACTTTAGTTTTCAAAGAATAATATTCATTTTAAATTTGTAAATTTTTGCTATTCGCCACGTTCTTTGAAAACGCAGACACACATTCTCAAGCAGACATTCTTGCTCAGAGTTAGATAAGGAATATCACCCACTCAGGTAAGCGCGAATAGACACGCTCTTGCATTCTCGTCAAGTTAAAATGGTTTTGCTTTTCCTTTGATATTTCCAATAGCTAAAGTAAATAGAGATTGCTTCATTCATGACGTGTGAATATATTATTATTCGCATTTCGCAATCGCTTAACTGTCAATCGATCAGCACTAAATTAATAAATAAAGCTAATATGAAGTGGGCGCGTTCCGCTTAACAAAGACGTGGCAATCGAATATCTTATCGGGTAGGTCCAAGATAATGTACAGAAGGCAATCTAACTGGCAAAAGATAATGCATTGAAATGGAGCTAATGTAACCTAACCTAATTTGTGGAACGGAAGAACGTCGCCTCCGGTTACTGCCAATTAGAGAATTGAAGTTAGAAGTCATCCGACTAGACAACAACAACATTAACATTATTCACCTACAATGCGACCTACAGAACCAACGAGCTAACTTGCGTTCCACAAAGACAACAAACTGAAATTTGCAGGGTCTGGTAATTATATTTGTATAGGCAGCAAAAGCAGGCAGAGCTGGAGTTTGTTGTTGTTGCTGTTGTAGTTATTGTTATTATTGTCATTGTCATTGTTATTGTTGATGTGGCCAGAGTGGCAGTGGTAAATTGCTTTAGAATGCGCAATCTCGCTAATGACCCAATTAAAATGATGGCAAAGGCTTTCACCGGTGCGTGGCAACTCGTGGCGTTGACGTTGATCAAAATTTCAGGCCGGCTGGGTATGTTAGCGCATTAATCTGAAATCAAGTTGTACAAGGACATGACAAACACGAACAATGCCAGGGACTGTCCAGAATTGTGCTGGGAAGCCCTTGACACGCAAACCACGGTATACTACATATGGGAAGAAAAAAACCGCTATAAAAACAACATTTTTCAGTCGCAATCACAATTTGCAAAGTGAACTTGGGCGGAAAGTGAATTGACCCGACACAGTGCGGCTTCTTTCATAAATAGCTAAGTAGATACAATGACCGCATGACGCCATCCATGACTACAAAAAAAAAAAAACAAAAAAAAAAAGAACAAGAAACTGAAAGCTTTTGCCATGATTCAAGGTCGCTAGGTAGCTACGATCCTCACTCCTTGTTAGACAACCTTGAGGTAGAGCAGTTTTCTGCAATTTTCCTGAATGTTTTGCTAGCCTTAATGGGTTTCACCTTGATATTGTGTGTGTGTGTACAAATCTAAGACCAAATCCATTAACCTGTCCCGTTGCCCAACCCATTCGCGTTAGCCAGCTTGGGGCATGCAAATTGTCTTGACAGTTCACAATTGACAGCTTAATTGAAAACTCATCGAGCTAATGGACACAAAATGCGCGTCAATTCAATTCAAATTAAGAAAGCTTTCATTTGACATTTGCGCAAATTCTAAGAATCTGACCCTTAAGCTTACGATATTCGAATAAGCGGAAATTCTTAATAAACTAAACTAACTCATAAAGTTAGTCTAACGCTTTTATTTATTTATTTTTTTTTTTTTTTCAAAATAAAAAAATAACATTATTTATATTTTTTATATATTTCTATGATATTTCAGTGAGACGGAGCGCTACAAGAAAACCAAGTGGCAAGATTTGCGTGTGGGGGATATTGTTCATCTGTCCAACAATGAGACAGTGCCTGCAGATATTTTGCTACTGCGTACCAGCGATCCGCATGGCGTCTGCTACATTGACACATGCGACTTGGATGGGGAAACGAATCTGAAACGCCGTGAGGTATGTACATATCAAAGGGCTTGGGCTGTGCACCTGGTGCATAACTGTGTCACCGTTTGGGGTTACGTGAGAGTGATATGAATTTGTACTCTATTTCGTTTGTGTTCTTTGTGATTTTGCAGGTTGTACGTGGCTTTACGGAAAGGCAGAACATGTTTGTGCCCAGCAAGTTTATAAGCTGCGTAGAGGCGGATGCGCCAACAACAAAGCTGTATAGATTCCATGGGGCCTTAATACATCCAACTGGGGAACGTGTGCCCATATCGACCGAGTGCCTTTTGTTAAGAGAGAGCAGACTGAAGGTTCGTCCGTTCGTTTCACCTGCCAACATATCTCAAATTCTAATCAAATTTTTTCATTTTCAGAATACGGACTACATTGAGGGCATTGTGGTTTATGCTGGACATGAAACAAAGTCCATGCTAAATAATAGTGGCCCAAGGTACAAACGCTCCCAGGTGGAACAGCAAATGAATATTGATGTGATATGGTGAGCATTATTACTTGAATACAATTACAAACAGGACTCCAAATAAATAAATACCAATACCCGAAATACTACTTTCCTTTGGGATTAGCTAAGTTAAACAGGTTTAACAAACCAATCCACATTCAAATTTCGATTAAATAATTTTATTAGTTAGCAGATCTTAAAGATCAATAAATTCAATGTATACAAATAATCAAATTATATTCTTAAATTTTTTGCGAGTGTTGATTACTTCTGTTCTTTCGGTTCCAAAACAAAATTATTAGTCTTTCAACTGGATCTTTCTCTGCAATATCTTAAGATATGCATTTTAATATTCAACAACTAATAACTTTTTATATATAATATATATCCTATGAAAATTATATGAAGCAGTCGATTTCTGATACTTGTTTTAAAATTGAATATCATTTAGAAATATATGTTATTATTGCATTTAAAGCTATATATCAAAAGTTAAATGTGCAGTGTTCTCATTTATGAATAAATACTACATTGCAGTAATAGCTTTCGGAATATCAACTACAAGTTGTTGATCTCACTCTGCATATTTATGATAATTATAAACAGCATTTTGTTTGTATAATGAAATATTTTATTGAATACTCTCAATGGTCTACATGATGGAATTGCACTTTCTTATCAGTAAATGAGGGTTACAGAACTTTGCAAATGATTTATTTATGCGTTGTTTATTTTACTATCAAGGAAAAAATATATGAATCATATTGTGTTATTATCAGCATTCAGTAAAACATGGAAAGAACATAATTTAAATATTTTATTTTTAATAAGTTTCAATATCTTAAATAATGAGCAGAGTATAATGTGTTGTTGAGAATATATTATAACAGATAGAAGAGAAAGAAAACACAAGAAGATATAATAGTTAGTCTTTCGGAAACTATAAATACCAAAGACTTGTAGGATTGGAGACATTTTACAATTTTATTTTGATGCAGCTCGATGTAAAGAGTTGTGTCAGATGCCTTGACTCTAATACACAGTTGGGTAATATACATTATAGCCTCAAGTCAATATATGCAAAATGTGTTTTACCACCGATTCCACATATGAAAAGTACATTTTGATCATTTAATACAAAATAATTATGTGAAATAATTTTCCTTTGTAGGTGTGTGATAATATTGTTGATTCTTTGTGTTGTTGGCGCCATCGGCTGCACAATGTGGCTGCGTTCGTTTGAGAATTTCCCCGTTCCCTATTTGCCGTTCGTTGTGGACGCTGCCTATGAGGGCATGCTGACCTTTTGGACGTATATAATCATATTGCAAGTGATGATACCGCTTTCCCTATACGTGACCATTGAGCTATGCAAGATACTGCAAGTGTATCACATACACAACAACCTCGAGCTGTACGATGCGGACACCAACAGGCAGACGGAATGCCGAGCCATGAACATAACTGAGGAACTAGGCCAGATACAGCACATATTTTCGGATAAGACGGGCACTTTGACCGAGAATAAGATGATCTTTCGTCGTTGTGTGGTGAATGGCAATGACTATAATCATCCGCCGTCGGAGCTAGAGAAACTGTACACCAAGCCAGGTGCGCCGGCTCCCCCGCTCATACCGAATGAGACGCTGCAAGACGATATGCAGAGATTGGCTGGTATGGGCAACGGTGCCTATCTAACGCCCCATGCACAATGTATACAGGAGTTCCTGATTGTCCTGGCAATTTGTAATACAGTCATTGTGAGTGCGGCGCCGCATCGAGATCTCATGAATGCCAGCGGCATCATTGAGATACATCAAAACAACAGCAGTCCAGCCACAGGGCCCACGCCCTCCACTCTGAAGCACTTGCGGCCGCGAGGAAAGTTGGTAACGACGACAACAACGTCGACAACCATCATCAATGGCGTGCCACAGGCCTAGTGCCCTTTTGTCGCCTCCTGTCGGTCCCCTGATCCTTCTTGACTCCCCCGTTCTCTTTCCCTTCTTGTGTTCCCCTCTACAGCTTACTGGTCCCTCTCGCTCCTGTTTTCTAAATTTTTCTCCGTCTGCCATTCACATTGTGCCCTTTATCTAGACCCTCATTGTAATCCGACGAGCTCAGGAGTGACAGTAGACTATCCGTCCCCTGGCACCCCTCTCTCCGATTTCTCATCGGCGCTATCACCTTGGGCTAAGGGTCTTCCCTTTTGTTAGTTTCCGCCCCCCCCCGCGCCCCCCTCCTTTACGCACATGCCAACGCCTGCACTGTTATAGTAGTATGCGGCCCCACCTCTGGTCATACGTGCTTGGGTAGACGCATTTACGGCAGCTGTCCGTCCCACCATTTTCGTTTCTCTTATCATTTCCCCTTCTTCCCTCTCGCTCCTCGTTCCTTTGGTCTGGCGCCCGGCGTTGGGCGTGCCCCCCCCCCCCTTTGCCGTGCGTATGTTCGCGCTCCTTTTCGTCGTTTTCTGGCATTCCCCCGTTGGTGCACTTTGGCCTCTATCTACTCGGAAGACACTCCGCAGCTGAGCCTGCGCTCCCGCGACACACCCCCAAACGGACTAGCTAGGTGCCCGGTGTCGCTAGGCAGTTTCATGACCAGTATGGGGCGCCCCGATTACCGGTTCCCCTGATGCGTCCGCGTGACTTCCGTGTTGTTCTCTTCATAACTTATATCTCTGTGCGTGTTGACGGCTCGACTCGTGCCTCAATTGTTACGCAGTCGCTCAGCTCTGTGCAGCAACTTAGACGGCTACATCACAACAACCAATGGCAGAAATGGGGTGTAGAGACAATGTGACACGATCCGATCTCGACCGTTTCCTAGAATATTGTAGCATGTCTCTTCTGGCCCAGCAGCTTCAGTATCACACGTGTACACTGCGCGCCCCCGGCGCGGTGACCCGAGCAGCCCCTGTGCACGTGCTCAGTAGGCATATCTTCACTTTATGAATTACCCATTCATTCGCAATCTCTTTTACAGCCATATTGCGTGAACAGACGCAGCAGCAGCTGGATCGGTATGCACGGGAGGGTCTTCGCATTCTGGTGATGGCGAAGCGTACTTTGAATGCTGCCGACTATACGGACTGGTGGGCTCGTCATCAGGAGATTGAAATGTCGTTGGAAAATCGTGAGAGACGCTTACGCGAATCATTCGCCAGTCTGGAAAGCAATCTGACGCTGCTGGGTGCCACGGGCATTGAAGATCGCTTACAGGATGGTGTGCCCGAGACAATAGCTTCACTAATCTCGGCGGGCATTTCCGTGTGGGTGCTTACTGGCGATAAGCCAGAGACGGCGATCAACATTGCCTACTCGGCCAAACTCTTCACACAACAAATGGAGCTGATCAAGTGAGTGAATCAAAAACATTTTTGTAATCACAAATTTGATCATTATTTAACCCTGTAGGCTTACCGCTCGATCTCGCGATGCGGCTGAGACGGCCATTAACTTTTATTTGACTGAAATGCGGAATGCAAAGGTGGCCAGTTCCACAGGATATAGTTTGGCTCCGCGCTGCAAGCCCCGCGCTTTGGTGGTAGATGGCAAGACATTGACATTTATTTTGGATCCCAAGTAAGCGCCTGCATAAACTCGAAAAAGTTCCTGGGTTAAGCATTGTTTCCTTACAGGTCAAAGCTGACTCTGCCTTTCTTAAAGCTAGCCAAAGGATGCGCTTCGGTGCTTTGCTGCCGTTCAACGCCATTGCAAAAGGCGTATCTGGTCAAAGTAGTCAAGGAGGAGCTCAATCTGCGCACTCTGGCCATTGGGGATGGAGCCAACGATGTATCAATGATACAAATGGCCGACGTGGGCGTCGGTATCTCTGGCCAGGAAGGCATGCAAGCAGTGATGGCATCTGATTTTACTCTTTCGCGTTTCCGTTACCTGGAACGGCTATTGCTCTCGCATGGTTACTGGTGCTACGATCGCCTGGCACGCATGATTCTCTACTTCTTTTATAAGAATGCGGTAGGCACAACAGACAGATTTAAGATTCATTTCGAATTCTAGTAAATTCGTACTTGGTCTTGCAGGCATTCGTTTTTCTTATATTCTGGTATCAATTATACTGCGGCTTCTCCGGCTCTGTGATGATGGACCAAATGTATCTAATGCTCTACAACTTATTGTTCACATCCCTGCCTCCTCTAGCAATTGGCGTCTACGATAATCGTGTGCCGGAGGAGTTACTACTGAAGAACCCTTATCTCTACAAAAATGTAAGGAGCAAAAGAGCAAAATAATGTTTTGCATTATATATGACCAATGGATTATCTTTTAGGGCCGCTTGGGTCTCGCGTACAGACCTCATGACTTTTGGGTGATTCTGCTGGATGCACTCTACCAATCACTTGTCATTTTCTTTGTCACCCTATGCGCCTATGCGGAAAGTGAAGTGGGAATCTGGGAATTCGGCACAACTATAACGGCGAGCTGTCTGTTTGCAAATTTATTGCACTGCTGCATTGAAATACGTTCCTGGGTAAGCTTTACTTTGCTCTGAAGACATATTTCCAATACAAATTGACATATTTTCTCTTCCTTGTTCAGACGGTGCTGCATGTCCTTTCAATAGCAATTAGTCTGGGTCTATTTTATATCTTCTCCGTTGTTTACAATTCTATGTGTGTCAATTGCTTCGGACTGCCCTCCACTTACTGGGTCATCTTTAAGTGCTTTGCATCTCCGGTGCACTGGCTGGTCATAATGTTGTCCACGGTTGTTGCTGTGCTCCCTCGGTAAATTGCCTGCTTAATTGCTTCCTTTGTATCGTTGCTAATTAAAGTCTGCTTCACTCCAGCCTGGTCTTTCGCACTGTGTGTACCTCGATGTGTCCCGATGACAGCACCAAGGTCATTCTACAAAGCAAGCGCGAGCGCAGCAGAGGTGAGGGTTTGTTAGTAACATGGTCGCGCTCGACGTCAGCCTCATCAATTTATAGGTAAAAGGCACAAATGATATCGCACGGTATTGAAATTGCAAGTTGCATTTGAATGATTTGATTATACTTTAGCAATGCATGCACCATTACGTAAATGCGTTTCATTTATAATTTTTATTATTTTGTGTCCTTTTATTTATATATTGTAGCTCTCTTTTTTTTATATTTTAAGCCAACTTTTATTTCTCTAGTTTAATATAACAATTTCTGTCACTTCGATTTCTTGCAGAATCGCCGATTATGGGTCTAAGAATCAGATTATAAATACGATTACCTGATCCAGTGCCAAACGGCGAAACAATCAGCCGCGACATTCAAGCAAACACAGCAACCGTTCAGAACCTTATAAATATAACAAATGTACTTTTAGTTTTAATATGTGGCCTTTCGACACCGATTAGAATAATTTGTATTTTGTAATTTAATAGACTAGCTCTAACTATTTCGTTTATCGTAGGTACATTTAGTAGCAATTTAACTAGAATATAAATGAGTTCGTTAACTAATCCCCATTAGAGCATAAATAATTAGATATTTTAGTTCGAATTTTTGCCTTACAACTCAACAAAAGTTATATGTATGTCTTCTTCTATTAATATTTATTTGTATATAAGTAGGAAATAAATGTATGTATTTGCCTACGCGTATTTAGTGCACTTAGCCACCTAGCCTAGCGCAATCCTAACACTTGCAACGGAACTCTAATTAAACACAACTGATTACCCTATGGATTTATGTGTAAGCATACAATGCCTTTGGATTAATTAGGTATCGATTACACATACGTATGTACTATACCTATATATATGTATATATTTATATATACATCATATGTATAGAATAGACGAAATCTTTAAATACTGGACAATTCAAACATAACCGAACTGCAATGTTCAATGTTCGTGAAAAGGCTGTGATTCTACACTCATGAGAAATATATCTATACATAAGAGATACCAATTTACAATTTTTAGTTTCATTATGTCAAGTATTACAAACAAAGAGAAAAAAGCAAGAATTTGGTTCTTAGTTTGTTGCATAAACAAACGAATTTTCTATATTTTTTAATTACATAAACGTTTAAGTTAATATAATCATCACCTAGCTGTTCTAAACTATTTACCTTAATTATATGTATATCGTTTTGATAGAGAACACTATAATAACAATTAAAATTGCAATAACATTGTGTGTGTTAAAAAATAAATAAATAAACCTTAGCGGAATATATATACATTGTTAAAAAGCAAATCAAAAAAAAAAAAAAAAAAAAAAAAAAAAACAGAAAACATTTTAACAAAATAAATGTATATTTACTTAAAAACAGATTAATAATTGAGAATTTTTATTGCATAAAAATAATATATTCCTAATGGAGGAATATTGTTGTAAAAAGGTTAAATGTCTATATATTTATAAATCCTAGTATCCTCGATAGTCATAATTAAACATTTTTATATATTTTGTAAAGCAAATCGTTCTGATAACTTTTGTGGCAAGTTAATCTAGTTTTAAATTGATGCGCAAGTTCTTCTAATGTAATTTCATTATTGATATAATTTACATTATATTTAATACCCTTTTGAAATAGGTTGCAATAGTCAGTTTGAAAGATTTTTATTCAAAAATTTAGGCTCATGCTAAAATGCTAGATTATCTTTGTAGACAAGTTTTTGTGTGATCAACTAGATATCAAATATTATATATTTTCATTTATAAAAGATAATTCATATCTCATTATAAATATTTTATACACAATGATTACACACAACGAAGTTTTAAAAAAATGTATAGTAAATTTATTAAATACATAACATACGTATATTTTAAAATAATCTATACTAATATCCCAGAGGATTTTGAACTAGACAAATAGCAAAAGCATCAATGCAATAAATAAACCAGGGAAATTACTAATCGGACTGCTGCGAGTCCTTGTGATCAATGCCAAGATAGGAGTTGGCGAGAAAATCAAACTCCGTACACTTTGTGATTATACGGCCAATGTCGTGAGGTAACAAGGTCATTTCCAGATTGGCCGCCGGAGCTGGCAGCGTCTCGATTGCGTGCGGCTGTTGCTGCTGCAGCAGTTTGGCTGCGACGCTACGGCGGACCAACTTTTCTATGAACATTCGAAGGACGTGTGCCAAGAGCGTGAGAGCAAGAGACTGGGAAACGCCTGGCACGCTTTGCTCTGTATGTAGGACAATGCCAACATCTTTGCACATATCCCGAACCAGCTGCGTGGCAGAATCCAGTTCCTCGGGTGGTGGTAAATACAGCAAATGTTGGTTTAGTTTATTATCGAATGCGTTTGTAGGTCGTCGAGTCTCAGATCCGGATGGCAACAGATTGACCACATCGATTGCCTCCTCGTCCTCAAATCTGGGATTGCGACATTGCAACCTCGCTAGCCGTTTTGTTAGCCAGCTATCCAAGCTGGATTTCGAGGTGAGGCTGCAAGAGTGCAACAGTTGAGGTTGACGATCCTCTTGCAGCTCTTGCTGCACGCGCTCCGACAATGGCAACGTAGAGGAGATTGGCTTTTGTCTAGTAACGCTAAGCATCTTTAAAGGCGGCGTGTATCCGTGCAAGCGTGCAAATGCCACGATCTCACGCGTACTCCAGAATGATTCCTTTCCGCTGGTGTGCAGATACTGTAGGCGTAGATGCTGTCGCATGCAACGTAACAGTGTGCGTCCGCGCATGAATTCAAAAAACCGCTGACGCAATGCGGGTTGAGCTTGGAATGCAGTCAATGTATGAGTACCAAAGGCATGCTCACTGCAACTGCCGTTGCCGTTGCCCAATGCGGTTGCCAAAGGGAGTCGTCGAAGCAAAAACTCCACAGCGCTTCGCATGCTCTGAAAGGGAATGCTGCCAAAGAGCTGTTCGAGCGTCAGGCGTTGGCTTAGTGTTGCCGGCGCTGTGGGCACCTCATTACTGCTCATGTTTGCATAGCCATGATCGTTTTGGATGCACTGCAGGAGATGCCATCGCTTGGATAATTGTTGATTTGGCTGCTTGAGCAAGCTGAGTTGCGGCTTCAGCAGCGACTGCTGCTTAGCTGCCTGTTTCAGCTTCGATTGCAGTGGATCAATAATATAGAGTTTGCCTTCCTTTTGGAAGACTACGTTTTTAAATTGCGATGTGGAATTTACTTTGCGCAGCGGTGAAACAATTGCGGATGGCTTTTTACTGTTTCCATTCATCGTCGGAGGAGTTGCGGACAGAGTGGGGCTCGTAGCAGGAGCAGCATCAATGGAATCACGGGGGAGTGAGGCTCTATTCGGAACTTCGGGTGCGGGCATTTGTTTCTTTTTCGGGCTACTTAACTTTAAATCCTCCGAAACAAGCACCGTCGGTTCGATATGCTCAATATCGTCGCTCAGGTCGATCTTGTTCAAGCAAGCAAAGAGATTATCATCCAGCTCCTCTTTATTCTGCGTTATTGAAATGGTGCGCGGTTTGGAATTATTATCGGGTGAGAGAAGTGCATTTGTAGCAGTTGCTGTCGTTGATAGCTCTTTTTTGATAGGGCTTGGAGATGGTGTAATGGGAACTATGGCGGGTACATCAGCACGTAGCCACACCTCCACAGTTGTCTCGCTGCCCAAGGTGTGCAGGCCGCACATGGTTTTGTCCAGCACAATGTTGTGGATTAGCTGGACGGGCTTCTGCTGCAGATGCTCTTGGAAATAGAGCTGAATGCGCATGGGGAACTCGCCCCAGCCACGACGTGTCAGCTGAAAGGGTGGCGCGTGGACGTCCACAATATCGTTGGGCCGGTACGAGTGATGTAATTGGAAGCGTACCTATGAAAACAAATGTTAGATAATGGGCAGAGGATGAGAAAAACATTTATGTCTCACCTTTTTGATGTACGCCTCCAGCGGTTGGGGTAGATTTTTTCCCTGGACGTAGACAAGCCATTTGTATGCAAGAGATTGACCATTTCGAGCATCTACGTCCGTGCCGCCCAGATACTTGGAGGTGTTGCCCACCACAAAGTGGAATTTGTTCTTGTTGCTCAAGCGCGAGGCACTTAGCGCTGACACTGAGGTATTCTCTAGTTCAGTTTGATTTAGATATGCCTGCTTGCTTGTGCATGGATGCTCCTCTTGACTGGCCTCCTTCTTGTGCTCCCGTGTGTGATCCGTGACAATGCCCTGTTGGCGAATCTTTTGCTGTCGTCTACGTTCCGCCCGACGATTGGCCGGATTACGCAGGCGAATCGTCTGCTTGGCCAACGTTGCAGCTGTGCGCTCTGGCAGATTTAGCTGCAGAGGAGCTGGCCGCTTGCCAACGATTTTCTTGATTGCCGGATGCAGTGGCAATTGGGCTCCTTTTCGTTCAGGTCCATCGCCAAATAAAGTGTCGCTAGACCGCACCTTAGCCACATCTGCAGCTGTCAATGGCACCTGTTGCTTCTTGTAGTACTCGCTAACTACATGATATCGCAGCTTGTCCAGCAGCTGGCGTGCTTGATTCAATCGTGCATCAATCTCGTTCAGCTGCTGTTCCTTTGCGCTCAATTCCCTTTGGAATTCTGCGCGCACGATTTCCTCAAAACGCTTGAGTTTCGCCACGCTGTCAACATTAAAGGTAATTTGAGGCATATTGATTGTTTCGGCCCGCCGATTCTCGTTATCGTCATCCTGTTCTTGCTCAACCTTAATTCTTTTCTTTTCTTTGCCCGCATTGTTAGTTGGCGGGTTCTCGTATCCGAAACTATAATCGGGATCATGGTATTCGCTATGCCTTCGTTTCTTTGGCGTTGTCGTCGATTTCTTCGGCGACGCCGTCAAATTCTCCATGTGCGTGTGGACGCTACTGTTGAGATTGCACACCCTGAGGCTTTATATCACCTGGGCTCAAAATAAAATAGCTGTAAGATATTTGTATACTGTGTTTTGCACATTTATGCTGTTATTGGCACTAAATGACCAAACTTAATAAATAAACGCGCAAAATGTTTGTGTTGTGGCTGTCATTGTTGATACTATTGCGATACATCGATATTTCGATATACTTATTCGATATTCACCACTCTCGCTTCACACGCTTTTTTATACAACACTGGCTGGTATCATCTGTGGTTAACGCGGGAAGAACAACAAGACGCATTTATACAGAATATAAACAATATTGATATTCGTGAATTTAACTAAAATATGGTCGAACGCATTGAAGACCTGAATCTGCCAAACGCTGTAATTGCGCGGTTGATTAAAGAAGCCCTTCCCGATGGCTCCAACGTCAGCAAAGAGGCGCGTGCCGCAATCGCGAAAGCCGCTTCTGTTTTCGCAATATTTGTAACATCATCCTCGACGGCATTGGCGCACAAGCAGAACCACAGAACCATCACAGCCAAGGATATTTTGCAAACGTTAAATGAACTAGACTTTGAGAGCTTTGTGCCGTCGCTGACTCAAGATCTGGAGGTATACCGAAAGATGGTTAAAGAAAAAAAGGAAAGCAAAGCCAACAACAAAAAAGACGTTTCAGCCGGAGATGCCGCAGCAAGCAGCAGTGCGGCGGCTGTTGTCGCAGATAATGAAGAAGCCACCTAATATTAGATTGGAGCAGGATATTAAATAGTTTGTCATGTACTGGTTATATACATATGCATATATGAATTAATACTTAGTGATAATTATAGCGAGGTATATTTTTCTTAGACATAGACATAAGATGAATAATAAATTTATAATATAATTGTAAAAGCCATGGATCATAATTATTGGTACTAAAAATTAAGTATATAACCAATTATTTTGAATAAAAAGTAACATGAATTATATGTTCAAAATTGTATATCACAACGAATTAAACTGATTCTGATATTGTGATTAGCTCACGCATAAACGTGCCTACGCGTTGCACAACACTTTTCGGGCAATGGGGACAAATGATACGTGGAAAGATGTGATTTCTGATAATGGATTATGACATAAATTTAGTACAGAAATTCAATTCAAAGCTGAATGTTTTATTTTCTCTGCGTAAATTAAAATTTATTTTTGCATGGTTCACTCCACGTGCACGACCTGTGCACGTGTAATGGAAACATGTTAGACACGAGCACATCTCTAGCAATCGGCATTTATCATAACTTCTAGAGTTTGTGTTGCTGGTTGCTTCATGTAGCAAGGAATTTATTTACTGTATTCAATGGAAGATGGGTGTAACAGGCTTATGGAAGTTGATCGAGCCCTGTGGAAAGCCCGTGCCCGTGGAGACATTGGAGGGAAAAGTGCTGGCCATTGGTTAGAATAATAAACAAAATATAGTGCAATTTTAGCATTGTGAAATTCAATGCGATTATCGCTCCATTGCTTATCTGAATAATTTTATGTGCTTGTAGATATTTCCATTTGGTTGCACCAGGTTGTGAAAGGCTTCCAGGACAGCAAAGGATCTGCATTGAATAATGCGCACCTCTTGGGTCTATTTCATCGGCTCTGTAAATTGCTTTATTACCGCGTGCGGCCAGTTTTCATATTTGATGGCGGCGTTCCACAATTGAAGCGGGATACAATTGTCAGTGATTTATTAGTTGGTTGTATTGCATTTTGATAATATAACCGTTTTCTTTACAGGCGCGTCGCCATCAGCAACGCAACAAGCTGAGCAACGAGGCCGATCGCATTCAAGCACTTTTGCTCCAATCTCTAGCCAAGGAGAAGGTGGTGCAGCAGGCATTGGGTAAAAATGCGGAGCTGCTGCTGAAATCACCTGGCAAGCGAACGGCTGCCGAAAAGGCGAACAAAAACGATGAAGATGATCTTTTCAAATTGCCAGATCTTCCAGCTTCAACAGCTGCGCAGTTAAACAATTCAAACGAAGACCTAGACAATGATGACTATGATGGAGCAACCAGTACATCGGATAGTTCCTTTGATGAGTCAAGTGCTCGGCGTACATATGATGCCAGCTTGCAGGCCATTGATGTACGTAGTCAGCATTTTAAGAACCTGCCCGCTGATGTGCGCCACGAAATACTCACGGACATCAAAGAGACGCGTAAGCAATCTTCGTGGGGCCGCCTACATGAGCTGCCAGCACGAAGCGATGAGTTTTGCTCATTTCAAATGAAACGACTGTTAAAGCGACGTGCTGTACAAGAGAGCCTGGAGGAAGCTCAACAAGAGATGGGCGGCCACACACTGACCTATGCAGAGTTGTCCGAGTTCTTTAGCGAGGAGGGCATAGTCACGCCTACAGCTATTACTGAAAGTACACGTCAAATAAGTTCCGATGAGCACACCAGATTTTTATTGGTTCGTGACCTTAAGAAAAAGGCTATGGCAGCAGAAAAAAATAACGAAATGAGCGCCAAATGTGCGACAATCAAAGAAGAAATCGATGAAAAACCAAGCACCTCAACAAAACCGACAGCCTCAACAAGCGCATCCACTGAAGTGGATGAAAAGAAAGCGGTCGCAAATTGTGACGTTGATTTGGAGTTGGCATTGTCTCTATTTCTGGATGAATCCAAGAAAGTCTATGACGACAAAGACTACGAATATGATCCGGATCAGAACTTGCGTTTGAATCGCGAACAAAGCAAACAGTTACGCCATGCTGCCAAGGGACCAGCTCGCTCCTATATGATTGAATATGGTGGCATGAACGATGACGAAGTGGGCAACATTATGGAAACTACTCAACTGAATGATACTCAAAGCTTAGAGCATTTTTTGCATGACACAAATGCCAATGGAGATATAAAAGAGATGGATATGGCTAATAATTCAATTGAAGAAGCGAAACAACTCGCTTTGGCTATTGAGTTAAGTAAACAAGAGCAAGCTAAAAGCCCAGATAAGGCTGAGCCCATTCAAACCATTGACAGCGACACTGATTCTGACTTGGAAGAAGTTGAGGAAGTAAAGGGAGTGGCTGCAGAAAATAGTCTTGAAATCCGGATTGACGTAAAAGATGAATTAAACAAAGACGATGATCTTTTTGCGGACATATTCGAGGAAGAGTACAAGCAAATTAATACAAAAGATAATGATAATGAAGTCAATTCTAAAAATCTGTCCACTAATGAAGAGATACAGTCGAATGGAACAATAAAAGAAAATGAGACTGAGATAATGGAAACCGAGGACATAAATCAGTCGAATAGAAATGAAACTGAAGCGGGGGAACCCGATGAGAGAGCTGATGAAAAAAAACACGTTGTTTCAGCGGCTGAAGATAGCTCCAAACAACTCTTATTTAGCTCAATACTTTCTGATCTTAAAAAACAATCAGAAGAAGTAAAAAATATAGCATTAGATCTCACTGACGAAAAAGAAAAGCCGAAAGCTGCACTGAGCTCAATACTTGATGAGCTTAAACGGCAAACGGATGAAGTTAAAAATATCAAATTGGAATCTGTAAAGATAAGCAATAGCATGGTGATAGAACTATCCTCAGATGATGAGAGCGCTAAAGTACCAATCCCTCAAGTATCTAAAGATGTTATTGAGCTTTGTGACAATGCTAGTGAAATCCGTCGCACATCGCCAAATAAGACTCCCAGTAAAACCAAGCCTATAACAGATTTCTTTGAAACCACGTATAAGATTAAACGCACGCCCGAAAAGCCAGCTGGCACAAACGTTACGCCGCCTGCGTCTCCGATGATAGCTAAGCCGTTCTTTGTGAAGCGCACACCAAAATCGGGGCGAAAACGTGCAGGTGAGGAACCCAGCGATGATGATGTTTCACCCAACAAAAAGTCCAGCAAAGCAGCGAAATCTCTTTTTGGAAATGAAGCCAATGAGGATGAAAAGGAAAAGACTCAAACAGTTAATCCCGATGTAAGGAAATATGCATTTAAATTAAATATGCATTAAAACATAGATCATTTCTTTATTTAATCTGTTATATTTTGCTATAATTTTGTATAGGAAATCCTCAAGGATGCAGCCGAGGTCCTAAAATCTCAAAAGACAGCAGAGGAGCTGCATGAAATGGCTACCAATTTGGCAGGGGAACGCCGCGAACTAGAAGCCGAACGGAATCGTCAAGATCGAATGGGTTTGTCAATCAGTCAGCGCATGAGCAGCGATTGCCAAGAACTGCTGCGTCTATTTGGGATCCCATACATTGTGGCGCCAATGGAAGCAGAGGCGCAGTGTGCTTTCCTCAATGCCGTTGGCATTACGAATGGTACAATTACGGACGATAGTGATATCTGGCTATTTGGGGGTCGTACGGTTTATAAGAATTTCTTTGCTCAAAATAAACATGTGCTTGAGTTTCGCGCTGAGCAAATAGAGCAGACCTTCAATTGCAATCGAGGAAAGCTAATACAACTTGCCTGTCTCGTGGGCAGTGATTATACTACAGGTAAGTTATATTATGTCGCACACAACATGTTGTAAATGCATTTGTTCTTGCAGGCATACATGGTATTGGTGCTGTAACAGCGCTTGAAATACTAGCATCTTTTTCCAATTCAAGTCCCAATACCTCATCATCGCCCAGCTCTCCCTCTTCTGCTGTGTCCATGCAGTCTGTATTGTCGACCCTGGAAAAGTTTCGAGAATGGTGGCAGGCGCATAAGAACTCCAACTTACCGATTGGCAGCTCAGCACGCCTTTCGCTGCGTAAAAAACTGAAGAATATCGAACTGCATGAAGGCTTTCCCAGTTCGTCCGTGGTGGAGGCCTACTTGACACCTAAAGTGGACGATAATCGCGACGCTTTCAGCTGGGGCTCTCCAGATGTGGAATCGATTCGGGAATTTTCACGTAAGTCTTTTGGCTGGACTACATCGAAAACGGATGATATTCTCATGCCGGTCATGAAGAAAATCAATGAAAAGAAGATACAAGGCTCCATACGAAATTACTTTACGGCAAAAAGTGCGCTTCGAGTGCAGCAACCGAAGGTCAGCAAACGTGTTCAGACGGCCATTGATAAAATGTCTGGTAAGATCGATGCAGAGACTCCAGAGAAAACAAGTAAACCAACACGTCGCACACGTACCAAGAAAACAAAAGCAGCTGATCCGGATGTTGCAAGTGTAGATGATGCAACAGATGACAATCAGCCCACTCGACCAAAGCGTGTGAGACGGAAGGCAACAACAGCTGTCACGGAAGAGTCAGCTGAAACTTCTTCAGCACTCAACGCTGAACCAGTGAACGTGAAGCCAGTGAAGTCTATCAATACACAAAACACCAAAGAAATAATACCGCAAAGAGAACGTGATATGGAGCAAATGCGTCTGAACAAGGAAAAGGCGGCAGCAATTTTAAAGGCAAGCTCCAAGCTCTCCAAATAAAAAGTGTCGTATCCCTAACATGTAAATATGCATGCCACAATATATTTATACATAGAATTACTATGCTCAAATATCTCGTAGTCAGTAATAGTTTTATAATAATGTTAAGGAGCTTTTATGTCACAGATCAGCCCAGCTGAGTTGACAGCTAAGAACATAGAGTTGAAACTTAATTATTGTATTTCTTATCAAATTATCTATTACTATGAATTGGCATATAACAAACAATCATTAATATTTACTCCTGCATTAGGTCATAAGTTACGAAAATTGTAAGATTTATTTTTTTCTTTTTTTTTTCTTATTTTACTTTATTTTTAAGCTAAACTCCCCTTAAATGGAAATTCGTTTGATTCAACTTCTACGTTGCCTTTTATCTAGCTTTGCTTTTTCGAAGTCACCATGAATATCAACAATATAGTTCTATCTAGAATTAGCTTTAACATGATAATGTTGATATTCTTCTCTATCAACTCTTCTAAAATTTGAATTCCGCATGAATTTGATTTCTTTGAAACCTGTT
The DNA here is from genome assembly GCA_030914345.1 of Drosophila koepferae. Lineage (NCBI taxonomy): Eukaryota > Metazoa > Arthropoda > Insecta > Diptera > Drosophilidae > Drosophila > Drosophila koepferae. Next base: position 1,880,458 of record JAUESR010000198.1, on the reverse strand, counting down.
TTACTTTTTTTCTTTTTCTTCCTTTTAATATGTCGAACTCCGAGCGATTATATCGAGTTCATCATTATTATTATTATTCGGGTTTCATTTGATTATGAAATTTATTTATGTGTCCTATTCTCATTTCTTAGGATATTATTTGAAATTTTTTCTTATGTGTTATGCGTGTTGAGCTCAATATATTACTACCTTAAAAGTAGAATATAGTTGGGATTTTTATCACTTATACATTCTCTTTAATCATCTTCCTTTTTTGAGATTTCTTCATTATTTTTCTGAACTATTTAGCAACTAAACACAAATTTCATTGTGAGTTGCTAAACTCTTGTCGTATTGTCTTCGCTTTTTTTCGACTTCCCAAATTGTAGCTGCATTTGCAACTTTTTGTTGTAAGATTTAATCAATTACGAATGTTTTCTCAAGTTCAGATTTTTTCTTGATTTATGTTATTGAAGTTGTTTCTATGAAGACTTTATTGTCGCTTCAAGGCTCAACATTTCGTAAGCTTGTTCACTAAACTTTTCTTCTTTAGGTCGCACGAACGAAGTAGAAATTTTACGATCTTGTAACAGTACCTACCGCATTGCTTATCTATTTGTTGGAGACTATGCAATGCTGAAACTTCTTAACCGCACTCAATTGATATTAATAATCTCATTAGAGTCGGTACGAACACTTTTTGATTTCTAATATTTTGAATATATTCATTAAAGACGTTGTCAGCTTCTTCTGAGCTTAAACATTGATTTGCCAGGGTTTGCGAAATTTTTAAATACTTTTTTGGCAAAGCCTTTTAGAGACTCCTGCAATCTCAAAAGGGTTTCAATGTAACATTTGCATTTGGATTTTGGGTTTTGTTCGTATTTATATGACCAAGGAACTTTGGTCCTTTATTTTCTTATATTTATTTCCTCAAGCTTTTTTCGTTTTAAAATGGAATATTTAATCTGCCAGATTTGATCTTAATTATTATAATTGATGGCATTATATGTTTCTATCTGATAAAAAAAATTGTACGAATGTACTGCAATTTCCCAAGATGATTTTATATATGTATCATTTATTACTTGTACTGGGAAATAGTCAGCAAGTTATGGATTAATCTAATATCTGTTAAAGAGCTAGTAGAATATGATTTTTCTCAGATATAGAATATTTAATTAATTTACTTAGCTTATAATCATCCACTGAATCTACTAGCTCAATCATATTAATTCTTAAGTTCATATCTTGCTAAAGCAAATGTCTTGTAGCTACAGATTGTGTAGTCTATGCTTTACTAAGAAATATATACATAAGTTAAATATACCTTGGAAGCCAACTCTATTAATCAAAAATTAAAAAATATAAAAATATCTATATTAAATTATTAGTTTGTTTTATTTGAAATAAAAGTCAAGTATTTATAATAAAAATTTTGGTGAACAGTTGAAAAAATAGCCCCAGCGAAATGTCTGCTATTAATTCCAATAACAGACTTAAGAATCAACACTCAAGTATGAGTAGATTGCTTCCGTTTTCGGATGAGTATCGAAAACTAAAGAAAGTTTTGCTCAAATCTATGTTTGGACTTTTATCCAAAGCCGAAGTCAGCGCACGCAATGCGATAGGCATTCAGACAATTCAATCTATACAGCAGTGTAAAGAGTGGTTGGCTGATTGCTTAGAGTCATTGCAACAGACGAAACAAGATCTCGTTAAAAATGAATCGGTCAGTACAAACATTGAATTTGATTCGAATGACACAAATACTGGACGGAAATACATTGTCAGTCTAAAGAAGCTAATACATAGCTATAAGAGATACCGATATACTCGGCGTCCTAAGGCACATAAGATGAAAATGAAAAAGAAATTTAAAGAAATATTGACAGAAAATATTGAAGGCTTGCGATTTGTTATTAAAATGATGGAAGTCTTCATTCGTAAGGCCAAAAAAAATTTAATGAAACAAAAAAAAGAAATTTGGAATACATTAGGCGTACAAGCATTAAGGAAGTTCAAAATAGAACAGAAACAAAGAAAATCAATCAGAGATTCGATATTTGGAGATGAAAATGAAAAGGAGCGGCCATCTACTACAAAAAATCACCGTCGTCCTCATCATAAAAAAATCATAAAAGAAATAAAAACAGAATCTCATGAATTAGATCAACCTAAAATAATACCCAAAAGAAAAAAGGAAACAGCAAGCATTGAGAAACTATCGATTACTTCCTTAGATAAAGCGATACATACCGGAAAAAAGCTGTTGATAAGACAGTCTTTCACTAAGGCACCCGTATCCGCAGACCAAGTCAACCTCTTTACAATGCAAAAGGCAGCCTCTTTCATAATTCACAATTTATTTGCTAACAAAATTTCGCCCTTTGAGAAAATAATCGAGAATCGCGTTGACCTAAGGCACGGCGACGATCGATTGGATGAGGTATGGAGAGAGTTAATTTCTGAGCATAATCGGCTTGTGTCAATTCCTGGCAAGCGTACTCTATCGGAAATAAAAGATGATCTCACAACATTTTATTTAAGCAAAATGCAATTGGCTTTCCTAGACCAACTTACTAGCAATGAGGAAAAAAGTTCAAGAGGCTTTGGTCATGCGTTGCGCAGTAATAAGAGTTTCGTTCTGGATATTAAGCAAATGCCACTCGGGAATGCAGCTATTCATGAGATGCTCTATGACGCACAGATGAAAAAACTAAGGAGCGGCCGTTACAACCCAGATATTCAAAGAATGCTCAAGATCATTATGTCGGAGGGCTTGCCGAAGTCAAGGTCCAGCCATGAGCTGTTAAAACTGTATAAAAGTGATCCACAGCATTTTAATGTACTATTAATGTCGTGCGCCCATAATATTACTCACAGAGGCGCCAGTCTTTTGAAGTTTATTGAGCACAAGTTTGAGCGTGTTAAGGAGCAATTAGCACGTCAAAGGAGACGTATTGAATTAATACAAAGCTCTGCTTCATATCGAATTTCTGACCCAATCAACTCTGCAGACAAATGTGGTTCGCTCAGCCATAGAACTGAGTTTGTTCTAGATGACGAGTACTGCAAAGAAGTGCGAGAGAGATGGTCTAAGTACTTTGCCGAACAGGAAAAAACGCCAACAATGCTTCATCTGGAAGAGGAACGTCGGAAAAAAACTGAGTGCTTCCTTAAACTGAAAGAAGAGCGCAGACTCCAGAAATTGGAGAAGGCGAATAATCTGAAGAAAAAGGATATGAGACCCATTACGGCACTCTATACTTCACCCCGTCTCACACATCGTACGCGAAAAGCTATCGATCGTCTTGCCGAAGAAGCGCCTTTGTTCCCTATGGTGAATGAAAATCTGAATAAATTCGAACAAAATATTCGACCAATCCCGTCGGTTACATCAATAGGGGAATATGAAACTGGACCAACTCTTGCAGATATTATTCTAGACTCGCAGTCAATGACTAGTTGCTGTAGTAAATGCTGTAATCAAGCTGATGCAGTGCATTACGGTCCGGTACTTGAAAGATTCTTTCGTACGCATGATGAGATCATAGCTCATGGTAACAATGTCTGTAATTCATCGGATTTTTCGGATGAAGATTCGGATTTTTGTGGAGTTCAATATCAAGAATGAAATGCCAAATGCCACTTTAACCAAGAAAAAATCCGTTCGTTAAGTTCTTAAGACATAAAGTAAAATATGTTTCCTTTAAAAAATCGTAACAGAAGTATATGTACGAATTATAACAAAAGTTTGTTGTTAATTGTAAATCCATTATTTATACTAAATACCCATGCAGTACAAAAAGTTATCCCGACAGCCAAAATAAACGCGTCTAAGGCTCCCAATATAGCAGGGCGTTGAAAACAATTCACCCGCAAGCTTATCCGACCATTGTATCTGGCCATTGCCCAGATTTGTCAGCACAATGCGTCCATTCGTTGCGCAACAAAATACTAAATTCTCGCTGGGCTCAATTGTCAGTATTGTGGGTGTGGCGTATATGGAGCTGCCCACATCTACCTTCCAATGAAGCTCAAACGAGGCACGCTTGGCCACGTCCGTCTTGCAGCGCAAGCAATACAAATGATGATCGATGCAACCAAAAAGCACAAATGTATAGCCCATTTGGGTGGGCGGGGCCTTGACTACCAGCGAAGAGAATATATTGCCATCAGCTGCATGCGTGGCCAGCTGAAACGAATATATGTAAAAGTGAAATATATATACTATTTAAAGGAAATGTATATGCATGGGATTACAATTTTTCCAGTATTTACATCACAGGCGTGCACGCGTCCGGCTACCTCGGCACACGCAAAAATCTTGGCACTGGAGTCCAGCAGCACGGGAGTGGCGAAAAAGGGTTCTTTGCATTTTTGCATCCACCTCACGGACCCATCCAAGAGTGAGATGCAAGCATATCCTCCATCCAATGTACAAATTATCACAGCCTGTTGCTTGATCAACTCCAATGGATTGGCAAAAATAGCCTTTTCTCCTATGCGCATACACCAGAGCACCTGTTGCCGTTCGGTCGACAGGCACATGACATTGTAATCCTCAGCATAGCTGCAGACTACAATGCGTTCTCCATCCGATGATAGGAAGGGCTGAGATTTAATCATGCCACCGATATCTACGTTCCATAAGAGATCGCCAGTCAGCGGATTGAAGCCATACAGGCAGCCATCGTAGCATCCCACTATGGCCAGTTGCTCGCTAAGGAATGTCACTTTGCACTCAATGCGATCAGGCAACTTGATTGTGCAGTACTCTTGTCCCGTCACTGCATCGACGGTGCGCAACAGCTTCGAATGGGCGCCGACGCACACGTATCGGCTCTCATACTGTGCCACCGGTGAATCTACGCATTTGCTGAAATTCACTTTCCAGTGGAACTGAAAATGCAAGGCTGGTTTCTCGAAGCGTGTGATGACTAACCCACTGGTACTTGTGCTGCAGCCTCCAGTTGCACTGACAGTACAGCTTGGGAGTGGCTCGATGGGCTTCAGCTTGGTATTGTGGGTTACCAGCTTGGCGCCGTCTAGAAACTGCAGAATGCTGCGCAGAGAAACGTTTTCGTCCAGCAGCATTTCAAAAAGATGTCGCTGTTCGTCATCAATGCACATCTGCAGTCCGATTTCGCGACACAGAGTAATGGCATGAAAGGAGGTGCCACCAGCATGCCGAAAACTTAGATCATATCCGCTGAGACTGGATTGAGAGTCTGTTCGTTCCAGCCGCTGTTTTTTCGGATTTCTTTCATTTTGCACATCCACGCATTCAAGCCGATCATGCAGAAAACTTTTGAGAATATCTTGAGCTGGCTGCGCCAGCAGTGTACACTCTTTCAAGAGCAGCATCTTGTCCAACTTGCCATGTGCATTGCATGGAAAGTGTTGCAAGTAAACAAATCTGTCTGGTTGCTCAGCAGTCATTAGCTTGGATAGTATATCAAAAGTTTGCGCCCTTTGCTGCACCTTTGTCTTAAGCTCAAGACTTCGAATGCAACATATAAGTTTCTGCAATTCATCGAGCCAGAGGCAAGTAGCCAGTTCGCTGTGATGCAAACATTTCTCTATCTTGCGCGTGATGAGCCCTGCAAAGGAGGTGTTTAGAAAACTTCAATATGGTATTAAATATCTAATTACATTTCTCATACCCAGGCTAATTCGTGTACCGGCTCGTTTAACTATATCATTGGCTCGTGCTTCGTAAGCTATTGAGCCGTCCTCAAAGCGTCTCACGATGTCCCCCGTAGCACGATAGCAGACGGAAGAAAGTTTGTCCTTCTGATTTTCGATGTCATCAATCTCTGGTATATAGCAGCGACGTGTGGCGCTGCCTAACCAAAGCTCGCCACATGCTGCATTCGGAATGTTTCTTTTTGACGGAACATGGATACGCAGCACAGTCGTATCGTCAATGGGCGTGCCCAGAGGCACTCGCGAATGCAGCGATTGTAGAACGTGCATCAAGCTCCAACATGACACTTCCGTAATACCGTAAATGTTACAAATTTGTTTCTGGAATAGCACCTGTGGGTCCATCCAGGTGGCCAGCTCTGCGCTGGATGGAAACGGTTCCCCGCCAAGTAACAACACTCTAAAATAATGGGACACTTTAATGAAACCTACGATTAGGTGGATTGACAAATAGGTATAGCGACAACACCTACCTCAGTGTACTGGAGCTGTTTAATATCCTCTCTCGTATTGCATTCGCACCGAACTGTCGAAAGAGCGAAGGCGTCATTTGCAATACGGTTATGCCGGGCGTGGTCACGCTTGTTGGGAAAAGGGCACTCAGAACGCGCTTGGGCGACTCACGCATCGAGTAGTGAGTGAGCAGGACAGCAGCGCCATTTTGCATAGCCAAGAAGAGCTCCACAACCGACGGATCAAATGTGTAAGGTGTACCCAGGTAAATGATGTCAGCCATTGATATATTTAGCTTTTGACTTGGCGTTATATGAGATAGAGATAATGTTAATAAGGTAAGGTTATATGAATCATTATATTAGTGAATGTCCAATCTCAAATCTTACCTGAGGCCCACTATATTTGGTGCAATGCATTCGTAAGGTACATGAATTAACTTCGGCTCTCCTGTGGTTCCAGTGGTCGTAATCGTATAGCACATATTGGATGGCAGGGAAGCCTTTGCCTGGAGCGCAGCATCACTGGATGTGTGCTTCAACTTAAAGAGTTTGTACTCTTCATTGTAAACGAGAAAGCTGTCCAGACTTTCAAAGTAGACAGCTCCCACAGGCATATGTCCATTAACAATCAGATAATCAATGCCGGCTCGACACATTTGTGTGTGCAAGGCCTTGGACAACATCATTTTGTCGTTGCAATAGAAATGACATTTGTGATTTAGTATGCTGGAATATAATTGGATGATTAACGGAATTGCAGCGAGCACGATTCGTAATTCAACTCACGCAAGAATCAATATGCATGACGAAGGTGTGTGACTGGCGATGCGAAATGCAATGCCGATGCCACTGGGCACTCTGTTGCGACGCAGCCGCTCCAAAATTGTTTCAACACTGCTAACGGCCTTGCGATAGCTAATTGACAAATCCTGTGGCTCCATTCGTTTTATGACGAAGGGCACATCACCAAATTCTCGTAACCTCTCAATGTCATAAAGTTTAATGGACTCTCCCACAATTGTAGGCTCTATGTCAATTTCAGACTTAAACTCGATTTCCATTGTAGTCTCTGATTCCGAGTCTTGTTTGTGCTCCATTTCCAGCTCAAGCTGTCTGTTGCATTCGGTATCATCTTCAAGTTCAGTTTTAATTTCCACAGTTTCCATTTCGGACACCCGATGATCTCTTCTTCTAATACCGGCTCTCTCTGAAACTATATAGTTAAGTCTCAAAGGTAAACAACTCAGATAATTATATTTTTACATAATCTTTTGCACACAGTGGGCTCTTACATTTTATTCGGCTTCAGTTATTGCAATACATTGAAATTCTGTGAAATTTATTACAGTTAGTTTCAAGCTCACTTTAAACTGAATTCGCTCGCGATGGTCAACAAAAAACAGCTGCTTGCTAAAAGCTTAGTATAATCGATATCGATATATCACTTATCGCAATGAAATGACCAACATAATATTTATCGAAAACCTGTTGCGCTTATCGCGGTAGACGTGCACGTTTAAATAGAAAAGTGCAACGGTCAGTTTTGCGCAGCCAGCTCATTTTGATTCAAAATTTGTTAGTAATAAATATACTTACATATTTCTGAAACAAAAACCAATTGAAAATGCAAAAACTGTTTTTCACGCTTTCGGGCAAGTTTATCACATCTAGTAAGAGTTGAAATCTAGGTTATAAAAAACTTTATGAAACGTGCAATAAATAAATCCATTTAATAGGTAAATATTATATATTTCACATAAAGATTTTTCCATAAAACAATGTCTTAGTGAAGACTATAGCGTACACAGATAATAGTTTTAAAACTCGATTTAATAAGTACGTAATTAAAAATATTTGATTTTCATTGTTTATTAAATTTGTTGCTCCTTGTTCTTCCACGATATTAAATAAATTTTTCTTAACTTAGGCCATATCATTAAAAAGAAATTTTCGAGAATTAGATTTCTTTATCGTTGGGCGTTGGCATCAAATCTGTTCGAAATATACATCTGCGAATAACTATGCATGTAAAATGCATTAACAATATAATTATTCAAAAATATTCTAATACAGTAAATGTAATATAGTTGTTCATGAAACTTATCCATATCATAATACATTAACTGAATTCTGCCACATATCTACACATTTTTTGTTTTTTTTTGTTTTTTGTTTTCAGCATTTTGTGTTGTTTTATCTTAAATACCGATAATATGTATACATAACCTGAGTTTAACATTAATATATATATATATATATTTTTTTCCTTTATGACTGTTTTTTTGAGTTGACGGCAACTTGATCTTTGGTCATCCGTGTATATTCTTGCTGCATGGTCGAGCGGCAATGTTCGATCAGTTTGTCCATATCTTCCTTTTCATAGCCCTCCGTTGATATCTCGGGCAGTATTTGTATGATAGCATGTCCAGGCCGGAAGCTTTTCTTTTCCTCGTCGAAGAACGAGTATTTCGATACAACAACAGGCTGTATGGTACACTTGCTTTGAAGCGCTATGTGGAATGAGCCCTTCTTGAAGGGTAGCAGAGTTTCCTTGGAGTTTCGAGTGCCCTCCGGAAACACTAAGATCTTACAGTTTCGTTCGCGTATAGCGATCGCCTCTTTCTGCAATGAATTTATTGAATCGCTCTTCCGCGATCTGTTAATGTACAATGTTCCCCAGAGCCAGGCACCAACGCCAAAGAAGGGCATGTACAGAATTTCCTTTTTGGCCACCACAGTTGACCGTCCTATCACTGGCCACAGGTGGGCCAGCACGCACAGATCCAGAGCGCTTTGATGATTTATAAGCACTACACTGCCGTGTTCCCGTCTCACATTCTCCACTCCACGCACTTCCATGGTGATGCCCATTAGCTTGCACAGCTGAATGAACAACCAGGATGGAACACTGTCAGAAGAAATAAAGAGACATTAGACACAGTTGACAGCTGCAAAGGTGTGCAGTTCCACACTTACAGTCCATTTCGATAGTCCCTCGGTCGCAGTATCATGAAGGGAATGCACAGCATCACAATCGCACCAGCTCCGAACATCACAATAAACATTCGCATCTGATAGGGTGCCTTGGCCGCAACACTCAAGATAAGCGCAACGATGCAGGCCAGGCCAATCACTTCACAGGTACAAGCCATGACGTCGGTTTAATTTTAGCCTGATTTTTTCCAGTAATGCTGCAAAATTTACCATAAGGGATTGATTTAATTAAATTTTGATACTCAAATTTACGAAAGCAAAAGCCAAGTCGACTAACGAGCGTCATACAAGTTTTTAAATAGAATTCCATTTTTTAATAATATTAAAATTTAAATTTAAAAGCTTCCAGTACTGTAATTGTAATTTACAAAAAATTTATTTATTCATTTTGTGTGGAAGTTAAGAGTTAAGACTAAGAATGTTTGTTCATAAAAAATGCATTAAATACTATTTGTAAATATGATACTGTGAAGTAAACTGAAACTAAAAGTTCTAGACAAAATAATATCAAGTTCTAACGGCATGTCTAAGGTAAGCCTTATAGATTACATTTTATCTAAATATATCTACATATTACTTTCTGTATATAAATATATATAAACAGAGATATAGATATAGAATGATATATTTTAGGTCTCGATATAAATAGGCTGATAAGTTTCGTTTTTATATTACGTTATGGTTTGATATAACTATTTAATGGTAGATTTTAATAGAAACACTATACAGTCATATTTGCTTTAAGACTGCGAGAGAATTTAGCAGAGAAAAATTCTGCTTCAATAATGTATACTCTTAAGTTTGACTAATTATATATTCTTTTTAAAATTATCATTGGGAAAATGCGAAGTATAGGAAAAACTGCGTCTTCAAAATAAAATTCTTCAATATTGTATATATTTGGTCTTTAAATACAGATTCTTTTACTACTTTGGAAATGTTATCTTTTTAATGAAAGAGTGAAGAACATTTATAAAAATAACTATTAATCAATACAAAACTCTCTTTTTATTAAAAACCAATAATCTAAATATAAACTGAAATTCCGGTGAGTACTCGACAGCTCGACAACTAATGTCCATATCAAATCGAATAACATTGAAACTATATCAAGGTTTCATATGGTCTTTAATATCCATTTTATGTAGAAGCGTACGTCAATACAATTAATTACTAGAAAACAAACCGATATCATAGCCAAATCGATTTGAAACGCTCTGCTACCAGATAAGAAATTACCTGGCAACTCTGGTGTATATGTAAACATCTACATACATATTTATGTAAACACACTATTCCTATACACTCCCTATAAAGTTGCTTATTTAAGTACGTCTTTGGTCGTACCGCTTTATGGACGTCGTCAAGCTCTTGACAACTGGTTGTAATGAACCTTTTCTGGTAATCGGAGCTACGGCTTCGCAATTCTTGTTTAGCTTCCGCCTAGGCACGTCCTAAACACTCGTAGTACCACATTGAACTAAGAGCCCGTATCATATCAGGTAATGCCTTTACTAGAAATATACATATGGTGATTAATCACAAAGAGCTTATCAAAAATTACGAATTTATGGCAAGTAATATTTTGGTTGGATCAAATCGCTGAACTTTGATATTGAGCTCATATGTCTCATTAAGTTTCGACATGCCTAGTTGAGCATTACCGGCTAGAGAGACACGCTAAACATTACACTAAAATACTACTAATTTAAGTATATTTTACATTTTACCTCAAGCAAGGTTTACGTAATTTTATTAATTCATTTTATTCTCCTACCTAAGCTTTAAATATGGCACTTTAATGTGTGAACGAGAATTCTTAATTCACTGAATTAACATAATACCGATTGGTATTAGTGAATATTTTTAATCACACGTATTGCTATCATAGTTCAGAAGTACACACAATCAATCAAACGATAAACGGTTTTATTTATAGTCATAACATTCATAATCTTCGCAGGGGTTCCATTTGCTTTGTATAAGATTGGTATATCAGGATTATAAAGTTCTTTAAGTAGCTACTTTATATGAAGGCTATTAAATTCCAATTGAATTCAATCTTTCATTAATAAATTTGTACGAAATTTAATTATATGCAACTTCTTTAATGTGTAAAGCACAAAATTTCCTAACTTTCAAAATAATCAGATAATTTCAATTGGACATTATTTGTCAATTTTATCAGTAAATTTACCCTTCAAATTGGACTTAAAGAATATTAAAAAAAGCTTAAATTAGTTATCATTGATTTAGTTATTTTTTCTTTTTTTTTTTATGCTTCGAAAGTCACTTGAGTTTTAGTTTAGTGTAATCTTTATGTTACAGTCCCAATACTTTTAGCCATCGAAACGGTAAATGCGCTCATGTTGTTTCTATCTCTATAGCAACGAAGAGATGGGCGCGTGTTGATCACTCGCACGTCACGAAATGACACGACACGAATAAAAGTAAACGTTCAAAAACAAAAATCAAAAGAAAATATTTGAGCAAAAGAACTTGAGAGAATACGAACCAGCTAAGTCTAGTAATGCACTGTTCAACAAATCTCGTATTATCTACTAGCATACAAAATTAGCCATTCAAATTGGGTCAAAAAACTTCCGCTCGAATAAGTGTTTGTCGTGTTTGATTTACGAAAAACTGAAAACGCCCAGCTATAAATGAGAGGTCGCATCAAATTTCATTTACTCAACGCAACGTAATGATAAGATTATGGCGTGATTCAATCCAATGTATGCATGTATATGTACATACGTATATAGAAACAAACATATATATACATATATGTGAACATGCATATAATTATATATACTATTAGGCAGTCAGCACCAATTTGTCATATATGTATGTACATATTTACAAATAATTTTCTAGTTCAAAGTCAACGTAGTTTTGTGATTTGGGAAGCACGAGAACGTCAGCTGGTCTACAAAAAAGAATGTGGAAGAATATATAGAAATAGTCTGATCAGACTGATTCACTTCAACTGTCTGGAGTCTAGAAAATTTGAAATCAAATAATTTTAATTGGCTTCTCGTTTTGCATAGCTAAACACGCTTATTACTAGATTAGTCTCGGATCGTGTGACATGGTCACTTTCATCAAATTTTCAAATTTATATTCTGGGTATACAGTAAAGCCTAACTTCCGATAATATTTCAGATTGAAGACAGTGCTTTTTTAATCAGCCCGAAACGATTTGAATGTCGCGATTGACATATGCTCGCACTATCGAGTGTTTAGTTTAGGGAGAATATACTGTGGTTGATTATACGAAATCAACATCATCATACTTAACAACATACTTAAATAAAGGCTTCAATGAAATAGATATAGTTGAGAGTTGTAGCCGATTTGTAATTTTTTGAACGAATTTTTACCTTCAAGTGTTACCTTTCCATCTTACGTACAAATATCAAATTAACATAAAGATATTTTCGGTTAGGATATTAATAAAATTTAGAATATATAAAAGAATATAAAGTTAATCTTACAGAAATATTTACATTTTGCCAGTAACCTCGTATCCACACAGTTCTATTTATTCTACGGACAACATGTTCTACTGTAACTATGGTTTAAGCACCCCTAATTGGTATCATTTAATGGCCTTTTGACTTGACAGTTTTTCTTTTACGAACTTTTTTTTTACATACTCAACTCAACTATATTAATAATTCAATGAGTCATTAAATAATTTAATTAAATTGCAACACGCAATATAAATAATTAGTGGAATGCTTAAAGTATTTCTCGATTCAAAAGGAACAAATAAAAACAATGCCCAGGAATAAAATATAACTGCGTACATGCCAGCTTGAATGCACATTTCATCAAATTTAAGGCGCTTATTTGGTTTAGTTCATTTGAACTGTGAGCCACTGTGAGCTACTGCTTGCGCTACAGGGTAGGTAGGTCAGCAGCACACGAACCAAATCTGAAGCCGCCGCAAAGGACATTGAACGGTAAAGGGGGTGGCTTGCTGGGGCAGAGACTGTGCAAGGGAATGTAGTACATGACGGCACAGTCATTGACAAAGCATAAGACAAAATGAGTGCGCAGTAAGCCAATTGTTTTTTTTTTTTTGCCAGGATACTTGAAACGTTCGAATACACACACATGCATACACATACACGCATACATCCATATGTGGATATTTACATATGCACGTAGGTGGGCAGTAATATGGTAACGAATATTAACTAGAAAAGCAATTGCACAGACGTAATATAATCACTAATGCACTGCTGGACATTCCTACTTACTCTGTTTTTGGATTAGGCAGCTGATTAAATACACAGTTCGTTCACTACGGATTTGTACCTGCTGATGCAGATGGCTGCTGTTGCTTTTACTCGTAGCTGTCGCTGACCAATGCCGGCATTTGCCGTTGCTATTTCAATTTTTTGCTATCGACATAAACTGTAATTGAATCCGCTGCTGAAAGACTAAAGCGCACACAGCATTTCATATGTCACGCGAGCCCTGAGAACAGTTAAATTTGGCCACTTGGTACTTGGTTTAAACTTAGGAGGCAATTACTAGTATAACCGACCGGGAACTATACGATCGTGTTGCCATCCAATACAACTTCTCACAAACACTCGTGTTATTCAAATGCCAGTAAACGACTAGTGAATTAAATAAGCTTTCACATGCTCTATAATATTTTTCAATGTGTGTGTGCGCGCGCAATTGTGAAAAGTAGAGGAGTGTGCGTGCCCTTCGTGCTCGTGTCCAAGTATAAAATTCGTGCAACGAAGATTCATATTGGCTGCGAAACACAACAAAATATTAAGCAAAACTAATTACACATCAAACTTTATGATTTTTTTAAATGTGTTTTTGGTTATTTAATTAAAATATATTACGCTATGCAGGTAAAATAATATTGTATTCAACAAGTGTTGGGATAAATGAAATGTTTTCCTCACGCAACCACCACGACCTTTGCTAGTGCACACTCGCATTCACAAAGAGAAGCTAAGTCAGCCCTCGTCCTACCGTTGAAACCGACAACTGTCAACCCGAAGGCATTTGTAAGAGAGAGATAGGGAGACCTTAAGCAATTTAAGAGAATGTGTGTAGTACATTTTTAGCATACATTCATTCACATATCATTAAATACATACATGCGTAAGTTCCGTCTTGTGTTTTAATTTAAAATAAAATGTATTTAAGAACATACATATGTATGTTTGCAAGAGTTAACATATTTTAATGCAGTTATAAAATTTTAAAAGTGAGTTATAATATTAATGTACTTTTATATTAAATAATATTTAGAGAAGTATTATAATTAAATCGTTTTGTATAACTATTTCAGTAGTGTAATTTTAAAAATAACCATTCACCAAGCATTAAATGGAAATTCAAATGGAAAGTTACCATTGGGTGTATTTCTATATGCGATACATTTGAGGTGTAATCGATATCACAAAATTTCCTCATCGCTGGTATGTATTTATCGGTGGCATATATCAATGTAATTACTCATTGAGCACTGTTACAAATTTGTTTATTTTCATATTGTAATGATAAGAAACATATTTTAAAATACTTTCATATCTTTAATGCTAAGCTCAATATAAATTTTTTATATTGTTTGAAATTTTTATCAAGCTTAAACCAAATAAATAGTTATAATAATGCATATTTCTAATACCAGGGCTGACATATTTATAATCCAGAATGTGGCCATTGTTGTCTGTTAGAACGGCACGCCAATGTTAAAATGCTCGCAATAATGTTAAATGATATTAGTTGCGTTGCCGCTGTTGGTCTTAGCAAAGTGATAAAAAATGCTAAATATAGGCGTAGAAGACGCAGGAGCTACTGTCGAGGATAAAAAAAATGATCAAATACCTACTACAGACTCAATGCCATGTCGTTTATGCCATTCGCACTCAACGCTGACTAAGGAATCGCCAAATATCTACGATGCATCTGTGGAGTTTCCCACAGGAAATTCAGAAAATGAGAGCGAAAAGCTACTGATTGCTGATGTGTGCCAAAGTGTTTGGGGTATAAAGTACGAACGCCATGAATTCCTTCCGGAACTAATTTGTGAGGGTTGTTTGGATATGCTGAAGGACTTCTATGAGCAACGCCGTTGCATGCAACAACGCGAACACGATCTGCAGCAGGACTTAAAGAACATAATTTCACTGGATGCCAAGTATCGACCAGGCTTGAATGGCAATCCGGGTGTATTTGAGTTTGAGGAGGGCGAAGAAGGTTGCGTCATTGTCGACGTGGATCCGGATCAGTTGTGCGAAACGAGCGATGACGAGTTCATGGGCTCCGATGGCGAGGCCGAAAATGAAGATGAGGAATGGGACGATGAGGATGAGGAGGAAGCGCCAAATGATGAAGATGTGGAAATACCCCTTGGCATGGATGCAGCTCAAATGGCGCTCATGCAGGCGCATCTGTCTACGGATGCCGTTGTCAACGCCAATGCGCATCCCAAGAGCGCGTTTCTCTGTCAATACTGCGATCTGGCCTTCACCTTGCAGACGGATTGCCAACAGCATGAGCTGACAGGACATGATCTTGCTGCTCCATACATCTGCAACTACTGTCAGCTGCATTTGACGACCCGCCCAGCTATGATTGCACACATAAAGGAGCTGCACGACGCTGAGCGTCCGTATGTATGCGCTCTCTGCAACAAAGGATTCGTGCGACGCTCAGACCTCAAGAAGCACACTATTGTGCATACGGGCGTTCGTCCCTTCTCCTGCCACGTCTGCTCCAAGAGCTTCTCACGGAACACGAATCTAACCAAACATTTGCGCATTCACAGCAGCGTGAAGCCGTTCGTATGTCAGCAATGTCCGCGCTCCTTCCAGACGCCCATTGAGCTGATGAAGCACAGGCGCTCTCATACCGAGGTCAAGCCGTATCAGTGTGATCGTTGCCCCGCCTCATTCGCACGCAAAGATAAGCTCTCCATGCACCAGCACGTGCACCAAAAGCGCGATGCCGAGCAGCAACAAAATGTGCGGATGACGTTGCCGACGGACCAAGTGCAGCTGCCACTGCATCCCTACGTTGATAACGATGCAACAGCTGCAGTACCTATGCAGATGCAGACGCAGTTGCAGCCACAATCACAGCCACAGCCACAGCCTTTTTCTTATCAGCCAATGCAGACAAAGATTAAGGCTACATCGAAGATGTCACGCAACTTTCGCTGCGATGTCTGCGACAGGGGATTCCAGCGAGAACGAGATCTTCAGCGCCATCGAGCTCTGCATATGGACAGTCTATTTGCATGCAAAATTTGCGGACAGAACTTCAATCGGCGCGAGCAATTGCATCGCCACGAGCTGGAGGTGCATGGCCCCAACTACAGCTGTCCCATCTGCTGCATCAACTTCCTGCAGCAGAGCGAGCTGCAAACGCATCTCAAAGTGCACGAGCTTCAACATAGTGTGGCCAAGAGCACTCAGGAGGCTCTATTAGCTGCCGCAGCAGTGCCGCTTACTCATTCCGTTGCGGGAGAGCAAGTCGGTGCTGCCAAGCCGCCCGTCATCCAGGAGCCTGTTCCCATGCCCAACTTAAGACCTGCTGAGTTGTCCTTCTATAGCAATATGATACCGACGATGAATTTGGGCTTCTACAGCGAGACGCGGCCCGAGGAGCGCAATGGAGTTTGATAATGTAGTACTGATGTAATTAGGATAAGTTAAAAGATTGTAATTGAGCCAAAAAAGCATATTTTATTCAAATATATTATTCTGATAACTGATAACTGTTTAGAGTTTAGTTATTAATTTCGCAAGTGGATAAGGTTTATTTATTGAGGTTTAGCTATGACTTGATTGACCGATTCTACGTGCCTATTTACTTTGATTTCAGGAATAGCCGGAGAGCAATTGGTGGGAGATAGTAATTTTCTTAGACATGCCTAATATATATATAATATAATATATAGCTAATATTTAGATTGTATATTGATAATTATTACATACATACATGTATATGAGACTGATGAGTATTTAAAACAAAAAATTTTTTTTACTAGTATGAAATTTTAAAACTTACGAGAAAAGCACCAAACAGCCCTCGCTAGAGAAGCAAACATGTTAACGAATCTTTATTAGGACATAAAATATTAAATTTGTTATTCCAGTTTGATTTGAAGTGTGTTCCTTGAGTGTATGGTTTTCAAAATAAATATGCATACATATTTATATAACCGACGTATAACAGATGTACATAAATGTAGTTACAAGCTGGTTGCTAGAAAAATAATTATTTGCTTATATTTGTTATTTAACTAATTATTTGAATTACTTTGGATACCGAAATAAATATTAAATTCATAATTTCCGTTTATTTATATGTTTTAATTGGAACCTAAATCAAATAATATTTTATACTTTTATGATATAAAGATATATATTCAAAAGCAACTATACATTTTAATATAAACAAAATAAAGGTGTAATATGAAACCTTTATAGTTTATAATAAAGATAATTTTAAATAATAATAATTTTTGCATGATGTAAGTGTAAGATAATAACTTAGTGTCTACCGAAAATGAACAAAAAGTGTATATATAAATTTTAAAATTAATTTTATTGTTTATAATATGATTATATTTTAGAGTCAAAATCATGCCTATTAAGTCAATCTATTAGCAGGCAGCTTCACACTCCCGCTGCCTGATTATGCGACTCAACAAGCCTCACGCCCAACGATTTCATTGTTTTACGCCTGTGCTCCAGACATAAGAACTTCTGTTGCACTAAGAGAGAGAGAGAGAGAGAGAGAGAGAGAGAGAGAGCGAGAGAGAGACGAGAGAGGAGGAGAGAGGGAGGGAGAGGAGGAGGGCGAGAGAGGAGAGAGAGAGAGGAAGCGGGAGGAGTAGAGACGGCGGAGGAGTGAGAAGAGGAGAGAGAGGGGAGCGGAGGAGAGAGGGGGAGGAGAGAGAGGGAGGAGGAGAGAGGAGGAGAGAGAGAGGAGAGGAGAGTGGGAAGGGAGGGAGAGAGGGATGAGGAGGGAGGGCAGAGGAGAGAGAGAGGAGAGGAGAGAGAAGGAGACGAGAGATGAGGATGGGAGAGAGGGAGGAGCGATTGGGGAGAGAGAGAGGAGGAGAGACGAGAGAGAGGAGAGGGAGAGAGAGAGAGAGAGAGAGAGTTTTCGAGGAGGAGAGACTGAGGAGAGAGATTGTGGAGAGGAGGGATGGAGAGGAAGAGGAGGAGAGAGATGAAGAGGGAGAGAAGAGGAGGAGGAGAGAGAAGAGAGGATGGGGAGGGAGAGAGTGGAGAGACAGGGAGAGGAGTAGAGAGGAGAGAGAGAGGGAGTGAGAGACGAAGAGCGAGGTGAGGAGGAGAGAGATGAGGAAGAGAGGAGAGGGGAGGAGAGAGAGGCGGAGAGGATGAGAGAGGAGAGAGAGGAGAGAGAGAGAGGAGCGAGTGGAGAGGAGAGGAGAGAATGATGATGAGAGAGAGAGAGAGAGGACGGGAGAGCGTGGAGAGAGAGAGTGAGAGAGGATTGAGAGAGAGGGAGAGAGGAAGGAGAGGAGGAGAGTGAGCGAGAGAGGAGAGAGAGGAGAGGAGGGAGGGAGAGAGGTGAGGAGGAGGGAGGAGAGACGAGAGGGAGCAGAGGAGACGAGAGGGAGGAGAGAAGAGAGGAAGAGAGGAGGGGGAGAGGACAGAGAGAGAGAGAGGCGATGAGATGAGAGGGAGAGGCGGGAGAGAGAGCGAGAGTGGATGAGAGAGAGAGAGAGAGGGAGGAGAGGAGAGAGGAGAGGGAGGGAGGGAGAGGAGGAGAGGGAGCGGAGAGAGGACGAGCGAGGATGGGAGAGAGAGCGGAGAGAGGAGGAGAGAGAGAGAGGAGAGGAGGAGTGAGATGAGGAGAGAGAGAGAGGGAGAGCGTGAGGACGAGGAGAGAGGAGAGAGAGAGGTAGAGGAGAGAGAGAGAGGTAGAGGGAGAGAGAGAGAGAGAGGGGAGTGGAGGAGAGGGGGTAGAGGGAGAGAGGAGAGGAGAGGAGAGAGAGAGGAGAGAGGAGGATGGAGGGAGAGGAGATGAGAGACGAGAGGGAGAGAGAGAGAGCGGGAGGAAGAGGAGAGAGAGAGGAGGAGGGGACAGAGGGAAGGAGAGAGAGGAGAGAGAGAGAAGAGAGGAGAGAGATGGAGAGATGAGAGAGGAACGAGAGGAGGACGAGATGAGAGAGAGGTGAGTATGAGACGATGGAGAGGGAGAGAGAGAGAGACGGAGGGAGAGACGAGAGAGAGGGGGGGATGTGAGAGAGAGAGAAGAGAGAGAGAAGAGAGCGCTCATAGAGATAGAGAGAGAGAGGAGGAAACAGGGAATGGAGCGGACGCAGGCGCCGACACATTTGCAGTTGCAGTTGTGTTGGAGCCGAAGTCGAAATCGAAGCCGAAGACGAAGCAGCTCCAGCTGATGAGCACATTTCAGTTTTGTTGCTAGCTGCACCGGTTCCACATTCTTCTTCGTGCTTGCTCACGATTAGTTCACGAACATCATGCGACGAGTGAAGACGTGAAAACGTGAAGATCGATGTGGTACGCGAATTCCCGAATGTAAAACAATCTGTGAGAAGTTGGCAAACGTGGGTCCGAGTTTGTTTACATTTCAATTAAGTGAAACTTAATAATGATTTAGTAAATAATTAAAATACGTAATAAACAATGTGTTATGGTAACTATCAAACGTAATGTTGGCATCATCAATAATGTTAAATAATTTTAAAAAGTGCCTACTGGCCTTGTAAAAAGAGTAAAATGTGTGTTTACAATTAAATATTTGAATTTCTTGTGGAATTAAGTGGAAAATACGTACGTTAAGCAAAGTGAAAACCTTAAGAGACGGATCACAGCATTGCATATATTACATAAAACAATTTTCAGGATGAATGAGCAGTTGGACAATAACTAGATCAAGTTAAGCTTTATCAAATGTTTATCTCCATGTGAATCGTGTTGATCTAACTTCCCCCCTGCTGATGCAGCGAAACTTGTTGCTATTGTTGCTATCAGCAACATGCTGCCCGCAACATGTTTCGGTTACAGCAAAGAACAACAACAAAAAACTCCCACGGCGCCTGGGGCGGCTACGGAAGGCATCTTTAATGTAGATAGATCCAGTTACATTCCTGATTTATATATTAACATGTTCTACAAAAAATAACTGCTTGCGTTAGTTGAATATTTATATTGGCGAAGAATTACGTTGTTCTATTTTAATGTTAATATCAGTTTAGAAAGTTATTGCAAGAGAGTGTACAAAAACGAGAAAAACATATGAAATTAGTGTCAAAAATTCGGTGATTGATATTCTGAGTTAGTGAATTAAAATTAAAAAGAATTAAATGTATTATGATAAATTGAGAGATTCTTTTTGCGTATTAAGTGGAATGTAGAGTAACCAAATCAGAATTATTATATAAATCATTATTTTTTTAAGTAATGATTTAGTTAATTAAATATAATTAAAAATTAATTCCAGTTCATCAAAACTTTACCTAAACTGAAATAAGCAATTGTGTAAACATATATAATTTTTCAAGCTCTTGAATTGAAGTATTGAGGAAGTGAAAAAAATTACAAATTGAATTCATTTGATTACCTTTTCCTTGCTTCTGAGTTGTATTTGTTTAGTTTTAATTTAATTTTCGATAATATATATTTTGAGGAGATTTTAGCGAACGATCAAAATATCAAAATAACAATTGCTCAAAAATGTTTAAATAGCTAGATTAGCGAATGGGAAAGTCCAAATTAGGTAGAGAATACTTCATCAAGTGAAATTCATAAAGTGGATGTTGAGCTGTTGCCACATTATGGGTAATTATAAGTCACGAGTTCATGATGAAACTTAAACATCGTAATTTGATACACTATAGAGCATTCTTGAAACATTTTCTAGTGAAAGAGACTCTCACAATGTCAATGTTGTTATTATCTAGTCAAAACAATCTGATTTGCAGTATCGAATCGGTTAACCCCATTCCCAACATTGTTTATTGTAATTGTGTGTTTGGCCATATCGAATACATCAATGTCAACCATTGGCACAGACGACACTTTACAGCTGTCAGCTGTGGCTGTGGCTGTGGCTGTGCCTCTGGCTCTGCCTCTGCCTCTGGTTGAGTTCTTTGTTGTTGTTGCTGTTGTGGTTTGTTGTATCTTTTTCCATATTTAATTCAGTTTCAGCTAAAAGAAATGTTGCAAATTGAATGCATAGCTGGGCTTTCGCATGGTACGAGTCAAAGTTTCGTTTCACATCCGTTTGGCTTGGCATATTTGATTAGCAGCAACAATTCACTTTCTTCTGCTGCACTTCTTTTTTTTTAGATTTGTCGAATGTTTGTTTTTGCAGACAATGCAATATATATATATATATATATGTATTTTGTTTGTGTATATGTAACGTTCCACTTGGCTGACAGTCCAGAGTCCGCCTGCCAGCAGCCCAAGTTTTTCATTATCATCGTAGTTAGTCGCCGTCGTCATCCGTTTACTGTATCATAAACATTTATGCCAATTTTTTTTTTTTTTTTCATTTTTTTCATTTGCTACTTTTTCGTGTACTCGCGAAACCTGTTCCCTGTGATTTCTTGAGGTATGTATTTGCCTGGCACGACATTTGTTCCTGCGCTTCCAATGTGCCCCCAAATGATGCTGACGCTGACACTGACTATGACGCTGCCTCTGTCCTCGCCCTTGCCCTCGCTCTTGTCTCTTTTTCTGTCTCTGCCTCTGCCTCTGCCTACTCCTCTCAGTATGTGACTCTGGCGTTGACGTTGGCAGCGCCGTCGACTCACTTCATGTCGTCACGCGATCTTCAATTCGTTCATTAATTCAGTCGGCATACGGTTAGTCGCTTGGGTAGGCGTAGAAGTAGCTGGAAGTGTTAATTAGTTGTTAGTGCCTCCATTCAAGTATGCACACACACACACACACACACACACACACAGGCATTTAAGACTTATATGCGAAACTCTTGTAACTGACAATTGTGGGTGTATATCCCTTCACTTATAGGTATATAAGTCTCACTACGGTAATTAAGTCTAACATAGAATTAGTCATGTTTCCCTCTCTTTCAGTTAACGATAACAGCTAACAGGTGTTGCGTCACAAATATTATAATTTGATTATCTGCTGATTGCTGGGCTTCGCTGCACTCTGTGCACATTTCCATAATTGTTTAAATTGAGCCAAACTCTTTGGTTTAGCAAACTGTCGTGGGTCGTGTGTCGAGTCGGGATATCGA
The DNA here is from genome assembly GCA_030914345.1 of Drosophila koepferae. Lineage (NCBI taxonomy): Eukaryota > Metazoa > Arthropoda > Insecta > Diptera > Drosophilidae > Drosophila > Drosophila koepferae. The sequence goes on along the minus strand of JAUESR010000198.1, from coordinate 1,858,058 downwards.
CATAGAAAAATTCCATTTGTTATTCTGTAACTGCGAAACGGCGGCGGCTGTTGTGGCTGCTGCGACTGCTGCTGCTGCCTGACAGCGAAGACAAGATAAAAATTAGTGGTAGGTGCATCCCAAGGCTTTCAAATAAATTCCTGCGTGCAATTTTGGCCCTGGCTGGCCCGTCTGTCTGTCTGTCCAACTGCTTGACTGCTTGCCAACTGCAGCCTGGATGTGATCGTGAATGGGTATGAGAATGGGAATGGCCATGGCTATGGCAATGGGTATGGGCATGGGAATGGGTATGTGAATGCACAGAGACCGAGTTGGAAATCAAAATCGGCCTTTGCCGAAAAGATGCGCAGGTGATGCGCTCAGCCCGAGGGCATATCAAGTCTGTGGATGCAAACTTCACTTGCTGTGCTTGCCTTTTGCCTCTTTCAACTGTTGTGGGAGTGTAACTTACATATACTCATACAAACACACACACACCATATACAGAAATATTTATATTGTAAGATGTATACTTATGACATGGAGCATTGGTGAGTCGAGGATGCCTAGTGCGTTAAGATGTCCCTTAGGTAGGCTCAGCCAATGCAGCTCTGCTGAAACTTCTTGTTGGTCACGACATTACCAATTTGGCGCGCAGCGTTTTTATGCCCGCTTACAAACTGTAAAGAGTGTATTGGTTTGGTGTAATCTGTGGAGCAGTTTGTATGCCAGCAGAGTATTTAACTAGAGATCTTCGAGCTTGGAATTTCAATCAATTCTCTAATCGGAAGTTTCAAGTCTAGAGAGTGGAAATGACAAACGTATATTCAGATATAAAGAACCCTCGGCACTACATTTTATATATATATTATATCTGTTATGCTTAAGAAATTCAATAAATTCGTCAGTTCTTTTAGTTCTCGTAGTCTTAATAATCAAATACTTGCATAGTTGATTCTCCAAATCACATACAGAATTTCTCAACTTTGTCATTTTAGTAATATATCTTATGAGAAAGTTTCCATTTGAGTCAAATATATTTAGTCATATTCAAGAATTAATCAAGTTCCAGGTTAAAAAATTTTCACTTATGGTTTTCATATATTTTTAACATGTGAAGAAACCTTTTTTATTCGCGTATTCAAATTAGTTTGGATGGAAAAATTATTATTCAAAATTATAAAAAGTAAAATATGAAAGCGCTAAGTTATTCACCTGGATTTTGAATTAAACACAAATGGACATTATTTTTCAATTGTTTGTGTGTATTCCCCCTTATTGATTAATATCAAGCGTACGCCTTTGTAAACTCTTGATATATTTTTTAATTTCCCTAATCTAAATTGCTTCAGTGTATATTGTAGAGCAGCCTACTTGTTTTCCACGTTCGTAAGCTCTCCTAGAGAAAAGTTCCCAAATGTTTTCAATAATGTTTGTATCTGGCCAGATGAAAATCTTAATTATAAAATAAATAATGTTGTTTTATTTGAGAAAAAACAAAAATCATATTAAATGCAAATTTTCAGTTCTTGAACTTTATTTTTTTTCGTGAAAGAGCTTTAACTAATATTTAAAATGTCAAACCTAATCAGTTGATGCACAGCCAATGTACATCTTTAAATCATTGCGCCCACCCATCAACTGTGAACGAGCATTGCACAGTCATTTGGGATCGACTGCAACGTTCTTTTATACTTGTTTTTTTTTTTTCCTGATTCCTCCGATAATCGCTGAGCTCCGACCATGACCATATTACAGAAATCACAAGCAAAGTCCATATGAGAGAAGGTGTTGATTGATTTGTATAAACAATCTGAAATAATCTTGCTCCTTTTTAAGGAAATGAATTTTGATTAATAGTGCTCGGTCAGGCAGGCCTTGGCGTGCTATCGATCATGGAAATTAACTGGTTGGCTAGCTCAGCGGGTTAAGGTCAAATTCCTGCTCACCATTCGGTATATTGACTCCTGCTGACTGTGAATTGTTAAATCGTAGATTGTGAATTGTGTAATTCATAAAGCGAAGCCTGTGAGCGGCGACAACTGCAATCGGTTTGACATGCATCTAATTGTTTGAGGCCTTTTACTGCTAACTGATTCAGTGCGAACGTAAATGGCGATGACAAGTTTTTGCTCGGTCTTGGTTCGCCTTAGCGAGGGCTTGCTGCACGTGTTGGCATTCGAGTGCATCCGACTGAAGGAGGCTGGTCTATCAACACAACGCATCACTACGCATCTTATGGCATCGCATCACATCGCATTGCCATCATCATATTACATAACATGGACACGAGCAGAAATTTAACGCAACTCAAATTTCAAGTTAGCCTCGGCTCAAAGCGAAATGCGTCTCAGCTGTCAGCCTTGTTGGGCTAATGCAATCAAAGTGCGATTAAAAGTTTTTACACACCTCTTTGCTGGCGTATATATTTCCGCCTCAACCGTAAACTCCCACATAAATATCTCCACACAGCTCTATTTCCGTTTCCATTTTCCATTTCCCATTTCCCATTTTCCATTTCCTTTGACTCTTGGCAACTATTTTTTTTATATATATTTTATGCAACACCTTGAGCTGAGTGCTGTGTGTGATTTGCATTTTTATTATTTACTTGTAGAAGTTGTGCATCGAAAGTGATATATTTCGTATTTTGAGTATATAAGAAAAATAAAAGTATAAAATGCATTTCTGGGATTTCCTTGGCCATGTTAAATATTGAATAGATATTTTTGAAATATTTACTATGCACAATTCATTTGATTATTGATTTTGAAATATTTTTTACTGCTTGACTTCTTTTTTAATCCATTAATTTGCAAAAGCAAATGTTTTTATACTCCTTCATGAAAGTGAAATGAGTATATTGTCCTGCTCGCTACTCAATATCAGATTAGGCTAACCAGAGCTTTGAGCTCCTCCCAGGTCTTCCAGTGGAAGGCGGTCTGAACTGATCTTGATTCTTAAATTGTATTGTTTTCTTAGTTTAGACATTTATAGAATATGAAATGTTCAATAAACAGGAAATAATAATAAATGCAAATTTCATGTAAAATATTAAAAATCTTAAGTGTTCGTGGATCCGTATATCTTGTGTACACATATAAATATTTAATAGAAATAAAAACCAATTGAAGATAAATTTTAACAATTTAGATATATGTTATAAAGTAAATTTGTTAATTTAAATAATTGAATCTACCGAGCTACAACGCTTGAGTTAGATCGGAGAGAGTTAAGCGATGTGATAATTGACTTAGCCTCAACATTAAAAACTATATCTCTGCTAGTCGGAAGTGTATGATTAGGATATATCTCATGGCCAGCTTCAGCAACGACTGGCCTTAACACACATTCATGCTCAAGCCTATAAAAATTTGCAGTGCAAAGAGTAAGGTTTTAGGGCAGAGTTCCATTGAGTTTGAGTGCGGCGTCTGTCGACTCGATTCTCGAAAATATTTCTCAATGTCTATCTGTGGCCTGGGGGCTGGGCAGACTGGAGAAGTGAGCAACTAAGGAAATAGCCAGGCTCTGGCAAAACAACCACCTATTAATCAAAATCTCTTGATCTGCACAAATGTGCTATACACTGAGAGAAAAGGCGCGTACTCGAAGGCTTCACTACGACGGTCAGCTCTAATTGGGTCATCGGGCATTTTGACAAGTGTGGCGTTGGCGGCAGCCCACCATGATGGACGATGCCAGTCCTTGGTATCGATGGTTAGGCCATGGCATGGCAACTTCGGGTAGACCAGGAGATATCTGGAGAGGCCAGTTGTTGTTCTATTAGACATGTGTGTGCCTGGCTTTGGCTTTGGCCTGGCCTGGCCTGGCCTGGCCTGGACTACGTCCAAATCGCGGTAAATCACAAAAGCCAGGCACGAACTATGGCAACACGACTATCCACTGATGCCATTCGTTCGATGGCGGTCCGAGAGAAAGAAAGAGAGAGAGAGAGAGAGAGAGAACTGCTGCGCCCTTGGCTCTTTATTAAATTAAGTTAAATCATGTAATTTCCATGTAGCAAGTCAAAAGGGCAATGAATCGCCATCGCCCAAGACTGCGAGCACTCGCAATCGTAGATAATAATGGGGTCCGCTCTGCTCTCGGCTGTACCCTATGATCACACTGATCAGTGATTTTTCTTCTTGGGAAACGGTTCCCTTTGGCCTTGTGCCTTGAAATTGATTGCAAATGTTTGCCCAATCCACACTAAATACTTAAGAATTTCAGAGCCTTCTGGTAATAAATTTTATATGCATCTAAGCCCCAGCGCTGATTTGTTTCATGCCAACGCTGGCACAAATGCAAATTAGTTGAACGGGCCACATTGTCTAAGCGGCGGCCTGAGTGGACCTAAGCGACCTATAACAGCATTTGCGTCTTTCTCGGGCTCTCCAAGCTAAATCTTTTATCGCTCTCGTAGTTAGAATAAATAACTTCAGTTAAGATGCATTGGCATTCGGCACATTCGCCTCGGCATGCCACACGGCTGTCCCTGCCGGACATATTGAGATACATTTCCTCGGGTAGCCCATGCTCCATGGCGACCACAGAGACGATTCCAACTCCGTCTTCGACTCTGTCTCCGATTCCGACTCCAACTGCGAGTGCATATTTATGAGATTTATTTTAGTTTATGCGATTTTGCTACCTGATTCTAACCACGTTCAAAGCACAGAAGGTCTAGGCTGCTCCTGCTCCGAAAGGTTTCCGTTCATCGATTGCCGTTTTTCTCGTCGAACTGTCGCTAATAAATGCTCCTCGCTGTAGGTTATCATATTTATGGGCTAACTTATCTATTTATATTTGTCTATTTACATAATTCTTGTCGTAGTAGATGATATCAATTTAGCCAATTCTCATTAACTGATTTGCTGACACGAAAAGTTTATTTGAATCAACAATATGAGGCAATTCAGAGTAGGGTTTGTTTGAGTATATTCAAGAGATAGTAGCAGAAGACGATAGAGCATGGCTAATGACATAATAAAATATTACTGATCAGGATCAATCTTGTCCGTCTGTCCGTTCTTGTGTCTGTGTGTATGTAGAAATCGTTATAGAGCTGCTGACTTATAATTTATTCGTCCCTCTCTCTCTCTATTTATTTATTACTAACACGTGATTTATTTGAATTATCGCTTTATGTTTATTTATAAACTGGGGAATTAAAATTTATATATACCTTCCTCCTTCAATCTCTCTATTTCTCTTTTCCTTTATTATAAAATCAATATTATTTGCTTTAATCCAGCCCATCCTGTAATATACCTATACAAACCTTACATCTGTTTTAACTATGAGTTTGTTGGTTAGGATATTCTATTTTCTATACTATTTTCTTTATTAGTTCTATTAGTTCAATATACCTTATTCCTTCTCGCATAATCCCCTGTATACCCTGTATATATACATATATATACTCATTAAAATCATCATCAACAAAATATCTCTTTTAACACAGACTTTCATAGTCTTTCAGCTAAAAACAATTTTAATCAGAAAGCATAAAGCTTAGACACTCATAATTAGAGAGGCAGAAAGGGTGTCATAGAGTGAGAGAAAGGCAAAAAAGGAGTAAGAGCGAGAGAGAGAGAGATAGTGAATTACACATGCATAGTTCTATCGAATTATCTTGACTTAACATCAACAAGGAGAAGAAAATAATTTTGTAATCTTAGCAACGATATGGGACTAGAAGGACACAATGATTAAAGTTGTTGTAAAATAAACAGCTTCGAGATTTGATAAACAGTCTATTCAGTTCCTCAATCAACAATATATAATTTTGCTTTTCCCAGCTGCTCTTCTTTATGAATGGTTATCTAAATTTATAAATGTATATATTAACTCACTCCCAATATGCTTAATTAATTGTTTATTTATATTGCCATAAGAAAATATTAATTGGTTAAGTCGACTGACTTGAAAGAAGCTTAGGCCTAGAGCTCAAGGTGTCAGCCGAGTGGAACTCACGGCTCTAGCTACTTGGCCATATTGGGTAATCGCGCCATAATAAACTGGAAAAAATGTGGAAGTGACTCAGATATCAGCAAACTGAAGCGGCTGAAGCGACTGAAGCTTTCTACGAGTACTCAAACGGAGCCGCCCGCTGGGCTGACACTGAAAAATGCCTGCGCCGGCGGCAATGGCTCGTGGTCTTCCAGGCGGTGGCCACATGGCCATAGCATCCACACTTGCAACATTTTTATGACAATCATTTAAGTTAATTGCGGAAAGCAAAAGTCGAGGTAGACCGCCAGACCACACGAGCTTTGGTTAGGTTTGGTTTGGCAAAGTGTGGCATAAATATTGTGTCTCATTTCGGCTGGCAACTCATCTATCTGGCACGGCATGCAGCCAGACTTAGAGTTCTTAGACAGAGAGAGATGGAGAGAGAGGGAGAGAGGGAGAGTAGGATAGAGAGAGAGGCGTGTTGCAGCTTTGCCGTCACACGCAGTAAAAGGCATTAGCGTCCGTGTCTGTCACCTTCGTCATGGTCACGCTAATCGAGGTAATCGCATGCGCCAATAAACTGACAGGTTTATGGGCGATGCAGACGCGGAAGCTACTTGGCCAACAACATGTTGCAATTGGCCAACTGCCAACGGCCAACGGCCACCAGCACAACGGTGTAGCTGTGTGCGCGGAGAGTTGTACGCTTGATTTAAAAGCAATTAAAATGCGAATTGATGTTGCGATTGATTACGCATCCAACTCATTTGTTGCAGATATCTTCGGTTAATGGGTCACGCAAGATGTTGATGCTATGTTGCTGCCGGACCAGACGTACGCCGACTACGTGCACCGACATCTGACCAAGTCGGACTTCAAGGGCTCCAGCCACACCAACAGCAACATCAGCAACAACAGCAATAGCAACAGCAACAGCTACGATCGCACCGCCGACTTCTTTGAGAATATACCCGATTTTGTGGGCGCCTCTCTGCCGGCCTTTCTCTTCAGTTCACAGAGCCATCAGCAGCCTGAGCACCATGACAGATCTGAGACTCTGCGCACTTCGACACCCAGTGGACCTGCCAAGGAGCCGAGCGAGCCGTCAAGCAAGAGCGAGAACGGCGACGATGTGTTGCGGCTGTGTGAGGATTTTCTCTGCCGGCATCGCATGCGTCCCGATTTCTTTTGCCAGTACCACAAGGCACTCAGGTGGGTCCGTCCACAGCTGCTTTAAAGTATTTCTACTTCACCCAGGCTTCAATCATTTCCAGCTCAACAACACCCTCGCCGAAGCAAAGCAAAGCTTTGCCAGCCCTGGACAAGCCAGAGCTAAGTGCGTCCAAGGAGAAGGAATCATCGGTGCTATCTGCCTCTAAAGCCAAACAAGATGTCGTTGAGCGCTTCACCAAGTTCTCAGCTATTTATACGCTTCCGGTGGCCAGACGCAAGAAGAAGTGCAATAACACGACAGGAAACATAACTGGTAAGCATATATATATATATATATATATATATATGGTTTCCTTATAATAAATATATGATTTATAGTGTTTGTTATTGCTCGATAAATGATAAATGTAGAACCAAAATGAAAGAGCTGAATTAGTTTGCCTTATGCATATGCGTATATGCATGTATTGCCATGTTACCTACTGAAGTGCCTTTCTGTATTAATCATTTCCACCCGCATCTATGACAAAGAATCAATTGTTGTTGTTGGTTTATGTCATCATTTGCAAAGCTGTACATTCCTAAAGAATCTATAATATGTTTTACATGATTTATGAAGTTAGACTTGAGATTTATGAAGTTTGTTACTGTGTGGGGTACTTCATCTAAAAACTTGCTCTTCCACTTTTATTATAAATTTTGATTAATTTTGGCATGATACTTGAATATTACTTGACTTACTGAATGTAATACACTATTATGATAACTCTAAACGATTATAACATTTTTATGGGTTTTGTGTATAACTTTTCCCTCCTCAACATTATGTTCTTGCCAATCAATTTTACTTCATATAAATTAATAATCTTGTAAAATACCAAACCCTGTTATCAAACGATATTGAAAATAATGTATGGGTTGTTTGGTAGCCAAAATATTGGATGGAAAAATTGTTCCAAAACCATTTTAATATCAGAACAATGCAATTTGCGCCACAATTTCTTTTTATATAAATTTTTATTTTTAAGTACATAGTGGTTGATCAGTTCATTTCTTCATATGTAAAGCCCCTACATAGAAATTGATAAACATGAATTTTCAAATATAATATTTTGAAGATATTTGTAAGAAACACTTGTTATGCTCAAGTATGTCAATGTGTGTCCTAAGTACTATATTTAAATATTTAAATATATACAAATTTAAACACATAGCAAATTTTAAATATATCCAATTGTAAGATTACATTAAAAAATTGAGTACAAATTTCAATTGTATCTACTAGAAAACAGGCATTGCGTCCATAGAAACAAAAATGAATGATCTCCTAATTAAATAATGTTTGAAAAAAACTAAATAGTCAAATATCTGAACTATTTGAATGTTATTCTCAATTAACGCAAATTGTATAGGTTCAAGCATTTGCAGCGAATTGACTATGAGAGGTTGTGGTGCAGCGAATCGATATGCAGTGAAGAGCAATGTGCTAGATTTTAGGGTTACCATACCCGTTTAAAGCTGTTTACGGTTCATGTCTTTGCTGCAGCTATGGGGTTGATGTCTAGGATAAGCAAATTTAAAGAGTTTATATTTTGTTTATGATTTGACATATCTTAAATTCATTTTTAGGTATAACACATAAATAAAATTTTTTTAGAATTATTGTAAAAAAAAAGCAAGGAATAATTTTCAATAAATGATCTTGATCTGTGCTTTTAGCATCGCTAGATTGAGGAAATCTCTAGACTGGAAGATCAATAAAAAGGTTTTTTGTTTTTTGTTTTTAATTTGAAAAGAAAAATTGGGTTATCTGTAATCCGAAATAAACCTGTTTTGAGTATGTTGGTGAAAATGGATATTTGCATGTTTAGAAAATCGTGTCCGACTGTTAGAAATGTGGCATAAATTAGCATGCAGCTGCTGCTAGAGACAATGATTTGCAAACTGCAATGGCAATGATGTGGGAATTGTGAAATGCAGCATAGGAAAAACAATAACAAAGGCCAAACACAAACCAAAAAAACAAAAACGAAACTAAAAAAACAATAAGCAATCAACACTAATTAACACGCGACCAGTAAACGAGACAGCTAAGCCAGCCAGGCGAGAGGCCCATAGTTCAAATACTTGACCCCATATTTGAGCGACTGCACAGACAGAGTAATTGAAACTGAAAAAAAGAGACCTCAGGCCTTTTACCTGTTTAAAAAATTTACCTGCGCCAGAGCCAGAGCCAAAGCCAGAGCCAGCGCACGCGAGAGCCGCTCAGAGCGCAACGAGCACGTCTCGATCGCATTTCTACATCCAGCGTCTGGGAGAGTCGAGTTCGTAGCGTTCAGTCTGCGCCTTGGTCTGACAGCGAGCGAATGAGAGTCACGGCAGTTCGCCAGCGTTCAGCTCGAGAAGAAGCTGTAAATGGTGGATTATAAGAAGTTCAAGTGAAATATATAAGCAATAAAATAAAATAAAACAAAGCAAATCACAGTCAAGGCAAAGTGTTAAAGTTTAAATGAAATATATAAAAGTTTAGCAAAGTTTATATATACTGGATACGTACATAAATAAATCTGCTCTGAAAGAGTGTGTGTGATTGAGTGTATGTGTGTACCTTTAAGGTATCTAAGCATCTACTTCGAGTTCCCACTCTGCGTTGCTGCTGCTGCGAGTTGAAATTGGTGGTAACTCGTTTTTCAAAAAGAAAAAGAAAAGAAAAAAAAAAAAAAATCAAACAACAAAAATGTCTGCAAGCGCGCGCGACTGAGCCACAGAAATAATAATAAGAAGCATAAGAAAGAAATATATATACAGATATATGTTTGTATATATATAAACATAATAATACGTAGAGTGGAAAAGCAAAAGCAAAAGCAACAGCAACAGCAGCACACAATTGCACAACTCCGAAAAGTATCTGGCAGATACTTTCAGTGATTTGGCTGCTGCCCTTCTGCATTCTTTTCTCGTGTGTGCGTGTTTGTTGTTCTTTTTTTTTTTTGTCATTAATATTTTTGTTGTTTCACTTGCTGCTCTGAGCCAAAAAGCCAAAGCAGCTGCATACGTCCCGTACGTGCGGTTCGGTATCGTTGCCCAGGCCCAGTTTGTATGCCACAGACACACACACACACACACACACACACACACACATAGACAGACAGACATAGAGTGAGAGAGACATACACATACATATACATATACATGCATACAGACAACCTGGTCAACCTGGACAATGTTTGCCTTCTGTAAGCGTCTGTGCGGAAAACCTGTTCGATCGGGCGTGTTTTGTGCTGTGTATCTGTATACGAAATTATTCAAATAAGAAATATCATCGCCGGTGCCGACGGAGCTCGGAGCTCGGTGCTCGCTTCTCGTCCTTTGCGTCGCCAAAAATAATACACGAAACGAAAATATCGGATTTGAAGTCGAAACTCGTTTTTCGGCGCAGTTGCAGTTGCAGTTGAAATTAGCTAGTTTCGTTCTCCGCTGCGGCCACACAAATGTGCATCTACGATGGCCACATTGGGCCTGTCAAAAGTGTTCATACTGGATAAATACTTTACGGAATTGCAAAAGTTTTGGGAGACCGAGAAGAAGCTGCAGGGTGAGTGCCACACGACCGTACCACCTCGAACATTTCCAGTTTGTTGCCTAAGTCTTTCGTTTCACTGTTACCACAATTCATATGGCATGGCCCGGCCCCCCCATTGTTTTATAAAGAAACAAAGCTCGTTGGGAAACTGATTTATCGAGCATTATTAAAGAGCTTTGAACTTTAATAACTGTTTACCCTTCCAAAAAGAAAAGTTTATAATTTAATTTGAAAGTTAATTATTAAAGAGTTTATAGATAGATACGATATTTGTTTATATGAATAGAATGTAAATTCCACAACAACTATTCCCAAGTGAATGCTGATGTACCTACAGACATTTAGGTACATACATATGTATGAGGATTGAGTGTATGCTTACATGTCTAAGTACATTCCTTTAGGTACCTAAATGGATGGCTATATGCATGTAAATACGTCTAGCATTTATTTATAATCATATGCACCTTATTGGGTATGCATGCACATCTATGTATGCATGCACATACGCCAAGCCACTACAGTATGTACCAATGTGTAGGTACATCTAGCATCCGTCTGTACCCATATAGGTCCCTTGTTAGTGGCGCGCAGCTGTATAACCATAGAGATGTTTAGCTGTATAGGTGTTTAGCTGTATAATTGTATATATGTCGGTGTGGAGCATGTCTACGCCTCAAGTTGGTTAGCCGTTTGGCTGTATAGGTGTGTGCCGTACGGCTTGCAACATATGCCCAGGGCCCGCCTTGTCGCAGCCTCTCCGCTCGCCCATCGCTGACCAGTTTTGGTCGCAGGCGACGCCGCCAACACATCCGTTGAGATCTTTAAATGTGGCCGTCGTCGTTGGGTCCAGTTGGATTTTTTTCTTTTTGTTTTTTATTGTCAGCTCTTTGGTTAGCAAAACTATATGCGCGCTGATTTCAGCTTCCAAGAAAATACCGAGGCTCCAAGCGAATCTGACTACAACTTTTGTTGCATGCAAAAATGAAGTAACAAATTAAGAAGACGAAGGAACTCTAAAGAAGCATTGAACAATTTAATGAAATAACTCAATTTCATATTAATGTATGTACAAATTTTGTTGGATACATAAATACATATAAATTTTCTTGATATTTATTATTTGTTGTGTTGTTTATCAACTTATTGATATATGCTAACTATATACAGTAAAAGAGATACATCAATAATTTGTAATAAAATAGAAATACTTGTATATGTATATAATATAATTCAACATTTCAAATGCTTTCGAGTACTGAATATATAAAAATTATTTATATTAATAATTCTATGCTTTGGCTGAAGCAACAGTTCCTTGTATGTTGTTTAAAGGAGAAAAAGTGAGAGAGAAGTAATTGATATTTCATTATCCATACTTGTTCTCATAGTTGGGCAGCCGAAAGACACATGTTCAGGCATAAGAATAAAATTTAATATAAAGTAAATAAATGTATGAGATATCGTACTCTCTTATGTTTCTCACCCTCTGCTCATACAGCTTATTTATGATATTTTCAATTAAATTTTATTAGAGTTAGAAGGTAGTTAGCTGGTATAAAAATCTCAATTAAAAATCTTGAACCTATTTCTACAATTAGTCACAAGAAAATGTTGTTGAACGTTTTCATTTACCTCGGCTTCTTGTAGGCATCATAAAAATCAAGAAACTGGTTTCCAGCATCAACGATATCGGGGTTTGACGTCGCGGCGTTTGGCTCTGCATTCGATTGGAAATGACTTTTGTAATAGTTTTTGTGGTACATTAAAGAGAAAATTCCAATTAGATTAAAATTTTTAATTGCGTGATATTTCTCTTTCTTAAGTGCATGTGAAAGGTATATATACTCACATGATTCGTATGGTCTCTCTATATTTATTGCATTTATGTAAGCTACGAATACGTTTTCCATCTGCAGGGTATCTGCTAGTCGTCTATATAGCTACCACAACTTATTTACACTTATTTCTACTTAAGAGTATATCGTGTTGTTTTTTATGTCATCATTTTCGAAAGTTCTTCTCAAGCTATCTATAATAATCAAATTTCAGTTCATTGAGATTTTATTCGCTTTGTTTCAGTTAGTTGTGGTCTTTATCTTCTTATGTTGCTTCCTCTTCATCGACTTCTTCTTGGCACCTGTCGCCAGATTTCTGTTTCTGTTTCTGTTTCTGTTTTATCTTGGCGCGCGTTCTGCGCTGTCCACCGATTAGCGAGCGAAATTAGTTCATTAACATTTCAAAGAAATTCCTAATTTAAACTTGTGTTTTTGAAGCTCGTGAATATTTAAATATTCCAACGGCTAAACTAAGACGAATTTTTGTTTTGAATAAAATTGTCTTCATTAAATAGAAATTAATTACATATATGAGCAGTAGAGAGAGATGTGGGTGTGTCGTCGAATTCAATTATACAGATATAAGTCGAAGCTTAGCTTTAAGGCGAGACTGAAATTGAGACTGAATTTGATTTTATTTATGTGTCTGGGGCATTTATCTCGAATACTATGACAGATTTCAAATTTTATGTTTGTATATATATTTAGAAATAAATTTCGAATAGTAAATACCATTTGAATCCAGACAGCAAACAGGACTAAATAATATGGCTTGAACTGAACTCTCTTATATAAAATATCTATTATATTTAGTCGTACTAATTCACAATTTGAGAATTATAATAAAAAATATTTCATGCTTGCATGTGATGCATAAATTACTTTTGTATATTATTAAAAAAATATAAAAAAATATTATTAAAGTCACAATTTTATTCAACTCAAGCGAATCGGTTCGTTTAATCTACAGTTGATTGAGCAACGTTTGATAAACTTAGGTTTATAATTATAAATAAATATATACATATATATAATCAAGTTGGAACTGAGTAATTTGAATGTCTAACAAGCCCAGAGGGATTGATTTTGCCATTGATTAAGTTATGAATAAATATTACATGAAGCATAGCACGAGGACGAGCTAAGTTAATCTATGCTAATCATAAGAAATTTATTAGACTGTGACGCCAATCGAATACGAGGAAGAGCAAATTACAAGCATTGAATCAATGAAATGATAATCAGAGAATCGCTGGACTTAATTTAAATTATTCTCTGTCGTATTTGGTTGATTGTGACGTGGAAGTCAAGAAATTCTTTACCGAATAAGCAAATTCAAGTTCATGATCAACATTGGAATCTAGGTCACTCACTCAATAATTGATATAGTTGTATCTTTAGGAGGACACCTGGATCTTAGTTTTAGGACACCTGTTGAGAAGATTTTCTATAGAAAAAGTTTGTAAATAGTGATTCTCTTCTTTATTTGAAGAGAAGCCTTGAGGAGTAATATTGAAATTAATATCATGAGTGTACAATATAGATAATACGAATATAAAGTAAAATGATATACATTTTTAAACATATTTGATATGCTTTGCCTAGAATGCTGTTACTTTAATTTTTATTTTTATTTTATTATTTTAAAACAACTATAATGACTAGAACAGTTTTGCACTGTAGAAAATGAAAAGATTAGGGATGTGATTTAATTTAATTTATAATAATTCATTATGTATTATGTTGAGCGAATTTAATTATTATTCTGTATTGCATAATAAAATATTTGGAAATAATTGAAATTTGACATAGTTATAATAATAGTTGATAAAATGCATATAAATATATCATTAGCTTTCCAAATAATCAGCTTATCTTGATTATCCTAAATATTAAGCATATCTTCTTATTCTCTCATTTCAGAATATTGTAAAAATTAATATTCTTTAATAATTTACAAAATTATAAATAATTAAGCAAAATATTGTAAAAATAAATACTGTTAAATATGAATATATTGAGTAGTTTATCTAGATTTCATTTTAAAACTACAGAAGAGGCTTCAAATATTATTTGACTTTTTATATCTTTGTTGCTTATTTAATTTCGAATATTGTATAGATTAATATTTTAAAATAATTATAATATAAATAAAATATAAAAATATCAAGCAGCTTTCCAAAAATGCAGTATCTCTGGATTTCATGTTTAAACTCCTATATAATATTTACTTTAATCAACATTATAAAGTATAGAGTAGCGCTAGCTGCAGTGTATCTCAAAGTCAGGCAATTTCAATTAGATAATTTGTAGTTCTTACTAGCTTACTTACAGTTGATTGCTATATACCGCTCAGATAATCACCTAGCTAACGATATGTTTTCTCTGTCTTTCAGATGCCTCATCGTCCAATGAGGCTGTGCACCTGCAGCAGCGGCTCAAGAGTCTGAGCACTGAGCTGCTGGTGATGCGCAATCGGCTGCATGTGGAGAGTCAAGGACATGGCCGGGCCAACGATGTGCAGCATCACGGCATTGGAGCGGGCGCTGGAGTTGCCCTGGGCACAGGTGGGGCGAAGGCAACCAACTACGACCTGAATGCATCCAGTCCGAATTTGAATCTGGGCAATAGCGGACTCTCGTCCAGTGCACTGCAGCAGCATACCAACGGAAGTGGTCAGCATACCCTGCCCAAGGTGAGTTGAGAAATCTCTATGTTTAAGTCTCTACATAATGGCAATCTGAGTAATTGTGATTGTTAATTTCCTTTACACAGCATGCGTACAATTACAGTCAGACGCTGCCAAGCAATTCGGGCTCGAATGCTGTCATCTCGGCACGGAACACATCCATACCGCATCCGCTGCCGCATCAGCTGAGTGAGAAGTCCGCTGTGGGTCATCACAAGGGAAACGGTGCGAGTGGCTTGGGTGCTACATCAACGTTGCCTCCCGCTCCCTTGCCGCACAGCCTCAATGCCCGATCCAATACTCTGCCCATGCGCAGCTCCAATGCCAATTCTCTGGTTGCCTCGTCCACTCTGCCAGCGAGTGGACAACAGTTCCCTCAATCGGCCAAGCACATAAATCCTTGCCAGAGCGTGAAGACCGTGCCATTTGGCTTTGCAGCATCCGGTGGGAAGCAGTCACAGGTCAGCCGCCAGCCCAAGGACATGCAGGATCTGATCCACCTGGCAGGGCCACTCACCGAGCACGCCGTCATGCACACGCTGCAGGCGCGCTTCAACGAGCAGCGCTACTTCGTAAGTGTTGTACTCTGCCCACCCTGATGCGGATCTGTCATCAGCTCCGCAGCTTCTTCCCAACACCAAACACTTAACACTAAACCAGTTTGACTATCAGATTCACTTTTAGCCCAGTTCAATTATATTCAGCAGACTAACTGCATCCGCCTCTCCAGCAATTATCTTAATAGTCGGTCTCCAAATTGAGTATCCGCTCTGCACTCACCTCAGATTAACTGTTAATTTCGACAATTATATGCCGTCGATCTGTGAATTGCAGCTGATAGATGGGTAGACAACGGTTAGAAATTAAGCGATCGACAGCGAATTAGAATAACTGCAGAGAGTATTATCAATTTGATATCAGATGTTGAATCTGTCGATCTGTCTGCTCATTTAGCTGCAGTTAGTTAATAAGACTATTAGATGAGAACTGTACCAGTGTTTAGCAATTAATAATTATTAATATATATTAATGTCAACAGAGGCTGGGAATGAAATATCAGATAGGACACAGAAAGCATGTGTTGGGGCTACAGGCCTAATCCAGATGCATGCCCTGTAGGAATTTTAGAGTTTATTATAATTAGACATAGAATGCAGCGAATATACTTTTTATAATATTTACTTTGATCTTTGACTTAATATTTCAAATATAGTATATTCCTGTGTACGATTAGTCATCCCATTCGCTTTTTATCGATGAATACCGCTAACTTTACCTCATTTTTCAAACATAGCCTTAAAATATGAAAACATCTGATTTACCGTGGGGAATTTTGTAATTAATGAAGGAATTCCATACCTTTCAACCCTTTCATATGAACAGATATGGATGTCATTATCTCGGTTTAAAAGTGTGATTCATTCACAAAAGTTGTTCAACAAATAATTTCCCAAAGTAAATCCAAAGTGCGGAGGCATAAATAGTCTTCGACAAATAATTATTTGTAATGTATATAAAAGAAACGCAGGATGATTTGAATATCATCAAGGTGCAGGATATGTCCTAGTCGAAAGGCTCCAACTGGAGAACTTTTGTGTGTTGTAGATTCTTATTCTTCGAAACTGAATGATTTAAAAGTTAATATTATTTTATAAAAATTATATAATTATATTTTATATTTTATTATTATTATTTTTTAATTACATAGTAAATATTCATGTTCTATATATATTTAAGCCTATATAGTATATTTAGCATGGATGCTTAGCCCAGATTAGTATTTTTGATCTATGCTAGAATGAGAGAAGATGAGAAAGAAAAGTTGCTTAAAGTTGTATATGTTTATGAAGCTAGACTGAATTATTATCCATTAAATTATACTCTATTAAAATATAACTATATTTCCTTAGGAGATATTACCTATTTTCATTAGTAAATTCCAACGAAGTTAACTTTACCTATTCCACACTTAAAAATTACTTGTATTTTATTCTCATTTATTTTTCTCTTATTTGCCAGACAAATGTGGGCTCAATTCTGCTCTCGATCAATCCATATCTGGATGTGGGCAATCCGCTGACGCTCACTTCGACGCGCGATATGCCACTGGCGCCGCAGCTGCAGAAGATTGTGCAGGAGGCAGTGCGTCAGCAGAGTGAAACGGGCTATCCGCAGGCGATCATCCTGTCGGGCACCAGCGGTGCCGGGAAGACGGCGAACGCTATGCTCATGCTGCGCCAGCTCTTTGCCATAGCCGGTGGGGGTCAGGAGACGGATGCGTTTAAGCATTTGGCCGCCGCCTTTACAGTATTACGCTCGCTTGGCTCGGCGAAGACAACGACCAACTCGGAGTCGAGTCGCATCGGCCAGTTCATCGAGGTGCAGGTGACGGACGGGGCACTCTATCGCACCAAGATCCACTGCTACTTTCTGGACCAGACTCGCGTCATTCGGCCGCTGCCCAAGGAGAAAAACTATCACATTTTCTACCAGCTGCTCGCCGGTCTCAACCGAGAGGAGCGCCAGAAGCTACATTTGGAGGGCTATTCGCCGGCGAATTTGCGCTATCTCCGCGGCGATGTCGCTCAGAATGAGCAAGACGATGCGGCGCGTTTCCAGGCCTGGAAGACTTGCCTGGGCATATTGGGAATACCGTTTCTGGATGTGGTTCGTGTCCTTGCTGCTGTTCTATTGCTGGGCAACGTGCAGTTTATCGATGGAGGGGTAAGTGAATTTCTAATACTTATAATAATTTAATTATTCTAATTTTTAACGAATATGATTATAATTTTGGTATTGGTTAAGACTAAGTTAAATAATACATTAATCGACTGAAAAAGACACTAAATTTGACTGTTATATTAATATCGTAAACTTGAAATTGCTTAATATTCATAAATAGATGGCGTGTAATACACAGAAATTACTGCAATATCACGACATCTATAGTTCGTTTTATAATAATCATGTGCAAAAGCGCCATCTACCAATGAAGCCATTGAAATTTGATGACTCCGCTTATTGCCTACTAATTTGCTTATTCAACGATGCTGAAATGGTGTTTGTGGTAGCGTGTCGCTCTGCTATGCAGCGAGTCGCGAGTTCTTCTCCCGCTTGTAGCTTCCCATTTTTAAATTTTAAAATTTCTTGTGCTGATGTGATTTATCAAGGGTAATTTACGTCTGAATTACGTTGTGTACGAGACTATATATTAACTGAGCAAGAAATTTTATTTTAATTCCAAATACATGAATATAATTTGCATTAAATTTGTTCAATTTCGTTATTTTTTTTTTAAATATATATTTTTAGTAAAAAAAAATATTTTTTATTTAAACAACATTTGTTTTTTTTTGCAGGGTCTCGAGGTAGATGTGAAAGGTGAAACGGAATTAAATTCGGTGGCCAGTTTATTGGGCGTTCCGCCGGCGGCGCTGTTTCGCGGTCTGACCACACGCACGCACAATGTGCGTGGGCAGCTGGTGAAGTCGGTCTGCGGCGATGGGGATGCCAACATGACGCGTGACTGCCTGGCCAAGGCACTCTACTGTCGCCTGGTGGCAACGATTGTGCGCCGAGCGAACAGCCTGAAGCGCCTGGGCTCCACGCTGGGCACGCTGAGCTCGGATTCGAATGAGTCGGTGCACAATCAGGCGGATGCAGCATCGCAGCATGCATCGACCATTGGCGGCGGCAATGCGGGCTCCAAGTCGATGGCCGCCTTGAACAATGCAGTGCGACACGCCACGGATGGATTCATCGGGATATTGGATATGTTTGGCTTCGAGGAGCCATCGCCGCATGCACAGCTGGAGCACTTGTGCATCAACTTGTGCGCCGAGACGATGCAGCATTTTTACAACACGCACATCTTCAAGTCATCCGTGGAGTCCTGCCGGGACGAGGGCATCGTGTGCGAGACAGAGGTAGACTATGTGGACAATGTGCCGTGCATCGATCTGATCTCCTCGCTGCGCACAGGCCTGCTGAGCCTGCTGGACATGGAGTGCTCGGTGCGGGGCACAGCCGAGAGCTACGTGACCAAGCTGAAGGTGCAGCATCGCTGCTCAACGCGCCTGGAGACACGCACCGCACTAGAGCCGGATGATCCACGACTCTTTGCCATACGGCACTTCGCTGGACGCGTCGAGTATGACACCACCGATTTCCTGGACACCAATCGGGACGTCGTGCCGGACGATCTGGTCGCCGTCTTCTACAAGCACAGCTGCAACTTCGGCTTCGCCACGCATCTCTTTGGCTCCGAGCTGAAGGCACTGTATGCCCAGCAGCAGGCGCCACGCGGCCTCAGCTTCCGCATCTCACCCACCTCGCATTCGGACCTACTCAATGGGGATGAGCCCGTCTCGACTCTTACCCAGGACTTCCACACGCGCCTGGATAATCTGCTGCGCACCTTGGTCCATGCCCGTCCTCACTTTGTGCGCTGCATCCGCAGCAATACGTTCGAGCAGCCGGGCAGGTTTGACCGCGCGACGGTGGTGCGGCAGATTCGATCGCTGCAGGTGCTGGAGACGGTCAATCTGATGGCTTCCGGATTTCCGCATCGCATGCGCTTCAAACAGTTCAATGCGCGCTATCGCATGCTCGCTCCGTTCCGACTACTCCGACGCACCGAGGACAAGGCTCTGGAGGATTGCCAGCTAATACTGGAATATGCGATGGGCATGGAGCAGCTGCCCGTGCAGGACGGATCGGTCACGTTGGCCTGGGCGCCGGGCAAGCGGCATGTGTTCATCAGCGAGGGCATCCGCCAGCATCTGGAGCATCTGCGTACAGAGATTCGCCATAGGAGTGCCACGCGCATACAGGCCACGTGGCGCGGCTGGTGTTGGCGCAAGAAGATGGGCAGCAGCCTCAAGCAATCCTGCCGCCCCGATACGGGCCTAATTGCTGCACTGCCCGCCATCGCCAGCACCTGTGCCAAGCTCGTCAATGCCCACAACAATCCCAATGGCAAGGCGACTTCTGCAGCTATGGCCGCTCTAGCAGCGGTGGCCACTGCAGCTCCCAGCACAGGTAATTGGCTCTCGACAGATTATCTTTATATAGCTTCTAATGCGCCTTACCCACTCTCTCTCTCTCTCTCTCTCTCTCTCTCTCTTTTTCTCTGCAGTGCCTCGTCTCTCAGCAAAGTCCACAAATCCAGCTCCATGTCTGGGCATCGGCGGCACTGTGACTCGCCCGCGACCTCAACCCATTGCCGGCACCCCACCTCCAGATCCGCACGAGAAGTGCGACCAGAAGATTATACAGCAAACATGTAGCCTCTTCGGATTGGATTTGGTGAGTGACGAATTTAAATAGTGTTTAAGAGAGAAGTATTGTCGGAAAAAAAGAATGAGACTGAGAGAGAGAGAGAGAAAGTGGCAGAGCGAAGCTTAAATTTCAGCATAAATTTTATTAACTTTTTCGTGCTCACTCGCTGTGTAAAGAAATATAAAAGCTCTAAAGGATAATCTTTCATTTGAATTAACAGAAATCAAGATATTTAATAGAAAAGAAACAAGAAAGTGAAAGTTATAAGTTTACCAAGTTTAGCTTACTATAAAATATCTAAAAAGAAAACTAAATTCAAATAGAAATTCATCAGAGACACAGCTGTAGATAATGTTGAAAATGTTTGGCAACGAATTAGTTCACTCGGGATCTCGAGGACACCATCCCATCAAAGGGGGTACAGAGCTGGGACAATGCTACGTGTTCAATATAGAGCATAACTGTCGCCAGGTGCACGATGCGTCCCAAAGGCGACATCGATGCCGGCGGAGACTGGTCGACAAAATAGAATTAGCTATACGCAAAAGTAGAGCCGTATATACTTTCAATTGAGCATAGATAACCAAAAAGAATTTGTTAATTTAATAAACCGATAAATGTTTTTTTTTTTTGAATTAAAAAAAGTGTGCTTTAAGTGCCTAAAATAAATTTACCAGAATCCTTCTTTGAAAATAATAAAAAAAAAAACTTTCTTGCTGTGTTAAATCTCTTACTTCTTGTTCGAGATCGAAAAACAGTCTAAATTTATTATAAATAGAAATTTTTATTTTTTCCCAGCCACATCAACATTCAACATCAACAGTGTTGTTTTCACCTGAGTCTCAATTAAATATATATTTTTACAAAATTTTAAATATATTAGTTTTCAGCCAATATTAAATCAATTGGTTTATATTATACCAATTAGGCTAATTGATATTTAATTAACTTCAACTAGTAAAACCTTTTAGCTATCATGTGAAATAATAAATATGTGAAAATGTGAATTAATAGATTGAATAAAATAAATAGTACACAAAATAAAATAACATGAAAAAATATATTAATCACATTGACATTAAAGAAAATTGTTGTGCAAAATTAAATGGCTTAAATTTAATTTCATTTCATATGGGTGAACGAGAGCGAAAGATACAGAGAGATAGACAAAGAGAGAGCAATTTAAACTCTAATGAAATCCAATTCCATTTAGCATCACATTCATTTGCTTCTGCTGTTTTATTCGAAACGCTTCTCACGCAGATTTACTTTTATTTCATTTTTTATTATATGTAAACTATCACACTTGGTTTGGGATTATGACGCTGTGGTTGGGCGCTGCAGGAACGACCGCCTCCCGTTCCACTGTCACGGGCATACACAATCACGGCCAATTCAAAGAAGCTGGGCTATCCGCAGAGCCGCATCATGAAAATGAATTTTCCAGAGGACGCACTGGCTAATCCGGCTCCGTCTCTATCGCCGACGGCCTCCACAGAGCTGCAGCAGCTGAAAAAAGGGGACACCGTCACCGTTGTGGGCGCCTCCAGTGGTCGAGGTCACCTGATTGTCGAGCACAAGGGTCAAACCTATCATGTGCCCTTTCAGTACATGGAGCTAGCGTCTGGCAGCACTGCTCCCAGCAATGCCAACCTGGCCATGCAATCCGCTTTGATGTCAGCCGGACCGACTAACGGGGTGAAGATATGATTTGTTAACACTGGCCAACAAAGTTTCTTAAAAGAAGAATTAGACTAAAGTTTTCGGAATATTAATTTGAATACACCTAGATTCCAGGGTATCTCTATATTCTTTGTGCTGTAACATCGGAGATATTTTTTCTATTTTCAGAATATCCCAAAAAATGCAAGGTTAATCTATCATCTATCTATCTATATTGAACAATATTTTATTCATTTATCTTTTCTTTCTGAATATTCCAAGATACCTTGATATTCCCATCATATCAAGTTGTAGTAGAGATATCAACGAGAGTTTTTTTTTATTTTTTCTGAATATCCCATGGTTTCACATTCAGTTTTTTAGATATTCTTTAACATCGATAGATTTTCTTATCGGTTCAGTTTAGTCTACTAAAACTTGTAGGCCTGTGTAATTCACCCAATCTAAGAGTGAATCCAACAATCTGCGTCAAAGACTGTAAATAAGTGAAAGTAATATAAATATATGTATAAGTGTAAGAAAATACATTGTCTTTCTCCTAGTATTGCCAAGATGATGTAGTTAGACTTAAGCCGATGTTCATTAGTATTATTCGATGCATATTACGATAGGTTGTACCTTCCAGTGCCAATCAAGAGAGTTCTTCCAATATTTCTATTAAGATTAAGAGAATTACAAGTTAATTGATCATAGTTTGTAAGCCGTTTAGAATTAGTCGCTTTTGAAGCCTCACACACCACAATATTTAATTGAAACTCTGCGGCTCTTTATTGTTACTCGAACACAGCCTGATTCATGTCCGCATATATAGCATATAAATATAGTAAAATATAATTATTGATAAGTGCATTTCAGAGACCCATACATACCCATACACATGCACACATTTATTTAGTTAAATATACTTTGTGCTCCATTTAGTATCTAAGATCTATATTAAGCATACCTTCTGTATAAGATATATATCACCATAATAGAAAGGATATTGTGGTCGGTTGTGTTGTCTCGCAAATAAAGTTCTTTTTTTGAAAACAATTTTGTTTGGTTAGCATGAAATTCGAGTTGGCTGGATCGTATTGAATAACTCCACACATATTCATTTCGGGATTGGAATGACCATCATTGAGCATATTTGCCAGTCTGCCCGTAGTTAGCGAAAAGAAGATTGTCATATTCATAAGATTATTTATGTCCGTCCAATACTCTTGGGAACTAATTAGTTTTGGGGCCACATTGAGCAGTTCGCTTTCGTTTTGTAGATTGATTAGATGTCCATCGATCTGACGACACTTTTCTGCAGCTCCAAACCAATTCTGGGCCTCTTCATACTTGAAATAATAATATTTATCACCGACTCTTTCAAAAGGTTCCGGAATGTTCTCTTCAAATTTATCTATTATACGATGTTCAACTAAATCTCTTGTTATTGTGCCTGAAAATTTACGCTCAATTATCGAAAAGTAATAACTCTCTAATTCTCCAATCACCTTCCATCAATCTTATCGCTTGGGCATTACACAAATCCCATAATATTAGAGCACTATATAGAAATATAAAACCGATTCGCTTCGTCATTATTTTAATGTTGCTTACGGAGCTTAGAAAGAAACTGATTAAACATTCAATTGCCAATTGGTATTTATAGAGGCTCTTGTTACTCTTAGTCAGACAGAGAACTCGAGACCTCAAAAGTGCGAGAGCGCATGCTACAATTCGAATTCAAATGCTCCAAGTGGTTAGACTCCTCTCCTGTACTTCGATGGCCTGTGCTGCTCCTCGTTCAAGCAGCTCAGTTCGATATCTGAATGTAAGTCATGTTTAGTTTTGCAAATGTATTTTGAGTATGATTCTGTCTATTGGAAAGTAGTAGATACTCTGAACTCATGGAAAATACAAATTGAAGAACCATAGAATTCATTGTTGAATCATCTAGAATTTTATCATTAGATTCCACTCAACCACATATTTGCTTCGGTTCACATTTTATAGGTTCGACCAATGGAAATATGGTACCTCAACATCAATATATTTCGGGTCGTTCTATGCTTAAATGTGAACTTGAATCTCCATTCGCTCTTAACACATGTAAATGTGTGATAAATTTAAATTTATTCTTCAAGAGGTTCCATTTCTTTCGATCTGAGAGAAGACTTTAGAGACTCGATTAAATCGACTCAGCTATTATTATTAGACCAACAACATTTGTATTCCCATTTTGAATAAGTTCTGAGTATATGTGTTAATTGTTATCAACTATATGCAAAGTCCCAAATAACAATATCAATAACAACTAATTTCAGTGATTATATTTGCTTTAACAATTATGCCTGCCATCCCCATTCTACGTTGCCTCGTTAATCGGAAAATTGATATGTGGCAATAAATGCCAGAGAGAGTCCAAACAAATTACCAGCTTGGGCAAGCCAATATCTACTTCACCTAATGGCCTTATCTGCGTTAGACACACATGTTGCTATAAGTACTGTGCATGAATTTCGAGTGGGATTCGAGTGCAAACAAACATATTCAATTGCATTTGTAGATAAATCTTCCATGTATTTACTGCGTTGCTGTTGCGCTTTTACTATTCCCAAATGTAACATTTGTGGATGCTCTGAATTGGGTAAATGCGAATACAAGAATTTGACTGTGGGTAGTCCTCATCTCTTAGTTACAAGAGTTGACTTAGGTGTAGTTCTCTCTTATTCACAATAATAACTGAAGACTTTGCCAATGGAGATGGCAAAATATTATCTTTCAAGAACTATATTGGATAAACTACGGCCGATATCAGTCTTTTATGGTCATGGTCAAGACAATGTATTAATATTTACAGAGAACCAAAGCCAAATCAAATCAGGTCTTCGTCGTGATTAAAAATTACATATATTTATGGTTCTGCCACGCATACCTCTGCCTGTTACATTAAATCCAGATTTCCCATTAGTAATAAAAATAAAACTCTTGGTTAAGTTTCTCTAAATGTAAATTTATTTAATCTTGTTCATTGCGATATTAATGTATGTTTATGTTTATAATAGACACAATATTCCGTATATATATATATATATTATATATAAGTATATATGCAGGCGCATCTCGTTAGATATTTGATGTATATATAGCAAAATATGCACGCGTGATTCTTATACTATTTACAGGAAATCCATTTAAAAGAGTTCAAAGTATGGAATGAATTTTTGGAATTTTTGGAATTTTTGGCACAGATAGACGTGTTGAAGCACAAAGCAAATCGTACATACGAATAGGTACATATATATCATATAGTATGTATAGTGTAAATCTCAATCAAAAGATAATTAACAATTGAATATTTGAATAATTTCGGTTTCACGTATTTAAATCAATTTTCGAGGCGGGAAATTTGCTTGAACTACTTTTGGATTCAAGGGCCATTAACACGTGCATATATAACATAACATAAGTATATATTATATATATATATATGTAAATATATATTTGTGTGTGTGCTAATACTAAGGCATACCTATTAAAAGATTTTTTGCGCGAGTTCAATTACAGTTCATTTGTTTTTATTTGTTCTTAAACTGTTACTAAATATTTGATTACTTTTAATATATTTTTTTTTAAATATATATTTTTTTATTATTTTTTCTTTGGTTTTTTTTGAACATTTAGACGAGCGAGAGAGCGAGAGAGGATCATGATCTTAACATTTATAGATTGATGGTGCATAAACTCTTTCAACAGTGTAGCAACAATTTGCAGTATGGTGTACACACATATATGTATATATAGTATATAAGAACATTTTAAACTCTTTGTGCTATGCAGACATAAGTTATACATAGTAATTCCAATATATATATTTACGTATATATATATATATATATATATATTCGGTTAGTTGCAATAGAATGTAATTGAATCGATTCGGAACACGACTAAAAATTAAACATTTGCATAAAGTCAATGGAAATTGTAGTTTGCTTTTGTGACTTCCTGTAACGTTTTTGTAGAATTCACTTTAAGTAAGAGATTATCGTGATTATCGCGTTGTTGTTGCCGAAATTTAAGCATCGGTCTCAGATCGTCGCCTCCGGCCAGGACCACCCGGAAAATTAGCCGCGGCCAGGCCCATGCGATGCTTTGCCTCCTGGGTGCCCGAGTAGCCGCGCGCCAAGCCGAAGTCCACAGTCCGCTTGGAGCTAAACGAGGGTAATGGGATCACGAGAACAATTGAAGTGTAAGGCCTATATGCCATTGAGTACTCACTTCTCCAGGTCGTTGCGTGCTCGTATTATGGTGCGGCCGAAGCGCGTCATCAATTCCATCAAGAGGTCGTCGGGCACCTCCTCGAGTTCGTTGTAGCCTCCATAGCCGCCATTGGAGCTTTGACTGTTTGGGAAGGTCAGTGAAGCGAGTTATTAAAGTCTCTATAAATACTCATATTAGGCTGCTCTGATGTTTCTATAAATAATTAACATTGCATTGCAAATCAGAGCCACGAACTGTTCCACCAGGCCTGGTAGGGGCCAGCTTAGCATTCAAAGTAATTAAACAATCAGGCTCCCTAATTACTTTGCCTTGTAATTTACATTTCTTTCGTATCTTGTATTTGCATGGAAATCGAATGTCAACGCTTACTCCCTCTCTCTCTCTCTCTCTCTCTCTATCTCTAGAGAGCGAGAAATGCCAATGAATGTAATTTTCCATTTGAGCAGTCGCCTCGTGAAAGGAAACTTAAGCATATCAAGAAATATGTGTGCACTTCAGCTGTCATCTTAGTGAGATTTTGAAACACGAAAATACAATGTTTGCAGCTTAAAGTGTCGCATCAGCACGAGTTTACATTTAGTTAATTAAAATTTCTACGAGCTGCGAGGCATATTAAAAATGCTAATGCAAAAGGGAACTCCAAGATAACAAAAAAAATAAAAATAAAAATGAAAGTGTGCAATTGACAAAGGACACGCGCAGCCACACACACATTCACATTATTGTACTTCTACACTTTTCTATATACGTTGTTGAAATTAGCATCATCATCTCAGCTCTCAGCTTGCCAGCTCTTGGCTGATGCCGAAAACGTTCTCTATGCTGCCGTTTGCCTGCTGGTTAGCCTTGCCCAAGCTAAGTTCCCCTCAAACTCTCTCTCTCTCTCTCTCTCGACAGCTCGTGCACTCTGAACACTCTCGGATAATTGGTTTTGGCAAATATTTTTATACAAAATTCAGAATTCGCAGCTTAAGTGGCAGGAATTAATTAGTTCGTGTGCGATAAAGATAAATTGCGTATAGCTACGGTTATTCTACAACTACCTGGGCATGGGGGCTGCATCGGTTCGCGAGATGGCCAGCAGGCAGATGGTCATCAGAGCCAAGGCAGTGAAGGCCAATCTGTTTGTCATCATTGTGCTGCGATTTATTTGCTGAAAGAGAAAAGAGAGACAGACAGAGGGTGAGTGAAAACAATTATCATAGAGCTGATAATAGGAGTATTTTGAGGTTAAGCTACTTAGGGCTAAACTCCTACATTCATGTCCCACCCGACGTATGAGCAATATGCCACAACAATTAAAAATCGATCGACAGGGACAGCCGCCAGTCATAGTCATGGGACTTCTGTAGAACGGAAGTCCGAGGTATACCATTTCCCATTAGGTGATTCATTAACTGCTCAACGTAGCAGAAGCGAGCGCGCCCTGTCAACTCCCGCCTCCAGCCCTCTGGCCGTGGCTTGACTTCCTGTCCATTTGACTGCCGTTTGCCGTGCAGTCGTTCGGTCGGTTTGACCTCTTTGCTGGTCCACTCAGTTTTGCATTCCGCACACACTTCCTGTCGTCGGCTGTCCCAGTCGTGCCCCTAATGCTGTGTTGTCACTGTTATGTTTACAGTTGCGAAAGTTTAACAGCTCTGTGACATCTCACTGACATCAGTGGTTAGGCAACACCCCCATCAACCGGCAGCACTTCAGTCCGCACACACAGAGCCCGGCGGACAAATGAATTGGCTCACTGCACCTGTCCGCTGCCCCAGTGCCCGAAGTCCGCAGCTCCAATGTCCGATGCATGAGTCTGACATTTAACTCTGACTTGGGGTCTCATTTAATCATTTGGCACTTCGGTCGTATGCCCGGATGTGCCCCGGGACCCATGCACATTCAAAGTGCACTTTCATTGATAGACGTGGCGATATTTGTCATCCCAGAGGCTCTTGAATGTGTGTGATGAACTAAAAAACTGTATTGGGGCTGGCCAAAGGGATCTAAAGCAATCAATCGCATGTGTTGCAAGCTGTTTCTAATAGCAAACTAAAATTGCAGAAAATTCATGCATCCAGCAATCTGAGAGCTCCAAGATATAAAATGATTTATTTAGGTATTTATATTCATATATAAATAATATTTATTATATGTATGCCAGTATATGCATAGGAGTACATCGATTCTGGACTCATTGATGCACAGGCCAAAGATACAGGATAAATAAGTCTTAGGATGCCATATATATGCCATAGAATAATATTTATAGCCTATTCATTGGCAGAATATGAAATCTATTTCATATATTTTACTAAAGATACACCGAAGAACTAGCTTTAAAGATGCATTTCATATTATATAATTTAATCATTTAATAAGTCATTTAAATAATTAAATCAATAAAAAAATTATTAAAAATATTTTGAAACGAAATACGTATCTGGAAAAACTCATAATTTGTATCATAAAACTAGTAAAATAGATAAAAATCAAACGAATGTTTATTTGCAGAATATACATGTTGGAGTGGAGGCCCGACGATAAATATAAATCGTGGTTGTAATTCCTCGACTTTTTTTTTGGGTTAAGCACTGTGTCTTTATACTCAAAAGTATATTAAGATGTAGTAACATGAAAATTAAGATGTAGTAATATGAAAAAATTAGTAAGAATATCCCAATTGCCGATTGCGAACCAGTAGAAGAACTAGAATGGGAGTTATGCTATTAACAGATTATAATGCTGTTAATAACATAGCATGACAATGTGAGGGAGGAGCAGTTCTTGTTAATGGAATCTGACATTAACAATACATTAAATTGAATTCAAATAATTATTTTCTCAAAGATACAGAAAAGTTGCTCTTAAGATGTATTGCATAAACTAATATTTAAAATTAGTCCCCATTCCATATTGATACTAAATAAAATTAAATATATTTAGCTACAGGTGAAAATAAGCACAAAGCTGACTCCAGAGAGGGAAACACTTGACTGAAGACAGCAGAGAAATGTAATGAATTTCACTTATTTACTTCACATCTTGAGCTAATTGAATTAGCGCACAGCCAAACTACCACAGACTAATTAATTCTTGTATTAGACAGAGAACGCAGCCAGCAAGAGGTCAAGTGCGAAAAAAAAGTGCCCAATGCGTGAGTGGGCAATTACGAGGAGAAATTGCTTTGTTCAGACCTTTAAGTTATTTTCAAAAAGAATCAAGCAAAATCGCTTTAGGTTTCAACTGCTTAGGTCGAGGAAATGTTCGGCCATAAAGGAGCATTTGCCACTTAGAGATAAGAGAAAGATGTGTGGGTTACTCGGCGAGTCAGTTAAGTCCGTTTTAAAAGCTGATTCCAAATCAAATAAATTGGACCAACATTCCAAAGAAAGGCAAACGAAGCCATATATGCGTACAATAAGATCAATATGTGATTGCGTTTTATGACCCAAACGTTTGCGTCTTCACTCTGGCAGTGACTGCGACTGCGACTGTGACTGTGCCTGAGGCGAGCTACAGGTTGCTGGATGTGTGTCGTCTCCTAGCCTTGTGTTCTCTTATCGGACCGCAACAACAAGCGTGCAACGCTCAGCGGGACTAGGACACATCAAACAAACGAATGAACACTCATCGTACTTTTTACAAATAAAGTAATAAACGGATTTTACGCAGCCCCGGACAATTTCCGTACATCTCAGTTTCAGTTGTGTACCCTATGAATAGCAGAATGGGGTATATTACGCTATATACAAGCAAGGATTGCATGAATATTTTGTTTATTTCTAATGAATAATTCAGCCGAATATAAGTACAAGAAGTGGGCAAAAATATCTACGCCACTCGATAATTAGACGCACCGATAATTGCATTCACATTAGTCTTTCAATTTTATTTAAAAAAAACAATGGAAAACAAAATTATACACAAAAACCTTTATTATTTTGGTTTGCTGAACCAATTTTTGCATTTTCAAGCAGTTTATTAAAGCTGTTTAAAAAAATATTTTCTTTCTTTATCACTAAAAAAATCGCTTGAACTAAATATTTTAAAAAATTTTAAAATATACTAAGTATTATATTTAAATATAAATATTTTATTAAAGCTGTTTAACATTTCGCAATTGTTTTTATTCCTAAAAGAAATAATAATTTTTTGGAAAAAAAAAATATAAAGAATGAATAAGAAAAATGCAATAATCAGTAAGTGCTCCTTTGTCTGAAATTACTTCATATATTTATTTAGATCAGCGATGCCTCGAAGTTGAATTGCTGCAGCTGCAATTTTAATTTTCGTATTGCTTTTCCAATTTTTCAAAAATATTTGAAAGCACTCACTGCTCATCTTTTGATGTATGAATATTAAAATCGATTGCTCCATGAAATATTATGTTTTATTACTACTCTCGAGGTCAATACATTTGCAGCAAAGGTGAAACACTTAAGCAAGATTAGATTCCTCGATATTGATTGGAATTATAAAGGAGTTTTTAAGGTTCCATTGATTGCAATCCAAAGCAGGAATTTTGAGGATAATAAATCTATGGGCAGATAGCAAAGTTTGTAGACAATATGTTAGACTATAATACAGAAACCCATACACTAACCTGCTATTCTAGCTCGCTTCATCCATTTCCAATAGGCTCTTGCACAATTTCCTATTCAAGCATATTTCCAATTCTAAATCCCTTGTTTTACTTTTTAAAATAAATGGAATTGAGTATATCAAAGTCGCTTGCAAGTCTCCTCTATATTATTAGACGAGAGCATGCTCTCTAGAAGCAACCAGTGTCTGTTTTTTGTTGCCAGTCTCAAATTTTATTGGCACCACAGGGTGTATGATTATTTTTTCTGGTTTGTAGCATTTGTTGTTTGAGTATTATGTGGCAGTCCAGGCGATGACTGCTCAGTGATGCGATGGGCATATGAATGGGTGAGCGTGTCTGACCAACCGTTTATCAATCATTCTCCCATTTGATTTATGGCCGCCTGCCCAGCTATAATGAGTGGTGCGTATGTATACATACATACATATATGTATGTATATATGTATACGCCCCGGGTACCTGCAGCAGTTGCCCCGATCAGCGAAGTGTAAAGCAAAGCGCATATAAATTTCGATTATTTTTTTTTCATTCATACGGACGGGCATGTATTTATTTGCTCTTGGGGCTGAATTGGTCGCTGGCATTCGATTGTATTTGTATAGAAAGAAGGCTTAAAAGCTTAGCAAATGCAAATAAAATATAATATTATCCAAAAATAATAAACATATAATAATATTTGCGCGCAAATAAGCAGATAATCAACAATTGTTGGGTCAGTGCACAATTCATATTGCGCTCGATTTGCGAATAACTAAATATTTATAATGTTTGTCCGCAGCAAACTCAGGGATGCAGGCCCCACACCTCCCACTCGCACGCCTGTCCGCCTGCCATCTGGCTTCACACTTGGCTGAATGAATGTGTATTGGCTGCAACTTCTGCTTCAGATGCTGCAGCTCAGTGGTCCTTGCCATGATATCGCGTGTCGTAGTGCTTCGCTGATTCAGTCACATGAATTTTATGATCTGAGCCAGCCAAGTGCCAGACGATTAATTATAAAATGCAGCTGATAGTTTGTTCAGCAAAGCTTGAGCCAAGCAAATTGCATTGAATTAATAAATGCTAAGATAGTATAGAGATTAAATTATATTTATAAATTGTCAACAAAATATTAATAATTTGATATATTTTCTTAAATATATAGAAAATTGTAATATAATAATAATAGAGTTTAAAAGCAAATGCATAATCTTTATTTCTAAAAGAAGAAAGAAAAATGCTGTTCAATGCTTAACTCTCAACTGGCAGTTTGAGTTTAAGTTTGGGCTTTGAGTTTGAAATTTACCAAAAATAATTAATAGTTAGTTTATAGTAAAACTATTTTAGTAGCTTCCAAAAATTGTTTTGCTTAGCACAAATTTTCTCGTCACTTACGCTCAAGAACAATTATAACTTGGCCTGTGTACGCATGTTGACTTGACTGCCTGGCAGTCCCACAGCCTGCAGTTCCACTTGGTTAAAGGTGTCGCCGTGTTGCTTTAATTTCCAACATGTGCCACAACTTTTGTTTGCATCAAAATAAACATCGTTAACATATACACACACACATACACACATACATATGTATGTGGTACATGTAAATTGCTTTGGTAACCAAAGGAAAAACAAGAAATCAAAACGTATCCTTGGATATGACGACAAGTAAATACTCTTTAACGTAGATATATTAAAGTTGTTATTATTTTAGGATATAAGATTATCACAAGAATAATATGAAAATGTAAAAGTGGCACTAAAATTCAAATATTATATAAACTACCTAACAACAAATCAATTAAAGGAAAATGTAAAAAATCATTTAAATATATATATGTTATGTTTATAGTTCCTGAAAATTTACTGAAATTAACATATCAACAACCTTGTATAAATTTGGTTAATCTTAAAATTTCTAACTAAATCAGGCTCTATTAACACTTCAGCTGGCCTAATGAGAATTTCCTCTCAGTTCTTGTTTATATTTAAGTAACCCCAAAGCGTTGACCAAATACCTAGTGCGTTCTCATCCGCAAATGTAGATAGCCATAAAACTTATATACTCCCTTGGACATGGTAAACAGAATATAAAAATAGAAATTAAACTGCAGCATAGCCATATCGGAGCCCTTGACAGTGTGCCTTGGGTGCGGTTTGTTCTGGTTAAAGTGAAACAGGAGACGCAGACATTGAAATTGCATTGCGTTGATTATGGTCAACACCTCGACCCGTCTCCTATGCTGCTCCAATGTGGATATGGACATGGATGTGGATGTGAATGTGAATGTGGATGGTCACCTGCTGTGCTGGTAACTGAAAACGTACTTATGATTTTATAGACCTCGGGCTGGGGCTCGGCGCCGATGTGGACTTGGGCCACAAGACTGAAATTGTATTTGGGTCATTCAATTGCTGGCTGGTATAAGCTCGGTCTCTCTCCCTCTCCCTGCCTCTCTCTCTCTCTCTCTGACTGAAATAAACAAGATCTACACGTGATTAGCTGCTATGATTTGAATTTTCATGCTCTTTCTCTATGTCAGGCAACCCATGAATTGGCTTTAATATATTTTGGCCAATTCGCAGTTACCAAAACAGAAAGCCAGCAATAATTATGAAAATTACGTACACGAGTGGCAGCACTTTGGTTACATTAAATTTTCATATACCAAATGAAAATTGCGTATACGACACTGGCACGGGTTGCCAGGGGAGAAAAAAGGGGCGCAGAGAAGCTGTCAAGTTGCTGCTTGCCGCGTTGTAATTGGATGCTTATTGAATTAGCGACAAAGACGCCAATGGGTGGTCTGTCGGATTGCTGCCGACTGCCGACTCCTGCCCTGGCTGCCTGCCTGCCGCCTGCTGTGTCTGTGCTGCCATTTAGATATTTATCAAATTATTTCGTTTGTCAAATTAAGCAAACAAGTCGTTCCAGCAACAGTAAGATTGATTCCGATTCGCATTCGCATTCGCATTGGCATTCGTCTTGGCGAGACGACAGAAGTCGCTAATCCAAGCATTCTGTTTGCCCTGATTTGTGATTTGTGATTTCCTTACCCAATCAGTTTCTACTGTCAATGGCGCGACTCTCCGCCAGACTGCATTCATTTTGTTTTCATTGACAGGCGACAGATAAAGAAAATGTTTATAAATATTATTATTAGCATAGTATGAAATATTTGCAATATTTTACAAATATATGTGTCAGCTTTCGCTATGCGGAAGCGAAACGAAGCAGAGTTGTCACGTAAGCACAAAATGCTACAAACTTTTTAAGAAACTTCAGGTTGGACATTAAAGTGAAAGGTAATGTAATAACATGTGCAAGCATC
Organism: Drosophila koepferae; assembly: GCA_030914345.1. Classification (NCBI taxonomy): domain Eukaryota; kingdom Metazoa; phylum Arthropoda; class Insecta; order Diptera; family Drosophilidae; genus Drosophila; species Drosophila koepferae. Next base: position 1,823,722 of record JAUESR010000198.1, on the reverse strand, counting down.
TGTAACAGGTAGAAGAAGACTTCTACGACTTCAAAAAGTCACAGTCGCATGCAATTTCCAGATAAGCCATGTCCGTTTACATTATACAGCCACCATCCGAACGTGTTCATTAAACTTTCATATTGCATATTGTTAAGTAAACTGCGGGCTACGAACGGAAATAAACGTTAAGAAGACCATTTATGTTTGTTATAAAATGTATTTGAAATAATTTAAGTAAGTAATTTTAGTACGTTGTGGTTAAGCATTAATTTAAATAAATAATAATAAAAATAAAATAATAATAATAAAACTTCCTCTTCCCATTCTTATTCTCCAATGCTCGCTTTAGTGTACTCAAGTATGAAACATATATTAAATTTTTAATTTTTTTCCAAGAATATTTTTAACTTAAAGTTGACCCACAGTACAAAGGCTCAAGAATTACTATTCTTAAAGTCCTGAGGCGTTCCTCTGCAGAGGTAATTCATAGTCAACTAAAATATTCTGATGTGACTCAAATGTCAACGTATCTACTTAAAAAACTTTAAAAAAATTTATTAATTTTTCTGAATGAAATTGGCAAAAAATGCTAAAGCATATGTGCTTAACTTTTCGCTTCAATATATAGGAATTGCACATATCAAAATAACTTTGAAATGTATTTAAAATGAGTATTTTCCTTAAAGTGAATTTGGTCGAATATGAATCACAAATTTGGAAAGATTTTATACATTTTATGTATGTTTATATATGTATATTATATATGTATATTATATATATATATATATATATATATATATATATATATATATATATATATATATATATATATATATATATTTTGTTTGGTTTACTTATTATATGCTTCTATGCAATTTATACTTTTATTATTTAAAAAATTGTTTTATTCATTGATTTATTTGTGAATTTAATAATTTACTTAATTATTGAATTTGTAAAATATTATTTATTTATTTATGTATTGCGTTATAAAATTTTTATTTCAATTATAATATAATATATAAAATATATAAATTAAATATTTTCTAAATGAATATCAACAGAAAGTTATAACTTATACGTTAAACTTTGATCAGATTTAGACCAAAAAGAATTCAGTGAAAATAACCAATCAGCCGATAAAGAATGCATGCCATGACAGTAAACAATATCTATCTATCTATAAATAAATGTATATTGTCATTTATTAATTTCTAATTAATTATAAGTGTCAGATTTTATTGTCATCTATTCATTTCAAATTAATTATAAATGTCAGGTTTATTTATAATTAATTAGAAATTAATAGATGACAATATAGATTTATTTATGGATAGATAGAGAGATATATGTAATAAGATAATAAGATATATATATAGTACATATTAATGCTCAAGTACTACTCTTAACTGGAGAATCTTCTTGTTTGTCATATGCGTTTTCCAGAGCTGTTCAAGTCAGCATGTATTTGGTTATTAATTAATTATTATTTAGCATGTATTTAATTACAATTACAATTACTTTTCATATATTAAACAAGTCATAATTCTATAATTCATTTCGTACAACCTATAATAAATGAAATAAAAGCAAAGTTAGCTGGCATCCGTTTTAATAATTCTTAATTCCGTACAAACGAATTGGACACTCAAGGCTTTTACGTTTGCTTACGCACTTAGGAGAGCACAAAATAAAAAAAACTGACGTCAAGTAATTACAACCTCTAATGTAGCTCCCGAAACTGGGATCCAGCCCTGGGGAATAGAAGTTCTTAGCATGCAAGAGAACGTTACGAGTATGAGGATGAGAACGAGGACGAGGTCTAAGGTAGCTCTTAGACAACAAACAACTAACAACGAAACAACGAGCAACGACAACCGACTAGAAAAACGAAAAACGGCGTCATCATTGGAAAAGCACGCGCTGCTCAAATGCCAAAACAGAAAGAAATTGTTGTCCTAAAGCACATGCCACATCCTTGATGCAAAGGCGTAGGCGGGGTAGAGAGAGAGGAGCGCACGACGTGCCACAAGATAGCCAAGTTGAGACAATGTTAAGCAGGACGCAGAAACATTTAGCGTTTGAAGCTAAAAGCAACGCACGCAACAAGACGAGCGTTGAGCCGACAAAAGCAACTTCTGGGACTCGGTTAGAGCCACAAAACAATGAAGAAAAAAAAAACATGATACCAGTGCTTGGAGTTTGGGGTTTTTGCTTTGGTTTTGGTTTTGCTCTGGGATCGGGATTGAGATTGAACCGTCGTCAATGTGAGCAGCAGCTATGTACCAGGTCGTTCTTTACATTAACTTAAAAATTCATTGCGACCCAAGGAATACTTTTATTTAGATTTTGGCAGCGCCTCCGCCTTTTCCAGTTGCCTCCACAACGAAATGATGGAAAATTATGCGAGAAATGTCCGACACAGATTAAAATAATTGCACGAAGGTGTTCAGCGCGCTGAAAATCACAAATTGCGGCCATCCAACAGGTATTGGCCGACCCTCTCATCCACTGGGAATTTCTGCACAAATTGTTTATTTATTTATTTAAAGTGAGCATTTCGTGAATTAGCCGCAAGTGATTTGAATTGTTGAATTTGGCTTGAATGCTTGCCAAGCCTTTGAAGTGTTTTCCCAAAACGGCCATCGAATCGAATATGAAAATATTCAGTTACATATATCTCTGCTGCTATTTACGCTTTTCATTTTCATATTTTCCAAAAACAATTTTCTGGCTATGCAGCATATTTAGGCTTTTTCTCAAGTTGCCAGCAAACTTGATGGAATACTTTTCTGATTTCTATTTTGTTTTTAAGAATGCTAACATGTTGACGGTGACAAACTTTTGCCTACGTCAGAAGAGAACACGCCCACATATGCTATGCTCTACTAACTGCGTCACTGGGCACAACAAAAGTGCAAAATATTTAAATAATGGGCCAACTATGCTTTTGGGAGCAAGTACAAAATATGTTCGACAAAGTTTTCAGCCTTCGCAGCTCTGCTGGTGGCACTTTGTATAATTGTTGCATGTGGCTTGGTTGCCTTGCTTCAAATATTTTCATATAAATCGCGAGCACATATCGATAGCAATGTATATATCACTCCCCACTCTCCCTCTCTCTATCTCTCTCTCTCTCTCTCTCTCTCTCTCTCTCTCTCTCTCTCTCTCTCTGTCGTTCCCTTTCTGGCTTCATTAAATTGCCATTAGACATCCGAGTCGACTTTTTCCATACACAACTTGCACCCAGTCGCAGTTCAACTGTCGCTCGGCAATGTCAACCGCAGTTTCAATTCCCTGACTGGGTCTCAATTGTTGTCGCTCGATGCCACATTCACAATTGACATTTGTTTGTTTATGTTTTCCGAGCATTGTTAACACAACTTTTGCCAAATCAAATAGAAACCCTTTCTTCGCTCAGCTCAGTTTATTTGAATATCGAGTGGGCCAACTTTTTTGCACTCTGACTTTGCTGCTGCTACAAATGTAAATGTTTTTCTATTAAACGACCTTTGTCCTCGCTTTTACGATACTCTAACCGACATTACATACATATGCATGTACACACACATACATTGTGTTGGATATTTTCTAACTTTGTAAACAGCGCCAGGCTCAAGTACTATGTAATTTATACACTTTGTTTGCCAATTGAACCCCACAAAGTTAAATATTTTGCAACATGAAAGTTGCAACATAATTACTGATATTGAATGTAGGCTTATATAATATATATACTAGAAATCAGTATTGTGTGTTACTCATAATGCTGTCATAATGAATATGTCATGAATTTAAATATAATGAAGTTAAACATATTTTTATTTCTTTGTTTGGGAATTATTGATTAAATATAAATTAGTTGTTCATTCTGGACAAACAAAATTTTGAAACAGATTAAGTTTTCTGCTTTTTTCAATTTATGTATTTATTTACTTTTTATTTTAAATTTATTTTAATTTTATTTATTATATTTATTCATTTATTTTGTGACTTTTTATATTTTGAGTATGTAACATTTCTTGTAACTTTAAGCTGTGAGCTGATGAGATAAGATGGTCAGGGTATCAGCCGCGCTGAGTACAGGGTATCTGTCGTACAGTCTCCTGTGACTAACACTCACTGACTTCTTTATGCTTTTGAGTCGTCATTGAAATGCTTGCACGAATGTTGATGCTAATAGCGCCACAGAGAATGCCAAGTCTCGTATTTTATGGGACGCCAGAGTCAGCTGCTGACAACGCGAGCTGAAACTCGAGTAGACAGCTCGACTACATTAGAAGGCTTGGATTTCGAATTAGATTGTTGAGCTGAATATAATTTATAGGATTAATAGACTGTATATTAGCATGATTTAAATGAAAAAACGAATCGACTTCCCTATTCCTTGAAAGGCATAGCAAATCCGAGATAAGAATAATTTATGTATATATATAGATCATATGTATATATATAGATCATAGAATAATTTGAAAACTGATGTAAAGATTTTCAGATTAAATAGATGCAGAAAATATCAACAGCATACGAAGGGATATAGATATAGAAAACTGAGGTCATTATCTTTGTCGTAATTATCCTAAAATGGGTTGATGGAATTGCATTCATCTTTAGATATTCATTTTCAAAAGCAGAGCATAGTAATATGAAGTATAGTAAGTATAAGCAAGAGAATACGAATTGTAAATAAAAGAAGTCACCCCTCAACTTTGTTGCTCACTCACTTGCTATAAGCTACTTCAAAAAATATTTTAATAATTGATTGTCCTCCCATCAATTTTGCTCTCTAACAACATAAATCTCACAAAATACCCATCAAGTTCTGCTCAATTCCCCATTATTCGCATTAAGTTGAAGCTTTGCAGCAGCATATGCCATGCAAACCTAATCCTTGTTACGGATACAACCAGAAAACAGTTAAAATGGCTATTCATGCAATCTGGTCGACTTATTGTGTATTTGTTATTGAATAAAGTTAATCGAGATTGACCTCAACTAAGCTGGCACATACAAGTAGCAATCTATTTCCTCTCACAATATGCAAAAGGGAGCACTCAAACGTTGTTCGATTCCTGCTGCACGAACTGCAGCTGAAGCGTAGCAACGATATTTAATTTTACTCATACGCCTTAATGCTTCCTTTTTGCAAATATTTATCCGCATTTAAAAAGTATTTTATGCTGCAATTCTTTGCCGAAGCCATGTAAATTTCGCAACTGAATGGCACGAGGAGTATGTCAGGCTGCTCCACTGATAAGACATGCATTCACTCGACTCTCATTCCCACGTTTGCCCCCTTCTATGCTCCTACATCGTTTCAAGGCAATGAGGTCGGCTTTATGTGGTCTTCGTTTTGTTTGCTTAAAGGATTCCAAAATGTTTGCGTATGACAAAGTTTGCATTTTGTAATAAATGCGTTTCAAAAAATATTTCAACATTTATGGCTGGCATTTAAATTAAAATGCCAATTGCCTTGTGCGTGTCACCTTTCTAATTTCGAATTTGAAATTTAATGTTGATGCATTCCATTTCGCAAATGACATAAATATATTGCATTTCCATTAAATATTTTCGCTTGAGAAAACGAAGAAGTGTTTGTTTAACGAATACATACATAAGGAGCTTTTGTCTACTCGATTCCTGGCATTTGATACACAGTGAAGCCCAACTAAATTGGTTTCAAGAATTGAAAAGTTGTCAAAGCTATATCACTTTAATGCAATCTAATTTGAATGAAATGCATTTTTTTATACCAAAATTAATCAACTATGATGCAGGAAAGTCTCAATGAAAAATATATAGACCAACGAAAGTTGAACAAATATCTTCTCAAACTTTTAAAAATCTCTTTAGCTGAGAGTCAATGTAAACATGAAATTGTTCTTCATCACTGATTCGTTTTTTCATATAACAAACATTTTCTTATTCAAATTAGAGCTCTCGTTAAAGAGAACTTTTTCCATTCATTTAAATATTGATTAAGTTACAAAATTTATTCTAATAATTAATTAAAATACTATAAGTTATTTTCGCATAAGTGCATAGTAAAACTATATCAGTTTTTAGTTAGATCTGACGCTGATCTTACTTCCAGTTTAAAAGTACATTTTGGTTGAGGATAACTCTCAAATTATTATATTATGTAGATCTCACTATTGAAATTAAATATAAATGTTAAGCGACTAATCAATTTTTAAAGAACAATTGGATATAATGGTGCTATCTTTGTTATAGGAGAAATACACAAACATTTTAGACAAAACCTATGAGTGTTTAAGAGAAACTTAACTTAAAATATTAACACTTAGCATAAATCTTGTTATCAAGTAATGTAACTAGAATATTTAGTCTCTAAATATTCAAAGTGTCTGAAAAAGTCAAGCCACTTTCATAATTAGTATTCAAAGTGCCTGAAAAAGTCAAGCGACTTTCATAATTAGTATTCGTATTCATATTTTCCTGATTACTGAATATTGTATAGTTTTCTCATTAAGCATTCCGTATTAATTATAACTGACTAATAAAGATTCTCGTCAAAATTTGCTGAGCTTTTATTATTGCTTATCTCTAATCAAATACGACTGACTATGGCTAAGCATTGTTTACTGTAGTAGAGTCGACTTAATAACTTCAATATATCTCGATTCATAGGTTCAACGGTAAACTCAATAAATCCTATCTGCATATTTGATTATAATAGATATCATAAAATCTGAGCAAATAAATTTACCTTACGCTTGCAATGGAAACATGGCAAATTACTGAACTTATAAACGTCACATAATATATATATATATCAATATATAAATACAGTTGTTAATAAAAGCAGAGCAAGCAAATCAATATTTACCATAAATCATAAATTATATGCTTTTTTAAGCTTTCTCAATAGCTGTAGAGCATGAGGATATTAATTTTCTATTTTGAATACAAATTTATATATTTTAATACTTGATTTTTATTTTAATCTAGAAACCATATTATATGACGAATCACAACTTCTCAGATTTACTTTGCTGTTTATTAAATGATCTTAAATGACTTAAAAATTTTACTTAATTCAGTTACATAAAAAAAAAAACTGTTTCATGTCATATAATTTATGAAACTCATTTGATAAAATCTATGAAAATAAATATTTATTTTAATGAAAATTGTTTGCCTAGCAAGAAATGTGGATCAACTTGTTTTTTTGTGAACTTCACTATTATTCTAATATATTTTCTCCAAGAGCAGATTGCGAAATCGTATTAAATAATGTTTCTAGTATAAGTGTACAAATAGCTAGAGTATGATAATGCTGAAAAGCGCTAATACACAAAGACATTTCATCTTCTTCTTTTTCTTTTTAGTTAAATGTATTTACGCCTGAGACCGCTCATAAATATTTATACGCATTTGAAAAGTATTTTATGCTGCAATTTCATAAGCTTTTCTTTATCATCGATATGCATTTCCTCGTCTCACAGCAGGCTTCCCCAATCTACCTCCATCGAAGGCGTTAAAGTCTACTTTATGTGCTCTTCGTTTTGTTTGGCCAGAGGAGCTTAAATTGTTTGTTTTGCAAAGTTTGCATATTGTAATAAATATGTTTCAAGAAATTTGTTTACTTATGCTCGACATTAACGTTAAATGTTTTTTATATGTAAAGATCTTATAAAACACACGGAAAAATTCTTGGAATGTATTCAAATATTTTCAGTGGCTATACAAATTTCTGAGAGATTTGCATAAATACTTTGCAGCATATACGATTTTTTAACCAGGGTTATGATTGTAGTCAAATCATGCAACTCTATCTTAGTCTTTATAAAATATTCTTCTGACATTTAATTTGGCTATCAACTGTTCATTTATTCTACGAAAATATCAGTGGCACAGTTGGAATAACTAAAAATTCAAATTAAAGCTAATATTTAGATTTAGATAGATTTAAAACAGCAAGCTTACAAAAATATTCTCTAGAGAGCAATTAGATTAAGTTTATGATGCAGCAATTCGTATATGCACGTCATGGCGTTACAATTCCTAAAAAAATAATTTAATAAAAATATACGCAAATTCATTTGAATTGAATTGCATCAATTTAACAAGAATTGCAAACTGCTCAGAATTAATATTTTGATCAAGTTCATTTCAGGGCTTTTATTAGAATGAGAGCTTCAAATTTGAAATGCGGTTTATTTATGACTGTTTCTTATATACTCCTTGCACTTCTAACCCAAATACGCAAATTTGTCCCGCCTGACAGTCCATGAATAATATGCACATAATGCCGTTCATAGGCATTAACCCATAATCCCATAAAACGATCTAATTAGACATAAACATTTTTTATTCAACTTGCGTGGCCAATTCGAACAAAGAAATTCTATGGCTAAAAGCATTTATTCCATGGTCCATAATATAATATAACCAAATGCTCGGCGCCACTTGAAATTTAATGACATCCACGGGTAAATCATAATGAGTTCAGGGTGTGAGTAAAAATTATAATTTTTGCAATCCTCTTCGCTCGCCAAATTCCGGCGGATAGCCAAATAACTAGAGAAATGTTTAATTTGCGACAATTTCAGCAAAGCTCGAATTGACAAACAAACTGGATAAAACTTTTAGCTCCTATGGTAATTCAACAACAAGTGTATATATATATATATATATATATATATATATATATATATATATATATATGTGTGTGTGTGTGTGTGTGTGTGTGTGTGTGTGTGTGTGTGTGTGTGTGTGTGTGTGTGTGAGTGAGTGTGTGTGTGTGTGTGTGTGTGTGTGTGTGTGTGTGTGTGTGTGTGTGTGTGTGTGTAAATGCAACCCAAAAAGCGACGCCGTCAAGTGCTGCCGCCCAAGTTTCTGCGGGTAAACATTGCGTAAACAATTTAATTAATAAAAATATGTAAATTTAATGAAAAGAACAAACGCCCGAGAAAAAAAAAGGAACATAAAGGCTAGCAATTAAGTTGCCGAAAAAAGAGAAAGGGGATACTGCCACGTCGGGTCTTGAGTAGTTTTTCCAGGCTCTTATAGCTGACCGTTTAAGTTGAGCGTCATAAATGTATTTTAATTGGTGTTCAGGTATGCCTTAAAATACTAAAGTAAAACTTTTTTATGAACTAATTGAAAGCGAAAAAGTTTGCGATGCACAGCAGATGCCCTGTATTATGTTCCACTTGTTTTCCTTTCTTCTCTTTTCCATTTTGGACAGGTTCGACAGGTCTTTACGGCTGCTCAACAGAGCTGCCCAAACTAAGCTGAGAGAGAGAGAGAGAGAGAGAGAGAGAGCGAGTGAGAGCGAGACTGAAATCCAGTAAACTCGGTATATTTTGGCCGTTACGCACTGCTTTCCTTGCTTCAGGTTTTACTGTTGTTTATTCATTGTAAATTTAAAGAAAACAAAATTAGGCTGGCACAAAGAAAAACCAACAGTTTGTCACCATTCAGAGCGCCACAAAATAACTGGAGGCGTGGTCGTTTGTTTTAAATAGTTTTGATTTCAAACTCAGTGCAAAATGGACACCTGTGCATGGTCAGAGCATGGTCAAATGTACAAATAAATTGTTTTAAATTTAATGTGCGAGCAACTCTAATATATATTTATTTCAATGTACACTTATTTCTATATTTGAGTCTGGAATGCAATTTTCTCATTTGTTCAATTAAGTTGCTTCAATAATTTTTGGGAATGTTATAGAAATAACAGTCTATAAAATATATAATTGCAAATATTATATCAAATTTAATAAAATTATGAATAAGTGAATATATATAGATACTTTTTATAAATTTTTACTTATATTTGTATATGAATTTAAATATAAGATTTCAAATATTAATATTAAATTAAAATTTAAAAAAAGTAAAATTATATGTACATATGTAAGTATTCACAGTAAATTTAAAGTTACATTTATAATACATTTAAAAAATATATATTTTTTAAATAATTTACCTAAATTAATTTAATAAAATATTATAACAAAACTTTATAACAAAATATTATAATATACATATATATTAAAAATGTGTAATTGAAAAATATTCATATTCATATTTCTATTCATTTCTAATTATATTCAATCAAAAACAGTCCACAGAAGTAAATTAAATTTGATTAAAAAACTAAAATTCGAAGGAAAAAATATTTTTGTATTGAGATTATTAAATTAAGTTTCAAATATAACTATACTTAATTATATTGAATGAAATGCACATGTAACAAAAAGCTAGAACGTTGTCTGAGTTGTCTGAGAAAATACTCGTTATATCGAAGATATTCGAATAGATATGAGAAGAAATAAAATTATATTTCATGAATACAAATTCACATTTGTTATAAATACTCTAGTTTCAAATAATTTGGCTTTGATAGAATAGCTTGATATGGACAGTAGAGTAGCTTGAATAGTTCATAAGAACATTATTATTCTTTTGAATATTATTTAAACCTAAAAGAATGTTTGTTACATTAACTCTTGGAGCATCTAAACTTATGAATTTTATTTTATTTATTTAATTAATTTTAAATTAATTAATTAATTTTTTATTTTTTTATAAATATAAGATTTTTATTGAAAATTTGATTTTGTAAAATGATTTTGTAAAATGATTTTGTAAAATGCACAAATACTGATCTACTTTAAGGATTGGCTAAAGTAACAATTAAGATTCTATAATTTTACTATTCTCGCAACAGTTATAGAATATAGATTAGAATATTTTCATATTTGCGCAGTATTGGCTAAAGTAATGTTGAGTGAATGTTTGTTATCACTGCAAATTTAATATCACAAACTTAACTTGTAGACGGAGAGTTTTAGAGTCAAATGCACTGATGCGAATCGCTGAGCAACAACATAAGAAATTCAACTAAATGCGATTTGTATTTATATTAATAGTAGCACGAGAAAATTTTGCTCAAACGAGAACTGAAAATGGCATCAGCGGCTTAGTTTCAATTTCAACAGAAGCGAAAAATTTTATCATTCTTAAGCTCTATAATATAAATTTAAAAGCCACATTTCGTTCAATTCGAAGATGTCGCTTATTGGAGCTTGCAATTTACACGATAATCCCGAAGACTTTTCCTTTTGCCAGCCTTTTGCCAGCCTTTTGCCAAAGTATAAAATAATAAAGGTACGAAATCTACCTTAATTTCACAATATTCGGTAAAAGATTTTTGCGATATTAAAAGGGTCGCATGAACGAATTTAACAAAAAGGCAACGTGGTTGCAAAATGTCCTTGCCCAAGCACACATCCAGAAAGGAGCGAAGGACCGAAGCATGTGAGTCTGCCTGATTGGCAAGAGCTTAGGACAGTTTCAAGAAAATTTTCAAATGGGTTTATTACGCCTTTCTAGAAACTTACATATGTCGGGATTTTAATCTTTGAATTTGCGTGTACATTTCCATATGAAATTTTCAGCTTCATTAAACAATCTATGTGATGCAGATAGATGTGATTACAATGGGAAATATTTAGCTATGCAAATTAAAGAGATTCGAATTATATCTTGCTTCATTTCTTATAACATTATTAAATTCATTGTGTTAAACTCTTGATAAACATATAATACACATTTAAATGAGAAAAGGCATTAGATGTGTCCACCTTTGTATGCTAGGAAATATTAAAGCTAGGAAATTTGCACAACAATATATAGTATACATTTATTTATATAAATTTCTATATATGTATATATTTACTTTTTTTTACATTGTTCAGATTTATTGGAGATATTCGCGATGTAAATGAAAAATTAAAATAAAAATATTTCAAATGTGAATCTATTAAAATTTAAGCTTGAAATATATCCAAATATCAATGGGTTTAGCTATTCTAGGGTATTAACAAAGCGGCGATGGCTTTGAATGTGCAACTTAAATAGATAAATATTTAAGCCTACAGGTGACATGGCTAACTACGTCATAGATGACCACATTCTTTAATAGAAAGAAACACCAACTATGGCAAATTTTTTCATGTGGAATTTAGCACTGTTGACATCTCCTGCAGATAGAACTGCAAATTATGTGGTCTGTTCATAAGGTCGAGGAAATTCGAAGAACAAAGTTTGAATTTAGCTATTTTCGAGCGTGATAAAATAGTCTACTTAGTGTCTGCTGAAAGAACTCTAATTTAGTCGACAACTATAATATAGTAGTAAACATTTATTCGACAACTATAATAAAGTAGCAAAAACTGTTAGCTTCGAAATCACAATTTAGCTGTATTTTAAATCTTTTTTTTTTTTCAGTAATAGAGAGGTTGGCAGTAGCTGCGATATCCCAGTCAATTTAATTAAATATTTTATATCTAGACAGTTGGAGTATTTAAAGAATCTTTTAGGATCTTCTTCTTAGTTAGACACCGGCTCTATTGGGCTCTCTTAATTATAATCATTTCATGACATTTGATTTAATGATAATCTTTTTAAAAGAAATTTGAAACGATTTTCAATGTTGTAATTTTGTTATATAATATTTCAATGTTGTATTACCAAAGACTGGAAGTTTTCAAAACTATTTTTTTTTTTTTTTTTTTTTTGTTATTTTTTGCTATCTAAAAGATTCAGTTGTCGAAAGTACTGAGATATCGCACATGCCTTTTACATTTATTACAATAATATTTAATTAATATAGACACTGTCTGCATGTAATAAAATTGACACTCAGAATTGGTTTAAAAATATTCAAGAACTTATATATATATATATATATATATTTATTATATATATATATTTATTTATTTTATTTTATATATTAAAAATATAGTTTTAATCAAGTAAGAGCAAACCCTTAATAACTGTTTAAAACGAGAAACTAGACGTAGTTTCTTATAAGGGATAAATCGATGCTCTCAAACCATGGGAAACCCAAAAATATAATTGAAATTCTGCTTCAAAATTTCTATAAAATGCAATATGTAAAATATGCAAGCAACTTATAAAATAAAAGACTTCAATTCTTAATATCATGTTCAAATATTTTATTTTTATTTATTTTTAAAAATCATTAAAAAATATTTATAAGTTAAAATATTTGTATGCATAAAATAGCTGTCTATTTCAAATTCCACTTACCTTCTTTAATAAATTGATAAAAATAAATTTGATATTTGTCTTTGCAGACTCTGATTAATTCAGATATTTGCAAGTTTTTATTGAATTTCAAGAACTGCACAAACCAAGAAAAATTTATTTTAGAAACTGTGAATCACTTTGAAAATGTTTTTGAACTTGAATTTCTGATTTGAATTCACCGTCGCTAGCTGATTCCACTGCTGCTGCTGCTGTTGCTGCTGCTGGAGTTCAGGACTTTCCGCTGCTCCGATTACTGCACCGCTTTGGAACTGAAACGTAAGTGAAAATCGGCTGCCAAGGCGCACTCGATTTATACGAGTCGTATGTTGAGTTCGTGCCTCCAGAGTTCGTATCAAAGTGGACGAGGATTCGAAAGATTTCAACGCAATGTATAAAGCTGTGCGTGTGTGTCTGTGTGTGTGTGTTCTGTCAGGTAAATAGCGACGACACGAGTAACCAAACGAACGCCCACGACATTGATGTTGCCCAGCAAGATTATGCGCAGTCATTGTTGGACCACACGTCGTATGAGCAATGTGCAACACGTGGTGCGTGGCCTGCCACAGAGCCATGGGTATTTAGCGGAAGAGCGCGTTATTTTATCGGTTTATCAGATAGCAATTACGCACAATTAGCGCTCGCCACACACACAGTGTGTCACGCGATCTTATCTAGCTAATCAGCTAACCATCGAATCACTCTAATCAGCACCAGATTATTTTCAATTAGTTGCATATTTGGCAGCCGTCAGCCGAAAATCTAATATAAATCCTTGGCTCTCCGCATGCAAAATGGCCATTGGCTTATTAATTCTTTGGCAAGAGGGTCTGGCATTTTATCGCTCTTATCTAATTAGTTTAATACAATATGTTTCATATTTTAGCACACATTATCAAACGACAGACGTACACGTGGTTCTCATGCTTTTTCAAAGTGACAATCGGAATGCCATATTATTTATTTATTTGTTGACTCCTAATACTTATAGAAGGTCATGGTGAAATTTAGTAGGCTTTGGTCTTTGTTTATACATATAAACTTTTGAAGAGGATTTACAGTGTGCTTTCAAAGGATTACATGGAAATGTCGCGACCCCTCGAGTCAACAAGGAAAGAAATGTGAATTCCTTTCCTAAGCTGCTGTTACTTCTTCGTATATAGCTGAGCTATTTCATAAAATTGATTTATAACAATAAACAACATAAGACATGCTTCTCTGGAAACAATTTATATAAAGCAAAAAACTGGAGTTTATTTTATTTCTTTTTTGTTTATTTAAACATAAGGTATACTAAGCCCAACCAAGAGTAACTAGAGTAACTGGAATTCATAAATTTTACTAGTAAATACTATATTCTTAATATATGTATATAAATAAAATATATATAATATATAATTTCTCAACATTAACCTATATCTACAATTTGTATATTTCTCAGCGAGAGTAATTTTTATAATTGCTTCCCTTTAGTAATTCATAGTTCCCTTAAAAACATATGAGCTCTGCAAATAATTTGAAATAAACCTCTGCTATAAGAGGTATCATGCAAGCCTCCAACTCCAACAGATTCCGAGGCGCTCAGACATACGAGCGGAAGTCGAACGGGCAGACCAATGGAGTGAGTTATATACTGTCGACTGTTGACCTAGATCAAAAATATATATACTACAGTTGTCCGCTTGGCACATATATTTTAAACACAAAAAAAACTTGCTATTAACATATTATCATTTACATTTATTGATAGATTATGCATATGATTTCTATAGATTGTTTATATAATATATTTATGAATTATATTTATGAAATGTTCACACCACGTTTAAGTATATTATATAAATATATGTATACATTTTTAAATTAAAATAAATTGAATATTTAATTTATTTTTTTTCTTTTATCTTCGATTATAAAAACCCCTTGTAAATCAGCTAATTTCTTCGAAGAAAACATTTAAATGAAGACGATTCAATCTGAAACAAGTGCTATAAATATGTTACATCACTTTTCAATGATTTAAATAATAATAAACTTAAATATTTTATCTACTTGCCGACCATGTGAACGAATCACAATATTTTCCATGTTAAAAATCAAGTCTAATTAAATTCCATACACTTATGGTCGCATTCACTTTGAGAATAACTGCGAATATTCAAAGATTGTTGTTCCTCTCCAAATTAAATTTATAGAGCATAACTGAACCGCAATGAATAATAAAAGCTTTTAATGTATTTATATAATGTTTGTTAATGCGACTTACACATGATGCGACTCGAATGAGTACACATTTATGTAGAGTATTTATATTTGTCTAAAAATATGATTTGCGATTCACGAGCTATTCATAATAGATAGTTGTAATTTAAATAGGAAACAAGTAAAAAGGCTCTAGTCGAGGCTACGCGCGCTCTGCTAACTGCGCAGTTGCTGCCGTGGACGCTTATAACTCCACTTATAACTTATAACTAACTTATAACTCTATATGAACGATCTTCATGATACTTTCAGATAATAATATTAGTATTAAAATGTGTATATTTGCAAATTGCAAATCTAGTATTTGAATTACGTTTCTTTCAAAATCTGGGGTATGTGGGCGATTTTGGGGCCGGTATCCAAAATCGAACAAAAATCGAAATTGTATTAAACTAGTATATTGTATTAATTAGTATATATGCAGAAGACTTGGAGAGTCTAACTCTAAAGATGAACGACATATAATTTTATAACTGATTCTCGATAAATGTTAAAATCGATAACTATAAAATAAAAATAGTCATCGATTTTCTGAAACAGACATATGTCGCGTGCAATACTCGGACCTAACAAAAAAGAATGAAGTCTCTAGCTCTGGTTGTTTCCGAGATCGGACAGACTGACGGACAGGCAGAAAAAACGTATATTTTTTTTTTTTATCGATAATAGCTTTTGTAGTTTCCGAAATCTCGTCGGACGGACGGACAGACAGACATGAGTATATCAACTTAATGTTTTTGCGCTGATCAAGAATATATATAATTTTTGGGATCTGCGACGTCTCCTTCTGCATGTTACATACATTTTCACAAAATCATTATACCCTGAATTCCCATTTTAATGGGTTCAGGGTATATAAATAATATAAAGAATATATTCTTGTTGATTCATATTGTGTATATTTGTTAAAACTCAACTTTAACCTAGAGTTGATAAGAATTGATTTATATGAATTACATATATATTTTACGATTTCATTGTGCAGCTTAAGCTTTAATAAAATGCAGTCTAAAATATTTCACTAGAGCAGTTCGCCGGTATCAATTAAGTTAAGCATAAGCTGAGCAATGCGATAGCTACTGTTACAGGATAACTTAAAAGCTTCTACCAATTATTTATAAATAATTATAATTAGGACATATTTGATTAAACCTCAGCGTTATCCTTAATCAGACAGATTGTTGCTTAGCGAATGCTCATATAATTTTTTGTTTTTGTTAATGACAACAAAAGGGAGTTGACGGCTAACTGATGAATGATAATGCGACTGATAAAAGCTTTGCAATGTTTTCTCGACGTGGTCAGCGTGGTCAATTGTCCATAAACGTAGCGAAACGTGATTTAAATCTCTGGAGTATAGTCAAGGCCTGCACACCTCATCAGCTAATAGAACATGCTTGTATGTCTATATACATGTGTGAGTGCATGTGTGTGTGTTTGTGTAATTGAGAGGTCTCGCATTATCAAGTGTAAAAGTTATGAAACAGAGTTTGAACGCGCATTAGGCTAATTGGGTAACAGAACTTGCGCAAGTCCAAGGTCGCTTTAGGCCTGGCTCTTTGCATCTCGCTGTGCATAGGTGAATATGACAGCTTTGCCTTTTGACCTTTAGATTTGTGGTAACTAAAGATAGTATAAGACGCATGAGAATTTGTTCATCATCCATCAACATACTTCAAAGAGTCTTGCAAATATTTGATGTGTGTCCTCTTGATACTTCCTAGCTAATTTATGTATTTAATGTATTTATTTAATGCATGCGTAGGTCAAATATAATGGAAATCGTCTGCCGTCTGTCCGGTGTCGTCTGTCCTCTGACTTCCAACATTCACTGCAAAAGAAGTGCATTTCAATTTACCAGGACACGGAACGCCCATGGCGATAGAGCTTGCATATTTTGTAAAATAACTATCAAAATGTTCATATAAGTATATGGGCGTCAGCGCAAAGCCAAAGTCAAAGCTAATGCCAGAGTCAAAGCGAGGTATGCCATGTCGTTAGCATGTTAGCAGTTCCCAACAAATTTCCACTCCATCAAATATACATATATTTCTATATAAATATATATATTACATATATGCATATATTTTGTCCATATGGCGCTATAAAAAGTTTGCAAAAGCATTATTCGTATAACTTTTTATTGAACTTAAATGTTCGGTCAATTTCCGTTTGTAAACATTAATTTTTATGCCAAATAATGCTGGCGAAGCAAAAAAATAAAATAAATAAAAACTCTTTTGTGTAAGTGAACTTTCATAAATCGTTTCGTGTAGGACTCCACTAAAATTACTAATATTTTGAATTTAACTATACTCTATGTAGGTATATTTTTTTTTTATACCATGTATAGTACCAAATTAAGCATAAATATACAACAATATCTAAGTTAATTGAACATGTTTTGATATAGCAGATATAGAGTAGATTATCTACTATCTAGTTTCTACATAAGCCATATAATTAAGTACAGTTTTTGTAATATCAAATGCAATAATTTAAGAAAATAAGTGAAGCGAATTTGTTTAATCAATTTTTGTATATATAATCTGATATAATTTTTTCCCTTTTCCGATGAATTTAGTTATATCTCAGATATGATGTGAATTAAATCTAACATAGCTCATATATTGCCTAACACTTTGAGCTCAGCTATATTTTAACTAAATTTTATGAGAATCACTTTTTTGCTGTGGCAAATATCCTAACAATTTCATCATACTCATGTAAAGAGTATAAAGGGCAATAAAAAAGGCTATGAATAAAGATGACCTGTTGAATAAACATACAGGTACTACAATATTGTGTAAATATGCGCATTTGCTTACGCAAGTTTAATCTACGCCATAATAGTTTTTTTTTTTTATCAATCATGGGAACAAGTAAGAAGGCTCTAGGGGAGACGGCTCGACTAAAAGATACCCTGAACTCTGCAAAAAATATGATACTCTTCTTCTTTACGCACGTGTAAGCGCACTGCTAATCGGGCAGTTGATGCAGCGACTGGGTTCGGCTATACTTTGGACGCTTTTAACTCCATTTCTAGATGGACGATCTTCATGATCAAGTCTCTAGTATTTGAAATGCGTTTTTTTTTTTTAATTGCGGGCGAAGGGGCGTGGCATCCAAAATCTAAAAATCACAGAATCTTCGTATATATAATATCTATCTTAATATACAAATTTCTAGCTAAAACGGTGTAGAAGTTATGCTAAAGCGTTAAAAAAAACGAATTTTATCTGTCAATAATAAGGAAATGAGTTATCCAAAAACTAAATAAACTCGTACTGCGAGTATTCATGTAAAATTTCATCTCTCTAGCTTTTGTATTTTCCGAAATCTCGACGTTCATACGACGGACAGATGGACAGACGGACAGAATATATATACTTTGTGGGGTCTCCGACGTCTCCTTCTGCCTGTTACATACATTTTCACAAAACCACAATTTACAAATATACGAATTTTATATTTTATATTTGTTTACATATTTGTTTAATGAGTTTATTTTGGATTTATAAAGAGTGTAGATAGTCAAAATTTACCACTTGATCATAATATAGGTCTCAAAAATTCAATTGGTAATAACAGCAAATTATCTACAAAAAATAAACTTTCTTAAGTAAACTATTTGTTTATTACTATAATAAACGCTGCATTCAATGTCATATATGGAAGTTTGCATTTCCAATATAAGAGTTACGACTATTAAAGATTAGTTTATCGCTTGCTAATTCTATTCATCATCCTCATCATCCTCATCATCATCATCTTCTTCTTCTTCTTCATCGTCTTCATCGTCTTCATCATCATTATCATCGTTATCAACATTATCATCGTCATCAACATTATCATCATCATCGTCAGCAGCATCATCATCGTCATCAACCTCATCCTCATCATCTTCATCTTCATCCGCATCACCATCACCTTCTTCTTCTTCAAGCTCTTTGTCCTCTTTATCCTTTTTAGATTCCTCATTTTTGCGTGCCTTTTTAGCCAGCACAATCGAGTCTTCTGGTCCATTGCCCTTAACCTCGTCGTCCTTCGCATCCTCAGCTTTGACTGCACTTCGTTTTAGACGAAGTTCAGCCTTACGCTTAACCTGATCATGCGTCAGCTTCACGAATTCAACATCCTTGGTCAGCGCGAATCTAGTTAGCACTTCATTTGCCTGCTTCTTCAGCTTAAGCATTCGCTGCTCGCGTGGACCCACAATGTACGGTGTGTCCGCGGGTGGGGCGCACAAGCTGATGTAGAGGGGCAGTGCAGAGGTTCCCACAATGTCAATTTTCAAATAGATGGAGCGTATGTTGGGTAACCCGCCAGGATATTGCTGCTGCAGCTGTTTAATGACGCACAGAACATTCTCTACCAACTGTTGGCCGCTGTGTTCATGATTGCCCACAGGGATGGCTATAAGATCACCCTTTCGCAGCTGTCTGTAAGCAGTGCGGCATAGAGCACGCGAAATCTCCTTGGGTAGCTGATTGTCTTTGCTCAGACGAACCGAGTGCAGCACATTACGGGGCTTCTGGGCGAACTACAGAAAA
Source organism: Drosophila koepferae (assembly GCA_030914345.1). Classification (NCBI taxonomy): domain Eukaryota; kingdom Metazoa; phylum Arthropoda; class Insecta; order Diptera; family Drosophilidae; genus Drosophila; species Drosophila koepferae. Next base: position 1,803,839 of record JAUESR010000198.1, on the reverse strand, counting down.
GAGGGAATTACGATTATAGCAGACACACAGCTTATTAAATCTCAATTGTTACTTACGTTGCCAAGGAAGCCGGTAGCTTGTCCCGAGATGCGCCCGTCACAGAGTAGGTAGTCATAGCTATTCAGAAACTTGCGTTTGGCTTCAAATGTGACCATGTCGTTACGTAGCTGATTGAATGGCACAATCGTCAAACGTTGCTCGACGCCAGCCTCGCGGAACAAATCCTCGTAGTGTTGCACAGTAGGCTCGTAGTCGAAACGAGCTCCGCGCTGCAAGTCAGTCACTATAATCGCAACATCGTCATCCTTGCCCACCAGCGAGTGCTTCAGTGCCAGCTTCACCATGCGTTTCGGACAGCTGGGTATCTTATAGCACGCCACCTGTAGGATATAGCGATAATCGCTAAAGATTGGCTTAGCCTTCTGCTTTTGCACCTCTTCGCGCACTTGGTTTATCAGCGCGGAGCACACCTTCTCCACATTTTTCTCGCAGACGATTTCATTGAATTTATCCTCATCAAACGTTTTCACTTCATATTTCAGTTCCACAACTTTCGACTTCTTTTGTTTAGCAACATTTTGCTGCTTTCCATGCTTTCCTTTCTTATTTTTCTTATTTTCAGCTGAAGCTAACTTTTTGGTAACCAATTTTTTGTTTGACTTGGTTTGCTTTGTTTTGTCCACAACTTTCTTTGCTGCTTTTGCATCCTTAGCCAACCGTGGCTGCTTCTTGATTTCATTCTCAGTGGCTGTGGCGACATCCTGTTTAATTTCTTTTTTATTTGCCTTGCCTTTAGCCTTCTCCTTTACCTCAGACTTCAACACCGGCTCACTTGCAGTCTTCTCAATCTTTTCTTCAGCTTGTTTCATTTGATTTTTATTTTCCTTGCCTTTAGCTTTCTGCTTTATCTCAGACTTCAACACCGGCTCACTTGCAGTCTTCTCAATCTTTTCTTCAGCTTGTTTAATTTGCTTTTTATTTTCCTTGCCTTTAGCCTTTACCTCAGACTTCGATACCGGTTCACTTACAATCTTCCCAATCTTTTCTTCAGCTTGTTTAATTTGCTTTTTATTTTCCTTGCCTTTAACCTTCTGCTGTACGTCAGACTTCAATGCCGGTTCACTTGCAATCTTTGCTTCACCTTGTTTAATTTGCTTTTTATTTTCCTTGCCTTTAGCCTTCTGCTGTACCTCAGACTTTAACGCCGGCTCAATTGCAATCTTCTCTACCTTTGCTGTTTTAGCTTTCTTCGGAGCAGGCGCAGCCACTGGAGCAGCCTCCGGAGCAGCCTTTTTGCTTGTCTTTGTGGGCAGTGCAACTGGCGATTTGGGCGGTGCAAGAACTAGGGGTCGTTTTTTTGGATTCTGTGACGGTTTAACTTCCTTAAGCTTGGCTTCTACGGCGACTTTGGGATTCTTTCGCTCAGAACTGTTTTTGACATCCGATTTTATTACCGAAATCTTTTTACTGTCAACTGAAATTTCGGGCGATGCTAAGCCGATTCCTTTTGATGATTTCTTAATGGATTTGTTCACCTTTTGTTTTTCTTTAATGACACCTTCATTTTTAAAGGATTTTTGTAGAGTTTTCGGTTGCGGTTTTTGTACTTTCACCATGATTGCTTTAAAAAATTAATAAAACTTATAATACACAAAACACGCTAAGGCAACACGTGCAAGAGTGGTTGAAATTATCGCACGTTGTGTATTATCGTTATCGACTAATACAATATCGCTTTAAATATTTGCGATAATTGTTTTAGTGCTGCAAAATACTAATATTTTTGGGCGCAAAAATTAAATTAATTAACAAATTAATAATTTTTAAAGAAACACACAAAACAATAAGCGCCCAATCTCTGTCTATGCTATATATAAATAGAATTACTCAATTGCTATATTTAGAGCTCAGGCTGCGCTGAAAATATCCAAGCTTTACTTTATTACACAAGCGACTAATAGTCATGTCCTTGAACAATGTACACGCCCACGATATTCAGAATGGACGACGCGTGGCATCTCCCATGGCGCCCCAATTTTAGTTTCTTTGGTAACAAGCATCCCAGCAGTAGCCGAGTGTGTGCGACATTTGACGGCACGTGACCGACGCTAAGCGCATGTTTCCTGACGTCACGACTGGGCAAACCAATATAATCTTCGCTTGACAAATATAATTAACATTTACAAGTTTCTTTCTTTATGTATTTACAATTTTAGTTTTTTCGCATTGACTTTGGATGTGTCCTTTTTGGGACGTTTGCTGCCCGCAGATGCGGACGTAGTCGATGTTTTGTCCTGCAACTTATTGAAGAATGCCTTTGAGGATTTCAGCGCGCTCTGATCATTGCTGGTGGTAATCTATAAGAACAGAATAATTCATATTAATAAAAGAAATATAAATCAGAAATTCTGAGCTGCTAACCTTCTGCACATTGCGACTCTTAGTAATTGACTTGAGCAGCTTAGCATTCGCCTGTCGCTCGGTCGGCGCCTTCCCCTCCTTGGCCTGTTGCTGCTCACGCATTTCTATGGCCGTATTAATGGCACGCTGCTTCTGCTTCTTCTTTCGCCGTTCGCGATTCTTGTCGGTGCGTGTGCGCTCTGTCTTGCCTTGCGGCATGTGCTTGGGACCACGGAACACCTCCTCCGGAGCGAGCAGTTTGGCATCGCTAACTGCCAGCGGGGCAACCTCTTCCATATGGATAGCGGGCGTGTTGGTGACGATCTTGACTTCGGGTGCCACTGGTTTGGGTGTGAAATGGAAATTAGAGAGGGCATCCAGCTTCAGGAAGAGTGTGTGCATTGCTCGTTTGATTTCTTGATGCTCTTTTGGCTCTGGAGCCGCGTTGTCGGCATCATCGCGATTGGGATCTAATTTTTCCAGCTCACGTTGGTACTGCTGCTCGTAGACCTGTGCTAGTGACTGCTTAGACTTCTCCTGATCCAGCACAAGTTGCTTTCGGTATTCCTGTGGTGTATGCACCGGCCGTACCGTACGCACCACATCATCGAAGGCTCTATCGCGTATGCGCTGTTTGATGATGTCCTCAATGGTCTGATTCTGTTCGTCTGTAATTGGCGCCGAAGGTCGAGTTGTTGAATCAAATTCGAGTATTTCCTCCAGCAGCGAGTTTTGCGGACGGTTCACTGCTTGTACCTCGCCCTTGAGCTGCCACGGTTTCTCGCCAAGCACAATATCTTCATAATCTCGAATGCGCTGGAAAAGTCTCGCCTCACGCAATTCATTTGACGACTGTGTTTGCATTTTTGATGATTCTGCCTCATCTTCATCCTCTTCCTCATCGTCATCTTCGATCTCTGCGTTTCCTTTCTGTGATTGGTTCGATTCGGAGTCGGAATCGCTGGCAGGTTGCACTCCACTTTGAGCCACAAAATCCTGTTCATCGATTTCGCTTGCTCTATCAGCTTCAGGTTCAAGATCATCTTGTTCTTCTGGTTCCTCTTCGTTATCCTCTTGATCTGGCTCACTGTCGCTTTCCTTGAAGAAATCTTTCTGTGGGCCTCTCTTCTGTGATTCTGCCACTAATTCATCGTCCATCTCGAAGAAATCTGCATAATTTGCATTGGCGCCATCCTCGTCATCGTCTGAGTCATCGGGAACTCCAAAATCTTCTGCGAAGTGATTTATGGCGTCTATGTCCTCCACCGGTTTTTTGTTCTTCTGCTTTTGCATCTCTTTTGCATCTTCCTGCTCCAAAAACTGTGCCATTTCGTCCAGTTTGAAAAATTTATCGTCTACCACAGAACCTTTGCCTTTTTTGCCATATTTTGGCTTGGCCTTCAACTTTTGTTTGCCTTTATTGACAACTCCAAAATCCTCCAATTCTGACTGTTGCTCATCATCATCACCATCATCATCTTCAGTTTCCTCTTTATCGCTCTCTTGCTCACTCGCTTCTGCATTTTCTTCCTCATCATCGTCCAGCTCAATGCCCAAATTCTGCTCTCCCAATGCCATTAATTGAGCGGTCTGTTTTAAAAGTTTTTCCATCATCAAATTATTGCGTATTTCCAGCTGTTGCCAGATCTGTTCGTCATCCATATCCTCCAACACAAGTTCAGAAGGAATGTCTCCATTTTTATCCAAATCGCTGCTAAGACATACACCGTACGTTTGTTGTATTAGCTGGTGTATGGAATCAATTGATTCTGGCTGCGGCCTACAACAAAAACAATTTCATATTAGCAACACGTGCACCGTTAAAAGTGAACTAAAACTTACTTTAGATAGCGATCCGGTTGATTCACTAACTGCTCAAATTTGTTAGCTATTTCATTAAAAGTATTCGTCTTTGATTTTTTCTTTGCCTTTACGCTTCCTGCCATATCTGGACCGTCAGCTCTAATAATTTATTTAAAAAACAGTCTCAAACAAAATGCACAATTATACTCAAAATGGTTAAACATGCCAAATGAACCACATCAACTGGAACTAGATGTGCACTTTGTTCGTTCATCTGAACTCGAACTGAATTGAGCAGTCAAATTTAAATACTGTAGTGAATTGTAAATTATGAATGCTTGAAAAAAATTATGTCAAAATATTATTTACGATTTAAATAATTTCAATGTTTTTAAATTAATATTTCTTTAGTCAAGGGCACAGATTTGTTGGTGTCAATATAATGTTAATATGCATATGAACATATAACTAGCAAGATATAAATGTTTGTAATAACAATTGTAATTTTTAACTAAATCCGCAGTTTAAGAAGTATCTTAATGTTATACAAACAAAAAATAAAAAATATATTAGTTTTGAATTTATTAGATCTGGTTAACAGCCGCTCATCCTCAATTACGGCACTAACCATATGGTATGGTTAGTGATTACGGGCACCTGGAACAGTGTACTGACTTCTATCGATAACAAACTACAAATATATCGGTAGTCTCTAGCAATAGAGACAGATGTTATTTTAAAAACGCCGTCCCAAAATCAGGAGCTGTTTGAAAATTATTATGTTTGTAGCCTAAATTATTACAACAATTTGCAGTCATGGACTCCAATCGCTACAAACTACTTTTGATGGGCGGCGCCGTGCGTTTATATTTCAGTCAGACGTCATTGGCTTCGGTTATTGGGGATCGCGTTGAATTTGCCACTCCTTTAAACTCATTCAAGCGCCGTAAGTACACAAATATACCGGAAAATAAATACAAGCGTACATGTATGTATGTAAATGTGCCTTGTTATTTTGCAGTGCAAGAGGGAGTATTCCTGCTGCAGCAAGGTGTCGATCCGTACGGAGGAGATCTGGTGCATGAGTCGCCGTTGCTCTTGAAAGCTCTTTCTGGCATTTTGATAAACTATGCCCAAGTACTACCACTACTATATATACTCTTTGACTTGTGCACGGCCACGCTGCTGTGTTTGCTGAGTCATACGTTTGTGAAGCAAAAGCTGCAGCAGCAGCGAGGCGAGTGCAAAGAGTACGCCAAGGATACTGAGGAGTTGCAGTATTGCCATGAGGACAAATCCAAAATACCGGATCTGGTCCTATTGGCCTATCTATTCAATCCACTGACCATAATGAGCTGCATAGGACTGACGTCTACTGTTCTCAGTAATTTATTGTTAGCATTAATTTTATATTCAATGATAAATCGCCACCTCTTGATATGCATCATTGTGCTGGCCTTCGAGACAGTTCGTAGTCTTTATCCCGTGGTTCTAATTGCGCCAGTGCTCTTGATCTTTGCGCGCCGTTCGGTCGGTCTGGGCATCGCCATATTCATGATTTTTGTTACCTCTTGCGTTGCAGTGGCTGGCGCCAATTTCTTAGTGATGAATAGCTGGAATTACCTAGATGGCACACTCGGATTTATGTAAGTGGATACAGTACATTATTACTGAGCAACATATTAAATTAATGAAATATATATGCTTCCTTTCAGCTTCTACTTCCGCGATCTGCAGCCCAATATTGGACTCTTTTGGTACTTCTTCACGGAGATGTTTGAGCACTTCCGCACCATGTTTCTAATCACATTCCAGTTAAATGCTACCGTTTTGTATTTGGTTCCATTGTCTTTGAAGTTGCGCAAGGAGCCGTTGTTGCTAGCCACCGTGCTCATTGCGCTCATGGCGGTCTTTCGTGCATATCCTAGCCTGGGCGACGTTGGTTTCTATTTGGCTTTACTGCCTTTGTGGCGCCGTTGCTGGAAGTGTAAGTATAAATCGCATTTGGCACTTGAATGTAATCACAACCTAATCAAATTTTGTTCGTTCTCCTCCAGTCATGGCCCATGGCTTCGTCGTGTTTACTTTCTTTCTGATAACACTGTCCATGATGGGCGCTTTTTGGCATTTGTGGATCTATGCCGGCAGTGCAAATGCCAACTTTTACTTTGGAGCCACCCTCGCTTTCAGCACGGGTCAAATATTCCTAATTACGGATTTGTTGTTTGCACATGTGAAGCGCGAGTTCTGTCTCTACAATGGGCAGAAGATTATGATTGATGGGGAAGAGGCGCGTATTTTACTAGAATAAGCCGTTTATGAAGAATTCACAAAGTAAATGAATGGATTTATTCAACTAATATGTTTAATCATGAATTATTGTGTAGAGTATCCGGTTTTAGTCTTCCGGTTGAGGAATCTGTACAAATACAAAATACGTTTTTGCATATCCTTCCACTTGGTGGGACGAGCTATCGGATATTTGGTCTTCTCTAACATGCGGCGCTTTCGCAGCAACACTTGATACTCATTGCCCGAGACACCACGCAACCAGGAGGGTACCGAGTATAGCACACGGGTGGGATGAAGCCGGTCGTTGCCCAGTATGTCGATGAAATCGTTTTGCCCAAAGAGAGCTCGTTTCTCCGACCAAGGATTTTTCGGTCTGTACTCGGGCATGGGCAACTTTTTTCCATTGTCTAAATGCGGTAGCAGTCCACTTTGAAAGATCTTCTCCTTGTACCCATAGCGTCGCACTGTGGGACCGCGTGCTCGTCGCTCGGCATGTGAAAGCTGACGCACCGTTGTGGAAGAGGTCAGCGCCAATGGCGTTGACTTGGCTGCAAGTTGACCTACGCCACACAGCTTCTGAAACGTGCCGACCAGCCAAGACATTGGTTTTCGTTTTAATTAACGATTAGGTAATTATAAATAGTTAACTGCAAAGCTGATAGACAACAGCTGCAACAGCTGTTGCGACTCGTGAATTTGTTATCGTTACAACTATCGTATGTGGGTTTTATTTTTTGATGTGGCAACGCCGGAACGCTGTTGCATATTTCGCGACTGTGCGTAATTAAGTATTCGTTTATTTTTTTTTTCCTTAAACGTCGAATGCATTTTTGCACGTGCCAATGATTACCCCCGCCGCCGATTCATTCGAAGTAGAAAAGGCCAAGCTCTGCCGGAAGATTGCCGAGCTGCAGGCCGCCTTGAATGCGAAAGATCAGAAATTGCGTGAGCTTCAGTTGCAAGCAGATAACTCGGGATTAGAGTTGCAGTTTGCGCCAAGGGATCAGTACACAGAGCTTAGCAACGATGATATAGCGCGCTACAGTCGACAGTTGATCTTGACAGATTTTGGTGTGCGTGGCCAGTTGAAGCTCAAGAACAGCGCCGTGCTCATTGTTGGCCTGGGCGGATTGGGCTGCCCAGCAGCACAATATCTGGCCAGTGCGGGATGTGGAAATCTTGGCTTGGTTGATTATGACCAAGTGGAGCGCAGTAATTTGCATCGCCAGACCCTGCACACGGTCTCGCGGTGTGGCATGTCGAAGGCGGAATCGGCTCGAATTGCATTGCTGGAGCTGAATCCGCACTGTCGGATCATATGTTTCTCTCAACTGCTTAACAGCTTAAATGCAATGCAGATTATTGCCCCCTACGACGTTGTCCTCGACTGCAGTGACAATGTGGCCACACGATATCTTCTGAACGATGCCTGCTCCATGCTGCGAAAGCCTCTGGTCTCGGGCAGTGCACTCAAGATGGACGGACAGCTAACGGTTTACTGTTATGGGCAGGGACCTTGCTATCGCTGTATTTACCCGGTGCCACCGCCGCCCGAAGCAGTCACTAATTGCGGCGATGGTGGCGTGCTGGGCGCTGTCACCGGCACCATAGGAGCCATGCAGGCCATGGAGGCTATCAAAGTAATTGTCGGAATGGGCGACGTTCTGGCCGGGCGCATGCTCATCTTTGACGGCAGTAGCTGTCAGTTCCGCAATATCAAAATCAGGGGAAAGCGACCTAATTGCCACGTCTGCTCGACCCAGCCACTGATTACTGGCCTGATCGACTATGAGCTCTTCTGTGGCATGAATGCCAATGACAAGGATAGCGCGCTGAAGCTGCTGGAGCCGGAACAGCGCATCAAAGTACAAGACTACCAGAAGCTGACTGGCGAGATTGAATCCCATTTGCTGCTGGACGTACGTCCGCCGGCGGAATTCGAAATTTGTCGGTTGCCCGGTGCAGTCAATGTCCCATTAGCCCAGATTTTGGACGACAGCTACGTGCAACGCTTTGCCCAGCAGCTAGAGAATAAAGAGTATCCCATATTTCTTGTTTGTCGACGCGGAAATGATTCACAGATTGCAGTGCAGCATATGAAATCTCGTTATCCTGATCATTCCATACGCGACCTAGAGGATGGTTTGCATGCCTGGACAAAGTTGGTAGACGAGAATTTTCCAATTTATTAGATCAAAAGTTTTCTTTTTACATAGTTATGTATCCCTAAAGAATAAAAGAATAGTTATTCAGTTAGTTATCCTAGACAAAGTTCTAAACCTACTAAAATAGTCAATCTAGACAACTTGTCTATATGTATGAATATGTACATATCTATAAATCAATCGCTTACATTACATTAGCTTTTCGTGTCACGAGTTGTATGTATGTATGTAATTGCATAATTATGTAAACAAATATGTATGTGTGTAATTGCATAATTATAGTAATAAATCTATATGTGCGTACTTTCATTATTATGCTGATAAATATGAATGTATATAATTAAATATATATGTATGTACATATGTAATTGCATTGCTATGTACATACATATGTATGTAATCGCTTTATGTAAATAACTGATCAGCTTTAATGTAAATGAACACCCAATTCAACAATCTACTATGTATAATAACATAATATGAAACTTTTTTCTACCCCAAGCTGCAACTGATAAAGAAAAATGTTATTAGAGTACATGTTCTATGTGTAACTCTGACAAATGATAGAAGCTGTTAAATAAAGAAAAGAGAAAAGACACCACACATTGCGAAGGTATCGATATGCGACATGAGAGTCACTGCGTCTCATAATTGAGTGCTAGTGCTGAGTCTTTTAACAAAGGCGTGCATCTACATATGTAGTGGTGTTGCGAATGAGTAAATCAGAGACTCAACGGTGTTTGTGTGTGAGCGATAGTGGGCGAACGCGAGTATAGGCATAAAAGCTGCTCAGTTTGTTGGCAGGCGTCCAGAAGTCGAATAGCACTGGACCAGCAGCTAGCTGCGAGCAGCTCATCATTATCTAAAATACTCAAAACAGGTTCACAGTCCTGTGAACTTAAATGGGTTAACAGTGCTCTATTCGTTTAGAAACGAACCAAGTAGCATTGTGTAAGTGCTCTCGAAATTCACAGTTAGTCTAGCACTGATAGCACGACAGAGAGGAGATTAGAGTGGATGCAATGAGGAGTCTGCTAGTATTTTGCTTGGTGGCCTTTGCGCTTGCTTTGTGGGTGAGTGTCTGAGACAGTTATCAGTTTACATAAATATATAAATAAATATATATATTCAGCTGCCCTCTGGAACTGCCTATGAGAGTTGCTCGGCTTCGGCGCGGCAGGCTCATTGCTTTTTCGAACAGGAAAATTCGAAGTTGCGTGAACGGTACCATGCCGAATATTCCGCAGCCTACGCGTATAATACGAATGTAACGGAGGAGAATCGTCGCGCCATGATTGCAGTCTATGCTGACGGTGCCAGGCAGAACAAACTATTGGCGCAAACGATTCGAGCAGGAAACTATGCCAGGTCGGAGGATGCAAACATACGCAGGCAGGCGCGAATGTTGCAGGAGCTGGGTGCGGATGTACTCGAGCCAAACGACTATCTAGAACTACAGAATGCTATAAGCGCCATGCAATCGAATTATGCCACCACCACTGTTTGCTCCTACACGAATCGCACGAACTGCACTCTGACGCTGGAGCCTCACATCCAGGAGCGTCTATCTAACAGTCGCGATCCGGCCGAGCTGGCCTGGTATTGGCGCGAGTGGTACGACAAGGCGGGCACACCGATGCGCGACAACTTTGCCACATATGTACGATTGACGCGCAAGGCAGCCAATCTGAATGGTAAGAGATGATCCGTGCTTAATGACCCCAGATAACCCCATGAGCTCCGGCTCAATTCACGTTCGTTCCGTTTAGGCTATCGCTCGTATGCCGATTACTGGGTCCATTTCTATGAAGATGCCACATTTGAGAGCCAGCTAGACGCCGCCTATAAGGCACTGCTGCCCTTCTATAGACAGATCCATGGCTACGTCAGGTATCGTCTGCGCCAGCACTATGGACCTGATGTGGTGCCCGCCGAGGGAAATATTCCCATGCACCTGCTGGGCAACATGTGGGGACAGTCGTGGAACGAGGTCATCGATCTGTTCACTCCGTATCCGGAGAAGCCGTTTCTAGACGTCACATCGGAAATGGAACGCCAGGAATACAGTGTGCAGAAGCTGTTCGAGCTGGGCGATCAGTTCTTCCAATCGCTAGGCATGCGCGCTCTGCCGACGACTTTCTGGAATCGAAGTGTGCTTACCCGACCCGCAGATCGTGAAGTGATCTGTCATGCCTCCGCCTGGGACTTCTATCAGGATAGTGACGTTCGCATCAAGATGTGCACCGAAGTGAACACCCATTACCTCTACGTTGTGCACCATGAGTTGGGCCATATTCAATACTATCTACAATATGAGCAGCAGCCCGCCGTTTACAGAGGAGCACCCAATCCGGGCTTCCATGAGGCTGTGGGTGATGTTATTGCGCTGTCTGTTATGTCTGCCAAGCATCTGCAGAGCATCAATCTCACCAGCAACGGAGCTCTGGATGAGGAGAGTCGCATCAATGAGCTATTCAAGCAAGCGCTCTCCAAGATTGTCTTCCTTCCTTTTGGCTACACCATGGATAAGTATCGCTATGCTGTATTCCGCGGCGAGCTGGACGAGTCGCAATGGAACTGCGGTTTCTGGCAGATGCGTTCCGAATTCGGTGGCGTCAAACCGCCAATGGAGCGCAATGACAAAGACTTTGATCCTCCGGCCAAGTATCACGTCGATGCAGATGTCGAGTATCTGAGGTACTTTGCTGCCCACATATTCCAATTCCAATTCCACAAGGCTTTGTGCCGTCTAGCTGGACAATATGTGCGTGGCGACAGTAGCCGTACTCTGGACAATTGCGATATATTTGGCAGCCGAAGGGCGGGCGATGCATTCCAGAAATTCCTCTCGGCTGGCAACTCGAGACACTGGAAGGAAGTTCTGGAGGAGTTTACGGGAGAAACTGAAATGGATCCAGCTGCGCTACTCGAATACTTCGATCCACTCTATCAATGGCTCAAGCGAGAGAACAAGCGTCTAGGCGTTCCCTTAGGCTGGGAGGAAACCAATAGTGAGTTTCCTTCGATTTTTCACAGAAATTCTCATATTAAAAATCTCGCATTCTTTTCAGAAATCCCATCAAATTGCTGTGGCGCCTTTAGTACTTAAATTGAGGAATCTCCTTTTCGTTCCACATAAAATTAAGCTAACTTTATAAGTATACAATTTTATAACCAAACTTTTTGACAGTGTTTTTGATACTTATTTTAAATGATCATTAAAATAAAATTAGTCGAACTGCTCAGGATATTCAATCAATTTATCAATTGCTTTCATTTTTCTTCTTGATTCCCCAAAAAAAATTTTTTAATTTAAAAATTATAATTCCCCTCATTTAACTCTACCCTCAGCTTAAAATCAATCATTCAGAAGCTTAATGGAGAAATAATTCCAAGGGAAGTTCAAATAACATCATATTAGCATTAGATTACTATAAACTTCATAAATATTTTATTGAAAAAGAAAAAAAAAGTTGAACTTTAGAAATTTATGTTTCTTTAAATCTAAATAATTAATGGTTTCTGAAGTCTAAGTCCGAAATCAAAAGCATTAATAATTCTAAAAAAAAAAAAAATCGAGTCAGAGCTAACATTTGATATACATATTTAAGAATAGTAAGATTTTCTAGTTATGTTGAATAAATGAAAAAATGTTAAATATCAATCTAGTTTAAGTCACTAAAGTTAAAATACTTCCATAAGATATACAAGTCTTACAAAAAAAAAAAGTCCAATAAATATAAATATTTTTGTATATAAAATACTATACGTATAGAGATCATAAAAATCCTTGTAGTATTTAAAGTGTTATTTATTGTTAATATTTTCAAATTTGTTGGTTGTTTATTAATTATTTTCCATTACATTTTAACGATATTTGTTTCTCTCTTTCTCAGGTTTTATACAAAAATCCATTCATTTTTTAATGTTATCAACATTGATACCAAAACAATTAGTTCCATTCTTTTCCGTATAGACCTTCAATAAATGCTTGGTATACGCATTAGAGCATATTTTAAAGTTGATATATGTATATGCTGTATATACTAATGCATTAGAAAATTCATTGGGCAATGATCTGAGTGCAATGACTGATGCATTAGCATTGGAATATTTGAGATTTTGATTGAACTCCTTGAATACACGACATAAGAGATATTTCGGCAAAGGTATTCGAATTAGAGAAATATTACAGATTTCGAAAATTCATCAACTTAATATTTACTGCTCACTAGATCAAAAGCAATATATAAACTAACCAAGTAACCGAAAAAGAAATTTGTAATTTGTAATTTTGTTTCCTATATTTCACTGCTCTAGAAGCATATAACTTTTCTTGTTTTTTGGATAGATATTGTCGATCATTCTCGATAATGTGTGATATTTGAAGCGGCTCAAAGTTGAATAGGTAAATAAAAAACTGAAATTCTCTAAATTTTGACTGCCAATGAGCACCACAATCTATATATGTATGTATATATAGCATTGCTTCTAGTTAATTACTTCTTGTTATGTTTTTGTTGATATTCTCTATTGTTTCGCTATTTATTACATATGATTCGCTTAAATAGTTTTGTTGCCCAGTAAGATAAATAGTTATGTATAGATATTATCTTTGTTTTATCAAAAGCACCTACTCAATAATTTAGATCTCATCTATTCGAAAACTATTGAGGATTTTGGAACAACTTTAGGGTTTTGAGATACATTTTGATTTGTTTCTTCAAAGCTGACGCACAAGGACACTCAGGCGCAAGGATATGGTGATTGATAACCAATCAATTTGACAAATATATTCAGGCACAATATCAAATACTTAATGCCTAATTTTAGAATATATTCCCAAATCCGTATGAACGCTTGTGTGTCTGAGGAAGAGTTCTTTTCCTTATTGAGGATATTACTTTCTAATTAACTTGAGTGTCCCTATGTTCAGGAGAATAACAGCTTTGATTTAATTAACGATCTGTATACGTGCGTTTCTCAGTAGAGGAGAATAACAAAATAATATGCATATAGATAGATAGTTATGTTTTGTTTTGTTGACCAAGAGTTCAGTTTTTGGTTAATTCTAATGAGTGAGTATGCTTTCTTATAGCGTTTAGTTTTAGAATAGGTTCAAATAGTACAATAGGTAATTTAACAAAGTTTTATGCTTGCTAACATTTTTTTTTTTTAAATTCAATTCAATGCCTTCGTATTGTTTATGTTTCGATGCTCAATGCTTCTATTTGAAAGCAGCAATTTTATGATTTAGTTTTTACGGCTAATATACAAATATATTATGTATATATATATATATATTTATAAATATGCGATATACGTAGTACTTATCGAAGGATTACATCCTTAACTATTTAAAGATTATTATTAATGAATACAATTTCGTTTCATTTTGTTGTTTTATTTTGTTTGCAAAAATTTAACCATTCGATTAGCGACAAATTTCCTAAATCCAAGAACAAAATGGAACGAATGGCAAGCTTGGATGTGTGTGAGTGATATAATTTAATGGATATTTATTTATTTTTTTTTTTTTTTGGGTGGCTGTATGTAGATGCAGCTGCTGTCAGGCCCGATCACAAGTCGCTTTCAGCTGCCCTTTCGAATGTTTTGCTGAATCTTAATTGACTTCTGGTTAAATGTGCAATTGACTTTTCAGAAATGTTTTGTTACTTCTTTGTTTGTTGGTTGCTTGTTATTTATTGTTTGTTTGTTGCTGTTTATGGTATATACTATGATCAATTGTCGTTCTTGGACCAAGAATTGTTTAGTCCAAGAACGGGTTTAGTCATACGGGCCTCTGATGCTGCGAATTCTGATGCAGTAGCTGCTGATGCTGATGAGGATGCTGCTGCTGCTGCTGCTGTTGAGAGACACTGCTGATGCTGTGATTGCTGCTGCTGCTGCTAGCACCGCCGCCACTGCCTTTAGGGCGCGTGGGCGGCGGCGGAGGCGGGGCATGCCGCATGCGTTGCTGCAGTATACGCGGTAGCTGCGGATGCGCCTTGTGCTGGGCGGGCGGCGCTGGTGGGGGTGCGGATCGATGCTGATGGTGATAATGGGGCATCTGTTGTTGTTGCTGCTGCTGCTGCTGTTGTTGTTGTTGTTGCTGCTGGTGGTGGTGATGCTTACCCATGGAGGACGCTGCCGACGATGAGCCCGAGGCCCCAGATGTGGAGCTGGTCGATGCATGCGATGTCGTCGAGCCTGTGGCTAATTTGGTGGGTAAACTTCCGCTGGCCGCTGGCGATGAGAGCGCAGCAATACCTGCTGGCGGCACATTCAACTTGGGCACAGCCATCGGCGCATAGGAGCCATCGTCCTCGTCAGACGACAGCGAATTAGCATCAGATGGCGTGCGCGAGCGGGACGGCGGCGATAGAGCCTCCTGCTCCTGCAGAAACACACGAAAGCCCTGAATTGATTCATTCAGCGCCCACAGCTGCGATAGCAACGACAAATCCAGCTGCCGCAGTCCGTACATCTCCCGCCGCAATATCGCCAGTTGGTTGTCAATCGTGCTGGAGGCGTTGCTGGTGCTGGTGTTAGTGGGCGTGTGCTGCTGCTGTTGGGCGGCGCTGCCACTGCCACTATGTGTGGACGACGCGCGACTGTGTACGCTCTCCCGATCACTAAGCGACTCCTGCGTGGAGGATAAGCTGCCATGCCGTCCATGGCCATTGTAGTTACGATTGCGTGCTGCCGACGAGGTGGATGGCCCCAGGTACAGATCGCCCGTGGCAGCCGTCAGCGCGGCCACAGACGTGGCCGACTGCAGCTGCAGCGGAGAGGAGGTGTGCGAGCGTAGCTGCGTCTGCCCATGCACCTGGATCTGGCTCTGCGCATGGCCAGACGCCAGATCCGATCCCATGCTGCTGGCAGCGGCGCTCAGACTTTTTGGCAGTGGCGGCAGACCGATTAACGAGTGTTGCTGTTGCTGTTGTTGCTGCAGCTGCAGCTGACGTTGTTGTAAATGTTGATCCGTATTTTCCATCATTTTGTGAAAAAACAAGAAATAAATAAAATAAATTCGCTTTCGTTGTTCTTACTTTCTCTCTTTCGCTCTCTTGTGCTCTCTAATCTCTCTTGTCGTTCTCGTTTTCGTTTTTTTTCTCGTTTTTTTCCTTTCTTTGCTTTGTGTTTTGGGCTTAGTTTGGCTCTTTTTCTAGTGTATATTGAATTTCCAGCTTTGGCGGCACATTGGACACTGTTTGTTCAACGGTTGCAAGTTCAGCCACTTGACAATGCAATGCATGTGAAAGCAATGGGAGCAAACACCCCACACCAGTGGGCAATCGTCACCGGGCAGCGCACACTCGGGGCAGGTGCTCTCAAAGGACATGCGACAAATGCCACAATTCTCATCATTCGCTATCCAACGCCAAGATGCAACGCCCGTCCATGACTTGATTGTTACTTTCATTTTGCGCACATTTGTTTATCAGTTAAATGGTAATACGGTTGCTCTTTAACAATGTGTGTGTGTGTGTATAATGCGTATTCTGTTAAAATACGAATCGTGAGTTTTCCGCAAAATATTGCTTTTTTCTCCTACTACCTGAAAATAGGTCGACTCTAGTGATGTGTTTTTCGATTCTTTCTCTCTCTCTCTCTTTCTCTTACTCAATGTCGTCTCTGTGTTGTTGCTTTCGATAATTGTGAGACAATCGATTTAACAGCTCCGATGCTCAATATGGCGCTGTTTAGAATTCGCCTTGAATTTAAAAATAAAATGTTAACATATAGTTTATTAGTTTTCTTCAACATTAAGAATATTCTTATATAAATATCACAATAGATTTTATTTAAGAAAATAACATTTTAATATTATTTATAAGTAATTATTTATTTTCAGCAACTGTATGTTATTAATTATGAACATTTTTATATTGGGCTGCTATGAATTCGCTTAGACTTTAAAAGTAACATCTGAATGTATTTAATAAATAAATGTAACAGTTCACCTAGGACACGTTATTTCTGTTTGAATTTGTCTAAAACATTTAAGTAAGATTGATAATAATTCTATCAGATTGAATATAGAATAGAATATATTCTATAGAATAGCATTGGATACTGCAATAACTATTGAGAATTGTGGAATGAGTTTACAGTTGATTTAAATATCAATTTCGATAAGCTATCGATAAAAAAACGTTATGTCGGTGATTTGGTTGCCGTTTCTATGTTGATTTTGACAAGGTATATAGAAAGTAATTTGGTAATAGTTTTTTACTTTTTTTTAAATATAACCTAATTAATTGTACTCTGTTTACTTTTAAATTTATTATTTAATTTTAATCAAAAATATGTTAATTTACCAACTTACGAAAAGCTTGGTTACTTTGTCTCCCTTGAAATTCGAAAAAAGAGCGCGGAAATTTGAATATGTCTCATACTTAAAATCAACCTTCTCTAAAAAGCTAACATGCAATGAGATTTTAAAAATACTTGAGTAATTATAAAATTATCTAATCGTACTTGCATATAAACATTTTTATTTATTATTTAAAAAATGACTTTAAAAGTAAGTTCTCTCTTTTATCAAGAGCACAATCTCCGATTATACACATGTATATTCATACATACATACACCATTGTCTTACGGACTTGATCAAATTCGAGTCGAATCATTGATGATAAAGTCGTTCACGTCGCCGTTGTATCGCGTTCAGTAAACCGACGAATGTTGAAGCTGACAAACGTGCGCGAAGCTTTTGCCGTTTACGCCTTGTATTTCTTGTGAAGTTCGTCGTATTTTGCGGTCTTAGTTAACGTGAATAAAATAATACAAAAAGAGTCCACAAATTGTTTGCAAGAGTGGCAGAGAAATAAAGAAAATATTGCAGTACGTAAGGCAGTTGCTAAAAAGCTTTAAAAGTGTGAGTTTGTGTGCGTGTGTGTTAGTGTGAGGAGCTGTGTGAAAGCTTTAACAAAACGAAAGCAGTTCGGCAAACTAAAAAGTGCAGTAAAAGAGCCTTGACGAAGTGCTCTCGATTCCTTACGAGAGAGAGAGAGAGAGAGGCAGAGAGAGGGAGAGATAGTGCGGAGTGAAGAGTGCGAAGGCGAGTGCGAGAGCGAGAGGGGCACGAAGAACCTGTAAGTGCAAATAACTTATATATTGCTGCTCGAACTGCACGGTGTGCTGACCCTGAGAAGCGCGTTTTCCCAACAGCTGGAAAAATGAAAATTTGCAACGGATCACCAATTGCAGTGGAATAGCTGAGCATTCGCTGTGCGCATGCGCTGAGACCGTTAACTGACTCTTATAACCAGACGAATCTTCTCAAGCTGCTCTGGTTCCGGTTTTGTTTGTTTCTGCGAGTTTCTCGAATTCCCAAATCGTTAACAGATTAAACTACATCTGTGTGTGTGTGTGTGTGTGTGTGTGTGTGTGTGTGAGTATGTGTGCATGTGCATATATGCATGTAAGCACTGTGGACACATTCAATTACAAATAAGCGCGTGCAAGTACATGCATATATACATATACATATGTATGTATGTATTTCTGCCTGTTACACTATAAGAGAATATCAATTTGTCATAATTTGATGTGAAATGTGATTTCAATTTGATGTTTGCGAATTTATGTGTTGCCTGTCATGTGCCCTGGCCATAAAAGTCGCTAAAAGCGAAGCAAATAAACAGATGCACTTATTTTTAGAGGCGTGAGCTTTTATAAAGCATGGCCAAGTACTTGAGTTATGTTTATATAGAAAGAGAAGCCGCTGGCATTGTAATCAAATGAATAGTCGCACAATATACAAATATAATTGAAGGTATATTGGACAACTTTCGGTTTATAGATAAGGCCTAAAGCCAATCGTTCAATGTCTATTAACTTGGCCTTCATAAGCGGACATACATATAAAGAACTTTTCAGAGACTTACGAGGCAATCGCCCGGCGTATCTTAATACTGATAAAGCAAGAGCTATGTGAGCACTATGAAATTGTTTTGACTGAAATTTGAAAGCCAAACAGCTAGCAAGCATTCATTAATTCAAGGAAGTAATTCCCATGTTAATGTGAATTGAATCACTCAAAAGTACTTTTCACAAATGACGCATTTTAAGTACAATCGATGTGATATAATATACGCGTATTCAGTGAGAACAAAAAAGACGGAACTCAAATCAAAAACATATTTGTGAAATTCCTGGGCATATATATTCTCAATGTTCAGATATAATACATATATGTGAATATGTAATAGAGAAAGGAAAACATATTTTCATATATCCATGATTCACTTAACAATAGATAGATCTGAATTCTCTCTTGTAGCTGTTAAGTCTAAAGTACTTTTCACAAATGACTCATTATATGTAAAATTGATATGATACTCTACATACATTCGATATATAATATACAAGTGGGAACAAAAAATACGGAACTCAAATTAAAAACATATTTATGAAATTCATGAGAATGAATATTCTCACAGTTCGAATAAAATAAATACAATGCAAGAGCTAGATAGGAATTGCTAATTAATGCACATTTTAAATCTCAATGCTTAATTATAATAGATAAAATAAAACATATTTTCATATATTCATGTTTCACTAATAGTATCTGAATTCTCTCTTGAAGCTGTTCAGCCTCCCTCTCCCTCTCGCACTCCCCCTCCCCTCCCCCTGCCGCTCATATCTTGCGAAACTGTCTTCGTTTATGGCTGACAAATACGCAATGTGGCTTTCATGTTTAATTGCCTTTGTTGTCAAATACCTGAAAAACAATTCTCTCACGTATATAACTCGTGCGTAAACTAATGTACTCAATACTCTATGCTCAATCTCTGACAGACTCAAGCTATAGCTATTTGTTATTTTCACATAAAGTCAAGGCGAACTGTTTTACTCTAGACACAGACTTAAGATTTTTAGCTCGAAAGAGTTTGAATTGAGAATGATTATTTTTAATTTGAATAATATCACAGCTAGATGAGGAAGAACTAAATCAATTTCATTAGTTTTCTAGGTAATGTCAACTAAATTTTATATTTCAAATGTGAGTATGCTCGAGCTTGCTCTATTTGGTAATTCAATATGCAATATATATGTATTATACGTTTACTAAATGGTGAATACTTTTTAAGTTTTGCTATATATTTCAAAGAAATGTAAATTCTAACTCATTCAAGCTATTCATATAAAAAATTGTGAACACTTGCGCATATGATATGTATAATATATTTACTGTATCAATAATAATATAGGTTTATGAAAACAATACGTAATTATTCTTAGCTTTTCCCACAATTTAAGCAAATGAAATCAGATTTTGAATGTAGCTTAGCTAAAGCAATTTGATTCAATTTTAAAGTAAATTTTAAAGTACAGTGAAACCTAATTATACCAGACGTATATTATTAAGGGTATTTTTAGATTATTTGTAGACAGCTGCAATAAAATTGTTAGTTTCTACAAACAGTTTTATCGTAGATAAACAAAGCTTTATAAAAGGCACGCTTTACAGCACATTTAACAGACTAAAAATACATACAGACATATGTATATATAAAATCCACTAGTCGACCATGTCCGATAAACCCTCCCATTTCGCCGCCCAACATAAAATTCATTTGTAACTAAACTCCGCAAAAATTGACAGTTAAAAACTAATACAACATTTAAATTAAAGACCGTAATTCCGATAGGTAAGGTCGCACATATAAAACTTGTTTTGCTCTTAACTAATAAAATATTCTCTAACTGTGAGCGCTACACAAAATCCAATTACTTCAATTGTTAAAAAAAAAAAAAACCCTGAAACTGCATCTGATTTACGAGGCAATGAAAAGAGTTATTGATCTTTTGAAGCAAAAGAACCTTTTAATACTCGATCAACAAGTGAGACGAGTATATCGGTTTTATGTATTGTTTATTAAATATTCTATAATAATTAGGATATTTTATGAAATATTTATGGAATATTTACTAAAATATTTTATTGACTATTTTATTAAATATTTTGGAGAATGTTTACTTGAATACTTTAGGGAATATTTGAATATTTTATTAAATATTGAATTCAATATTTTCAGATTATCTTAAGGAAAATTTAATGGAGGCTCTGATAGAAGATTCGATGTAATATTTTGTGAAATATTAATGGAATAATTTGTGAAATATTTATTGGAAGATTTTATGGAAGGTTAATTGACATCCACAGATAAGAAATATATTGCTATGGAATAATTGTTCAAACTCTATTCCCAGATAAAAATTATATAGCTGCGCCAACTTTGGGTGTGGAAACTATCCTACTCTTTTAGTGGTATGCTTAAACTTCTCTAGAAATACAGAAATATATATAATATATATATAACCCTATGCTTGAAGAGCGTGTGAACGAGTATTATAATAATTCAAATGAATTATTTTTACTCGAATAGACATACATGTATGCATGTATATGTTTAGAGCTCTTCCCGCGTCAATTGTGATTACATATATTATATATTTATAAATATGTACAGATTCATAAGAGTGGAGTCACGATTGTGAGAGTCTATTATGCAAAGAACTTCACTCCCTTTAGCATTCGGACATTTCAAGGTCAAACTTTGAAGTGCGCACGCTTCACTTCGCTTGAAGCAATTAGTGAACAATTTACCTTTGAACGATAACCCTCTTTTTCTCTGTTTAATAAAAGAAAATATTCATGAAACGTAGTTTGAGAGTGAATTATATAAGTATTTTTTATAACAGATACATATATTTCTGGTGTAAAGAATATATACCTATATAACCAGTTCAAAAGTAATATGTATCAAACTCAACACAGAACCAAAAATAATCCGCAGTTTTTAACAAATATGTCTGCCTCTATAAATATTACAATTTTCGAAATTAATTAAACATAGCTCCCATTTTAAAAATGCTCACTAAAAATGTATAATATATTTATAATTATATAGCTACGTCTACGGTTAGCGTGACAAACATGGGAAACCCATTGGAGCATGTTAAATCTGAAAATATTGACTTCTGTGTTCACTGTTCACGAGTGGGGAGTAGTCAGGTCACTCCCCTTTTGTGAAGGAACTTAAATACCTGAGAAGAGGATTAAATCTGTTGTTTATATATATTTCGCACTCTCAACTAAAGTCTGGAAGTTATTGCACGTTTACTATAAAAAAATTCTGACCTTGAAAGCTTAAAGGCAGCTGAAATGTTCTTAATGGAGTTTTACTTTAATATTTTGAACAGTTTTTTTTTTTCAGTTGCGTTGCGTGATGCGTAGTAAAACGTAGCACAAAGGAAAGGAAATTAACCATTTTGCTTTTTTTTTTAAATAACAATTATAACAATTATATTGCTGATAATTCACTAATTTCTCTTTTTTTTTTTTTTTTTAATCTGAAAAATATAAATCTCAGGCTCAGATTCATATTAGGAATATTACAAAGTACAGTCTAGTAAGATATTCAAAAGATTAAGAACTACACGTTAGTCGAGTAAGTTTACATTTTTATGTATAATACGTATAATACGTTCTTTCTCAATTTTTCTAACCGATAAAATATAAAATAAATTGCCAAAATCGTATTTTTTATTTGACTTGATTCTAAAGTTTCTCAGAATATAATATTTTGTTTATTAAGACAACTTTAATTATTGTTCTGAACTGAATAAAATATCTGGCAGTGAAATACGTTAGCTGTCTATCCACAATCATAAATTATTACTATTGTATGACCTATAAATCATTATCATATTAACTGCTGACAACGATCTTTAAGTAGAATAGTACAAAAATATCTTATATATATTTGTAACTATTCAAATAATATATTTATGACATGATATATATCCTTCTGTTGTTTCTAGTACCATATCAAACTTGATGTTGGCAATGATATTCAATTTTCACTATTCTCAGTTCCCTCTCTCTCTCTCTCTCTCTCTCTCTCTCTCTCTCTCTATTTGTATACTTCACTTAATTGTTGGCGTGTCAATTATGCAGGTGTTTACAAATCGGTTAAATAAATTACACGCCAAACCGATTGTTTACACATCGATCCGCAACTTCAATATTTGCCTAGGTTGAAGTTGGCTTTTGGCCAACCCACTTAAATGCTAATTGCATGTAACTCGCCTCGCTTTTGGAACCCATCCAGAATGCTATTCAGGCCAGTTTCGCTGGTGTCAATAACCGTTTGCATGTTCGGCATTCATGGTTGATCCACAACAACTACGTACAACTAAAACCAGACCAGACCTGCGCGTGCACTGGCCCCGATTTTGGCTTTGACAGTTCAAAATCAAGTGGTTTTTGTTATTCGTATACCCTGAACCCATTCAAAATGCTGAAGCGGGCGGTTAGGTCGTAGAAGGAATGCATGTAACGGGGCTGATTTATGCATGAGTAATCATTATTAGTAGATGAGTCCGATATACATACATTGTCTTGCTTGTCTGTACTTTGATAGAAAATCATGGATCGCATAGATTATATATTATCGTATACTGGAATCGGTAAAATGTATTTTTTTAATATCTTTTCCATGTTCTTATCAATAAATAGATACGAAACTTGATGTAATGTTTTCTTATCGAATGGAACAGATTGTAAATATTTTTATTTAAGATACTTTAAATTAAAAAAGTTTATTTGTATTGTTTATCCTTAAGTGATAAAAATGAAAAAAAAAAAAAAATATTCTTAAAGGTCCGCCGTTCAGAACTTATTTATTTGAAGAGTTTTACATAGTCTAGTTTCCAAGTTCGGAACTCTGGGTATTTCATAGTCGACCACTCTCAATTAGAGTGTTTTTGCAAAAAGTGATCGAGTGATCATGCGATCGAGTTTGAGTGCAATCGAGTTTCGCTTATATCAGTAGCTCGAATGTGAAAAACCTTTTTGTCGTAGCAGTTTCGCAAATAATATCAAGTGCTTCGATATATGTATGTTATATGCACAAGGATTTCGATATGTACATATGTAACCTTATTCTGTAAGCCTACAAAAGCTTTCGTTCAATCAATATTGCTTCAGTGAATTTCCTTTTGCAGTTTGCTGCCAATTTACTTATTCCAGATTGCGGAGTAATTAGTTGAAAATCGTTGATCGTTTATTTTTCGTTAATATCAATCAACACACGCGCTGGCATTTGTATTGATCTTACCAATTAGTAAGCTGACTGTAATGGGCATCTCAAATATTTTCAAGTCGTGGTTAGTTATTTGAATTTCTCATTTCTTGGTGGTTTGTATACAAAAGTAATGTCGCCTTTATTGCTCTATTTCAGAAATGTCCACAGAATTTTGCAATTCTTGGAATCATATTGCGATTGTTATTCATAACAATGCAATTAGGTGCAAAGAGGAATTAAGGAGCGTAAATGAAGATTAATATATACACATAATATTATTGATTTATTATACTCACGATTTCTCTTGCTTGGTATATATGTAGATAATATCTTGGATAAAGTAGAAATTCAGTTCTGGCTAATATAATATGACTATTTAATATTCATATATTTGAGTATTCATTCATGTGTTTTGTAAATGGTTGCAATAATAATATTTATATTATATATATTATATATATATTTATTTGATCGAGTTTTAAAACATCACTAATATTCAGCATTAAGTAAAAGACATCAAATTTACATAGGTTAACGTCTAATCTGTTATCTGAAAGTCTTACTTAAGATCATAGTACACAAATAAATATATTTTTCTGTGTTTCTCGATTTTGGTTTATTACGAAGATGTGGGGAATTTTCCAGTGGTGAAACTTAGATTATTATTTTTTTATAAGTACCATTCACGTTTTATAATACTTGTTTGATAAAAAGCTAAATAAATACAAAACAAGAATAAGTAGGAAGTGAGGGACAACTAGAAGATACCCTATAAATAAAGTAACAGATAGAAAATTACACAAAATAATTTTGAAGGAGGATATGCACCTGTACAATTATGATATATTTCTTAAAAATAGTGTAACATAAAATAATAAATTATCAATAATATAAACATTTATTTAAATTAAACATTTTAAATCTCAACTGATTCGCAAATCATTTGATACATTCAAGCAAAGATTTGGATTGCCTTCTCTTAGATATATCTGAAATAGATCAATTGAAAAAAATTGTTTTTTTTATCTTACAAATTCTAGAAAATGTATCTTAAATAATATTGTGGATTTAATAATAGTATATCATTATATTTGATATCATCATACATTATAAGTTACAGCTATTGTTTATATAATACAAAATAATGTAAATTATTTATTGTTATTATTATTATTATTATTATAAGTTACAGCTATTGTTTATATAATACAAAATAATGTAAATTATTTATTGTATTCCGATGCTCACTTCTCTCTGAAGCATCGGAATATTTTTGTTGTTTTGAGCTTTATGGAATCCACAGCATCGCGTGCTTTGGTTGAGTGACTTTTTGTTATGTGTGCATATTTTCCGTTTTGTTGATGTTGTTTATTTTTGTTGTCTTTTCATACATTGTTTATCAAAGTAAGTAGAGTATATTGGATTGTCGAGCTGCCTGCTAGATACAAAATATATCAATTTCAAATTCGAAAATAAAATTATCAATTTAAGAATAAAGACTTTAAGATTTGAAGTTCTCTCATAGAAAAATAGAATTATCAGTTTAAGAATAAAGATTTCTCATATGGTTTGAGCTCTGTCATTTCAATAGCTCCAAGGCTGTAATTGAAACAGTGAATAGCGCAGTCAGTTGTGCTGGACTTCCATATTCTATCTCGCTTATGAGTGCTTTGTTTTTTAACTTTTTCACTCTTCTCTGTTATTGTGAATGCGCGGAAGTTATTTTAAAAACTTGCTTTCGATACGCTTGGTCTGTTTTTCATTTGCTGCTTAATTTTCTGATCGCATCGGAATATGAAGTATTTTTTAGCAGCAAAACGTCAGTAGAACATTTGTTTCGCTTCGAAATCGGACAAGCTTCAATTAAATGAGAAACAATGCAGTTAGATGCATGCTTAGTCGATTAACAGTGCTATGTTAACTAAATCATACAGAACTGACTAAAGAATACTCTGTTTATACTAGGAATATAACTAATATGGAATTTGAGTACTTTCGAGTTGAGATATTTCTGAAGATAAATGAACATAATTGAAATTTGTTTGCTTTATAAAAGAACCCTCAATTTGTATAGTACTATATATTATATATATGTATATTTGAAAAATCTTAACTTATCTTTACATTTTCCACATTCGAAATTGCATATTAATGCAAGTGATTATTTGGACAGTCAATTGGAAATAAGGTATCTCTTAGTCGACTACTTTGCGTCACCTTAAAATTATATAATAAAAGCTGCTTGGAATGCGATGTACGTACAACACTGTAAGCGTTACGAGCACAAATCTGCAGCGACTATAAATGTGACTACTTTTCATTTGAAAAGCAACTAAAGTTGCTGCAATAGCAAATGCCTGACCAGCAGATACCCTAACTTAGCTCAGGCACAACTGGTACTGCTGTATTATAATATATATAATAAACAGCAAATTCAAGAAATTTTATTGTTCAGTTACCATTATTATTAAAAAAAAATATATACATATATATATATATGTGTATATATTTATATTTTTTTTTTTTGCTCAATATTAAACAAGATGTATTAAACAAATTTACGAAAATTAAAAATGATATACAAACATAATTATTTTATATAATTTGATCTGATAAATTGAAATCATTTTATATTTTTGACTACTATGAATATTCTCTTTAAATTTATATTCTTTAAACATATCTAGCTAGCTAACATATTTGATTTGTATTCAAATAAAATAAATTTTGCATCTATGCATTATAGCTCATTGTAAGAAGATTTCGCTTTGAATAAAAAGCAAATAAACTTTCCCTCTGCCAGTCACATATATATTTCGAAATCAGTATACCCTGAGTAAACATACTCAGGGTATAAAAGACACATTGATTGACATTCAATTATTGCACATACGAACATTAAATCAACGATTTCGAATATATACAAGTTTCCACTTCGATCTGTGCGTCGAGTCGGCTTTAATAAGTTTGATACGCCTTTCAATTTGCCGCTCACTGCTCGAGTGGTTTTGGGTCTGCCTGGGGTCTATTTTTATTAGGGAATACGGTATACGAGTGAGCTCTGTAAGAGCGTACGCATTTGTCAACATCTATCAATTGGTTAACTTGTGAAATGGATGTCATTCGTAATGCTCTCCGGCTCGACTCGTTAATGACTGTTAATGAACTTCAGCGAGCTTACGGTTTGGATTCACGTGTATGCTGAGCTTTGAACTGTAACTCGTTTACAATTGGGAATTGGGAAGACGAGAAAATTGCGGTAACTGAAAACGATAACCAAACCCGTTTTGTTCAGCGTTAAATATCAAATAGTTGATATTTATGGGCGATGATTCACGCATTTCGATCTCTCTTCACTTTGTTGTTGCTTAACACCTGCACTCTGCAAATATTCACTGAAGTCTTCACTTCATCTGCAAACAGAGATCGTATCCCTAAATATATAGAACCGGAATTTTCAGTTGAAACAGGCAGAAGACGAAGCTTTGTTATTTTAGTCATTAATTAGGAAAGAATTTCGAATCAGAGGTTCCTGGAAACGATTTATTATTAAGCTCCCTTGATGTCATGAATTTCTTAATTATTTGCTACTAATCTTTATTGTTGATTTAAAATCAAACCTAATCCCAAAAGCTGAGCAGGCTGTTTGTAGAACTTTGCGGTCCAGTGTAGTAACTTTCTTGAAGCCAGAACCATCTGACTTATCAATTATATAGGAAAAATACATTAAAGAAAATGCTTCTGCAAGCTGATAATAAATATAACAAATGTAAGTTCCCATTATTAAAGAGAACATTGCACATGTATTTAATTTATTATAAGTAATGTGCAATGAAGGGAAAACCAAAATTTTGCTGGAATCAATGGGTCAAATCGATAAGAGAATTTACCAATGAGACAGAGTCCATAAACTATTGTTAATTGTATGAGAATAGCTTGGGAAATGAGCTTAGAAAGTTGTACAAATTAAAAATAGTCAACAACAAAAAATATAATAAAATATACATATAAATAAAATGTTGTAATATTCCCATTAATGGAAAAATAAATATGAAAATTGGGTGTGTACAATATGCTCTTTTTCAATAAATTAAAATTTAATTTTCTTACACTATTTAACTTAAAATCAAACTTTAATGAACTGCTATTTTTAAATAGCTTTGCCAACTTTAGTATAATAGAACCTTAATTCAAAGACAAGTAAGAAGGCTATAGTCGAGGCGGCTCGACTACGAGATCCCCTGAACCCTGCAAAAAAGGGATACTCTTCTTCTTTACGCACTTATGAGCGCACGCTCTGCTAACCGCGCAGTTGCTGTCGTGGCTTGGAGGTGGGTTGGGCTGAACTTTGGACGTCATAACTCCATTTCTAGATGGACTATCTTTATGAAATTTTTAAAGTAGCTTAAGAGTATCTAAATCTATCTATATGCCAAATTGCAAGTCTCTAGTATTTGAAATTTTTTTAAATTGGGGGCGAAGGGGTCATGGCATCAAAAATCTGTAAATTACATAATCTGCGTATACATAATATCTATCTAAATAAACAAATTTGAAGTCTCTAGCTGAAACAGTGTAGAAGTTATGCCCAAAAAACCTAAAAAATGGAAACGAATTTTCGATAATTTGGAAATGGGATGAGTTATCGAAAAAACAAAATAAACTCGTACTGCGTAGCTAACATACGCATGTTCATGTGAAATTTCAGCTCTCTAGCTTTTGTAGTTTCCGAAATCTCGACGTTCATACGGACGGACGGACGGACGGACAGACGGACAGACGGACAGGGCTCAATCAACTTATTTTTTTATGCTGATCAAGAATATATATACTTTATGGGGTCTGCGACTTCTCCTTCTTCCTGTTACATACATTTTCACAAAACCATTATTTTATATGAATTCCCATTTTCAATGGGTTCAGGGTATAATAATGCTTTTGCTTACTAAACTACTCAAAGAATTACAAACAAATTCCAGAGACTTTGCATTGTTCAAGAATGCGTCAGTTAATCAATCGTGTAAAGCTGGTATATATCACAAATGAATAGCTTTAAGTGGGTCTTAATCATTCACCCGAAAATTGGATTCATTTATGTAAAAGAAAATAGGTTGAGTAATTATAATGCTGAGAGAGAAAACTGTATATTTAGTATATCAAAACCTCTATTTGAATCATGAAGTTGAAAACTTGAAGACAAAGAATGACTCTTAGGTTTATATTTAAATTATTGTGAATTAGGCATTCATATTTTATATAATTAACTTTTTCAAATCAAGCGATTTAAGCCATGTGCTAATGATTATAGTACTTCAATATTTCATAATAACAAATTTATTATATAAGAAATTAATGTCATCTTTAGGAAATAAAACTTCTTAATATTTTTTAGTTGAATAAGTTGATATCTGATATATTACAAATATAATAATATTTTGTTTATTATCTATTCCCTCGATACTATAGATTCACCTGCGAATCAAAAAAATTGCCAACGAATTTCTGTGAAATCTCCAATTACATTTTGTTTGCTTGTTCAATTATCGTATGACTGCAATATGTGTTGATCAACTGATCTCAGAAATATTTATTTGCAGTAGATGCAAACATATTTTCACTTGCAAGAAATTTAATTCTACAACATTGGAATTTATTGAAATATTTATTTTATTTAATTATTTATTTTCATACTCGTATGAAGTGATGACAATTCAGAGTATAAACAATTAGGGCTTGGAGGAGAACATCGTCAAGACATTCTTTGACGAATCTTACATTTGTATTCAGTTTTTTGTTTACTTCTGAAAAGTTATTGGAATTGAATAGCTTCACGATCACAAGCTAAACTAATGAAAATAAAAAAGTCATATAAAAATGATAAAACCACAAAAAGTTGATTATATTTTTGTGACTTCTGTTAATTTGATTATCATTCATTATATCATTAAGTTGCTGTGCATATAATGAAGATATTTATAGATTGGCTTTAATGCTCGCAGATCAATAACTGCCTAAAAGTATGTTTTGTCCATTTTTCAATGCCCCCCTTTCATCATTTATAAAACCATTCACAATTTAACAACCTGTGCTGAATGTGGCCCAATTCACAGAATCTTTGCCCTGCCTGCTTATCGTTTAAATTGCCAAGTAAACAAAGCGAATGCGTAAATATATCACAGTTTTACATGTTCTACAGATATATTTCTATATGGATATATAGGTTCATATATGTATGTTTATAAATGATATATAAATATATACACTTTTGAACAAAACAGGCTTGAAACAATTATATTGTTTATTGTCTAACCAGAGGAAATGAATTTATTGAATTATACCTTTTCATATACATATGCAAAAGAAAATAAACTGCAATTATATTTGAAGGCAGTATTTTAAAATTGCAAAACCAGAATTATCAGACAATAAGCTTTACAATGCGTATACCCTTTCGAAATGTTGTATAGGTGAAATATTTGTCATGTATAAAAAATATCTTAAGCTTTTCAATATAATAATTATTCAATCGTAAAAATATATAAATAATATATGAAGTATTACAGATTCTATTATTGTGAAAAGAAAATAATTTAATGCCTATTGTTATTTAATATAAACCACTGCTTTTCAAAACTACAGCGTATTTAATAGTCGATTTTGTTTGTGCACACGTATTGGGCGAAATGACGGTGACAGAGAGCACATTTACGTTATTGCTTTTACTACGTCAAGACGAGTACCCGATTGAGTGCTTGCGCGTGTAAGCTCCGAAACGCAGTGTGAAGTCTCTATACACACACACACACACAGACACGCTCGCACACACACATTCCCCACTCTCTCTTTCACTAGCGTGCGCACTCTCTCTTGGTCACGTTCACAATCTCATTGATGCGCTCATTCGATCAGCACGAAGCTCTCTCCGAAAACTCGAACTCATGACTCGGAGTTGCGCTTCCGACTTGCGCACGTCGGCAATGAGCGCACGGCGGCCAAACGTAATCAAAGCTCTCGCATATCACGATCTTTGTGCTGAGCGAAGTCACAGTCTGACGCTCCGAGTCTAAGTTAGATTAACGTATACAGGTGCGACAGCTGAAAACTCCGCTCTCTGGCGCTCTCCCTCTCGCTCCATTGTGCTCGTTGCTGGCTGTTGAGAGCGCCATTATGCTATCGACGAGATACATTTGGCACAACCACTTTAGTTGCCGATAAAACGCCAAACTGTCTCCACGCTCCACGTTGTGCCAATAAATCACACGCATTCCACGACGAAACATAAATGTAATTTTCTTCGCTATTTCAGCAGTAGCGTCAGCATCAGCAACAGCAGAAATAACTAACAGCAAAGCGAAAACATTCCGCAACGGGATAAAACACAGTTAACTCTACGCCCTAAGTTGTTCCAGAGTTTTCCAAAATGTGCCGCTGTTTGCAGAAGTAAGCGGACCTTAACTTTTTTGTCTTTATTTTGGATGTTTTGTATTTTATTTTATTTCATTTTCGCTTTATTCACTTACTGCTAACATTTGAATTCCATCGCCTCTCCCGCTTGCTCTCGCACGCAAACACCTTTCAGCTGCCTGGAAGATTGTTACTGGAACTGCTTTGAGGAGCGATTTTGCTATGATGAATCAATCGGTAAGTTTCAATTTACATTTATGTAGCTTTATTTTGCAGTTCACAACTCTGTTCACTCTCAATGGGGAGCCTCATCTTTTTTTATTGGACAGTTGAGGGCTAGCCGGTGCATGTTTACCTACGTGTTGCCATGTACTTGCACGCATACACACGCACTCACACAAACACTATTGTGCTTGTGTATGTGTTTTCGCATTTGAGTCGTAAAGTTATGCGACAGACGTAGACAATGTAGTCTTGAGTGTGAGAGGGAGAGGTTGTGATGAAGAGAGAGCTACTGAGTGGCAAAGAGAGTGAGTGAGAGACAGAGATATGGAGAGAGGCAAGGCAAGACGTGATTGGCATTTAAACGTTTGCAAAAAAAAAAAAAAAATCACTTGATAGATTCGATTGAAATCATATTAATTATGAATATAATTGAATGGATTGGTGACTAAATGATGATATAAATCAGATTGTTGTTGAGTTTATAAACAAATTCAATTATAGCAAGGCAAAAGATAAAAGAAAATGATAATGATAATGCTGCTTTAAGCAATGCTTTTCTCATAATATTTACAGTTAGTTGAGAAACACTTAGCACTGAAAAAAAGAAACAGAACAAAAATAATACCCTATTATTTAAATTACCCTACAAAATTAAATTAAATTAAAGCTGATCTATTTAATAATAAATATAAAGTTAAATTAAAAAAAGGAATGCAAAACTAACAACTTTAACAAAATAAACAACAACGAAACTAAATTACCAATTTTTAAAGCTGTTTTCCAATACAGCTTTGGTCCACTTTTATTTATTAATTATTAATTAGTGAATTAATGACTAAATGATTATAGACAATATATAAATCAGAGTATTATTGTGGCTATAAAAATATAAAATATCATGATAATATTGTTAATACTGTTAGCTCTGCTCATATGACTTATCTGCATTTCCTGCATTTTCAGCCAACTATAATGCCGAAGAAGACGAGGAATATCTGGCCTCCCAGAAGAATGGCACCATCATTGGACGCGTTCAGCCCACAGTGCAAGACAACAATCACTTCTTGACAGTGCCACAACCCATTTGTGATCAGCCACTGGGCCGCGGAAACTCGGGTCTAATGAGGTACTAATTGACACGACAAACAAAGCGCCAGCTCACGACGCGCAATAATTTGTCAGCTTTTGATTTGATTGATTTGCCTGCGAATGTGGCTTGGTGAAGCGAGCGGGAATTCAATATTTGCCATTCGCTTTGGCAGTTTATTGGCTGCTTATTGTAAAACTTTCAATTATCTGTACTCAATGTGAATGTATTTTTGCACAGCTCCAAAATTCATGAGGAGGATTATCGGCGCGAGACCCAGACGAATGTGCCGATGTTGGGACCTGAGATATTGGCCGTGTTTGCCAACTCGCAGATCTTCCAGGATCATCAGCCGACCAAGCTGAATCGCATCAGCACAAAGACCTACCTGGCCGGCATCCATTCGCCCAACAAGGAGGCGCCCACCACGCCACGACTAAGCGAACAGGAGCGCCTGTTGCGCCGCCTCGAAGGTAATGATGGCCACAGCCACGCCCTCATTGTTAGTGGCGCCAGCGCCAGTGGCAAGACTAGTGGTAAGACCACGCGCAGCAGTAGCATCATCTCCGGCGGGGCGCCCAAGGTGAAGTTCTACTTGAGCTGAGTAGATCTGATCGCGCGCCGAGCAACGAGCCCAAAAAAACGAATTCCAAACTGTGGCCGTAGCAGTAGCAGTATTTGTGCCAAAGATACTTACATACATACACACTTATACACATACATATATGGAAAAAGATCGCTTAGTACCTACACCACAAAATGTGACCTAATACTATTACTAATTAGCCATAAGTATTGATAACCAGCCAGTAAAGAGTGAGAAGCGACAAGTCGACAATGAAAATATTAACCAACAGTTTAGCATTTAGTAGTATTATTTATACACGTATTGTTTAGTTTGTAAGTTTTTTTTTGTGTATTCCACCATGGACATTGTTAGACCTTGTAATGTTAACTTACATACACATACATGCATATATATGTATATATATATATATAACATAAATTGAAGCTGATTAGCTGATGTTCAAAGTTGATCAAAGCTAATGAAAACTGAAAAATGAAAATGAAAACCCAAAAACCATAATTCTAAACACAAACTCAATTTGTGTCTTTTATGAATCTTTAATATTATAGCTATACTTAAGACAGTTTTTGATTATTTTGGCTTCAAAGATGTGAATTGAAATACTTGATTAATTTGGGAAGTAAAAGTCAATTATAACAAATATTTATTTCTAGTATACGAATTGTCAATCCAAGATTTTGAATATAATTACAGCTATAATCAGATCTTATCATCTGATTGTTGAGTGGAGAAATTGCACTGAATCATGTCAATTTCATATTTATGCTAAAAATTTTCGATATGCGGTAAAACCCAACGGAAATCTTTTTATTATGTATTACTTTATGATTTTATGGGCTCAAAAGTTCTCTCTTGATATGGGCTACCGAGTGTCGAATGCTTGATATCATTATGATATGTAATTTCGCTGGTCATGAGTCATATGCTTTAGTATGTATATATATATACAAAATTCAAGAATCGAATTTTATATAGCTTGATGAACTTATAGTTCATATCTTTGATTAGGTTAGTTCATTGATTGCTTTTGTGTATGTCATTATGATTGAGAACAGAATTTCTTCAGCTACCTTACCTTAAAATGCACCACAACAGATAAGGTTAACTTTTCCGTAATCGGCAATGTTCCTATCAACTATATACAAGTGTAGAACGTAAATCAGTTTTGTTTTGTTTTTTATTTTTATTATTTTACCCTGCACTCATTCAAAATGCGTAATAATGGGTATAATACAAATTTATACGCTATTTGACAAAAGTGACATCTTCGCCTTGTTACTTGATTCTACCAAGTCTAGAGTGAATCAATTTTTGTATAGCCTTTACTCATTGAACAAATATATATTGCTTGCTTTTTTTCATTTTCATAAATTCACAATTGTTTTTGAAGTAAAACCTATAAATTTCATTACATTCTGCATATGGCAAATACAAATTCATATTTTCAACTGATTCACTGTATATATATTTATATTGTATATATATTGAATATGACAACGAATATCTAGAAAGCCATACAGGGCATCGTGACTGTAACACTCTCACTTGCTTTGTTTGCTCTACTGATAACCGGTAATAAAATTTGTGCCCTGATAAGGTAATAGGAATTCTTTTCTTCTCTTGTTTCTGTTTGTATACTTATATTATATGTTTATACCTATAAATATAATATTTGATTCTACATATACAAAAAAAAGAGTATATTAACTAAAGGTTTTCAGTCGTTATTGAATTTCTTTTGACATGAGCTGAAGAAAAGCAAGCAGTTATATAAGAATTCCCCAATAAATGTTGAAAGCACTTATATAATGAGTAAATTTAATTTGATTTTTTTTCCTTATTTTACTTGTTATATAATTCAAATTTTAAAATCCATCATTAGCTCTTCACACTTGGGGTAAAAAACATATCACATCATTTCATTTTAAAAGTTGTATTTAAAATATATATATTATGTTCATTCCTTATTTACTTGTATTTGGATAGATGACTTTAGCATGAAAGTAGTACAATAGTCCTAATTTTTTATTAGCAGTTCCGAAATGCTCTTAAAGTCTTACAAATATTTGGAAGTCGATTCGAATTAGATCCAAATGATGATTTTGTGGTTTTGCAACTAATAATCTCCTAGCTGAAATGAAACGTTAGTCATTTTGCAATAATAAAATATAAGTGTTAAAAATTAAAATGAATTATTTTCATTTCATCACATAACTCGAAAAGTTAATAATATAACAGTTACCTGCTAAGTCATTGAGGTAGATTGCTAATTAGCGTGCTTTGGAACAAACAAGACAGTTCCAGTCGATAAGAAATTAATATCAGTTATTTCAATTATTGCATTGCACATGAATAAGCTTTTCATGATAATACTCGAAAGATAGAACTCGTCTATAATTAATGGCTTAAGTAGGAATATAGTAGATTGTTTCATAAATTATTTAAAAGTAAATTATAGTCAAGTCAACTTTTATACTCGTTCACGAAGTGAAAGGGTATATTGGCTCTGAGCAATTTCGTTGTCCGTTTGTCTGTTCTTAGAATTTAGAAGAATTCTAAGATTATCCGAATGGGGTAACGACATCTGGGAAATATAATATGTTAGACATTATACATATATCTACGCCCATTGGGAGAGTTGCATATGGTGTAGAAACTGTACCTCCACAGATTTACAGTTTGGAACTTAATATTTAACGATTTAGTTACTTTAATTATTTAACGATATAAATATAAAATATTGTATCATATTAAATATATAATACATACAGACATATATGGCTCTACGATACTTTTACATTTATCCTGGACAAGTATTACGCAGTCGGTATCGCCCAACTACACCATTTTTAATAGCTTTAATTGCTGGTATTTACATGAGTACTTAATGAATATTTGAAACATGTGTAAATAAAATTTGTTGATTTGATGTAGGCTGACTGGAAGATACTTCCATTTAACTAATGGAATAAACTTTAGCTATTCTTCTTTTCTTTACTTTTGATAAAGCCCATTCTTAACCAGGAAAAACATTTTTTAATATTATAATATATATTTATTTTATTATTTTAAGTTATAGTCAAACTAATAACATTCCTATATAATTCCTATATTTTAAATATTTTCCATTGTCCAACATTAAGTAGACACAATTTGTATGAGCAACGTATTAGTACTAAATAATGTAGGCTAAGCTCTTCTTCTTACTACAAAAATACCCCTATAATATTCAAGAATACCGTGTCAGAGTTTTCAACTAATATTATCTTATTACAGCTGGTCTACAGGCCGATACCACTGACTCAACAAAGGTCGAGGAAAACGCGGCCGATGCAACGACATCGGAGAAACGGATTACGTTCACATTGGCCCCGTCGGAATCCTCGCCGGAGGGCAGTCAGACACTGACACCCAAAAAGTTCGAACCCATTGCTGAAGAGGAGAAGGAGGATGAGAAGGATGTCGATGAGGTCATCTTGAGACCACGTCTCATTGATCGTCATCCCCATCTGTTGCCCAATACGAGCGGTTTCTCGTCCACACCCAAGCGACCACTTCGCGCGGCCAAAAGCGTGCCGCATATGTATGTGGCGGACAGCGATACGGACATATTTGCCATCACGGGCACTGGCAGTCAGATCAGCATGACACCCGAGGTGCCCTCAATATCCTTCAGCAATCTGCCGAAGAACTACGAGGACACCCCGACTATAGAAAAATATCGCGTTTCGCAGAGTCTCTACTCCATACAGAACGCAAATGCAGCTCGTGCCTCACAGGATGATTACTCCATGCCACGTTACTTCCGGCGTTCCAATATGCTTTTAACTCAGAGCACCGAAATTCTGCCCAGCTCCACATCGCTGGCCTCCATTACGACATCTGCGGCCTCGACATCCTCCTCCAAGGACGAGCTGCGTCGTCCCGAGCAGCCTAAGAGCAAGCGCCTCCAAATGCTGCGTGGCAATCTGCCTCCGCTACTTATCCATTCCGTTTCCTTCAAGCGCAATCGAGAGGAGGGCAAACAAGTTGATTAGAGCTCTCTACATCTAATACTACCTTATTTTGGCTTCGATATTGTTTATACTCTTTGCGCATTGAAAATGTGACTAAGTTGGTCATAATACTGTGGCCGTGGGAGGCGTGTTGTAATACTAATGTTTCTCTTGCTCGACTCTATAATATATGTATGTTTATGTAGTTATATATAGTTTATGTTTCTGATCATGAAAGAAGAAGAATTATAATTAAGTTAATGTAGCCCTAACCGTCTGTCTGTGGTAGTTTTAAACTTGTTTCAAATCCTCTATATCATCGATACCTTTTACTATTTTGATAAATTTCTTTAAAATTGAATTGGTAAATTTTTGTAATTTATGCATCTCTAGGCGGAGCTATATATATATATATATATATATAGATTATTCCAAAATTTATGTACATATTGGATCCCTTCTAAAGTGTCACCAACAAAATTTTACTTTCGATGCGTGCCTGCTAGGTATTTGCTAGTCGGATATTGTCGACTAGAGCACTTACTTGTTACTCAAAAGGAATATGCCATCCTATACTCGTATGTATAAGTAAACATACTTATTACATTACATTTATACATATTTATAAAAACAAAAAAATATTGTATATATATACTTGTGTTTATCTGCAGCTATATATGCAACTAAAGCATTTCTTATGTATTTATTTAAAATTACAGAAATATGTAAAACTGAATTCCCTTGCAGAGCAAAAGATTTGTTATTCGGCTATATAATATAAATATTATATATACTTCTAATGGACTCAACCATATTTGATTGTCTGTCTGCATAGTTTCTTAGCTTTTCACATCAAATGTTATTATATCGATTTTATAGCTACTATAAAAACGAATGAACAAAACTAAAGAAAATAATAAGATTTAAGCAATTAATCCTTATGAAATCTTATATGCTCATGAACATGAACAAAGTCTTATTATATTTATTTTTTAAGTAATGAATTATATTTTATAAACATGTATTATATCCCACATTCATTTAATATTTTTTAGAAATTTTACAAACTCTTTAGTACATTTATATGATATTTATATGAACAAATTAACAGTTGACTGCAAGGGTATTAAATCTTCGGCACGCTGAAGATACTATTTTTTTTTTCTTATATGTTTATTAATTTGACATAAATACACTTAGTTCTGTTTAAATAAATTAAGTTTGTTTCGCAAAACGTTTTTATTTCATTATGATTTTTATTTAGTTGGGTCAGTGTATGAGGATTTCAGCGAGCAGCAAAAGCAACTTAATCGAAGTGAATCATTTCAAGCTAATGAATTGGACGATAAAACAGGCAAGGAATGGAGAAATGTTCAATTGTGGTTTTTATATTAATGAGGCACAGTTTATTTTAGCTTAGTAAACATGAAATCATAAGTTAAAGAACTCTCATAGAGAACAGAAGTCGTATAATGTGTCGAGCTTTAACGTTTGTTTTACTTGAGATTTGCATATTGGGAAGATTATCTACAAGCTGGGCAAGCATTGAAGGTGAGCTTTATGTAAACTGTATATATAAAAAATATCTTTTGTTGTTATTAAAGTTAAAGATTTGAAATGTCAATTAAAATAACACTTATGTCCATGTGAGTGAAAGCGTTAAAGCTAGAATAACTTTAATTTTTCTTTTAAAAAAGAACAATTGGGTTCGGAATACTTTAGACAAGCAGAATCAAAGATTAAAGCCGAATAGATATGGTAATAATTAAAAATATTTTCAAGATCACTTAAGCATAATTATTATATAGAAATCACATATTTATTAAATTAAATTAAGTAAATACAAGAAACATTAAGAATCATGTTTTCTTTTTTTGCAGGACCAAATGTGAATATAACGCATATGTATGGCATACCGGACAGTTTTCATCCGAATCCGGTATTCATTCAAATCGGATCTGAATATTATTATTCAAAAGAGCCGCGAGCGGTCTCTTGGTACTCGGCACTACACAATTGCCATAGAGTAGGCGCTGAACTGATAAGTATCTCGAAAATAGAGACACTATACGACATTCGGAGCCATCGACAGAATATGCGTTACGGCACAAATTATTGGGTGGATCTGAACGATCTGGCGACGGAAGGGGATTATGTGTCCATGTCGAACGGCCTGAAACCAACCTTTGAGCATTGGTGCGATAATGAGCCACCCATAAGCATCTCAAATAATTGTGTTAATATTGAGGAAAACCATTCTTCAGGGCCATGCATGAAATCTGCCTCATGCAATGACCTAAAGGACTATATATGCCAATTACGTCCTCCGCAAACCATCTCAATAGTAGCTTTTTGAATAATTGATCATTTTTAAAATTTGAAATAACAAAATTAAAATTAAAATTGATTAAAATAATATCAAACATTTTTCAAAAATTGATAATAATACCTAAAATAAATATTTAAAATGCCTTTAAATAGTTTTTGTAAATATCTAAGATAG
Source organism: Drosophila koepferae (assembly GCA_030914345.1). Classification (NCBI taxonomy): domain Eukaryota; kingdom Metazoa; phylum Arthropoda; class Insecta; order Diptera; family Drosophilidae; genus Drosophila; species Drosophila koepferae. Next base: position 1,764,268 of record JAUESR010000198.1, on the reverse strand, counting down.
TATATTTTCGATTGGGCAGAATTTTATTGAAATACAAGAATCTTGGACATTATCATATAAAGTTCTGACTCTTTTATCTGATTCGTACTCTTAACGGAAACAAAGAGAAAATTCTTTAAGGTGCGCATAATGCTATAGAAATCAAATATATATTCAGCGACAGCCCTAATGTATGCAACACTTTTATCGCTAATAATATCGGTAACCTAACCGAAATATACTACATGCATATGTGTGTTCCTCTCACATCTGTTCTATAAGTTTTATTTTATATTGATTAAATTTACTTATTATTTATTAAAATTAATTAATCGTTATGCTTCATTAGTACTTACCAAGCATTCTATAATACTTCTAGAAATATTCTCTGCCGATAAGCCATATTTAACTAGAGGTAACTTACTCAGGTATATATTTTATTTATAATATAATATAAATACGTCAATGTGTTTCATTGACCTTCCGAATCAGTATGAAAAAAAACATTTACTTACACAAAATGTTAAAGACATTAACTAAATCGATGTTTAGAGCTGATTACATAGTTTTACATTTTACGTTCAAGAGGATATTAACCCAATTGATTTACTTGATTTACATAACTTTAACTTAATCCCCTCCACCTCAGGGTCGCTTACAGCACGTGCGCACATTAAATATATTTACATACGCCCGCCTATCTCCTTCTGAAATGTAACAATGTTATGCAGTGTAATGTTAATTTTAGTAAATTGCTGAGTTTGCTCGAATGAATACATTATATGTATGTTACATACTTTCATAGAAGGTCCGCAATCTCACGAAATATCAGCTCAACAATTAACTGGGGTTTTTTCCACTACCTAACCATAACTGAACAAATATTTACTAACATAACTATTACATCATGTTATAAAATATAAAGGTTGCTCAATAAAAGCTATATACTTGAATATTCAATACTTGATTTCTATATATTTTTTTATTTTATTTATTTTATATTATCTTTAACTGAGCCTAAAAAAAATTGGTTAAGATGCTTGAGAATGGTGTGTTTCTTTCATTCTTTCATTGCCTAATATTAATTTCCTGTTTGATAAAATGATTGTGCGTGTTTTATTGTCACTTAACTTAGCTTACGTTTTCATAACTATTTTACTTTAGAAATTTACATGTATTAGTTACCTTTTATGGCTATTATCAGCCTTCGCATCTTACAATCAGCTCGTCTAGCCCTTAAATGAATTAATTTTAGTTTCTGTCCGCCAAGTGTAGTTTGTATTAAGTCTGAGAAAATTTTGTAGCCCGATTCATGTAACGCAAGATGTTTGGATTAAATTTATAAATTCTAAAACTATAATTATACAAACAGATAAATAGAAATCCAAGCTCCAAGCTTTGGCGCAATACCCTTCAACAAAAGGGTATTTCATAGTCGTTGCTAAAACTGCAAAAGGTTTTAATAGATGCGACATGTAAACTAAGTTTATTCAACATTTTTATCTGTTGCAAAGTTGTCATTCTCATTACACCAGGCAATCTACTTAATGTATGCGAAATTGTGTTTAGTTCATGCTACACAATATATTTTAATGAAATTTCTTCATTTGTTTTATAAGCGACTTCAAATTACTGTTAATTATTAAGCAGCTGAACTCATGACCATCTAGAGGCATACCTGCAACAAATGAAATGAAATGAAAGCGCAATTATCTGAGAATCGTGATTTTAATGTATAAATTGACCCAAATGCTCAAGTCTGGCCCGGCCTGCATTTTTCTTTTTTTGTTTGATTTTGTGTGGTGCGTTTTGTCGTCAAACGGAATCTATTAAAATAAATATATTCGCGTGAACCTCATGTCGACATGTACATACAAACATATATACACACATATACATATACATATATATATATACACTAATACGAGTAAATTCAGAATTAGAAATTAAGAGAAAGAAATCTTATTTGCATCTATACTATGAACATTTAATAGAAACCAATTATTTTTAATTATTAAGTCACATCTCAACTATTTCTATTTTAATGCATGTGTGTGAGTGTCCTGCCTGAAATGAAAAGAATAAATTATTATCACTGTACATTTTCTGTTTATACTAAAACTGCGAGTTATTTGCCTTTTCGTTGAGAACTTTGAACAGCGGCCTGTGACGCAAGTGTTTGTGCTTCGCGTGAATTTGCATCACAGCACCACTAGGCAGCGGTGCAACTATTAAGCCTCTGACGTAGACGCTAAGCGGCTATTTAAACTCACCTTTAAGTAACCGTGAAAAGCCTTAGAGATCTGCAGCTGATCGTACTAGTATCAGCTGTTATCAGCAACAGGCTGCATCCCCAAGGGCAACTGGTCGTATGCGCGATATCAATTGAAACTATATGCTGGCATACATATGTACATAGTATATTGTAGCAGCTGCGCTGGCAGAGCTCGTCGATTATGCTCAATTAGATAGGAATTAGATAAATAGACACGTATTTGTGTCTATTCTCCTGCTGGCTGCCAGTCAAAGCTTAACTTGTCATATGCCTGATTTCAATCGAATATGCAAATGTTCCAATGTGAAATATCCCTGATAAAGACAAGCTGTGCAGCCACACGCCATCAGCTGATAATGCGAATTCAAGAATTATGTCATAAATACATATATACGGAGGTGTATAAATAGATATACATACATACATTTATATAAATATATACATATTTATGTATAATTCATTTTTATACCCTGAGCCCATTGAAAATGGGAAATCAGGGTATAATGGTTTTGTTAAATGTATGTAACAGGCAGAAGGAGGCGTGGCAGACCCCATAAAGTATATATATTCTTGATCAGCATAAAAAAATAAGTTGATCTAGCCCTGTCCGTCTGTCCGTCCGTCCGTCCGTCCGTCCGTCCGTCCGTCCGTCCGTCCGTCCGTCCGTCCGTATGTATGAACGCGTCGATTTCCGAAGATACAAAAGCTAGAGAGTTCATTCTTTTTGTGTTAGGTTCGTATATTGCACGCGCAGTACGAGTTTGTTTCAGAAATTCGATAACTTGTATATTTGCAAAGTTATCGATAAACGAACTTATCGGGAACCAGTTATAAAATTCTAACTAATTCATCTTTAGAGTTAGAGTCTCCAAGTCTTCTGCATATATATAGATACTAATTTATTACAATTTCGGTTTTTGTCAGATTTTGGATTCAAGTCCCCACTTCGCCCCACCAATCCCAAATGTAAAAAAAATGCATTTCAAATACTAGAGACATGCAGTTTAGTTTAGCATATAGATATGAATATCATAATCATAATCTGAAGAAATCAATACGATTGTCCATCTAGAAACAGAATTATTAATCATCAAAGTTTTCTCATCAAAACCCATGCGACGCAGCAACAAAGCAGCGAGACAGCAAGACGCTTGCAATGCTTACACACATGCATACACACATACATGCTTAAAAGCGTAGATCAGCATCTATGCGTGCAGAAACGTATCGAATAATTCTTGGAATATTATTCGTTCAAAGAAGGGCTCAGGGGATTTCGTAGTCGAGCAGTCTCGACTACAGCTTTCTTACTTGTTATAATTGAATTTTGAAGAGAGGCTGGTCGTATGCGTGATATATAAATTATATATATAAATAAAGGTGACTGTCGGGCAAGAGAGTTCCAAGACAAATGAACTTGTTCTCATAGGAGAACTAGTCGTATACGTGATTTCAGTCAAATATTCATTCTACCATATATATAGTGTATATATTTAGAGGAGCTCTTTCCATGCCGAAAATCTCTAGTTAATAATCACACATACTTCAGTCAAGCATATTCATATTCACATGAATATTCTCTGACAGGCTGCATCCCCAAGGGCAACTAGTCGTATGCGTGATTTCAATCAAACATGCAGGCAAATGTGATAGCAGCTGTAGCAGTAGCCAAAATACGAAATATAAATATATGTATGTATGTCTAATAAGTTCAGCAGCACGCCGTCAGCCGATAATGCGTATAAGACATATATATACACTTACAAATATATATCATACATATATGTACATGTATGTATGTAACGGTATAGCTGCGCGTGACACACACTTTTTTTTTATTTTTGTTTGTAGTAAATTTCCGTAGGTCCAGTTCGGTGTCAGCGCCAGCCTGACTAACCAATCGCCGCGTTATCAGTTATCACCAATAGCCGCTGGCACGCGGCTCATTGGAGCTAATCACATTGTTCTCATGTGTCCGCAACGGCCGATAGTCGTGTGTCGGGCTAGATGTGCGATGGTGCACAGTTATCGCCCAAACAAGGTCAAGGCGCGATCCAAGCAATCCTCGTCTGCTGTTGCCAGCGCAATCAATAGCAGCAGCACGCGTCTTTGTTTTGGTCTGGTGATGTTTTGCTTTTGATACCATGTTAAGTTAAGGAACAGGCGTATATGATGGGCATTCAATTAATTCCGCCTATCCCAAGAGATTTACGAAATGGAATCATTAAATTTAGTATAATGATTTATAATCAATCAAATACAATCTAGATTTAACCATATTGACTCTATGCATCTGTATATTACTTTGAACTGCATCATGTTGGTTCTTAGATTTCTACAGGGTATCACCAAATGCAACACACACACTCTCTCTCTCTCCCTCTCTCTTTCTCTCTCTTTAAGCAATTCTCGCTTGTTATTTATAGCTCATCATTTGTCGTTGTTGCTGTGGCCATGCAGACGCACTCAGCATTGATACGTAACTTATTCACCTGTTATATAGTGAATACATTCTTATCTTGAAATTCACATTAAATAATACATTCTTGATTCCTATTCGTATATTTAATTGACATCAAAAGGAAGCAATTTTCTGTTTTGTCTATGTTTTTTTTTTAAATTTCACTCAAGGGCAAATTAAATGGGCAAGTCTCAGCACATTCCATAGCTGGGCTACACAACGAGTTCATTTTTTATTCAGCTGAAGGTTGGTGCAACTCTGTAAATAGAAATTGCTGAGCTGATTATCAGGCCCAGCATCAACAGCAAACTGATTATTCTTAAGATCATAATTATGGCATCCTCAACCTCAGCTAATACATGACCATGAATACATGTAATGGAACGTGGTCCAGCATAGTTCTGATAGTTTGTTGAAAATTTCGTTATTCAAAAAAAAATACGGTTCCAAATAATAATCATAATAATAATGCTGATGATGATAATGCTAGACTAAAGTCCCTCAACATGAACTCTGATTTGTGAACTTGAGATGAACAAATTTTGAACATCAAATATTCAAATATTATTGTTTTTTTTTTTTTTTTTTTTTTTTCTTATTTTATTCTTTCTATTACGTAGACAAACATTCTTTGGATTACGTAGACAAACATTGAATTCCGATTTACGTAAAATACTTTCAATGTTTTTGATATAGTTGACGTAGTTTTGAAATGAATGGTAATCTCTCTTTTCAAAGAATTTTATTTATACTTAATTAAACAGATTTTGAAGGAGACTATTAATAAATTTATAAAAATATTTATTACACTAATGTTCAAAAGGCAAAAGTACGGGATTATAGTAAAAGTTGGATTTCGGCTACAACCTTAAAGTAGATTGAATCTGCTATGGTGCCCTGATGATGATGAGCTATAAGAATTCCTTACTGAGCGTCTTGTATGATATTAATAATGCTAAACTTCTTTTACTCCCACAGATCCGGATTTCACAAATTAATTTAGAGACTTTGTAGTCCATACAAAGAATAGAACGAGCAAGAAGAGACTACTGGCTTTTAGTTTTAGATATTGTTTTTAGCTTCATTATCATGTTAAGCCTCAAAGTATTCAATAGCTAATAAGTAATACAAAATTTGCGAGTGTATGATAGATTTGCACTAAAGCAAGTTTATAACGAAATCCTTGCTTTTATATAAAATTAATACAAATAATATAATAATAATTATATAAAATAAAATAAATAACAAAAAAGAATAATAATTACAAATTAATCAAAATATAAGTAAATCAATAAAAATTATAGTAAAATAAGAAAACAATAAAAAATATATTAATAATAAAATTTTAATAATAATACCTATAATAATGTAAAGTAGGAAGGATGGGTAATTAGACAGTTTATAAAAAAAAATTATAAATATATAAGTATATATTTAAAAAATTTATTAAGATATTAGAAGCTTCTAAAAAAATAAAAAATGCCTAAAATTAGAAATATTTAAAGAAAATAAAAATTAAATTAAATAAAAATAGGAATAGAAATATTCAAAACTTATTGAAAATAAAAACAATAAAAACCTAGACGAAAAACCATGACTTGAAGAGCATTGAATATATTAATATATAAAGGAAGTTATATAAAACAAAAACTTTCTTTTAATAAATTTGTCCAAATATAAATTCTTGAGCGAAAAAATTTCATACAAGATAAGTAGAGATCAATCAGCTCCAAGCAGCAAACTATTCATTCAATCATTGAAAAATGAGTCTCATAAAATAAATTTGTAAATTTCAAAAACTTGTCACAAATCAGGTTGCCAAACATTCTCAGTAGAGTGAGAGAAAATATATTTTTGTACAGTTTACTCAAACATTGCTTGGCATAAGGTTGGGACCCTAGGGGAAGTAAATTTTTAGGAATTTTAAAATATATATTTTTGATAGAAACATATTTTTAAATGGAAATTAATACCACATCTTTGTTGCCGTATGTGCTGGATCTTCTAAGTCGCCAGCCAGATCTCTGTGAGTAACTCCCTGTCGGGATAGAGAAGTCAATCGAATCGATTAATTTGGTCAATATCCAATTCCAATTTCTACAGGCACGTCCGTAGATTCGCTGTGTGAGCAGATACAGGACGTGGTCATGGACGATGTTATCAGTCCATTTGGCACACTCAAGCGAGCTGTGGAGTTTTCCGTGGAGCTGGGCACAAATCTCGGTTTACTTTTGTTGAGCGATAAACGCATTCAGATGCCCTTCAATTTGCGTTCTAAGAAAGACAATATCGCGAACCAAGATGCAGGTGGGAAAACGCAGGCTTTGGACCACGAGAGACAGGTGGTCAAGCGGCTGGCTAAGACAGTAAGTGCTTGCAGCAGCTTAAGCTCAAATGATTTATTAACAGTGTTCCGTATTCCCGCAGTTGAAGGATCCGCGAAATTGCGCCCTCAGACCAAAGCCCAATGTTAAAAAGCACAAAATTGGCTACAAACAGCCGATTGTCCGTCCAAAAGTCACGAAGAAGCGTAAAATAACGAAGCAACGGCTACATCGCCTCGCCTGCAAAGCTCCCGGGAACTATTAAAGTTTTACATTCGTCTGAACTTTTATTTATTTATTTTTTGGCATTTCTCTAATAAAGTGGGTCAACATGGCGTTGCCAAAGCTACTGGCACACACACTTGGTCTAATTAAGGGGGCACGGGCATTGAGACACGAGCGCGCATACGAAAACATGAGCACGGGTTTTTTAGCATAGCACGGGTGTACGCACCGGTGTACGGGTGTACTCGTTAGGTGCACTGATTGCTAAACTCGCACCTGTCCTGCTTCTCCTTCTGCTGTCAGTGCGTCGCAATTTCTGTTTGAATTTCTGAAAGGTTTTAGCATAACAATGAATTATTCAGTGGTGCTCGATCCCCGCTTGATCGCAATTCAATCGACACTCTTTGTGTCGCGTCTGGGGCTTTGAACGGATAGACGACATTAGTATTGGTATTAGTATCTAGTATTAGCTATGGATATGGGCGATTATGTATGCGACTTTAGAACTCTTACGTTCCTCCTCCCCCCAGAACCGAATGCTTAAAAAGAGTGTATGCAGTGCGCGACGCGTTCAGTGTGCATTCGGATCTAGTCGGAACGATATCAAGCCGATAATTAAAGGATATATCAACTCGAAAATCGAATTTATCCTGCAGCGCAAACTCAAAATAACAACAACAAAAAACTCCTTAAAGGATATACGGTGTGACAAATAAGCTACAAGATAAAGTGAGTGACAGTGAGAAGATAAAACCTATTCAAACCTTCTAAATACTTGTGTGAGTGAGTGTATTGAGAGCAACAAGAAAGGGTCAACACCCGCTGCTTGAATCGTTACCACACAGAACGTGGCGTGTTTCAAAATTCCATTTGTTATTGTCGTTGACATTTGCTCATGATGTGTACATTTCATTCAAATGCCCAAAACTATATTTACATACTATCGAATGTGTCAAAGTGAAGAATTTCAATTGAGTCTTACACCTGGGGTAATGGCCCCATAAAACCTGATTTTGTTATGATTTAAATTGTACTCTAAGATATTACTCATCTTGGATGGGTACGGAAAAAATACAATGTGTTAATGTGTACAATTCAAATAAAACATATGAGCTCAGTGGATCAACTGAATATATATTTAAAGACAGATTTGAATTAAAAAATATTTATTATATACAAATTTTTTTTTATAAAAATAATTGATGAATATATCCTTCCAAGGAAACAGATGCTTGTATGCTGAAACTCTTGCACAGGATAACTCGACTAAGAAATAAATAAATTTGTAAAAACACCTATAAATCAGTAAAACAAATTAATATGCATACCTTAGCAAAAAAATTTAGAAACTTAATTTGCACATAGCAAAAGGGTAACATAGAATTAAGCGAAAGTTACTAATTCTATGAACTACATACATATGTCAATATACTGATCTTGATATATTTAGCGAAATTGAAACATTTTTAAAATAAATAATACAATATATATATATATATATATATATATATATATATATATATATATATATATATATATTTTTTTTTTTTATATATATATTTTTTTAGACATTGTGTAGAAATAAATAAAAATAAATCCTATTTACTTTTGAGTAGAATTTAAAAAAAATGTATTTTATTTTAAAAATCTTTAAAAAAAAAAATGTTTAATTAACTCAAAAGTAAACCTAATATTCAATTTATTTTTATTTGTATATGCAATTTCTCAAAAAATTCAAAATAAACCTAATATTGGATTTATTTTTATTTATAGTATATGTGCAATTTTATCATTTACTTTATACATTTTTAACATGCTTAGTTTTGAATTTGCTTATTTAGAAATTCTCATTTATTTATTTATAAAAATTTTTTGATATGAAAAAAAAAAATAGTTTTTGCTTTTAAAATTTAATTTTTCGCTAAATATATTTGTATTTAATTAAAATATTTCTTTATTTAATTTTTTTTTTTTTTTTCAATTAAACATTAAATTAAACTAATATAAAAGAATTCCATACATCATATTTATAACTTAAACTGTAAGCCGCACTCATATTTTAAATTTCAAATGTGTTGCTTTAATACTACTCTAAATCGTTGCGTTCGCTAAGCTGAACCTAGCTAGCTCAGTATCTTAATTAGAAATATGTTTATTATTAAAATCTCACAAATTACAAGACTTCTTCTTTTGAAAAGTTGTATTTTTTGTATTAAACTATCTTAAAATTAATTAATATTTTTTCTGAACAAAAGTTCTATAAAAGTATTCTTTATTAAATGCAACGCTTTTATTATAGCATAATTTATATACATACATATATAAGATTTAACGTTGACCCAATTAAGCCCCGAAATTATTCAGTACTACAGTTATTCATGAGCAAAGGCCAAAGAGTTTTCCATCTATCTCGTCTACCAAAACCATATGTATATATATACTAAATATATTATTAATAATAAAATTACATTTATTTTTATTTCTCTATCCGTAACCCATTAAAAATGGGAAACCCGTTTCATAAATATCAAATCATAAGGACTCCCAACAAAATATCACATGTTCTAGATAAGTAATTTAATATTACTTAATATCAATATTACAGATTAATCCGACATCAAGACGACACTGAACCAAAAAAGCAAAATGGGCAGCAAGAAAAGGGTGGAGCAATCGACAGCCCAAAGCAATGGAGCTGCCAATACAGTGGGCGATATAGTTATATCGGGACTGTCGGGAAAATTTCCGGAGAGCAGCAATGTGGAAGAGTTCAAACAGAACTTACTCAACGGTATTGATATGGTTACTGACGATCCGCGACGCTGGGAGGCAGGTGAGGAATATATAACTAACTCTATATGATTTTCAATCTGATTCTTATAAATGTATTGATACCCGGCTCAGGCATATTTGGCTTACCAGAGCGAATGGCCAAAATGAGAGATGAGGATTTGGAAAAATTTGATGATAAATTTTTCAGTGTGCACCAAAAGCAGGCCGAGCTCATGGATCCATGCATGCGAATGCTGTTGGAGCTGACACACGAAGCCATCATTGATGCGGGCATCAATCCGTCGGAGCTGCGCGGCAGTCGCACCGGCGTCTACATAGGTCTCTCCTTTGTCGAGACGGAGCACGAGATACCCAACATGGAGCCCAGTAGCATCAATGGTTACTGCCTAACGGGCTGTGCCCGTGCCATGTTTGCCAACCGCATATCCTACACCTTCGACTTCAAGGGTCCCAGCTTCATTGTCGACACCGCCTGCTCCAGTTCCCTTGTGGCCCTCTCGCACGCCTACACGGACATGCGTGCGGGACGCTGTGATTACGCATTGGTGGCTGGCGTGAATCTTATTCTGAAGCCCATTTTCGCCCTGCAGTTTCTGCGTCTGGGCATCGTTAGCCAGGACGGAGCCTGCAAGACCTTTGATGCGGCCGCAAACGGATACGCGCGGGCTGACACCTGCGCCGTAGTATTCCTGCAGCGCAGTGAGCAGGCGAAGCGCGTCTATGCATCCATTCTGAATGTGCGCACCAATACGGATGGCTTCAAGGAGCAGGGCGTCACCTTTCCCGATGGTCGCATGCAGCATCAGTTGCTGAAGGAGACGTACAGCGAGATCGGTCTCAATCCCGACGAGGTGGTCTATGTGGAAGCTCATGGCAGTGGTACGCCCGTGGGCGATGATCAGGAAGCAAATATGTTGAGCAACTTCTTTTGTCATCCCGCACGTCCCAGTCCCCTGCTCATTGGATCCGTCAAATCTAACATGGGCCATGCTGAGCCTGCCTCGGGTGTGAGCGCCCTAGCCAAGATGATCATTGCCATGGAAGAGGGTGTTATACCCAAAAACTTGCACTACCACACGCCAAATCCCGCCGTACCAGCTCTAGTCGAAGGCCGACTCAAAGTGACGGATCGCAATCTGCCCTGGCAGGGTGGCATTGTGGGTCTCAATTCGTTTGGCTTTGGCGGCGCCAATGCTCACGTAATTCTCAAATCACACGAGAAGAAAAAAAAGCTAAACAACAGACCCAAGAGTCCGTCTCTGAAGCTCGTCACCTGCTCTGGCCGCACCGAACAAGCCGTGCAACAGCTTTTGGAGGCAGCCTCCAAGCATCGCAATGACGATGAGTTCCTGGCACTGATCAACGACATTCACTCGCAGCCCATTCCACTGCATCCCTATCGCGGTTTCTCTGTGCTAGGCTCAGCAGGCGTGGTGAAGCAGGAGGTGCTACTCTACGAAGAGGAACAGCGACCAATTTGGTTTGTCTACGCCGGTATGGGCAGTCAATGGGCCAGCATGGCCAAGGATCTAATGCAAATCGAGGTCTTCAACAAGTCCATACAACATTGCGCCGAGGTGAGTCTACAAATCAAAGAAAATACGTTTTAAATATTTATGGACTTGTTTTACAATTTACAAATATTTTATAATGATCACCTGGGACAATCATTGTTAGAATACATACATATAAAGTAATTATTATTAATTATTTGCTTTCCCAAAATAGCTGGATTCTACTCCTTGATTGATTATCTTACCATTAAGGTTCTGCATTATCTTTGATGAGAGAATATTTAGGAAAACTAAGTAGTAAAAGAAACAATTATTATAAATTACATGACTCTAGGCGATATGCGATTTGCCTCCAGAGAGAATAGGGGAAGAAGAAAATTGTATACTCATTTTCAAATATATTAATTACTAGGTATTATCTTCTAAGTCTGCTACCCCAATCTTCTAGTCTTGTCAGGCCCAGTCGCTTCTATAGTATATGTAAGAAATAAATAAATAATGAACATTTTTATAACAATATATATATATGCAACCCTAAAGGTACTCCATCAAATGGACTTTGACCTGATTGAAGTTTTGACACGCTCCACTGAACGGACATTTGACAACATGCTCTACTCCTTCGTCTCGATCGCTGCCGTTCAAGTGGCTCTGACGGACTTACTCAGAACACTGAACATTGAGCCGGACGGCATAATTGGACACTCTGCTGGAGAGCTGGGCGCCGCCTATATGGATGGCTGTCTGACAGCCGAGCAGACTGTATTGGCCGCTTATTGGCGTGGCAAGAGCGTCTTGGACACGCCCGGACTGCCAAAGGGTAAAATGGCAGCTGTGGGACTGAGTTGGGAAGAGATCGGCAAGCATCTGCCTTCGGATTGCTATGCTGTGTGCCACAATAGCGAGGACAATTGCACGGTGTCCGGACCCGTTGACTCCATGGATGCAGCCATTAAGAAGCTCCATGATGAGAACATCTTTGTGAGAGCTGTTGAGTCCGGTGGCTATGCTTTCCATAGCAAATATATTGCTGATGCAGCGCCAATGTTGCGCAAGAATTTGGAACGCCTGATCATAGAACCCAAGCTGCGCTCTAAGCGTTGGCTGAGTACCAGCGTCCTGGAGCGGGACTGGGAAACACCTGCTTGCCGCATGGCCTCAGCTGCATACTTTATCAATAATCTAATCTCACCTGTGCTGTTCTATGAAGCCATTCGCCATATACCCGAGAACGCGCTGATTGTGGAAATCGCACCGCATGGACTCTTCCGCTCCATACTGCGTGCGCTTGGACCGAGAATAAGTTATGTGAGCCTCATGCAACGGGGACACGCAAACAATGCGGAGTTCCTGATGACACAGATCGGTCAGCTCTATGCAGCTGGAGGTCAGCCACAATTGCTGAGAATGTCCCCATCGAGAGCAATTAGTTATCCCGTGTCTCGAGGCACGCCCATGCTGAGCTCTCTGATAGGCTGGGATCACACGCAGAAATGGAACTATCCAAAGTTTCAAGGTGGCCGTCAGTCGAACCAGCTAAGCATTGAGCTTGACTTAAGCAAGGAGGAGCATGCCTTCCTGGCTGGGCACACAATCGATGGCCGGATACTCTATCCAGCCACGGGATATTTAACTTTGGCTTGGATGATGTTAGCACAACAGCAGGGCTGCGATTACCAACGTACGCCTGTCGTCTTTGAGGACATAGTTTTCCATCGTGCTACCATCCTTGGCCTCGACGCGAGCGCAGCAATCAGATTGGCAGTGAACTACTTCCAGGGCAGCAGTACGTTCGAGATATGCGAGGGCAGCAGCCTGGTGGCATCGGGCAAGATGCGGCTCGTTGCCAATGCCCAGGATTTGCTGCTCAACCTGCCCGCACTGCCAGGCAGCGCGGGGATAGCCAAGCTCTGCACCAAGGATGTCTACAAGGAGATGCGACTGCGCGGCTACGACTACAGCGGCGTCTTTCAGGGCATCCTTGAACTTGACAATTCGGCCGTTGTTGGCCGTCTGCAGTGGTCGGACAATTGGATCAGCTTTATGGATACCATGCTACAGTTCCGCATACTCAGCAACAACACGCGGGAGCTATATGTGCCAACTGGCATCGAGCGTGTTGTGATCGATCCGATCAAGCACTTAGAGCTTGTCAAACAGCATCAACAAAAGCTGCCGGCCTACTGGCATCGCAACATCTCCGTGGTTAAGTGCGGCGGAGTTGAGGTACACAAAATAAAGACAGCGCAGACGCAACGTCGTTCAGGTAGCCAGAACGCACCCAGTCTAGAGCGCTACAGCTTTGTGCCAAATGTGCAGCTCATAGATCCACGCGGCGATCAGCAAAATGCGAAGATGCACGCTCTAACCGTGGCCATGCAGCTGATCATTGAGAACAGCGGAGGGGCTATAAAAATCAAAGGAGTAGAGGTGGCTGGCGCTCGCACAGAGAATCTAAATGCTGTCAAGCTGTTGGAGCTCATTGAACGAGAACCAATCCTAGTAGCTGACATAGCCGTAGCCACAAACAGCAGCAATGAGTCAGCGCTGAGTGATCTACTAAAAACTTCCGGAGTTCGCGTAATTGTCGCTGATCTGGCTAAGGCTGCTGTGGAGCGTCAATGCGACTTCTTACATGCCGCGGACTTGCTTACCACCGACTCCACATCAGCAGATCTTCAGCTCGAACACTGCATAGAGTCGCTTAAAACTGAGAGCGGTTTTCTTCTATTGGAGGAGAGTGTTAGTGCTTACAAGGCCAGCGGACAGACGCAGCTGAAGCGTTTACAACTATTGCCCATTTTAGAACAGATCTACGACAGAGATCGCATGCTAATCCTAGCTAGAAAAGTAATCGAAAGGAATTTCGACAGCTCGCCAGTCATACGTGTCTCTAACGACAACTTCAAGTGGATCGCCGAACTAAAGACAGCGCTAAGTAAATCACTAACAGAAGGGACTAACGTCTACGTAGTAGCACAAGGAGATCCACGCACTGGAGCTTTGGGCTTTATAAACTGCCTCAAACGAGAACAGACTGGCTATCGTATTCGCCTGTATTTACTTCAAGACCCTGAATCACCCAAATTTTCCTTGTGTGATCCCTTCTTTGCCGATCAATTAGCCAAGGACTTGGCCATCAATGTGTACCGCAATCGCGCCTGGGGCACCTACAGACACTTGCCCCTGAATTCACATCAACCGCTTCTAACTGTGGAACAAGCTTATGTCAATACACTGATCAAAGGAGATCTGTCTTCATTGAAATGGATCGAAAGCCCACGCAGCATCAATGTTAACCTTGACAAATGGGAACCGTGCACAGTGTACTTTGCGCCTCTAAACTTCCGTGATGTCATGTTGGCATCTGGAAAACTTGGTGTGGACGCCCTACCCGCCGACTTGGCTCATCAGGACTGTGTATTGGGTCTAGAGTTTGCTGGCCGTGATTCACGTGGCCGACGCATCATGGCGATGGTCACTGCCAAGTCTTTGGCTACAAACTGCTTGGCTAACAAGAATCTCCTCTGGGATGTGCCCGACAACTGGACCATGGAAGAGGCCTCTACAGTGCCCTGCGTTTACTCTACGGTTTACTATGCCTTGGTCGTGCGCGGACAAATGAAGAAGGGCGAGCGCATCCTCATCCATGCCGGTTCTGGTGGAGTTGGCCAAGCTGCCATTTCAGTGGCTTTGCATCATGGTTTGACTGTCTTCACCACTGTGGGCAGCAAGGAGAAACGTGAATTTTTGCTGAAGCGTTTCCCCAAGCTACAGGCACGCAACATTGGCAACTCACGTGACACTTCGTTCGAGCAAATGATAATGAATGAAACACATGGAGAAGGTGTTGAGTTGATTCTCAATTCCCTCTCTGAGGAGAAACTTCAAGCATCCATCCGGTGCTTGGCTGTCAATGGACGTTTCTTGGAAATTGGCAAATTCGATCTGAGCAACAACAGTGCGTTGGGTATGTCGGTGTTCTTGAAGAACACCTCCTTCCATGGAATCCTACTCGACAGTGTCATGGAGGGCGAAGAGGAAATGCAGAAGCAGGTGGTATCGCTTGTTTCAGAGGGCATCAGAAACGGTGCTGTACGGCCACTACCGACCACTGTCTACACCGATCAGGAGATTGAAAAGGCTTTTCGCTTCATGGCATCGGGCAAACACATTGGCAAGGTTGTTATTAAAATACGCAACGAGGAGCAGCAATCGATGCTGCCCAAACAGCGGCTCACCAACGCTATACCCCGTACCTATATGCATCCGGAGAAGAGCTACATTGTCGTAGGCGGCTTGGGCGGCTTCGGTTTGGAGCTCACCAATTGGCTGGTAAGTCGAGGGGCACGCTACATTATCTTGAATTCACACTCAGGTTTGAGAACTGGATATCAATCATTGATGATACGCCGTTGGCATGAGCGTGGCGTTCGCGTGATCGTTGATATTAACGATGTGACCTCGGCTGTGGGTTGTGCAAAGATGTTAGATAGTAGCAATAAATTGGCACTGGTCGGAGGCATATTCAATCTAGCCGCAATACTCAGAGATGGTCTTTTCGAAGAGCAAACTGTGAAAAACTTTGAGGTAGCAACTGCTCCAAAGATACTAGCCACAATGCATCTGGACCAATGCTCGCGCAGCATGTGCCCCGCACTGGAACACTTTATTTGCTTTTCAAGTCTCGCCGCGGGACGTGGCAATCCTGGCCAAACAAACTATGGTCTAGCGAACTCAGCCATGGAACGCATCTGCGAGCTCCGCCAGGCCGAGGGTTATCCCGGCATTGCCATACAATGGGGCGCCATTGGTGACACTGGCCTCATTATCGAGCATATGGGCAACAATGATACCGTGGTGGGAGGCACTTTGCCACAGCGCATGAGCAGCTGCCTGCAGACCTTGGACACATTCATGCAGCAGCCACACCCAGTGCTAGCATCCATGGTATTGGCTGAGAAGCGCAAGACGGAGCAATCGAATCGCCAGAGCCTCATAGCAACCATAGCAAATATAATGGGTCTGCGGGATGTGAACTCCATTCCGGATAAGACAACACTTTTCGATCTGGGCATGGACTCGCTAATGAGCACCGAGATCAAGCAGACGCTGGAAAGGAACTTCGATCTGGTTTTGTCAGCCCAAGAAATTCGTCAACTAACTTTCACTGCACTGAAGCAAATTGACAGCCGGGAGTCACAGCCGACGGCCGCAAAGCCCGACAAAGTTGCAGCAACGCAAACTAATTCCGTTGTCAAGAAGACGAGGCAGACGACCATATCTCAGACCGATGAAACTCGCAAGGTATTCGCCAAGGAAGTATTACCACAGGATGTGCTTGTGCGTCTGCAATCCAAAGCGACAAAGTCTGCCAATGAGCCAGCCGTGTTCTTCCTTGCGCCCATTGAAGGATTTACCATTGCCATCGAAGCACTGGCCGCCTCACTCACCTGCCCAGCCTACGGTCTGCAGTGCACTGAGCAAGTGCCCTTGGATTCGATTGAAGCTTGTGCCGCCTACTACTTGCAGCAAATACAAAAGCTCCAGCCCCGAGGACCCTACAACATTGTGGGTTACTCATTCGGCTGCCTACTCGCCCATGCCATTGGCGTTGCGCTCGAACAACGTCGCTTTGGTGTTAAGGTCATCATGCTGGACGGAGCTCCCACAATGGCCAGCGGCTACGTACAGGAAGCCAAGAAGCAAACCGACGACCTGAACCGACAGCAATCTATGACGTTGGCTTACTTTGGTGCTCTGCTGGCCGATGTGGACTACAATCAAGTAAATATGTAAAAACTGTAACACAAATTTCTGTTTTAATATTTTAATTTGCCCACAGCTGCTGCAAGTTCTTGAAGGTGTCGAAACATGGAGCCTTAAATTGGACAAACTTGCTGATACCTTATCACCGCATACTCAACAAACCAAGGATGTGGTAAGTCATACAATTGATACAGAAAGCGATAATTATTTGACCCAAATTCAACATTAAATGTGTATTTTCTTACCTATTAACAATTTAATTAAAATTACTTTGTTACTTGAACTTCTTGAGATCCATCCACATTAGGGCTCAAGCCAAGCTTCGTCCATTCAACAACAACTATTTTAGAATATTTTCAATTTTCGAACTATATAAAGTTTTCGAACTATATCCACATTGGCTCAAGCCAATCAACCTAATAGGTTGAATCGATCTTAATGATGTCTTAAGTATATATTCTAATCTTTGATTAGTCTGACGAATATAACTCCCTTTCAAGATGAACTATCTTCATTAAATATATTAGAATATATTAATAGCATCCAAAATGTGTTTTTACCAAATTGCAAGTCTCTAGTATTTGAAGTAAGTTTATTTTTTTCAAATTGAAGGAGTATATAAGTATATATATATACTTTATAGGGTCTGCGACGTTTCTTTCCACATTTTCAGTTATAAATATCAGAGTAGATTATTATCAAGTCAGTTTGATTTCCATTTAACCGAAAAATTGTATAAATTACAAAATTTCAATTTTCGTCAATGATTAGATGCTGCTGATAACTCAATAATTCAATAATTCTGAATAAATAATTTAACACTAGTTTAATTGCAAATACACAGATATAATATTAGAAAGTATAAATAATTGAATTTAATTTAAATTAATGGAATGCATTTAACTTACATTAATTTTACAATAATTGTTCAATCTCAGATCAAGAAAGCTGCCTGCATGTTTAAGCAAAAGCTCCTTCTATCCGAGAGCTACAAGGGAGCCAAGCAGCTGAACAGCGATGTGGTACTTATTAAATCGGCGGAACATAATGCAATCATGTCCCAGGATGACTACGGTCTCAAAGAGGTATGCAAATATACGTAAATACATTTAATCTATAAATATTTAATTCCAATGTAATTTGTAGATTTGCAGCGCTCAAATCGATATGCATGTAGTGGCAGGAACCCATCGAACCTTCCTCAAGGAGGCGCAAACGTTGAAAATTATCGAAAAGGTTTTATGCAAAGAATCACAGTAATTCCATGCTTTATATATGTTAATACTAATTTTACTGTATAATATACGCAAATATATAATTAATAGGCAAATTTTTTGTATTAAATTCAATTTTTGTTTATTTACTTTTGATGAATCAATTTTCCGTCTGACTTTGTGCGACCTAATGAAATTTTAAACAAAAAATTCGTACTGATAAGGAATATGATCACACTATATAATACATACATAAATACAAGCATGCGTGCATATAAATAATATATTATGGACGATCAACTAAGAATACCAAACTCTGGGATTACCGACTACATAATACTCGTTAACGGATTAAAGTTAGATTTATTTAAGTGCATCTAAGAAAGAAGTCAGATATTAATGATTATGATATAAGTCTATCAGATTAGCCACACATTCTGTAATAATAATAATTTTTTCACTTTGGCAGAACAAATTAAACATAACTAATATACTTCTTTCATTTCATGAATGAACCTCAAACAAATATTTTATCAATTCAGCTATCTATATAACACATACACATACAACTATAATGTGTTATTATTCTTATAACAGCTAACAATTATTCATCTATGATTACAAATGTGTGCTTGTATATATATTAGTGCATTTGCCCGGATTTTTAAAACAAAAAGTGGTGCGATTTTGATGTCAGCCGATTTGCAATTGTCACATATTAACGGGTCTAATACACACTTACACACATGCAAACATACATAAATTTCAAAACATAACATCGCATCAGCTGTTATGTATGGTCGCAGTCGCTGTTAAGTTTGTAGCAACAACAGTTGAATAGCATAACAGACTGAAAGGTTAACAGAGAGCAAAGAGCTTTCAACGCTTATCTTGCTTGTTGCTGCTGCTAGCTCTCTTGCTCTCACGGCGCTAAGACAAGCTTTTGCGGCATCGACACCAGACGCTGTAGTCGTATAAAAGCCACCGCTCACCTGATGCCGCGACTATTCGTTCACATTTCGTCGTTAGGTCGCGCCAGGAATTGCGGTAGTCTTCATTTGAATAGAAGTCGATTCGCCTTTACCAAAGTGTGTTTCCATCAACTGCGCGTAGCAAAGTGATTAACCAATTTCGCTTCGAGTAATAAAAAAAATAATTTATTTAAAACACTCAGCTGTTTCACCAAGTGCATAAAAAGTGACAACATATAGAAGCCCAAATTGTGTTTATTTGGCTAACATCTAAACGGTCGATTTGTAACGCACAGGAACTAACTATCCCAACTACATAAAAAAAAAACTAACCAATTCTCTTGGCATTCACATCGCCCGGGCAAGTGGTTGCTGCTGTCTCAGAAAACAGCTGTCGAGGAATCGCCTGATTTTTAGGTATGTATTCTGCATTGCACAAGCATACTGTGTACATGTACACACACACATGCACGAGTGGCTCTTTACTTTATGCGCCTGTGTGTGTGTGAAATTAGCTCTGCAAGAAAGGAGAAAGAGAAAGAATATATTAAATGCAAAAACTTCATTAACTATCGTTTGCTTTCTCGACGTCGGCAAAAGCTGTGCAAATTCAAATTTAAGATCATCGTTGGAATTGTTAGCTATGAAATCAGTTAGTTTTTAATTAGCAGTCTAAATACGAAATAAAATGACACAATCCAGTGCAAATCGTGTTAAACTTTAAACTTTAATCATTTCTCACCTGCCGTGTAATATTTGCCCTTTGAGACTCTTATAGGCTTGTTAGCAAATTCGCAGTACCCAGACGAAATTTAGGGGTTGCCAGCACAACTCTGCCTAATAAATACATACAGACATACATACGAGTAAATGTAAATGTTTGTGTGGGTGCTAGGTTTCATAGTTTACGGAATTATTTTCGTTAGTATTTAAATTACGACACACTATTAAAATAAGTAAATTATTTATATAGCATAGCAAATTAGGATTACGTTTAAAGTACGCATATATGTATGTATATTTCTAATGCGTATATATGTAAATATATATCCATATATAGCCCCTGAAACCCGACCTCATCATCGAATTCATTTTCTAGTGTTTCATATAGCAAAGTACTTGGTAGGGTTTCGCATTCTAATTGACATGTTGGTCGATTTCTATGATTTCAGTCTAAAAGGAATAGGAAAAGGAAAGGAAAAACTAATGACATAATTGATTGGAAAATTTCTAATACACGCATATATATTTGTATATGTATATGTATGCATGTATATCGATGTGACACACACAAGTATTTCTAAATATTTTCCATCCTGATAGGCAAATATTTAAGCACGCGACCAGAAAGTGTCCAGACGCAATATTATTTATGACTGTATACAAAAGTACATTAATACGTAATACTTGCGGAGATGTGCTATCAGTTATACTAAGTCGATTCGTATTAATCAGACCATTTCCCGCTTATCATTGGCAATGAACTTGAGGCGCGCGACTCGTACGACTTTTACGTCCAACTCTTAGGAAGGGGCGTGGGCGTGTTGCGATGCATGAATGGACTCGGAGTGGGTATATTCTGATATACTCATCGGATGCTAGGTGCAGTCGTCCAATAATCGATAAGTGTGAAATGGCCTGAGTGCATAAATAAACACACTTGAAGTGTGAGTGGGTAGTGCTTGTAATAGCCAGTGGCTGGCTACGGTTGGTTATTGCTAACAGACCGTTTTGTTTATATATCGAATGACGCCATTTTCGGCGGGAGGTTCGATTGTCACACAGAAAATCAATTGACACGCTGTATTTGTATCTGTCCCTTCCTACTTATTGTATATAATTAATGTAAAAGGATACACATGCATATATAAATGTTGCCATAGGTAAGGTAAGGTAACAAACAAAGCGATATCAGCGAATCGGACACCCCCTAAAACTAACAAAAATAATGCCTAAATAAACTTGAAAATCACGCCACCATCTCACTCTCTACAAATTGCTTTCGAACACGCGTCATGCTAGTGTCAATGTGTGTGTATGTGCGTGCTCGCGCGTATGTGTGTGTGAGTATGTTTGGGTTATTTGTTGCCGGCTGGGCTGACGGGCTGGCAACATTACGACGAAAGCCGGCGCCTCTCTCGCGCACTCTCTCTCTTTATGCTACATACACAAATATGTATGCTTGTATGCTTGCTAAAACTCTGCTTTCAGAACTTCTTTCATTTTAAATACATATGTACAAGCAAACCGAACCACTGGCTTAGCTTAGCGAACTTCTTTCATCATGCCGTTCTCATCGTTCACATCGTTCGAGCTTTGTCGGCAAAACGTGCCAAACGTTTATGTGTATGGGTGAGCGTCAGCTGCGACCCCGCTTTTGGCATTTCTATGCTAACATATTTTGTGTTGCACTGTTTTCTTCGACTCTCTGTATACAGAGAGAGATAGAGAGATAGCATCAACTCTCATAGTTGGTTTGTGTATATTTGTGTTTTTTGTATATGTATATACGTACGTACATATGTATGTATATGTACACAAATAATGTTGCCGCGCACTGTTGAGCATTCACTAATCACGCCATAAACAAGCGAAAACGCCGCAGAGAGCAAAGTAGTTGTTGCACGAGCATCATCTCCAGAAATCACCTGATTTTCAATTACTCGCCATAAGTCAATCATTCGACTAGCAGGGCTGATGCTTAGCTTTTGGGAGAAACAAAGTAAGCTAAAAAGCTTTCTGAACACAACAGAAACATTAACAGAAGCTGTAGTATTGGAAAGTTTAATATTAACATAGACTATATACTCATTTATTTAGCCACCACTGTCTATATGACACGTACAATTTGGACGATCATTTTTTTTTTTTTTTTTTAATTTTATAGAATGTTAGTAGGAAATAAAAATACAAGGTATTATTTATATTAAATTATTAAATAAATAATAATATTCTTTCTATTCAAAACCCTCGTTCGAATTACATAAACTACTTTCAATTTAAAATACTCAGAGCAGCATAATAGGTTCTCATCAATGTTATAGCTATACTCAACATTTTGGAATATAAATTCAATCGAATTCCAATTTCGATTACTGCAAAGAAGTATGCAACACGTATCCACAATATATTATAATCATTATATAATATAATTATTTCTTAAACTTATTAAGTCTAGCTAGACGTTTTCACGATATTAAAAATTTAATCAATACGCCCGATAACATATCCCTAAATAAGTGAATTGATATTGATTTCTAAGGTTAAATTTATTCTTTCGATTTTGCAGTCGCTAAAAACTGTTACGAGCCGTGGATCAGCAAACTGTTGCGCTTAAGCAAGGTAACAATAGCACCAGTCCCACTGTACAAAATAGCAGTAAAAGTGCACGCGCTTTACGTCGGCGCCGTCGTCGCAATAGGAAGCAACAAAATTCACAGCAACCTGACGCCTTCAAGGAGCCTTCAAGCGAGCAGCTAACACCTAGCACCTCCGATTGGAACCGTGCATCGAATACCCTAACAGACAACAATATGCCAGCCCGTTTTTCCGAAGACGTGATCACCGCTGAGCCAGCGACGCGTACTGCCCCCCAATTGGACCTGGGTGGTGGACACTATGCGCCGCGTCAGCAAGCGTTGAATGAGGAAATCGCGATAACTGGTTTCTCTGGCCGTTTGCCCGAGAGCTCGAATATTGAGGAGTTTAAGCAGAATCTGTTCGATGGCGTCGATATGGTCACGGATGATCCCAGGCGTTGGGAGCGCGGTAAGTGTAGATAACTTATTCGTTTTTTTTAACTTTTATTAAATAGAATTGTATTGCTACAGGCCTATATGGACTTCCCGACAGAATGGGCAAGATCAAGCAGAGCGATCTCGAGAACTTTGATCAGCAGTTCTTTGGCGTGCATCAGAAGCAAGCCGAATGCATGGATCCCTTGCTCCGCATCATGCTCGAGCTGACTCACGAGGCAATCATTGATGCAGGCCTGAATCCAACAGATTTGCGTGGCTCTCGCACTGGCGTCTACATTGGTGTCTCGACTTCAGAAACGGAGCAGCATTGGTGCTGTGATCCGGATCGCGTAAATGGCTATGGTTTGACTGGCTGCGCACGCGCTATGTTTGCCAATCGAATTTCGTTCACATTCGATTTCAAGGGACCCAGCTACAGCATTGACACAGCCTGCTCTAGCTCGCTATACGCCTTGGAACAGGCCTTCTCCGATATGCGTGAGGGCAAGATCGACAATGCAATTGTCGCTGGTGCAGGCCTCATTCTCAAGCCCACCATGTCACTGCAGTTTAAGAGGCTCAACATGTTGAGTCCAGACGGTAGTTGCAAGGCCTTCGATGAGTCTGGCAACGGTTACGTTCGTTCCGATGGTTGCGTTGTGTTGCTTTTGCAACGTACAGCGGTTGCCAAGC
The DNA here is from genome assembly GCA_030914345.1 of Drosophila koepferae. NCBI lineage: Eukaryota > Metazoa > Arthropoda > Insecta > Diptera > Drosophilidae > Drosophila > Drosophila koepferae. Next base: position 1,740,313 of record JAUESR010000198.1, on the reverse strand, counting down.
GTGTGTATGCTTCTATTTTGAACGTGCGCACAAACACGGATGGCTACAAGGAGCAGGGCATCACCTATCCCATTGGTAGCATGCAGAACCGTTTGATTCGCGAGACATATGAGGAAATCGGCCTAAATCCCAACGATGTTGTGTATGTTGAGGCTCACGGTACCGGCACCAAAGTTGGGGATCCCCAAGAGGTAAACTCGATCACAGACTTCTTCTGTAAGAACCGTACCACGCCCCTCTTGATTGGTTCTGTGAAATCCAACATGGGTCACTCAGAGCCTGCCTCGGGCGTGTGCTCGGTAGCCAAAATCTTGATCGCAATGGAGACTGGCATCATTCCCGGCAATTTGCACTATAACAAACCCAATCCGGATCTGTACGGTCTGCTCGATGGTCGTCTTAAGGTAGTCGACAAGAACTTGCCATGGAACGGTGGCATTATTGGTTTGAACTCGTTTGGATTTGGTGGCGCCAACGCTCACGTAATTCTCAAATCGAACCCCAAACCGAAGGCCATTACCCCACGCAATGGTGGCCCGAAAGTCGTAATTGCATCCGGCCGCACATTCGAAGCCGTACAAGAAATGCTGGAGTCTGCCGCCGACCACAGCGACGATGATGAATACTTGCAGCTGCTTAACGACATTCACTCCAAGCCCATACCCTTGCATTACTACCGCGGTTACACTGTGGTGAGCAACAAGGGCTCGCTACAGCGCGAAGTGGTTGAGTTCAGCGATGACAAACGCCCCATCTGGTTTGTCTACTCTGGCATGGGCAGCCAGTGGGCTAGCATGGCCAAGGATTTAATGGAGATCGATGTGTTTGCTAAGACCATTCAGCGCTGCGCTGATGTCCTGAAACCAGAGGGCGTGGATCTAATTGATGTGCTTACTCGTTCCACGGACAAGAGCTTTGAGAACATTCTCAACTCGTTCATCTCCATCGCCGCCATGCAGGTGGCCCTTACGGACCTACTTACCTCGCTGAACATTCATCCTGATGGCATTGTTGGACACTCAGTGGGCGAACTTGGCTGTGCTTATGCTGATGGCTGCTTCACTCCGGAGCAAACTGTGTTGGCCGCTTACTGGCGTGGCAAGAGCATCTTGGATACGCAATTGCCCAAGGGCAAGATGGCTGCCGTCGGCCTGAGCTGGGATGAGGCCCACAAGGTCGTTCCCAGTGATTGTTTCCCTGTCTGCCATAACAGCGAGGACAACTGCACAATTTCTGGACCTGAGGCATCGATCGATGCGTTGGTCGCCAAGCTGAGCGCTCAACAGGTCTTCGCCAGGGCTGTCAACAGCAGCGGCTATGCATTCCACAGCAAATACATTGCTGATGCCGGACCGAAGTTGCGCAAGAGTCTGGAGAAGATCATTCCCAATGCCAAGAACCGCACCGCTCGTTGGGTGAGCACCAGCATTCCCGAATCGGCCTGGGGCACACCAGTTGCCATTCAGTCGTCAGCAGCCTATCACGTGAACAATCTGCTCTCCCCTGTACTATTCCACGAGGCTCTGCAACACGTTCCGAAGAATGCCATTGCCATTGAGATCGCCCCTCACGGCCTACTGCAGGCCATTCTGAAGCGTGCTCTTGGTCCAGATGCCACCAATTTGAGCTTGGTAAAGCGCGGTCACGAAAACAATGTGGAATTCTTCCTGACCAACGTAGGAAAACTCTATGCTGCGGGTGCTCAGCCTCAAGTATTGAACTTGGTTCGCCCTATCACCTATCCCGTCGGTCGCGGCACTCCCATGTTGAACTCAAAGGTCGGCTGGGATCATACTCAGAAGTGGCTCGTAGCCAAGTTTGGCAAGGAGACGTCATCGGGCGAAACCATTGTCGAGGTCGATCTGTCAAAGGAAGAGGATGCCTTCCTGGCTGGTCACACAATCGATGGACGTATTTTGTTCCCAGCAACTGGTTACATGACTCTGGCTTGGATGACCTTTGCCAAGATGCGTGGCGGAGAGTTCCACAAGACACCCGTTGTCATGGAGGATTTGGTGTTCCATCGTGCCACCATTCTGAACAAGAGCGCCGTGGTTAAATTTGGAATCAACTTCTTTGATGGCACAGGCAAGTTCGAAATCTGTGAAAGCGGCAGCTTGGCTGTCTCAGGAAAAATTACCATTCCGGACAGCATCGATAACGAGGAACTGCCGTTGGAGCCCCAGACGCCCAGCACTGTTGCCAAGCAGCTGGCCACCAACGATGTTTACAAGGAGTTGCGTCTGCGCGGCTACGATTACAGTGGAATTTTCCGTGGTATTGTTAAATCCGATACCTATGCCTCCGCCGGCAATTTGCAATGGGTAGACAATTGGATTAGCTTCATGGATACCATGCTGCAGTTCAGCATTCTCAGCAAGAACTTGCGTGAGCTGTACTTGCCCACGCGCATTGAGAAGGCTGTGATCAATCCACTCAAGCACTTGGACTTTGTCAACGGACTCAGCCAGGAAGCTCAGAAGGAAACTGGTGTACCGGTCTACTGGTACGGTGACATCAATGTTATCAAGAGCGGCGGAGTGGAGCTGCGCGGTCTTAAGGCTTCATTGGCCCAACGTCGTCCCGGCACTCAGAACCCACCCACCCTGGAACGCTACACCTTTGTGGCCAACAACAACACGACCGAATTACACGAGAACACTGAAAAGGCTCGTCTGCATGCTCTCGATGTGGCCATTCAGCTAATCATCGAGAACTCCGGCGGAGCTGTGAAATTGAAGGGTGTCGAGCTGGCCAATGGTCGCAATCCCGATGTCCTTATGGCCAACAATTTGCTGCAGATCATTGAAGGCGAGCCTGTGCTCACCGGCGATATAGCTGTGGCCACATCCAACAACGACGAGGAAACTATTGCAAACGCCCTGGGAGACTCCGGTGTACGCGTCATCTCTAAGGATGTGCTGAAGGAGCCTGTTGAGCAAAATTGTCACTTTGTGTACGGCATCGATGTGCTCGCTCGTCCAGACACAAAGACTCTCGAGAATAGCATTGCTAGCATTCGTGACAATGGCTTCCTGCTGTTCGAGGAGACTGTGAACACGTTCACCAAGACTGGACGTGCACTTCTGGAGAAATTCGGCTTCGTAACTGTACAGGAGCAGACGCTGGGAGGTACTCGTGTCGTTGTCCTCGCACGCCGCAAGACTGACCTGAAGAGCCGTAAATCGGTGGTTGTACAGGTCACCGAGAAGAACTTCGACTGGGTGGATGATCTTAAGGCTGCCTTGGCCACAGCGGCAACCGAGCCACAATATGTCTATGTGGTCTGCCAGAATGAGGAACTATTTGGCGCTGTGGGTCTAATGACCTGCATTAAGAATGAAAATGGCGGCAAACTTGCACGTTTAGTGTTTGTGCAGGATCCCGTTTCCGAGAAGTTCTCACTGACCACGGCCGTATACCAGAAACAACTGGAGAAGGATCTTATTTCGAATGTACTTAAAAACGGCAACTGGGGTACTTTCCGTCATCTTAAGCTAGAGACTCAGCAAGCTACACTGCAAGTCGATCATGCCTATGTGAATACACTAGTCAAGGGCGATTTGTCATCGTTGAAGTGGATTGAGGGAGCCAAGGTAGACACCACCACCAAGAAAGATTTGGAGAACTGCACCGTTTACTATGCCCCCATTAATTTCCGTGACGTGATGTTGTCCTCGGGCAAACTGGCCGCAGATGCTCTTCCTGGCGACTTAGCTGAGCAGGACTGCGTGTTGGGCTTGGAGTTCTCGGGTCGTGACACAGCTGGACGCCGTGTTATGGCCATGGTGCCAGCTAAATCTCTGGCAACTACTTGCCTCGCCAGCAAGCGCATGATGTGGCAGATTCCCGACAAGTGGACCATGGAGGAGGCCTCAACGGTGCCTTGTGTCTATGCCACCGTCTACTATGCCTTGCTTGTCCGCGGACAAATGAAGAAGGGCGAACGCATCCTCATCCATGCCGGTTCCGGTGGAGTTGGCCAGGCCGCCATCTCAGTGGCTTTGCATCATGGTTTGACTGTCTTCACCACTGTGGGCAGCAAGGAGAAACGTGAATTTTTGCTGAAGCGTTTCCCCAAGCTGCAGGCACGTAACATTGGCAACTCACGTGACACTTCGTTCGAGCAGCTGGTAATGCGTGAAACAAAGGGACGTGGTGTGGATCTCGTGCTGAACTCACTGTCAGAGGAGAAACTTCAAGCATCGATTCGCTGCTTGGGTCTCAATGGACGCTTCTTGGAGATTGGCAAATTTGATCTGAGCAACAACAGCCCATTGGGCATGTCTGTGTTCTTGAAGAACACCTCGTTCCATGGAATCCTGCTCGACAGTGTCATGGAGGGCGAGGAGGAAATGCAGAACCAAGTGGTATCGCTTGTAGCTGAGGGAATCAAGAGCGGCGCTGTTGTACCTCTGCCCACATCTGTCTTCAATGACAAACAAGTGGAGCAGGCCTTCCGATTCATGGCCTCTGGCAAGCACATTGGCAAGGTGGTCATCAAGGTTCGCGACGAAGAGGATGGCAAGAAGACTGTGCTGCCTAAGCCGCGTCTAATTAACGCTATTCCCCGTACTTATATGCATCCAGAGAAGAGTTACATTCTTGTTGGCGGCCTGGGTGGTTTCGGTTTGGAGCTCACCAATTGGCTGGTGACTCGTGGAGCACGCTATATTGTGCTGACCTCTCGCTCTGGTGTGAAGACCGGTTATCAGGGACTTATGATCCGTCGCTGGGAGGAGCGTGGCGTTAAGGTTGTCATCGATACCAACGATGTGACTACAGCTGAAGGAGCCAAGAAGTTGCTGGAAGCAAGCAACAAGCTGGCTTTGGTTGGAGGTATATTCAATCTGGCTGCTGTGCTACGTGATGCTCTCATCGAGGACCAAACTGCCAAGGACTTCAAGGCCGTTGCCGATCCCAAGGTGACAGCCACCAAATATTTGGACCAATATTCGCGCACAATCTGCACGGAGCTGGACTATTTCATTTGCTTCTCTAGCGTGTCCTGCGGTCGAGGCAACATTGGTCAGACCAACTATGGTCTCGCCAACTCCGCCATGGAGCGCATATGCGAACAGCGTCAAATTAGCGGATTCCCTGGTACATCAATCCAATGGGGTGCCATTGGTGACACTGGCCTGGTGTTAGATAACCTCGGCGACAACGACACCGTTATTGGAGGTACCCTGCCCCAGCGCATGCCGTCCTGTCTGCAGACCATCGATCTGTTCCTGCAGCAGCCTCATCCAGTGCTGGCTTCTATGGTGGTAGCTGAGAAACGCAAGTCGGACCAGTCCGCCGGAGTCAGTCTAATTGCCACCATTTCCAATATCTTGGGTCTGCGTGATACCAAAAATATTCAGGACGCTTCCTCCCTGGCCGATCTGGGAATGGATTCGCTCATGGGTGCGGAAATCAAGCAAACGCTGGAGCGCAACTTCGATATTGTTATGTCGACTCAGGAGATTCGTCAACTGACTTTCGGTGCCCTGAAGGAAATGGATGGCGGCGCTGAAGTGAAGACCACAACAACTACTACTGATGCTGCTGTCACTGAGACCGTTGCAAAGTCGACGCCTCCATCGCGCACAGCCAGTCCCATGGGCGATGGCACACAGGTGGTGTTCACCACTGAACTAATACCCACTGAGGAAATCGTTAAACTGGAAACTCAAGCGCCAGCAAATAGCAAACAGACCCCCATCTTCTTCATTGCCCCCATTGAAGGCTTTGCTACAGCTGTGGCATTGCTGGCCAAGAGGCTGGACGTGCCCGCATATGGATTGCAATTCACCAGCACTGTACCCCTGGACTCCATTGAGTCGGCAGCGAAATTCTACATCAAACAGATACGCACAGTGCAGCCAAAGGGTCCCTACAAGCTAGCTGGTTACTCATTCGGGTGTCTGCTTACCTACGTAATGGCTGGAATACTGGAGGAGACCAATGAGATTGCAAACGTTGTGATGCTTGATGGTGCGCCCACCTACGTCAACTGGTACACGAGCAGCTTCAAGCAACGCTACACTGTGGATGACGACAACAGCAATCAGAGCTACGGCCTGGCCTACTTTGGTCTGGTGCTAGCCAACATTGACTACAAAGCTGTAAGTAGTAGATGAAAGTCCCTTAATTTGTGTGTCATATTTAATTGACCTTTAAATTCCTTTACAGCTGGTGCGCTTACTACTGGTGATTCCCACTTGGGAGGAGAAACTCGAGAAGTTTGCCGAGCTCTTGAGTGTAGAGATCACACAGCCTGTGGAAACTGTAAGTGAAGAGCTTTTGATAGGTTCTCATTTATGTGAAACTAATTAATTCATTTTTCCGACAGATCAAAACGGCTGCGAAACTATTCTACAAGAAACTGGAGTTGGCTGACAGCTTCAAGCCCAAGCTGAAACTTAAATCGAAGGTGACACTGGTCAAGCCTACCGATAACTCTGCTAAGATGGATGAAGACTACCGCTTGAAGGAGGTGGGTTGAACAAAAATATAGAAAATATATTTTGAAATATTTATTAATTTTCAATTCTTACCATTAAAGGTTTGCACAAAGCCCGTGGAAGTACACACGGTGGAGGGCAACCATCGCACCTTCCTTATAGAGGATCAGTCGCTGGTGACCATTCAGAGTATACTGAAGCGACTTTTCAACTAGGACACTTAGCTACATTCCAAATGCAGGCGCACACTAAATATAAATAATACTCATGGAATATATATAATTCTTATTTTTGATAAGAAAGTGCACAGGCATCATCACCCATCACAACAGCTAGCACATTTTATAAATGAATTTATATGATTAAGCTACAAGGAATATAGTCAAATTTCATTTTCAACCTTCACATTCACACAATCAACGATTTGGATGGTAGACAGACACAACAGGCACACTCATCTTTAACTGCCGTCTTGCAGCTCCTGTGGATGCCCAGGTCCAATAAGTAATCCACACGTGCTGCGATTCCGGACAGTTGAGGAGAGCACAAGCATTCCTTTAAGAACTACAGCTACTACAGCTAGCAATAGATTCCAACTAACCAAATATAAATGTATGGCTATAAATGTGTGCACATTTGTCACATGTTTTTTTTTTAGTTTTAATTTTGTAATTCTAAGTCTAAAGTTTGTAGTTTCTCTCATTCTTCGAATTATTCCTCTATATATTTATCGACAAAATGAAAAAAAAAAGAAAAGAAAAATTGTTATATTGGTGTATAAAATAGACATACAAATTTATCACTCATGATTATTGAGGATATATATAAATTGATAAAGTCCATAAACATATTATGAGTAAATAAAGAAAAATTTCATAATAATAAAAATGTTGTTATATATATATTGGATTTACATGTACTAGGTTTTATTACAAATGTCATGCAGATGTCCAAGTCCCGATCTTAATACACTACTAAGCGTATTCGTAAGATTTCCTAACATATTGTGACTATATGCAAACTATTCACATTTTCCATTTTTATTAAAAATAGGTTTGTTTACAGTTTTTATCAAGTATAAAAAGCTGTTCAGGTAGCTAAATCGATTAGCTATGCATACTGATTAACAATATATTTATGTATTTAGTGATATGCAATATTGCCAGTAAATACATCTAATTACTTATCATATTTAATACTTGTTAATCAGAATGTTCACTCTAAAATGTATTCAATATTTGATTACCTTTGTGGCAGACATGTTAAAACCATCTCAATGGAAATTCAAAGCGAAATCAAAATGTGCTAAGTCAGAATATAATGCTAAAAGCTTTTCCATGATCTTGATTACTTTATTCAGAAAATTTGTAAACCTTCATGTTCCTATTACTTTAGTAGATATGTTATATATCACATTTGACAATAGCTTCATAATTATGAGAGATCTTTTAAAAAATGTGGAAATGTATAATGTGAAAGTAGTAAGCCTATCTTCAGCGCATGCTAAAAGTACTCGAAATCTCTATATTTTATAGTTCTAGAGGTCCAAGGTATAATAAATGCGGAGAGGCGAACTGAGCTAGATCAGATCGGCAACAGATCGATTTTTAATCTTGCTCTAGAATATAAATATATTTTATTTGGGCTTCTCTTTTGCTCTCACTATTTCTAGCTCTCCATAAATACGCTTTCTACAGCTCACTCTTTATATCTTTCTATATGTATATATGTATATGTATCTGTGTGTCGTTCAATCTGTCTCTAACTCTTTTTATTGTTATTTCTCTCTCTCTCTCTCTCGCTCGCTCTCTCTCTCGCTGGCTCTCTCTCTCTCTCTCTCTCTCTCTCTCTCTCTCGCTGTCAATATCTTTTTCTAGCAGTATCTCACTCTTAGTCTCTATCCCTCTCTCTCTCTATTTCTCTCTGTCTCCTTCCTCTCCCACTCTTGCAAACTCCTTTCTGTCTATCTCTCTATTTATCTACCTTTCTCTGTCTATTTATCTCTCACTCTCACTCTTCATTTCTCTCTACTCCCCTCTTTTGCTTACCCTCTCTCTTTCTCCCGATCACCTTTTCTCTTGTACAATCCCTCTCTCTCTCTCTCTCTCTCTGGCTCTCCCTCTGATTCCACCTGATTCTTCTACCCCTCAATTGAATCAAGGTATACAACTATATAAACATCTATCACTCATTTGAATAACCTCAAACTGCACATCAATATATATTGAATTCGAACAAACAAGACCCCTTATACAAATGAACACATGTTTGGCAGACAGTTGTTCCTGGTGTCGGCCTGATAATTGATAACATATTGATTATCAGCCATTGCCCGTTACTTATGACCCATGGCGCTTGAATTCACAGTCTCGTTCTCAGCGGGAAATCTTTTTCTTGATTTCGCACTTGTTCTCTGGGCCTCAGAGTAAATTGAGTAGCGGAATACTAAGATCGCTAACGTAAAGTATTTAATATTTGCCCCTTATCAATGCCGATAAGCCGCAGAGCTCTTTCGATTAGCTCAGGAGCACATTTTGTGGAAGTATTTGACTAACTCTGTTAGTTGATGAAAACCCGGATCGCTGGACTGTTGTACTATGTAAATATTCGTGTTCCACATTTAATTATTTATTATTTTAACAGAAAAAAAATTCCATCGTTTGATTTAAGATTTTGCGGTAATTTTAATACAGTATAAACAAAAATATATTTCGTTTGCATAAGTAATTGCATCAAAAATCTTCGAAAGAAACAAGAAATGTGTGTCAAACGGAATTTGAATATTTATTGTTTCTTTTTTTCTTTTCTTTCTTAACAAGCGACCAGCCATAAATAAAAATGTGTTTAATTAAATAATCTTATGCTAGGTCAGTTATGCGAAGCCAAACGCATTTTTAATACCTGTCCACTGTGTCTAGTCTTTAAGTAAGGCTATCTAAGAAGTCGAAAGTGTATTGATGATGATAATGAGAATGATAATGAGAATGATAAGATCTATTGACACACATTCAATTTGTCGCTAAGTGGTTTAGACCTGTTTTGAGCTTACATCCTAATTCCGGTAAGTGAAGTAAATTTGATTGCTGATTGGAAAAAGTTAAGCGTGAAATTATAGCACAGCCTAACAAAATTTCATAGAACTCAGTCGTCACGAATCAGTTCAATATTTTGTCTTTTTAAGATTTAGATGTGGAGAATCTGCCGCCAAAATAGATCACATCAAATAAGGTCGGACATATAGATATACAGATATATATATATTTTTAATATATTATTATTTTGATTATTAAAGAGCTGAAGAATCTCTTCAAACAATAAAATATCTAAAGCAATTTCCCAAATTCCCTCTAACCCCTCTCTGCCTCTTTCTCCACACTCTCAGTCTCTGTTTCTATAGCTCTGTCGCTCAGTTTTTATCTGTTTGTTATACATTTCGATCTTTCTATATCCCTATCTTTCCCAATCTATATCGCTCTTTCTCTATATCTTTATGTCTGTTTGTTTTCTCTCTCCCTTGTTTTTCTCTATATTTCTAATCTTTCTATTCACGTTTCTTCACTATTGTTCCTCTCTCTTCCCTTAAGGTATATCTCTTTCTCATTCTCTCGATTCCATTATTTGTTAAATTCTCTATTAATAAACTATTTCTCAATTTTCTTCAATATTTCGCAATAAATCATTTCTGATTTATTTTTGTGAAATTTGATTGACTTTTATAATTAGCTATACAAATCATACTTACATATACATATGTACATATATTGATAGGGGATATAGAGTCGGCTATATCTATCATTCATTATTAATGAAATTATGAATGATGATGGTGGGAACAATTGTTTGAATTACGATTTACTTTTACATTAAGCACGACAGACTGAATTTAATATTTTTACAATCGAATTGATCAAATCGCAATAATAATTTTTGTTGTTGATATCTTTAACTAATGAGATTCCGGCATAAATTAATAGCCAGATAGTTGTTCTAGAGGGAAAGTTGGCCAGCAGCTGTTGTTGTTTCAGTTCTAGTTTCCCAACTTATTTGCAAATTGAATATTTATAAAGTCAATAAGTTTATTAAGCTCATAAAACTACGAATAATTGTTAAAAATTGTATTAGCTCCAGTGTTTGGCGCAAGTTCTAAGTGCACAATTGAGATTCCAAAGTGCGATTTGCCATTAGCCATCAGATGATCCGATTATTGGAAAAACTTAACCAACCCTTTACCTGTCTAACTATCCAGCAAACAGATAAAGCATTCCACACTAAACAGGGATTTCATATATTGAATTTCTATGTAATTAACTTTTAAATTATTAAGTAACTGCTATATATCCATTGCAAATGAGTGAAGTGTGCATATTGTGCAGACTTATGTATATCGGCTGATATATATATTCTTATTCAGGGTCAACATAACAGTTGATCTAGCTATATGAGTCTGTCTGTTTAAATGAACTGTGAGAATTATGAACTTGAAAATCAATATGTAAATATATTTATTATGTAAATATATTTAAGCTCTCAATTCTCAAATATTGGTAATAAATAGTAAATAGAATAGTAATTATTATCATAATGAAACTTAGCCTTGAATGATTGCAGACTCAGTTCAAAGAAACGCTCAGGGTATTTGCTAGCTGCTCAATCCCGACTAAAACACTTTTACTAATATTTATTGCATTTTTTTGCATGCAGCTAAGACAATCTTTATTTCCCCTCATTATAAATGCAACACTTTACACGTAGCACTCATTCTACGCAGTTCAACTTTGAAATTTAAATATTATAATATGTAAAAGACACTTCTAAGACGGAATCTTGCACATTTAATTGCATAAAGCATGCAGTACAGAATAGAATATTTTATATACATTCTTTTATTTCTATATATGTAAATATGAATGTCTATTTTGATTTTCAGGAAGCAGATATATGTAAATCATATATATGATTTATATCCTCAAATGAGAATTCAGATTATAAGAAAACTCATATGAAGTGCGTATTCTACATCGCTAAACTCTTGCTATAAGAGTTAAATCTAATCAACATCGAATTATTATCACATACAGTTGACTTAGTATCAGTCTGCAGCGTGCTTAAATTGATTCGTGAATAAGCATTTTATGATTATCAGATAATCATTTTACTACATTTATTTAATTTCTATTTTAATTTATTACAAGTAGTAAATTCAAATTGGTTTCATTTATTTGCTGTTTGAAAGCTTACTCTTTAGTAAAGAATTGGTCAAATTATATTTAGGGCATGCCCTTGATAGTGTGCTTTACTTCTTCTTCGTTAATCAGTGATAAGTAAAAGTGTCTACGGATCGATATGTTTCTTACATAAATAGGTGTTTTTGCTCAAGTTACGCAGTAACCTGAGTATATAATATAATATTATAATTGTTATATTGATGTATGAACGGTCGCTATATTTTAATCCAATGATTATATGAATATTTAAATATTTTATGAACTATTATGATTTTCCTATTTTAAGAAGTTTGTTACGGCTTTTTTTTTTTTTGTAAAATCATGTCAATCATTTAACAAATTCAAGCTGTTGTCAATCAAGTATTTGAATATTTGAAATTTTTGTCCGTTATCCGCAACGAGCTTTATGTTGAGCGCCGACACGAGATCAACCTCAGAGATCAGAGATGGGCAAAACGGTTTTTATCCAAAAATGAAAAGCAAAAAAAAAAACAAAAAAAAAAAAGAAGAAGAAGAACTTAAATGATATGTAGTACGAGTTGATAAGCTCGCTCGTACCTCGGCTATGGCAACGAGTGCGAATCTGGGTACGCGATACGCGGTCTGACGACCCTAACTCAGTCCAAAAGCGTAGCTCAGAACAAACGCAGTTCAGTTTTTGCTGCCATTGACGACTGACGAAAGTGACCTCCGTGCTGGATGCTGTGGCGTCCAAGTGTCAAAAGCTCGCGCAGTTCAAAAATAAATATATATCTCGAAGTTCAAATAACCGCACAAATAAACTAGATTGCAGCTGTGTGTGTGTGTCTCTCTGTTTTTCTATCTCTCCCTCTCTCTCTCTCTCTCTCTAACTGTCAGCCCGCCCATGTAGTTGTATTTGTATGTTTGTATATTTGCCTGTGTGTGTGTGTGTGTTTACGTGCTCTGCTACTAAGCCAATCCAATAATACATAAAGTAGCGCCTTAGTCGCGTTCGTTCATTCGAACAACAAACTCCTTCGACAACAGACTCATTAATCGAAAGTCAATCGAAATCGAAATCGACAACGAGGCGATCGCCGATGCCGTAGCTTGAACAAGTGTTGGAAAATTCACTTCCGGTTCGCGACAATTTCAATATGGCACAGAAACGCCATTTCGATCAGTTTTTGAGTTAAACTGAATCAAATCAAAAGTTCGTTAATTACGCGTGCCCAGCAACCAGTGCAAATAATGAAACATATATATATGTACATACACATATAAAATAATAATAAAAAAAAAAAAAAGAAAAACATAAACGATCGACCAAGCTCCTCTCAATTTCACACTTACTCTCTCACTATCTCTATCTCTGTCTCCCACACACTCGCACTTGCCACCGCTCACGCACCCACATTGCAGCCGCCGGAGACGCCACCACAGCAAAACTAATGCTAATTTGAAACGGTAAACAATTGGCACTACAGTAGCTGTTGTTGTTGTTGTTTAATATATACATACATATTTAAATTAGTATGCGTTTTTATTTTGGTGTTTTTATTTATTTATTTTTTATATTTCTCTGCGTTTTGTTTTTATGTGTTATCTTTATGTCATTATCTTTATTCAGGATTGTAAATTGATTGTTTGATAAGAACGTGTGCTTTAGCGTTCCCAGTTGATAAGATTATAGTTTGTTTAACTCAGACCTCTCTAAAGATCTCATTTAATTCAGCTGTAGTTGCTCAGCGTGTAGTTAATGAAAGAAAAAGTGAAAGCTGTCCTGGCCAATTAGACCTTAACTGCGCTACAGTTAGTTCGAAATTCAATAAAGTGATTAATTAATATATTGCAAGCTTCACAGCCAGTGTGAATAAAAATTGTAAATCTTTTGATTCTATCTTTGAGTGCCTGTTAATGCTTAAAGTATTCATTATGCATATTCATCGAACACGAAAGTCCGCACGTGGACGAAGGTTTTATAGCTATTGATTACATATCTTTAGAGTTAATAAAATTTTTCCATTTCATAGTGAGGTAGGACTAACTATTTAGCATTTTATTCAATTAGCAGCTAGCTCATTATCGTGGATCATGGATTCATGCTCTATATAGACAACAAACAAATACTGGTTGGAATATAAGAATCTAGTGTCTTATTTAATTTGCATGCGATCAGCTCTAAAGCCGCACTGTCATCGAGTGGCAACAGGTTTCAGCTGAGGGCTAGGTGACAACTTTTATCTTTGAATATTTAAAGTTGTCGTTGTTCGATTTTATCTATCAATAAAAACCGACAACTTCTAATGGAAAATATAGAATTCTTGGGAATATGATTGTGCGGAAGCAAAGTTAAAGTTTCATATCTTGGAATAAATAAAATATATAATATAACAAGTACAGGTTATGTGTATTTTGCTAAAATCTATTTAACAGGCAAAATTACGCTTAATATATAATAAAAATAAATATAAATAAATGCAAAGATCTCTCAAATATTGCAACTACTGATTTAAATTTTCAAGGAAAAGTTTCTTAAAAATCTTCAGTAAGTTTCATATTGAATGTCGTATTTAATGTGGAATGCCTGAAATTTAAAAGAATTTTGTCGAATTTAGTCTTTTATAGAAAATTATAGTATTATATTTGTATTCAAATTTTAAGTTGAACTCAAGAAATGCTTTGGCCGAATGCCTCCATGTAGACTTCTTGCTGATGTAATCTATAAGATAAAAAAAAATTATATGTATTCTAAAATATACGCCGATATTTTTACATATTTAATATATTTCATCATAATCATATCAAGTATTACTTAATAAGTCAGAAAATACTAACTATATCTAATATTCTGATGTATTTTTATATTGCTTGAGCCTTATCAAATGGGTAAAAAAAAATTCCAGTTACATCGCTGGTTTATAGATCTTAATATTGATTAAGCTCTATTAAATAGGTCAGCAATCATTTTTACTATCACGTGTATAGCAAATGACAAGATCTCGATATTTGCATTGTTCATTAAAGCGCCGACGCACGAATCGAGACCATAATACAATAGTCTTACGCCTATTATTGCTATTACAGCACATAAAAGAGTATAGAAGCAAATAATAGTCAGTTTACTTGAGTATATCTAAACCTTGTGCAAATCTCGAACTATTTGCACAAGAATCTCGCAGGCAAGCCATAAAATCCAACAACTTGTCTAACTGCTGAGCAAAGCAAATACTCGATTCGAGGCAAACAGAGCTGTGTACATGGATGGATGCGCCTTTGAATTTGTTGGTCTATATAATTAGCTAAGGCTGGGCAGAGATCGTGGGGTAGGAAGATGTCGTTCTGATAAGCAATGCATAAAAATTTGCAAAGCAGCGCGACATTTCCATTGTCACCGAGCTGCTGCTCAATTAGCTGAGGTAATTGGAGTACAATGTAAGCTGGGATAGAGACATTTGACTTGGATCTATCAATCTACTGTCTCTCTCTATCTCTCTCTCTTTCTCTCCCTCTATATCTCTCTCTTTCTCTGTCACTCGCCCTCTCTATATAGATATATATTTAATCTTGAAATGCGTGCTTGATTTGATCTAAATTATCATGCACAAAACAACAAAAACGACCCCAAATATGATAAGGAAGTCCTGCTGAGCAGCGACTGCCTTAATGAGCTGCACAGTGGGAGTTCCATTTATTTACAAAAATTCACCACATCAGATTTACATAAATGTGAACGCGAATGCGCTTGACCCAAACTCAAAATCGTCGTTTCTATTTCCATGTCGCAATGCCATTTCAGCATTAGCATTTGATAGACCTTCAAATAGACAGCCCCAGAAGCAGACCCACAGCTATAGCCAGAGCCAGAGTCAGGCCAGAGCTAGCCAATGCCATTTTTAATTGTTGCGCATACGCCACCATTGCCAAGCAGCAAATCAGAAACATCCTGCGTCACTTAAATCATTTTAATTCATGCATGTGTTATAAGTTTGTCTAATTAGCGCCACTCAGCCGAGCGAACGAGCATCGTGTGTTTAATTTCGAGCAGCAAAAACATATGTTATATATAGACATATGGCCACAAAAAGCAAGATTTATATATATCTGAATGACGAACATCCGAAAACATTTTTAGTCTCAAAATTACCTCTTGAATTCAGTTAGTTTTCGTGAGCATCATCTATTGGAACATGGTTACTACATTTGCCACCTCAAGCCCTAAATGTTAATCAACCTATGAAAGCGAGGCCTCTGTGTCAAGACTCAAAGCGACAGCCAGTTCAAGTTTCAGTCTCTGTCAATTTAGTATTAAACTTTTCTTAAATTGAATCCATTAAGTACTTGAGTCAAGCGATATTATACTGGACTAGCAGGGGCATTCACATCACCGTTTTGTTGACCCCCAAAAAAGAAAACCAAAACACCTTTATTCGAGAGAATTATGTCTATGCCCAAAAACAAAGCGGAAACCTAAGTCACCCAGAGTCATAAACAATCTAATTAGACACGCAGAACCCAAATTTGTATTAATCAGTTGCATTCTTCTAGCGAATATATTTGAAAATTTTATCAGTTTTTTAATACCCTTTATCCATTGCGATTACGGATTTACAAATATATTTATAGATCCAATCTCTACTACAATTAAAATGTTCATGCATTCAGTGCAATACTCCAGTGCCTATCGATACTACTTATAAGCTTCTTTAAAATATCCTCCTTTTTATCCCCTCATTAGATTTTTTCTATCTAAGTGAGAGAAAAGCATGTAAAAATTATAAACATTTTTGCAGCTATAATGTAACACATGTTATAATATAAATACAGCCCCACTGCAATGGCTATGGCTATGGCATTATATATGCAACATAAATACATTAAATATATAATAAATTGGAGCTAGTGAATCTAAAAATAAGGAATAAATACAACCAGTCAAAAATGTCAAATATACCATGGCAAATTGGAAAACTTTAATTTGTGAATAAATTAAACTATTTTTACAGTCGATGATAATAAGTTATTTAAAGTGATATTACCATATAAAATTGGGTACATAAATTAATTGTGTTTTTATTTGAGGAACTGGAAAAACAAATGTGGTAGATATCTTAATTAAATTCGTACTCTTCGATAAAAATACGATTGAGAAATCAATATTTAATCACATATAAATGTATTTGTACATATATATATATATATATGTATATTATATCTATATATGTATATTAAATATTATACATTTACATTAAAAATGAAAAGAAAATTGTTTGTGGTTAGTTCTTGTGATCTTTTTAAAATCTTGTCTGAGTAGTAGACGAATAGGAAATATCTAAAGATTCATGGACCGCTGGAACATTAAAATTATTTCTATATACGAATTTGCATTCTAAAAGTAAAGTTCGCATTGCATAGATGGTCTTCGGAGAAATTGAATGTCTGTAATAAATGAAGTGATCAAGCTGATATTGCTATTGATTGATTGAAAAAAATGATATATATATGAAGTTTTCAGAATATCGAATAGGCGATTTTTGATAGAATTGATTAAATTATATGATATTAAAGAAATGTGATCTACAAGCATTCATAGAATGTTGTAAAATCTTTTATAGGCTACTTCTCTACGGATACACACAGGCAATACTCATCTCCTATAGTGGTCCCAATCAAACATTTTATTCTCTTTTAATAGATACCGAACATTGTCAAGATAAGATAAATTTAATATTGTGAAGTATAAGCAAAGGGGCAAGTTCTTGCAACAATGTCAATTTAACTTAAACAAAATTATCTGAGCAGATGAAACTGGATAACAGCAGATAAGACAATTACAATCTATATCTTTCAGGGATCCATAGCACCCATAGAGTATATACACACACGTTTAGGTCTATCAAAGATGATCTCAAATTTAGCTAATTATTTTGTGACAGTTAAGGAGATAGTAGATAGATTGCAGTACTAAAGATAAGATTTGATAATAAAGTCGCATGCAGGCCCGGCCATTTTATCAAACATCTGAGTCAACTTCAAACTAATCATGGTGTTAACTCAATTATTGCTATAAAGTATGTAAATTGAAATCAAAATTTGCATTTCCAGGCCGACAAACATCGACAACAGACAGACGAGCAGAGCGTTTGCCTATGGTTGATGCGGATTATACAATCGAGATAGACAAACGGGGGAACTGCGATTGACAAGGCAGCCCGACTGACTGTTAGTTAACTAGTATAATAATTATCAGTGCTGGATTATTATCAGTGCAACGGTGCAACGGCGAGGCGATAAGGCGAAAGAGGAAAGAGGAAGAGACCACAGAGAGCTGCTATAGCTGGCGAATCAACACAATGTCAGCATTTGCGAATCGCCAAAGCCAAACCCACTGCAAAAACAGTATTAAAGCGCAGATGAACAGTTGAGAGCCGTTCAGGGTGAGCGCCAGTGCAACTAAATAAAGGAGAAACTCAAACCACAATACGAAAAATCATAGAGATCACAGATAGGGATCCATACGTAAATTAGGAAGCCAAGAGAACTCAAACATAGGCCGGACAAATGACGGAACAGGAAAACAACAACATGTTGCCCACGGACAAATGCATAACGACCACATCGACGCCAATTATCATTGGCTGCAGCAAGTCTTCAGGGCCAGAACAGCAGCACACACACACGCAGCTGCATCCGCAGCATCCGCAGCAGCAGCAGCAGCTGCTGCATCCACAGCAACAACAACAGCACGGCCATCCGCATTTGAACATGCATCACACCTGCAGTCACACGGTGCACAGCCAAAAGTATTCGGCCGAGGCGCCGCGACGCAACCTGCACGAGCTGCTGCTGGAGGTGTTGGATGTGCTGTTATCCTGCCTAGTCGTAGCGCCATGCGTGATCGCCTATTGGCGCGGCACCTGGGAGCTGATGGGCGTGCTACTCTTTCCCAACAGTTTGCCCTTTTCGGCGCTGGCTTCCTTCATCATCGGCGGACTGGGACACTTTATATTCACCATTACGCAGAACTTCTTCAAGGATCACATACATCCGGACAAGCGACGGCTCACCTACTATGCCATCTCACGCCTCTACACCGCCGTCTTTGGGGTCGTTTGTGTAAATATGTGGCGCGGTGCTTGGATGGTCTGCGATTGGTTAACCAGCATCGATTCCCTGGCCATCATCTCCGTCGTTACTCTGGTGGCTCTGCTCTTCCTGGTGGGCACTCGCACGCTGCGCAACCTGGGAGCAGCGCCCTACACCGTCACCATGGACCACAAGAGTGACTACTTTGAGGTGGACACCATGTTCAAAATATCGGTAAATATTCTTATATTATTCTTATATGGGTTACAACTGGCGGAATATTCAATATTCATCGGATTTAAGCATATTTTAATAGTTCTGAAAAATCATATAAAATACAGCTTTCATTCTAAATGTTTCTTTAATAAAGATATAATATATATAAATATTATATTTTATTTATTTATTAAATATATAAAGATGCATTTGAGGTTTGATACAAGTATTCCATGCAATAGAATTTTACACTTATTCACTAATTTCAAGGAGTTTATTGGGTTTGTTTACTTTTCCACTCCACTTTGAAATAATTAAAAATCAGTTCAAAACCGAATTTATGACAAATCAAATTTGTATATATAGAATTAAATGGGTGATGCGTACAGGTTCTGCAGGTAGACAGTGCAACAGCTAAGCAAATGTGTTTGAAATGAATCACTTCTAGTTACCAATTAGCAAGAAGAAATATAAGAGCTTACGATGAGCTAAGTATAAGTATATTGTATATAGATATAAGATAATGGACATATTTCCATCATAACTAATGGAATTTCCCAAAATTAATTCAGTGAGTTCAAAGTATCAGATTCTCAAATATAATAATAATTTAATTTATAATAATTTAATATACTCCAGTAGCAATCGCTTTCAGCAAGTGAATCTTAATGATTTTTAGTAAAGGAAACAAGATTAAAATAAAAGAGAAATTACAAATCTAATCAGGTTTTAAAGTATTATATAATATATTAAATAGTATAATAAAATTTTACAATGATTTTTTTTTTTAGTCAGACAGATGATAAGCTTTACTCATTTCAGACGAATACGATCACCAGTTTTAATATTTCTTTCTTATTTTTAACAATTTATTTTAATTACATTTGAGAATATATATTTAATCAAATAGTAAGAGTGCTCTAGTAGGGAGTATCCGCCTAAGAGATAGCCATGTGCAGAGCGTGTGCTCAGCTTACTGGTCTATCTATGCAGCTTTACTCAGGAAAACGTCTTAATCGAAGATCGTGATAGTATAGTGTATACCTATATGATTAGCTAGAAGTCAAAACAAAACTGTTTGAAGTATATCTTGTTTTTTTTTTTTTAATCTCTGGGGAAAGGAGCATCGTAATGTGTGTATTAAGCTCAAAGACTTATATAGTAAATTTGAAGTCTATATTTTTTGTTGTATTCAAGCTATGCTTCAAGTACGAAATCATATTATCGATTACTGGCTATTGCTTTAAGGAATATATATTTAAAATTTGTAGTATCTGGCAGCCAGAGACGAGCATTATTAAGAGTATGAATACTTTATGGGATCGGCCACGCCTCATTATGAATTTCCATTAAACAAATTTTAAACAATGTGAATCAGTTTATAGTACACCCAATGTGCTTGCATAATGTTGTGTAATTAAATTAAGAATAAGATGATGTTAAATACCCAGAAGTGTAGTCCATCTATTATTAGTCTTCCGCTGAACATGCCATTAAAATTGTAAAGTCGCGACCTCCCAGTGAATGTATGAATTCCGGACGCAAGGGCTTCAGTCTGAAATAAAATAATCCTATTAGATATGACGTATTTGAGGATGTTGAGGGTGATGAAATATCTCGATTCGGACAACCTCTGATCCAACTTCAGCAGATCCTGAATCATAGTGAATATTCTTCTAGAATCTAATGATAGGATAAAAGGTCACCAAGGCATTCATTACCTGCGATTCCGTGGGCAACGCCGGCACATATCGACCAAACGCTATGGTCAGCAAGAAGGTGATGCCCAAGGAATTTACAAGAATCGTGACTTTATAATTCTTTCCGTTAGGACATCAAAGTATGTCCAAGGACATAGCTAAACTGACTGAAAGAATAGCATTGTTAATGATACATTACAAATTTACTCAATTGACAGTCTTAGCTAGATTAATCAATTTTAGGTAGCGAATGCGTCTCTCCTGGCCACTCGCCCATTGTGCTTAACGTATTAATTATTTTGTTTAATTTTTCTTACCTATTTCATTTTTTATTTACTCAGGGCTTCAATCAACCCGGCCTTTACGTGCTGGATACATTATTCTCGGTGTTTGTCATTGGCAGCCTTGTGGTCATCGCTTGGCGTGGCGTTTGGGGCATCTTTGATTTGACTCTGTTCCCGCGTGATAAAGCTAAATCCGCCTGGGGATCACTGGTAAGCATGAAGTTCTCTTACAAAATTCGCTCACCTAACACCTCCTTCTCTCCTTCTCCCAACTGCAGCTGATTGGTTACCTGACTGTCTTTGTTACCTTCATCATACAACCTCTGATGCGCTACGTTTGCCGTCGTATTAGCGGATTAATGAAGATAATCATTTGCGACATTTACTATCTGATGACATTTTTCGGTGCTGTAAATGCTTGGCGCGGCATTTGGAATTTGCTCGATGTTTACCTGTATCCAGGTGAGTATTGAAATAAATCATTCTCTCTGCAGCATAATAAAACATTGACATTATTCCAGATGATCGCATATTGAGCTTCTGGATAACGCATATCGTTCCCTTCCTTTTGCTGGCCGCACTCAAGTGCTCTAACTCGATTCTGGTGCGTGGTGTATTCATTGATGCTGAGGGCTCAGGTGCCGAGGCGGTGCACCTGCCCATCAATTATGTGCGCCTACACTTTCTACGCGAACGACGCAAAAAAGTTGCATCCGAGCTGTATTCGCACCTTGATGCGCCGCTCTATTATTTGAAAGCGGATCACGGGACACTTGGCAAGCACTTGGAGAAGGACAAGGAGGCACAGCACAGTCTGATCGAGAAGCCACATGCACCCGCAGCCCAGATCATCTAGATGAGGATTAGCTTTTACATACATGCATAGGTGTTAAACTAATTTTAGATGCATAAACTTAATGCTAGTTGATGCTTGTCGTTGAAGCGCAAGCATACTTAAAGCCTGGATCGTTTGTTAGTTTATCTAAATCTAATTTCTATTTAAAATTGTACAAAATAATTAATATATGTAAATATATATAAATCTATATATAAATCTATGTTATGTTGTTGTTGCTGTTAGGCATTCGCTTTTCTTTTCAAGAATTCCTTCTGTACATTTTGCATTTCAATTTAAGTTTCGCTTTCTATAAAACTGATTCATTACAAATAAACAACAAATAATTGGGCAACATAAAAATATTTTAGCTCGACTCTTAGGAACTGAGAGGCATCAGCTGTATGCTATAGCTCTGTAGTATTTGCTTATCTAGATTTCAAAGAAATTTAGTTCTATCTAAAATCTTACAATATTGCTAATTTAAGCAAAAGGTAGAAAATACCGTAGGATATTTTGGTTTGACAAGAGTCTAATTTGGTTGCGAGAGTCTAATTCAAGCATAGGAAAATCTATTGATAGAAAACAAATTTGTTTTTCAATTTAAAATATATTTTTCAAATAAAAACTAAGCTGAATTTTGAATTCAATAAAAAATATATTTAGCAATAAATTATTCTTTTATAATATTTAATATAATAAGATTGATATATATTTTTGCACCAAATTAATTTAAATTGTTATCTTATTTAACATAAATTAAAATGAATTTCGATTTAAATTATGAAATTTTACAACTTTAAAAGATATATTTATTTATTATAATTACGTAGTATAAATGAAATTGTAAAAAATTTAATTATTTTTTGCATATTCAATAAGGTAAGTCTATTTATGTCTGTTGATTGGACGGGATATAATGTTTGTTTATTTAAATGTATGCAGGAAGAATGGGAGCATGTGGTCGAACTTAGAAAATTATATCGTAAAACTGGTCCAGTCCGTATATATGCAGATATAATAAACGCGCATATGTTGGAAATTAAGAATCCCCTTATATTACATATTAAAAAAAAAAAAAAGTTTTTTTTTAATAAATAACTCCTAAATATGACTTGAACGCCATAAACTGTTGATATATATTCTACATATATAACTAAAATTATTATTATATTAGTACATATTATTTTGTAATTCTATAGTAGTCTCGCCTCGAAAATAAAAATAATATATGTATATTTTGAATAATTGGATATCCCGTAGTCGGTCATTCCCGACTCGGGCACCCTTTCCTCTTACAAATTTTAATATTGAATGTCGTCTGCGAACGTACTTAGTAGCGCATCGAACAATAGAGACAAATTGATCAGGCTAATTTCGCTGAAAATAAAAGATAAGTAAAATGAAAAAAAAAGACGAGCGGGGTAAACTGCGCAGCGAAAATAAATACAAAAATGCAAATCGAAAGCGCAAAATAGACAATTGATATTTGCAGCAAGGCGTAAAATGCAAAAACTTGGCATTTCAGTTTCAAATCGTCGACGGTTTGCTGAAAATCAAATCAGATACGCAACTGCACTTTGGATTATTATTTATTACAATTAAAAACAAAGTTTACCAAATCTAAATAAAAAATAAAAACAACCACAAAAAAAGAAATTAAAATGTATTAAGCTCAAGGCGCTAATCGTGTCAACAAAAACCTCTTTGAAAATCCATATTTTTATATAATCACAAAGAGGGGAATCGAGCAGCATCAGTAACATCAAAATGGGGATTCCTGATATACGACAGCTGGTCACACTGGAGTTCGAAGTGTATGGGCATGTACAAGGTGGAGTTTGAATTTACATATCTAGAAAAAGTTGCAGAAGCATTCGACTTACCAAATGCAGCCCAGTCGCTATTGCCATGGGCTAAAAATATCTCTTCTACCGTAGCTCGGCATGTGGATGTCCTTGGCTTTGTTTAATGCCCCCACACAGTAACCGAAAGACAAAGTAATTATAGCTGACAATGTTTGTATAATCAACAGGCTTGAATTTCACAAAAGAAACGCGCGATCGCTGCACCAAAGCAGGTATCACAGGTTGGGTCAAAAACAGTAAACAAGGAACGATTGTTGGCAAAATGCAAGGCGCCAAAGTGGAGGTGGACAAAATGTATGTGTAGTCCGTGCAATACTAATCGTATTGATTTCCTAACATTTCGTTTTTGATATCGAATTTCGAATCTAGGATTACTTGGCTGTCCACCGAGGGTCCGCCAGGCTGCCAAATCGAACGATGCGAGCTGCGAAATCAAAGCAATTTAAATCGACTGGATTATAAAGACTTTGCAATTAGATTTTAAAATGTTGTACAGTCTAAGAGTTATTGTGTTTGTTTTCTTTTTGTGCACTATTTCGATAAGTTTCCAGAGATAAATAAACGATTTTTAATCCCGTAAATAAAACACTGCGATGCACATATGAATTGAAATCTATTTGGGATTCAATACATTAGAGTAACATATTTTATAGCAACATTTTCATGTCTTATACTATATCTGCTAGACCTAGAGATCGTTTAGCACGACTGGAAACGACCGGCGGCCTTCATGCGCTCGAAGGACTTGTTCGCATCATATTTCCTGTAATTACAAAACAAACCCCTTTAATGTAACGCCTATTGATGTTATTGATTTGAATACTCACTGGTAGAACTCAGCATAGGCAGCTTTCTTTGGATCGTTGACCAGGATTTTAAAAGCAACTGTAATAACTGCAGTTAATCCAAGCGCTACAGCGAGATTGCGCTTAATGGTTGCATTGTGCAGACCACGCAGGACGGGTCCGGCACTGCTGGAGGTTGCTGGAGTGTTGGCCATGTTAATGTTACGGTAACTGTAAGTAAAATTTTTCACTGGTTACTTGTTATGTAACAGATTGCTGCGAAAATGCACTTGAGAATAACTTAAATAGTATACAAATGATTGTATAATAAATTTATCGAGTTCAATTTGAATTGCATTAATTATTTAGATAAACCTTATATTTAAGGTAGATATAAATGCGATTAAACTTATTTGACTCACTTTTGCAGAAATGGTTCACTGTTAATGCTACCACACTATACAAATATTCTAAAGGGCTGCCACAGTACACAAATACTTTAGAGTGCTGCCACTCTACTTAAATATTGTATTTTTTATGGGATATAAAGTATCTTGTGAATTACTTATTTATTCCAATATCGGATACCGATATTTTTTATTTTCTTAAACTGTAAATAATCATTAAAATCATTAAAATTTTATGTAAAAAAATTGAATAATTAGTTGTATGAATCATTACCTATATGTTACACATTTAACAAATAATTTTGTAAATTTTAAATATATAGATTTTTAAACTTTGAATGGTACATAAACTTCAGTAAAAGTATATTATATCGTTTTATTAATTTAAAAAAAATACAGTCCAATACATTCGAAAATTGTAACTGTATTAGAAAACGAAACAATGCTGATTTATTTGACTTCGAAATTCTTAACATACATATATTTGCAGGCATTTTTAGTATATTTTGAATACGTATAAAAGGTTTACACTGACTGGAAAATAAAAATGGCTACCACTAAAGGCGAATGCAAATGGCGGTTGTTATTGTTCGTGGAATTGCAATAATTACGAAGATTTTTTTACAAAATAAACAACAAAAACACTACTCTAAAGAAATACCAATAGGCTTAAAATCAAGTAAAAATATTCTGTTAACTGCTTGTATAGTTATAAACTTTATATCCGCTCGTACGTCGGTTAAATCAACGCCACAAAATTTGGTTCAATCGCAAATTGTGACAAGAAAAATATTCAACGCCAGTGAAAAGCAATATTATTTATTTTCAATGCATGAAATGAACAAATGTGACACCACAATAATTCACTCCAAGCTGTGAAAAGTGCATTAAAAATTTTGCAAATAGTGATGCGTCCAATTTCAAGCAATTATCTGCATTGAAAAACGTTGGAAAAACTCTCAACCATAAATCCGATTCAGGCAGCAGAGGAGCGCCCAACTACTGCCCGCCTTCACCCGCACTCCACGTTGTCTTTAAATCGAAAAAAAAAAAAACGCGACGAAAAGGAATCAAGATGCAGAGGTTAAAGTTAAATAAAATAGAGTAACAAGTTAATACTATGCTCCTTTTATCTATGTTCATACATATGTATGAATGCAGGCAGAATTGCTGACAAAGACAAAAATAACAACTACGGCGTTTCAGTTACAGTTAAATTGCATTACGTTAGCAGAGAAAAAAAAAACAATACAAAGTGTGTGCAAGGCGGTAAAAAGTGTTTGGACCTGTGTTTTCATGTCATAATTGAGGATCTTAACAACAATATTGAGAAGGAGCTTGCAATAGTGGAAATGTGCGAAAAGCAAAGATGCAATTGCTTAAGTACAAAGGACGATTTGATACGCGTCTATTAATTTGGAATACAAATACGAATTTATCAAATGCCCACGATGATGATTTTGATACGCATCCGTGTTTATAGAAATAGTTATAGCAAGAATTGTGTGTGCATGTGCTAAATGCAAAATTTGTGCAACACTTTGCCAATTAAATCTACGACGGGTACGATTGCCGTGTGATGATATGCCACTTAAACAGGTGAGTACGATTACACACATACATAGGTCATAGGGTGAATGCAATGCAATTGCTGTCTTCCCGACTCACTTTCTTCCATAATTAGGAACGCTTTACTGCTTTTAGCATTCTGTTGCCGCAAAATTTGCTAAAACAGCTGATTTGCGATTACTGCATTTTCTGCGAATGAAGAATTTAGCGGTGGTGGGGTCGTGGTTGTGGTCGTGGTCGCCTATTAAACACTTGCGTCACCCACGCCGTTTTCATTTTCAGAAAACACGGTTTTTGGACGTGTCATGCGTTTAGCGTATCTTTGTGTGTGTGTGTGTGTAGTTCTATTTTTTATTTGGTTTTGGGATTTTATTTAACGGTGGGCAGTGTAAGGAACGAAGGTGGCCACAGTAGTATTTTGGTTACCTTTTTCTTTCCCCTCTCGCACACAACCCTTTTAAAGAGTCCGAAGAAAAATGGCGACGGGGTATCGATAACATGAGACGAAAATGAGAACGTGAGAAACCTGTGCACACAAGAAATTTAATTTTTCTTTTTATATATATTCGAAGCATTGCTGGTAAAGCATTAGACAACACATTCCATTTTAATTTATCAGTTAGTGACTTGATACGACATAAAATCTATAAAATATTTCTGTTGTTAAAATAAATTGTTGTTGGAACTTCCAACAAGTCCATATAACCATCTCGCTCGCACGCTGCACGAAGAACCAGCACAAAACAGAAACGTCAAAATATTTAATTGTTTTTTATTTTGCCTGCCTCTGCCTAGCTGAATAATTAACAAGATATAAATTTATTTATTATTTTCAATTGAATTAGTTATGAATTTCCATTTATAGACATATATATATTTTTTTAATGTGTACATACGGACATCCATACATTCAAAGTTTTTCGTGACGGCCTTTTATCAGGGCTGCAATAAGCAACTAGGTTTTCGATAAACGATTATTGTGAATATATCGCGAAATTACACACCGCTAGAAATTTCTTTGCCTCCTGCTTCCTTAAATGTATAGAATTTGCAATGAATTTTTTAAACAAATTTTCAAATTTACAGCAGCTTGAACCGTCTGTGCGGATATCGGTGTCGCTCCCCTTGGATGCAGCACTACGACTGCGTCAACTGGCCGTCGAGGGCAATCCCACCTTGCGTGCGCTCGGGATTCTTTCCGTGCAGCCTGAAGGCGATTCTGTGATAGCTTTAAAAGTTGGAGGACAAGATATTAAAACAACAAAAGGTATGTTAAAAACAAAATGAAAATATTTACAATTAAATCAATTTTAATGTGTTATCTAAATCCAACTTTAAAGATAATTCAAACGATGTCCCAAGCGGTACACTTGAGGCGGCTGGCACGTCTTCCAACAAAGCCGCTCACGTCGTTGGCGTTGCCAACTTGGCGACAACGCATTTGGCGGCACCGAGTTTCGATGGACCCAGTACAAGCAAAGCGGCCTATGTGCAACAACAACAGCAACATCAGCGACTCACGCAACTGCCGCAGAACGATGCAATCTCAAGCCAGCAGCAATTACAGCAACAAAGGCGAAATGTACTACCACAGCAGAAATTAATGCAGCAGTCGCTGCCGCCGCCGCAGACGCCACCATCGCCGTACAGTAATGCATCTACGACTCCGCCTGTTTTTAAGTCACCTAACACGGTTTGTCCAATGGAAGGCAAGGTGCCACTGTTACCTTCTCCTGCAGGTACAGTTAACGTGCCAAGAGATTTCCCATTCGAAAGTATGCGACAGGCACGTGTCCTGCAGGGCAGAGATACAGCTGCAACCACAGGTGGTATGAGCGCTCTTGGTCCACCGCCTCCGCCTCCAATCGCAACACTCAATCTGTTGAATAATCAAACAGTACAAAACGGCGAGGTTATTGCGACGACAATTGTGACGGGAACCTCCAATAAATCTCAGTTCATAAATCCGCCTCCGCCATATCCCGGTCTTGGTCCTAGTACATGCACGAGCTCAAGTTTGGCTGCCTCTAACAGTAACAATCCAGCAGTTGCCGCAACAAATACGAAACCCGCGCAGACCTATAATATGTCAATGTCGTCATCGTCATCTGTAACACCAGCGCCTTCAACAACATCGACAGGCAGCAATAACATTGCAATATCTTCACCGCTGTTGGTCAATCTGCTGCAAAATGACGGTAATGCGATGTCGAGTCAAATGAAATCACCTCAACTGACGGGGCCAACGACACCACAGTCGCCCATTGTGAGCATGAGTCCGAGTGCCCAAATGATGAACTCCAGCTCACCAATGCGGTGCTCTTCGGCCACGCCCAGTGATTTTGTCATGGGAACAACAGGTGCGCCGCTTGATAATGGTAATGTGCCTAGTCCGGTAGTGCCATCCTCTCCAACAGGTGGCGGGCCCTTAATAATGCGAAACATGCCGAACCATCAACAACAGCAACAACAACAACAACAGATGCTGCTCAGTCCCAGTAGTAACACGAATCTGTATAATCAAGTGCCCGCACCACATCGATTTCAGCATGCGGTTGCACTGCGCCATCAGCAACAACAGGTGCATCAACAGCAGCGTCATCATCAAATGCAAGGTATACATCCGCGCTTCATACCACCCCAGCAGCAGCAGCAGCAGCAACAACAGCAGCAGCAGCAATTTCTTGGGCAGCAACAAGCAACTGGTAAGCATGAAGTCAACAGTATATATATTAATATATATATATAACATTGTTTTGTTTTATCTACACAGATTGCTTCACTAATCTAAACCTGCAACAGTCGCAACAGCAGCAGTTGAGGCAGCAGCAAATCCGAGCCGGTCTACCACCACCACATCCTCAGCAACATCAGCGACTTATGAGCATGCCATTGTCTTCGCCCCAGGCGCAGCAGTTTATGTCACATGGTGGTGCTTCACCTATTGCCCATTCACCTGCCTCCAGTCATCACTCGATGCACAGTCCGCTGATGGGCAATCATCAGGGTCCACCTCCATCACTGCTCTCGCCTTCGACGACACCCAAAAGCCCACATTCACAGCAGCTGACACAGCTTCAGCAGAAGCAAAAAGAGATGACGCCTATCTCAAATATGCAACATGCTAACCTTGTACCTGTAGCTGGCGCGGGCAATGCTCAGCTGCCACCACCGCCTGACTACAATCAGGCAGCGGCAAATTCGCGCTGGCCCGCGCTCAATAAACCGATGGATTCGGTTACTAAGAGCAGTTTCCAGGAGTTCACGCGCTATCAGATGCAATACAATCTGCAGCAACAGCAAATCAATTTAGGCAACGGCCCAGCACAGACTACGGCGGCACCTAATGCAGGTGACATGGTTCCACCGGGAACGGTAACAATTACAGGAACCGGGCAACGGCAGCAGCAGCAACAGCCACAGCAGCAGCAGTTATCAATGCCACCGCAACTGCAACAATTAGTGCCACAGCAAGCGCAGAATGTGACGAATGTTTCAAACGTTGGTCATGGCCTCAATGATCCATTAATGTCGTTGTCTGACCTGGATGCCTTAACAACCAACGACTTGGACGCTTTACTGCCAACTCTAAACTGTGATCTAGACTCAACGCTGAGCCTTGAGGATAAGAACGAACTCGAATCGTTGCTTCAGGATGCCAAGGACCTAGACTTGGACTTAATCGAGGATAACTTGTCTGCGGTCGGTATGGACGTTGGGGATGCACTGAGCACGCTTCAGGATGCGTCTGGATGTATGGAGCAAACACAGACACAGCCCCAGCAGCAACAGCAAACTCAAATGATGGACATGCAGTCATTCAACCAGCAGCAATTATTGCAGCAACAGCAACAACAACACCAACATCAGCAGAGACAACAGCAATTCAATCAAATGCAACAACAACAACAGAGGCAACAGTTGCAGCGCCAAATTCAGCATCAACAAGTGGCGCAACGCACTCAACAGCAGCAGCAACAACAACAACAACTTCAAATGCAACAGCAACAGCAGCAGCAGCAGCAACAAGTGGAAAATACAAGTGCACAAGCGGCTACCCAAAAGAAACTGGCGCATTTGCAGCAACAACGTCCAGGCAATATGCAGCAAAAGCAATTCATTATAAATCCTCACACCGGTGACATGGAGCCTATGGCTAGTGACGATAGTGATACAGAGGCCGAGCAGGAAACAACGCAACTGCAATTTCGCAGCATGTCAAGCAGCCTGAGCGGCTATGCGGGCTTTAATCCTGCCAACGATATGATGCTACCGAATAACCTCTTTTCCGAGGAAGACTCGAACTCAGCAATGTCTGGGGGTCAACAGCTGCCGTTAGCGGCCAGCAGTGATCAAGAGCGATCTCGAGATTCGCTGGCGTCCAACAAATCTGCATCGAGTCGGTCGAGGAAAATGCCTCAGCTTAAGCAAAACCACCAGAACCAGAACCAGAATCAAAATCAACAACACCAGCAACAGCAGCAGCATCCTCATCAACACGTTAACCAGAAGCAGCAAATGACTAATTCATGCCAGCCCTTGCAAATGCAACAGGTGCAAATACAGTCAACCACACCAACGGGCGACTCTCCTCGGTCAGGCAACAGCTCACCATTAATTGGCACTGTCGGAAATACCACGGGCAATAGTAAGAAAGCCAAACCGAATCTTCTGCGGGAGAAGTTGCAACAGGGCGTGAAGGAACGGAAAGCCAAAGACCCATCAATAACTGCAACTCCAAAGCCGAAGCGAGAACGTGCAAAAGGCAATGCTAGGGCCAAGGCAGCAGCAGCAGCGTCAGTGACGGTATCTGCAGCATCTATTGAGGAGGAGAAAATCAAATTGCGATTGAAATTAGAGAAAGTGGATATACCACAATCGTCATATGAGCATCAGCATGCTCAACTTAATGCCATAATGGACAGTAATCATATACAGCAGCACCAGCAACTGTCGATGCAATCGCAACTACTCACTCTACCTACAGCGCAGCTACATCAGCAGCAGCAACAACAACAGCAACAACAACAGCAGCAGCAGCAACAACAACAACAACAACAACAGCAACAACAACAGCAGCAACAACAACAACAGCAACAGCAACACCAGCAGCAACAATCGCAGATACAACAGCAAAACCATACGGTGTACAGTAATTTCCAAAATCAGCAACAAATAGGCACACAGCAAACTGGTGCTGCAGGACTGAGTGAACCACGCGTGCCGCCACTGCAGATTCGTCTGCGGGGTAAAAACTCTGTGGTTGTAAAGAATACACGTAAGGACCGCAAAAAGGCACCTTCATTGGCAGAGGAGGGACAAAAAGCACGACAAATAAAGCGTTCTTTTAACGACCAAGAGGCACAACAACAACAGCAAACGTTGGAGGGTGCAACGGAAAGCAAACAATCCAAGTTAACGCCTGTGCCACATGTTAATGGATTACCAAACGCGGGTGTTTTATTACAAAAGGCACCGCAGTCGCTGCCTCCACAGTCAGTTCATTCAACGCAACAGTTGACAACAGGTGCTAAGACAACAACTATAGTAGCCGGCAAGAACGGGCTTACTATTAGTGCCATTGTGGAGGCACATAAATCCCAAGCCGGGGATGGACAGCTGGCGACCGTGGGTTCTACGAACACTGGCACTGCGACGACACTGCAGCAACAACAACAGCAGCAGCTGAGCAAGATTGCAACCTCGCTGCCAAGCAGCATCACTCTAAGTGCTATCACAAGCACCACAACCACCAACAACAATAATAACAATAACAATAATAGCAATAATAATAACAATATTAATAGTAGCAACAGCAGCAGCAACAACAGTCGCATGCTGAGCAACATAACCCTGAAAACCCCTATAAAGACTGCAGCTACCATCACGCCCATTGTGGGTGGAAAGCCAATGACAAAAAACCATAAGCCGCCGCCGCCATATATGACCGCTGTGCAACAGGTGCATTTACAGAAGCAGCAGCAGCAGCAGCAGTTACAGAAGCAACAGCAGCAACAACAGCAGCAGCAGCAGCTACAGAAGCAGCAACAGCAACATCAGCAACAACAACTGGCGGCGGCCGTAACCATGCTGCCAAGTGCGACAACGCTCAAGCGTGTCGAAATCACCAAACTGGCGCCAAGCAGTGCCGATACAGCAACAATAACAGTCACCACACCCTCACCATCCACGCCAACGGCGACGGCAACCTTGTCAATGCTAGGGGAGAGAAAACTTCCAGTAGCAATTTCGATGAACTCCAACCCAATGCTCAATAACAATGTCAGTGAGAATGCAATTAGTAACACGAATGTACCTATCATTACTCCGGCGCATCCGAAGCTTAATCATGTAGCTCTGCAAACAGTTGTCAATTCGCCAAGCGTCACATCGTCACCGACACCGACACCAACGCCAACGACAACACCAACTCCGAATCCGGCATCTGTTCTCGTGAACACGCTACGCAATTCACCAGCAAGCAACGGCAGCGGCACTCCCGGCCATGGCAACAATGGTGGCGGCGAAGACAGTGGCATTGAGTCCATGGATGCGCTCTCTGAAAAGAGTCCGCACCAGCAATCATCCAGCAGTCCCATTCAAATGC
This sequence comes from Drosophila koepferae, assembly GCA_030914345.1. NCBI lineage: Eukaryota > Metazoa > Arthropoda > Insecta > Diptera > Drosophilidae > Drosophila > Drosophila koepferae. The sequence goes on along the minus strand of JAUESR010000198.1, from coordinate 1,707,321 downwards.
AACAGCAAATGATCACGAAGCAAGCAACAAGTGCGGCCTGCACATCCACTACAATAACGCAGTCTTCGTCAGTTGCAACAGCGGTGCAGACGCCGAGCAGCGGAAATAGTAAACTCCAGCAGCTGCAGAACGCCGATGATGAAATTGAAAAGGCGCTTGCCAAAATGGAGGGCGAATTTGCGGAGGAATTTGTAGCCACTGTGCGAAAGGAGAATTCAGCGTCAAACGTTGGAAGTGACTTTCATTTGACAACAACCAGCACGAAACTGAATGGAGAACATGACATATTTGAACACGATGATCTCATCAAAAAGCTGACGGACAATTTAGAATCGGAGGATACGAAAAAGCCGTTAACCACATCAGCTACAGAAGCGATAGTAGCAACCGTAACAGAGCCAAATCCAGATATAAAGATAAAAGCAGAAAATATCAAACTGGAGGAAATGCCTACGGTGCAGACCACTAAAAGGGAGGCAGAACTGGATAATCGACAAACTGCGAATATTCCTTCTGTTAAACAGGAGCCTGAGCCCGAACAAAATCTCGTATCCACCCCGGTTAAGGAGAATGAGGTAGTCGATGAGAAAGAAAAGCCTCAGACTGAGTCACTGCAACCCATATCGATTGAGATTCCCCCTCAGTTGGATGCTGAAACGCCACGAATTAGAACGCGCGCTACGAGTCGCTTAGAAAGTCCATTAGATGCTCCAAAGAGCAGCCCAGAAGCACAACAGACAGCTGCAGTTGTGACAACTACAGCGATGACGGCAGCGACGACAACAGTGTCCAATAGGAGCGTAACGCGTGTGGCGTCCATCCCGAGTCCGCGCTTGGGAACGACAGCTCCAGTTCATAATAACAACAATAACAACACCAGTATCAAGCGTCGACGGCAGGAGTCTGAGTGCGGCAACAGCAACGATGGAGCTAATGATTCCAACCTTCTGATTGAGACTAGCAGTAGCAATAGCAACAGCAACAAGCGCACGCGTGTCAGCAGTGGCAGCAGCAGTAGCAACAACAATAACAATAATACCGCTGAGACAACGGAGTCAACTGGAATAAATTACACGCTATCCAAGAAGATTGAGATCGAATCGTCAGACTCGGACGAGCCCCTTATTGAGGTAGCAGGCAAGGTGCGTAATTCGAAGGCTCAGGTTGAAGAAAAGCACGTAACTCGACGAAACGCCCAGCAACAAGTGCAACAGCAACAACAGCAGCAGCAACAAAGTAAGTATATTGAAAATGCGCCTTTGCTTGGTTACTATGTTGTTTAGTTATTCCTGGTCATATTGCAGAAGCTCCCAGCTTGAATGCCACACCCACACAGGCACAGAAGTCAGGCAAATCACAGCCCATTGCAGCAAGCAACAACAACAACAATAGTGCAGCCGTACAGCCAGTCAGTACTGCGGCAACAGCTGGGACATCAACTAACAGCACTAGTAGCACGAGTATAGTGCATGCAACACGTCTCGCAACAGCAGCTGCCGCCACCAGTGGCACCAGCAACAACAGCGTTTCTAATAACAACAACATTGTGAATGCCAGTTCCCCAACAGACGAAAAGATTGGAACGAGAAGGAGTGTAAGGGCGAGTGCTGCTGCTAACAAGATAATATATAGTCGAAGTAATGCTGCCGCTGCTGCTGCTGCAGCTGCAGAGCATAAAAATACTCCAAATAAATCAGGAGCTGGGGCTGCCGGAGTAGTCAGTGGTGTCAACAATTCAAGTGCAAACGCCAGTTCGGAGAGTGTGGCTGAAGCGCGACGTAAGACGCGCAGTGCAGGTGAGTTAGCAACGTTATCAGCTGTAAGGTAAAATAGTATTATTAATGGAAAACTTTTAGTGATTGGTGAAGCGACACTGACCGAGGGACGAAGAAGAAGGACTTCGCGTGACTACAAGTGACCAGAGTTTTGCGCCTTGGCTAAGGGAATTAACCATACAAGCGATGCTGAGGAGGACGAATTGATTAAGCTGATCGAACTGGATACTGCAGATCGGTTTGATATCAGCACCAGTTTCCCATTGGCCCAGGCGCAAAACGTCGAAGGCGACGTCGATCAGAATAGCAGCGTTAATATCGATATTGGAGACGTAAAAGAGGATATCGTTAATATTTCTTCAGCGCTGACACTCATCGGGACAGCAGATAAAAGCGCCCTTGATTACCTGGAGGATGAGGGAGATGAAGCCGATAGTTTGCATCTAATGGCATACCGAAACAGCAGCGAAGCGGACGCTGAAGTAAATGTGGATGCGGTAAGCCTGCTCATGCCAGATCTCAGCAATGCCACTGCCTTAGACTGTGGCAACTTTGTTGACTACGATGAATTCAACATGTGTCTGAACAACATTCTGAACGATAAGGATGATCAGGAGCTCATGGATTGCGATGCTAACGGAAGTGCAAATATAAATGGTGGCAAACACCACCAACAGCAGCAACAACAGCATCAGTGGCGTGACGTTAACGAGGTTCTTAACATAGTGCCGCTGCGCTTCCAGGAGTTTGCGACTGAGGCAAGCATCACAGGCGATGATCGGTCCGCGAGCAGTAGCTCCTCGCAATTGGCATAACGGCGTCGCTTTGATAAACGATTGTTCAAAATGCTTATTTTTGCAGTCATGTAAATAGCTTAAACTCACATACAAACAAACAAAACAGACAAAAGCCAATTCTTTCGTTTGTAAAAAGTTTTTGTAGAGGTTTTTCCTTGAATTTTTTTGTATAGTTAGTTGTATTCAAAGGTTGCAATAATGTTGCATCTCAAAACGAGCAGCATCACACTCACTCACACATTTAGACCCATGTTTCACTTAATTTCTAATTCGAAACTTCCCCCTGCTTATTTAGCGCTACTTTCCAGAAATCCAAATCCAAATATCCCTTGGTTAATAGATTTGCTAGTCAAGTGAAACAGACAATTTGTGTAAAGATCAAAAACATTTATTGAACAAATTAGTTGAAAATTAAATACATGCAAAATTAAAAAACAAAAAAATTTTTTTTTAAATATTAAAAAAAAAATAATAATAAAAAAAAAAAAAAAAAATAATAGTAATAATAAAACAACACAAAAATAGTAGATAACCCCGACACCTTGCTCTATGACGCATGCGTATTTTCATTTTCTCATCTAAGACCTTGTATATACTTTAGACATAATTCAAATAGATGCAACACAGTTAAACACATTTTTTTAGAAAAGGTAAAAAGCAAAAATAAACTAATGTTTATGATTATGATCCAAGCTTAACATAGAAAAGCAAATAAAACAGACCATACTTTTATACTTTTATTTTATTATATATCTAGGTATATGCACACGAAATACAGATATAGTCTCTATAGTTTTATATGCATACATTTGCGTTGTTTCGAAAAAAATTTGTTTTTTAGTTTTAAAAGCTTTGTTGTAAGTCATATACATAATATAAACAAAAAAAAAATCCTCTACCAATACATATGCACATATAAACCTCTGCAATAAGTTAGTCAAGGAAAAACACGAAAAAAATAAGTGTATACCAGAGAGAAATATATAAAAGTGTTTGTAGTTTTGCAAAGCGAATAAAAATATGTATATACTTATATACAAAAAGCAGATTATAAAAAACGTATATAATGTTATATATTTTGCATACACAAAACAAGAACAAAAAAAAAATATAAGTAAAGAGAAACGAATGCAAAAGTTGTATTGTATATAAAGCAGGCTCTATTTTTGCTAAATGTTATTTAAACAAATAGGGGAAAACAAAGATGCATAGCAGAAGCAAAGCGCTAAACAAACACATTAAATAAATACAAATAATAAATAAATATTTCTTTAAACGCATACATATATATATATTGTTCAATATTATTATCTTATGTGTATTGTATGATTGCTAATTAAATAAGTCTTTTGATACTTTGTACATGTTTAATTTAATGAAAGAATGAAAAGAAAACTTGTAAAACCACGACCCCTAGAATTACATGCATATATAATACCGATATATGTATATATTATATCTCTGAAAAACATATATAAAGCAAATTCGTTTATGCATACAAAACCTCATTACAAAAAAAAAAAAAAAAAAAAAAAAAAAAAAAGTAAAAGAAAAAAAAAAAGAAATCCATGGATGTCAACAATTTTAAGCATATTTAGTAAAGTTTTCACATGTTTCCCCACACAAATTTCACAAATATAAAAACAAACTCAAATTTATTGCAATAAACAAATGCTAATGGCAAAATTGTATAAACATAATTAATTCTTATATTGCCAATACCAATAAACACAAATTCATGCAACAAAGACATACACACACACACACCCATAAATAAAAACATAAAACAAAACAAAAAAATATTAAAAAGCAAATGCATTCAACAACACAAGATGAAGAACAACAAAAATAAAACGAAAGTGTCTTAAAACGTAGTATTAGAAGTTTATTATTAATAATTTGTTTGTACTTTAACTTTAAAGTAAAAATTATTTATAGAAAAAAAAGAAAATACAAAGATTTAATATACACAAAAATTAAAAAAAAAAAATAACTCGTGCATAATTTATTTATTTGTTGATGCAAGTCAACAAATAATATATTTTTATTACAGACGACCATCGAGAAGATATTTATATATAAATACAAATACATTTATTATAATACTATATATATAGAATTAACTGATACTGAGAGGCAGTACGTATTGCTCTCCCACATTAAAAAGATTAAGAATTGTTTTTCACGGCCATTCTTATTAGATTATATGATGTACTTATTCGATTATCGCGCAAAGCAATTGTAAACATGTTCTTAATGCTTACTTTGAATGTTATCTGCTCAATGATAAATAGGTTATGATTGATGAAGTCAGTTCGGTTGGCATACTACTTATATAACTGACAGAAAGATTATAGTATTTAATTACATTTTTTGTATTTTTGTTTTGTTTTTAATGTATGTTGAGGTTTTTGGGGCAAGCATCAATCAGACTATACGGTAAACTCTATTCAAATCTAAAATTCAGGAAAAATATTTCGTTAAATTTTACTTAACGAATGAGTGATAGAGAGAGAGAGAGAGAGAGAGAGAGAGAGAGAGAGAGAAAGAGTGTAGTATATAGGGAAGGGGAAAGCATGTACATTCAACAGATGATAGCTTGTTGAAACAATTTAAATGTGGCTTTAAAAATAATGAGCAAATCAAATATGATCAATTTTAATTTATTCACAGAACTCTCAAATATACCAGAATGTTATATTATTTTTTAAAAATCTTTTCGTCAAACATAATTTAAAGGCATGGTTATCTCTTGCAATCTGGCTTGAATTTGGACATTTAATATTTACAATTGGAAATGAATAATTTATTGAAATTTTAGAAAACAAAAAGAAAGTTCTTTGATGCTTTAACCGAATTTTCTCGAAGTTGAACGTAATTGAATTGAGCGTGCTTCAGATAAAATACTTTCAGAGAGGCGTCGCGCTTATTGTATGGTGTCCTTTAAAAAATACTTAATATTATATTTAACATTATTGATATTTAATATTAATATTTATTTTTGATATTTATTAAATTAATATTAATTTAAGGAAAACCTAACTCGAGCTGAGTTGAGTTGAGTTACTTTCAGTCGGTAGGCATCACGAGTTGCTTCAACAGCTGCTCTCACGGCGCCTGCGCAGGAGACAGAAGGCAATGGCATAGGCCGTGCTCTGAAGTGGCAGAGTCAGCCAGCAAAGGGCAGCAAAGGCCAGCGGACAGGAGAGGATGAAACAGTTAAGTGTGAGTTGCCGTTAGGAGCAGCACGGCAAAGCTGTCCGGCAAAGCTGACATAGGAGAACGCAATAAATTGACAAACCTCACATAGGTGGGCGCATTAAGCAGCAAGTGGTGTACGCTCGCGAAGCTTTACTGTAAACGTGCTCCCTTGACGCGAGTAAAACAAAGGTATATATAGGCCATCAAATACATATTTCAATTTATGCATCCGAAAAATGTACGCGAAACAGTTGAAATTCGCATTAAAATATTTATGAAGTGATGTGAAAATATCAGGAGTAGAAGCGCCAAGAGTTTGCAGCCTAATTGAAGTGCAGCACAAAGGCTTAGCAAATATGCTAAAGCAACAAATATATATATATATATATGTATGTATATATGTATATATATATATATATAGTATATATATTTCTGTATATGCACTATAAACGGTGCTGCCCAGTGTAGTGTTTGTTTTAAAGGACAAGTCGAATAATAACCAAAACAAAAGCAAATGTTGACACTCATGGATGACGTCCTACTTTTCGATTCGCATATATATGTATATATATGTATGCGTGTATATGTGTATTGGTGAATGTTTGCTCTATGACGTATTCATAGCTGGGGATGGTGGGTTACTGGGTTAATGGTTTGGGTGGTATACCGACCCCACTTCAACAGGCCGGTCGAGTTTTATAGCACATTAACAGTTCTCAGTACACAGAGTTATTTACAATAGAAATGGCCAAATAACTATATTAGTTTATATTTTAGGCATGGAATGGCTTTTAGTGCTGTGGTACTAGACGAAGCTGACAGAATTTTAATAATAGTTGAACTATAAAAAGTTTCTTTAATAGACTTTAAAAGACAAGTTGGGAGCATTTAAGGACATTTTAAGTACAAGTAATTAACATAAGAATCTTAATAGATAGGGTTTAAATATAAATATATTATCAAATAAAATCAATTATCAATAATATATATAAATAATAGTAAATGATAAATAATAGTAAATAGAATTTTTACTTTATTTGTAGAATTTATATTACTAAATAATTTGAGGGAAATCCACCTACAACTAAATAGTTCTGAAGGCTACAATGGATTATTTACACCATTGAAAATGTTATAAATATACATTTGTAATATGTATATTTGTAATAATAATAATAATAGAACGCAGCACGAGGCGTATCCAGTTAAATTAACGGTTTTACAAATCCTTATCCAATCAGTTATCAGTAAATTAATAATATTATTAATAATATTAATAATATCGAGTTTCTATATAGCTGTTGAGACTTCTACTAATATAAATAGTTTTAAAAATATATATACAAGTAGGCTACTATAGAATATTTGTTTTCTAGTTCTATTTTATTGAGATTTTACGGATAAATTATTTAGTATAAAGAAAAAAAACAATTGAGAATTATAATATTGCTAACATTATGCAATAATTGCGTTATAAATAATAAATAGTGCTCGCTTTATACTCCTACCAATAAATTAATAACAATCTATTAAATTAATAAAGCAAAATCTTTAACTCATTTTAAATTTCTTCTCTTGACATCAGAGTTCTGCCCGATCTGTGACCCTGTAACATGTAGTGGCTGCCGCGAGGTGGCTAGCACTCCACGAAAAATGCACCTCCGCCTGTGGTCGGGGCGACGCCTGCATACGTACCTGAAGATAGGCACCTTTGTGCTGGTGGGCATCTGTTACTTTGCATTTTTGTTCCGCGAGTCGCTCAATGCGTTCGAGCATCGGGAGCGCGCAACAACCGCCGAGCTGGAGGCAGCCGAGGCATATGCCGAACCGTCGAAGCAGCAGCTGAAGCTCAAGCGCCAGCAGCTCCATCGCCAGCGTGCGCTTGCCCAGCAGCGCCTCAGGGCGAGCCAGCAAGCAAATGGCAGCGCTGCCATGACCGAGGAGGCGCAAAACGCCGTCTCGGCAAGCACCCTGAATCCCGTCTACGAGTACTCCGAGGAACTGCACAGTCGCACTGAGCGCGAACTGAAGGTGCGACGCGATCACTTGGCGACTGTCTGCGACCGATACAAGCTGCAAGAAAAGTACCCACCGAATCCATGGGAGTTCTTTATCTCGCCTGGCCATAATAATCTGGTCTGGTGCAATGTCTTCAAGGCGGCCAGCAGCACATGGATGTACTACTTTAACATACTGGGTGAGTGAGAGGGATGGGAGATAAGTGATAAGAGATAGGAGAGAATGGAAGATAAAGGATAAAGGAGATAGAAGATAGAGAATGTAAATAAGAGAATATAATGAATAGAGAATAGAGAGAATAAAAAGAATAGAGAATGGAGAATAGAGAAAATGAAATATAGAAAAGAGAATAGAGAATAGAGTAAAATGAATAGAGAGGATATGATAGTGGAGAATAGCAAAAAAGGAAATACAGAAGAGAAAAGAAAGATGTAAGAAGAGGGAATAGAGAAGAAAGAATATAAAATAAAGAAAAAGAAAGAAATGAGAGATATGAAATATGAGAAATCAGATATCAGATATCAGAGATTAGAAATGAGAGGAAGACGAGAGAAGAAGAAAAGGGTAAACCGAAAAAAGAAAACACAAAACTGAAGAGAAATGAAATATGAAATTACTCTGAGACGATTCTCATAGCTTTTTACACTCTCTACACTCTCTTTAGCTGGCTACGATCTGAAGTATCTGCAGCGAACAGAAGTTCAGCCTTTGGAACTGGCCCGTCAACGCTTCCCCCGTCCCAGCCTATCCGAGCTAGTGGAGCTGCTGCCCAGTGCATTGTCCTTCCTGTTCGTGCGCGATCCCTTCGAGCGCATTCTCAGCGCGTATCGCAACAAACTTGAGGGCAATCGGAACAGCTTCTACAAGGCACTCGGCAACAAGATCGTTCATCGCTTCCGCCGCCGCAGCTTGAACGTGGCCTTTCCCCGCTGTGGACCCACCTTCGAGGAGTTCGTGCGTTTTCTCATCCAGGAGCACGCGGCAGGCAATCGGTTCGACGAGCACTGGGCTCCCGTCTACAGCTTCTGTACGCCGTGCAGCGTGAACTTTACGATAATCGGGAAGACAGAGACATTTCAGCGGGACTCCGAGTTCATCATAAGACAGGCGGGATTGGAATCGTTGTTGCTGGGGAAGCTGCCGCAGCGCAAGCTGCGCAAGATCGGGAATCAGGCACGCAGCGGCGTCAAGTCGGAGGAAGTAGTCGAACGCTACTTTGGTGAACTCGATCGCTCAACACTGGACCAATTGCTCAATATATACCGCATCGACTTTGAGCTCTTCGACTACGACTATCTCAAGTACTACAATATGGTGCACTCCTGGAGCCTGGAGCAGAGCCCCACAGCTCCGGCCAAAGGTGGCCCCCGAGCTGGCACCGAACCACTGCTAACAACACTGGCGACCACATCTCTACGGACAGCTGTCGCTCCTGCAGCATGAAAGAAGAAGGAGAGTATAGAGGAATTAGAGGCATAGAGATTAAGCCAGGCCAAAAGTATATAGCTCATATTCGCGATAAGAATCTTATTTATGTACCTTTACCAAAATGAGAAGGATCAGCAACCGTAACCCAACCGAAACTATATGTAAAATGTATTTATTCTACCACTGAGTAAGGCCAAATCAATGTTTTCCAAAAACCACCAAACGAATCACGACAATTTTCGACCTCTCTTGGGCAATGCCAATGCAAGGAAAGCATAAACCAAATGTAGATAGAATCACTAATTTTTATGCATTTTTTCAGCAGTCGTCAACACCCACTTACACCCACCCACATTGACACCCTCAAATTTCGAGAGTGTTGCATCTTTTTAGGTGCATTCACGAATCGATATCCTGAAACTTCTTCTAGTATTTAGGACGAATCGAACTTCCTGAGACACACATGACATATTCTTTACTTGTACACCTCTGTACGAATATCTCGCCTGCTGTTTTTGAAAACGAACAATTTTATGACAAAACCAAAAAGAAAGAAGAAAAAACATATTTACATATATATACAATAAAAGTATTTACAACCTCGTCAACTTCCCTCTACTCTAACTCTAACTTTAACTCTAAGATTCGCAAGCATTCTTAAGCGTATGTAAAGTTTTCTTCTCTTACATACATACATACTTGCACATTTACATAAATACATACATACATACATACATATGTGCATCATGACATTTGCACTTACATCTATGAATTTTATAAACAGGTCTTCATCAACGTTTTTACCTTTTGGGGACTGGATGGGGTTTTTCCTATTCTAACAAAATCTAAACCAAAGAAAATTTAAAAAATATATAATTAATTATAAAATTTTGGTAAATGTGTCAAAAAAAAAAAAAAAACGACAGCGAAAAACAAATCTGCAAATATTTACAGTAATAGAAAAAATAAATATATATATAAACTTCTCATGTGATGTTTAAAATTAACATATATACACACATATACATGTAAATACTATACGTATATAAACAATATTTAAAATGAAAAAAAAAACCTTTACTAACTATACTTATTTTGGATTGTATTCCACATACATATATATAACATAAATATATGTGTGTATATATACATACATATATATACATAACTGTAACCGAATCGAGCAACAAACTTTAATTACGAATCAACGATATTATTCTACTTTTTTCGTTGCGAACCAAATACAAATCTTAACTAATAAATGTGTTTTTTTTTACTCTTTGGGTATCGGATACTGGAATTAATTTTAGTACTTTTTATGTGCATACCATTATATTTAAAGAGTAGCAAAAAAATATAAATGAGAACATTGCTGTAGGACCTATTGAAACAATTGGAACTTTATTTAGTAAAGTAGTCTAGGAGTCGGTTGCATCTTAACTGCATATAACTGCAAAATATTACCAATTCATTTGGATATATCTGGCATATCTTTTTATCTTGGTTTGTCAAAATCAAATTTGGCAAAATAAATAACAACGCTTCTGATCTCTGGTATCTGGCAGATATAGTATGCCCAGATTTACCACATCCGTATTGAGCATAGCAAGATTAGGGATCCCACACGAATATATTCCACATTTCTTATTTCGTCTTCCTAGCATATTACAAAATCAAGAAAATTATGCCAAATAACGGTACATATTTCGTATATTTCAAGTTTATTATTTATTGAGCGGCTATTAGAAAAAAATTTCATCAAATTCAGTTTGTTTAATAATTTTATTAATACTTATGTAAATAACTGTACAGTCCTAACCTAACCATGTAAGTATCTTTATTTTCTAATTCGATTTATATACCAGAGATCTAATGATGCATTAAATTAAATATATATAAATCATACAAGTTAGCAGAAGAGAAGCGACGCTCGTTCCTTTAATGCCTTTTGTTGAGGAACTACCCTTATGGTAGTTCTCTCTTTCGACAAATGCTTCGATGTACTCAACATCTCGGGGTCCACTATATGTACTCAACATTTTGCCATCCCGAAACAAAGCAATAACCGGGACATGTTTGATATCATATTGTTTGCAAATCGCCATGGCCACTGTACAATCGAGTTCAGCCACACATATCTCCTGGGTACTCATCTTTTTAGCTAGCTCGATCCATGTGGACTCCAATTGCATGCAATAGAAGCATTTGGGCGAATAAAATTTTATTAAAAATACACCAGTTGCTATTGTCAAAGTGAAGGATCCAGGAATTAAGTGGTAAACAACGCCTAGGTCACAAAACAAGTCATCTCTGGGTGTACGAATCACATCCTCTACGCCGGCATGGAGGATACCCAAGGACTGCTTTAATGTCAGCAGATTGGCTGATGCGTCAATGAATCTGTGCTGCTCTCCGCGCTTCTCAAATATTCCTACAGTCGGATATTCAGTTACATTCAGCTCTCGGCAAAACTTTGTATATTTGATACAATCTAAAGTTCCAACTGTGATATTGGTAATCGATCTGTCCTCTAAGACGGCGACAAGGTAATTCAATTCTAGTCTCAAGAAGGCACACCTCTCGCAGTGAGGCACATAAAAATCAACCAAAAACGTTTGATCATCTGAGGAGCTGTTGAAACTGTTAGGATCCAGTGAACTTAGCCTTTGTCTCCTTGGTAGCTTTGCTTGCGCGAGCAAGGCTTCCAAGAGGAGAAAAAAAACCAAGCTGAAGCCGGTTCTACCTAACATAATTTTATAATTTAACTAGCTCTCACAGAAAACTCAATGACTTCTATACAAATTCAAGTCGGAAAGTTCCCAACGGGGTGGCTGCCCAGAATACCATAAAAAGCAAGTGCTACCATATGTTTTTGAATAATTTAAGAGAATCTTTCCAGAGACTCCACGAATGCAGATGCTCCCATTACTGAACTTTGATTTCGATTTAAATCTATTTCATTTCACAGATAGAAAACATTTTCATAAATTCGATTCAATTGAATTTTAAGAATATTATTAAAGTATCTAAGTCTCCAAAACCTTTAGATTAGTTATTCACTCCATCGGATTAAGAGACAAATGGGTATGAAGCCTAGTCTAAGTAAAATATGGCTGCGGTAATGGGAGAGACTGGAAAGAAAGGACCTCCTATTACATCACTTAACGTATCTTATCGGATAATTTTAAGGCTCCTCAACAAAAAATTATTTCCAAAACTTTAATATATATCCGAGAATATTACAGCAATTGTAATAAATTGGAATTATTAAAGCAAAGTCAAATATAAATTTTAATATGAATATCTGTTATACTGTTATATAGGACATGCAATAGTCTGTATAGGAAATACCAGACTATCGAATAGAACGGAATCCTGATGTGGCACTCTCTTATTCTCCAATTATCTTAGAATCAGATATCACTCCAAGGAGCAGCTTTTATGTAGAATTCTTACATAATATCTTGATCTATTTCAGCCTTTTACTTTATATTCCTATACTCGATGGTTTTGCATATTAAGGATTAATGTAAATTCCTCAAACTGTTCCGCAGTCCAATTGAAGGCGTCAGGAGAATGTTCTTGCTTGAGCAGAGAGTTTATTCATTCAGCTGCTCGACAAACTCGAAGCTAACAAGGCTAGAATTAATGCAAAGCGTCATATACTGGGTATATCCTAGAATAATTACAATAAGTGTAGAAATAAAAAAAAAATAATAAAAAAAAAATGAGAACTGAGAAAAACTTAAAATAGATTAAATATTATCTGCAGGATCATCATTGCTCATGTCTATATTATCTGTTGTGCAACAGTCGAGTATTTCCTGATCAGAACAGAATCAGAATAATCAGCTGAACCAAGAGATAATGTATTGTATCATTCATATAAATATTTTAATAAAATAATATAGTTTAATTAATTAAATATTTGAATTAATTAAATAATATTACCATATGTATATAGTTAATTTTGTTATATATTCCATAAGACATTGATTTGTAGCATTAGAAATAGTTTTATTTTCATTGATCAAAAAACTTTAATATATATATTTGAAATTGTTTATGATTATGCTTGTTGAAGAGTGTATTCGAATCATATATATATATATATATATATATATATGTATATATATAGACAATTCTGTAGATATATATATTATATATATATATTTATATATGCATGTATGTGTGTGTGTGTGTTGCTATAAAACTATATAGAGAGTTGTACAGCGACATTCGCATGGGAACTTGTAAATATGAATACACATAGATGTATATATAAGAATATAAAGTTATATATACATATATATATTTGTATATCTTATATGTAGTAACTAAGTGCTGCCCAGGGCAGCGCTTCTTAAGCTTTCACACGAATATAAGCGCTCAGGGTGTCCTTGGCAAGGATCGTCTCACAATTGCCCTTTAGATAAACATACCGAAAATACTTACTACAAACATCAATAAATATATGCAAGCAAGCAGGTGTGTGTATGTGTGTGTATCACCTACGTGTGTGTGTGTGTGTGCGTAGCACTAACAAGAATAATAATAATTGAAACAGAGACTACATTGAAATTGCGAATAATTATTGAATAATTATTTCTGTTGACAAAACTCTAGTTGAAACATTTTGGAAATAGTTAATGTTTTAATCTCGTATTTTTAAGTAATTGTTTATATAGTATTTGCTTTGTGATCTGTGTAATAAATAGGCTTAACTTACTATCAACTAAATACAAGTTTTATATAACGCTTATCGCTTACAATTCTATTATGATAATTTAAGAATATATTTCTACAGTGCTCCGACACAGCGGAGTCAACTCTATAATAATATGGATATTATTGGTTATAGTATGTATATATGTATGTATGTATATGTAAGCTGAATAATTATGTTTATGTACAATAGTAAATACTTAGAAAGTTTTCAGATGCATACATACATCTACCTATGTATGTATGTATGTATGCATATGTGTGTGTAAGGAAACTTAGAGAACAACAATATGGTTAACGCATACGATATAGGGTTTTCATTAAGAGATACATTTTTAACAAATTGGTACAAGTTCCAAATAATTTGTAGCTGACTGAGTCTTCAGTGTGTGTGTGTGTGTGTGTAGTATATAGATCTATATATATTCTTGTACGCATGACAAACAAAAGATATTTAAAATTCAGTTAGTTTTAGCTTTGACGGTCAACACCGCCTAAAGCGAGATCTATACACTAGGCTAAGCGCCTTTAAATATTTCTTGGATTATACGATTATACGAAACTCTACATAGAATTATCGAAAAATATGAAATATAAGCAAATCGAGTTGTAGTCATGTAGGAGTACATCGATATATACATATATACAACTCATTATCTAATATATATGGTATATATATATATATGTATATATTGTTCTTGTGTGTCCTCTTCTCCACTGTTTCTTCTTATTTCTTCCCCCCCTTCTACATTCACGAAGTCCAATCAAATCCCATCTCAAACCAAACCAAAGTCTCTGCCTTTACAAATATTTGTCTGTCTCTTCGCTCTCTCTCCTCCAGTACGAATCCATTTCTATATTGAGTATCTCCTAGTCGCCGTGTATCATCATGCTCTTGATGCTGGCCACCTCGGACTCCAGTCGCTCCAGCTGGCTCTTCAGCATCTGATCGCGCTCCACATTGGAGACGACGGCCACCGAGACAACGGCCTCCTTTGGAGCGAGCAGCTTGCGCTGGAACTGTGCCGTCCACTCGGCACTGGCAATGGAAATGCCCGAGTCGCGCTCATCACTGGAGTTGTCACCGCCATCGTTCCACGCCGGAGGCGAGGAGCGATTGCAGCTGGGCTCCTGCTTGATGTGCTGCAGCGAAAGCAACGCCGTTGCGGCTGCATCCTTGTCGCCCAGATGTGACTTGTGGCGCAGCTTCAGGGGCAGACAGTTGTTGGCCTCATTATTGCCCCCGCCGCCACCGTTGTGAGCCGGGCTGCTGCGCTGCATAGGCGTCAAGTGGGCGCCATGGGCAAGCGCATGCGGATCCGGATGTATGGTTCCTTCTGAGCCATCGTGCTCCTGCTCATCGTCGCCGGATACGGCACCCGACGAGGAGGCGGACGATGATAGGGCTGAGGAGGCGGATGAGTGATGGGACGTCAAGGATGTGGTCGAGGACAACATGTGCTCGTAGCTAGGTGAACAGGCGCGCCTCGACAGATTCAGCACGCTGGCCGCGGCCGAGCTGACCACCGAGGAGCAGGAGCTGCTCACCGCATCGACCGCACTGCTGCTTACAGCGCCCTCCACGCTGTGGCCATGCAAGTAACTGGCCTCCAGCTGATCCTTGCTGATGGCCACATAGCCAGAAGCGGGCGACGATGCATTCACAGTGGCAGGCGTATATATTGTGGTGCCTGCCGGCGTGGCAGTGCCCACTGTAGCCGCATTGTAGAGTGCCCCGACGGCAACCACCTTGCGCAGGCTGTCCAAATCCTCGGGTCGGACGTTGCGGTGCAGAGCCTGCTGGAGCACATGCAGATTGGCAATGGCATTGGTCGGCGGGCGGTTGTGTGTGTCCATTGTGGAGGGAGCAGCGTCCTGCACCTGCTGATGGTGAGGCTGCTGCTGCTGTTGCTGCTGCAGCTGATGGTACTGGTGTGGATGCGGATGAGCCTGGGCATGGAGTGGCGCCGGTGGCGGCGGACCATGTTGTCCCACATGGTGTACACCCTTATTGGCTACGGCTGTCAACGATTCGCTGCCACGTGCATTGACCGCATTGACATTCACATTGCTGTTCGGGCCATAGATGATGGGGGAGAGCGGCGGAGCGTTGTTGCTGCTGCTGCTGTAGCCGCTGTGTGTGTGCGAGGCCGGGGAGCTGCAGCCGGCGCCGGAGGGTGAGGAGCCCGACGAGGAGGAGGAACACGAGTTGCCGCTGCTCATCTTGGCGCGCTTCGTATTGCTCAGCACCTGCTCGCTGGTGGGCAGAGAAGCGAGAATTTTCTCCACGCTCACCAGATTCTCGCCGGAGATGTTGAATTTGTCGCGAATCGCATCCAGCTGCGCTTTCAGCACATGGTTCTCCTTGGTCAGCTCGATGACCCGCTGCTCCAGCACCATGTCATTGTAGCGTCGCTTCTCGCGGCTGCGCTTGGCCGCCTCATTGTTGCGTCGCCGGCGATCCCAGTAGCTCTCGTCCTTCTTGTTGTCGGGCGTGAACTCGCGTTGCTTGCGCTGCGAGAAGAGCTCCTTCTGTGCGGCGGTCAGGGTTGATTGTGAGCCACCACCGCCACCGCCGCCGTTGCTCTGTCCATTGGATTTGCCCATCAGGCTGTGACCGTGGCTGTCCGCATAGCCGTTGCCCGGTCCAAACTTGCCCAGGCCGTGGCTGTGGCTGTCCGACATGCCGCTGTCGTTCGACTGTGGACTAATCGATCCACCGTACATGGAGAGTGGATGCACTGCAGCCAAAATGCGAAAAGTTAATAAAGGATTTGATTTGGTTTCAGTTTTAACTTACAATTTGTGGCCTCGTTGGAGCTGCCGTTCATCGACAGCGACGGCGAAATTGTGGCCAAACGCACGCTGTTCATCATGGAGGCGCCTACGGATGAGGCTTTATTGTGGCTTTGGGTGGGCGTTCCGGCGAGCACCTCGGGCATTGCCGTCGGCGTCGTATGTAACAGTACTTGAACGAGCTGAGAATCCTGCACCTGCTCCTGCAACAGTCGACTGCTGATCCTCTCTTCCACTTGCTGTAGATGGCTATAAAGCGGCGACTGCTGCTGCTGCTGTTGCTGTTGCTGTTGCTGTTGCTTGTGGTCCTGCTTCAGGTTCACGACTGCAAAGAGAAAAGCAAGAGCAGAGATCAGTAAATGCCTTAAGCAAAATACTGTTAACTTTTGTTTACTTTCAGTTATGCAAATATAAAGCTAACTCAAAGATTATACGTAACTCGAAAGATGTAATGAAATTGTAAATTGTAAATAAATTAATTTAAAAAAAAATATATATATTAAAAAATAACATATGAAGTATAAGTTTAAATAATACCGTTTAAAACGTAATTAATTTGGAAATCTATAAATACAATTATAAGACAATCATTTAATATTTAATATTTACATAATAATATTATACATACATATATCAATTTAAAACGTAATTGATGAAATATATGTAATATTAAATAATTCTTTTCATATTATTCAGAATGATATTATATTATACAATTTTCTAATTTAAAACGTAATTAATTGAATTTTTATTATTCTATCATTGAACCCCAATTCGTTCATACTTAACACTCAATTTTGACTGATATCTGGCAGCAAAGTTATACTTTTTATTGGCCATATCTTATCATTAACTTGGCGCTAATCGCATTCGCAATGAATGTGTCAAAACAAAGGACATTGAAGACAAACGCCACACAGTCTAATGCGATCATGTCTAGCCAATCAGAATATACGTACAAAAATACGCTGATACACACACACACACACACCCACATACATTTTTGGGGTATGTCTGCTTGGTCTTTCTTTTTTTGTCTGGTCCTTGGCCTTGGCTTGCCCTTACAAAATAATTACGCACACAATTACGCTGCGAGCACAAAGAACCCACTCGAACCTAACGTATGTATGTATGTATATCTGTCTGTGTCTACATATACATACATATGTATGTATGTATGTCGCGCGTATGCACATTTGCTTTCATTTTTAGTGCGGCCATCCATTTACACAATGATTACGGCAAATGATGCAAGAATCAGCGAATTAGACGACAGCACAAGGAAAGCACAAACAAACACACATACACACATAGACGCTCGCATGCACATCGAGACACACACACACACACACTCATGCAAATAACAATGGCAATGGCAACGTAAACAAGAAATCACACGGCGAGATTGGTCGGTCTTCTGTTTGTGTGTTTGTGTGCTCTCGTTGTTGTTGTTGTTGTTATTGTCACCTCACCCTCACCGTGACCATCAAATTGGCATTTGCAGTTCAATGCGCTACAACACACACAAACACAGACACTAAAATACCAACACAAACGCGCGCACATTTATTCTCGTTCCCATAAACTGGCTACTCACGTCAGCAGCCAGACGCTGCCAACGTCGCAGCCGCCGGCAACCCCTACGACTCCTACGCCGACAGCAGCTACATTGGTACAAATAAAAGCAACAGACGACGACTGCGACGCTGCGCTGCTGCAGTCGCTGCCTGTGTCGAAATTCACAAAAACAACATGACTAAGCGCGCTGCTGCTGCGCTCTCCTCTCCAAGCTCTCTTCTCTCTCTTTATCTAATTCTCTTCATTTTGCATGAGTTTTGTTTTGCGTTGTAAACTAACAAAATTTAGCTTTGTTTTGAATGTGTTTTTATTTTTTTATACATATATTCTTGCTGCACTTACATTGTGCTGTTATATTTGTTGCTGATACCGTAGCGTATTGCGTATAACAAATGTTATTGTTGTTATTGCTGTTGCCGATGACGTTGTTATTGTTATTATTAGTATTTTGTTCTATGCTGCCGTTGTACAGTTTATCCGCGTATATTTTGTTCCTTACGCTGTTGTTGTTGGCTTTGAGTATAAACAAACTTTTCGTCGTTGCAGTCTCTTGAGAAATGTTCACTTTTTGTTCTAGCGGACGCACTATCGACATAATGTTTCATGTGCCTAATCACAGTTTATTATCCAAGCAGCGCAACTGCTGTTCATATTGCACTTTTTGCACAGTTTCGCATTTCGATCAGAGCCGCTATAAATTCTGATGCAACTGCACTTGAAAATATGACAAAATAAAATTCCGAATTTTGAATTCAGAAAAGTTTTTGTTTATTATTTTCCACTTGTATTATTCAGCGATCAAACTGTTCTCTTTTTTGTGTAATATATTTATTATTAAATATTTTTGTTCTTGTTGGTCTGTGTTTTACTAACGGTTCTTGCTTGCGGTTTCACTGTCTGTGACTTTTTTTATTATCAGTAACAGCGGATTGCACTTCATTCACTTTTAAATAACGCGACTCGCGAGCGCATCCACAACCGCTTCGAACGAATGCTGAATCGCAATTGAATTTGTAAAAGCATTTCACTCGGCAGCCGCAGTCCAATACGTTGCTCGGTCACGTTGCCGCTGCACGCAGTAGCGACACGCGACTGCTGCCGAACATCGAACCGAAGGTCGAACATGTTCGAAGCTCGACTCGGCAGTACACAAGCATTGGTAAAAGTGAAATTTACCTGCTTCGATTCTGGTTCGACTCTCGCACACACTGCCACTCACACACACACACACACACACGTTCGCGCTGCCTGTTGCGCGCTCCAAGTTGCAGCCGATCACATTTTCTATACACTCCATAGTTGAGTAATCAGCGTCAATCTCAAATCGTTTAGAGCTGCACATTTGAAAACTAGAACGTGACTGTGCCGTGTGCCGTCCACTGGGTGTCACTAACGGGATGCAATGGGGCGAGGGTGGGGGACGACTTTGACGGCGACGACGGCGATGACAGTGATAAAGACGGAAGGTGTTTTATTAAAATATTGCGTTGCAATACGTATATACATATGTACAAACATATGTACATACATATGTATGTATGTACATACATGTATAGAGACATGTCTATGCATGCATATTATTCTATATTTGAATGTGTGCTTGTGTGCGTGTGTGCCAAATGCTTTGTGGTGACGCAAGCGCCTTACAGAGAACTGTTAAAGAACAAACAAGTTAATGTTGTTAAACTCACAGATACCCTGTAAAATGTATTAAGACTAATGCATATATTACACACTCACAGACACACACCAGTTAGTCTTACAGTTAGCAATTGAGAAATAACAACAAATCTATGTTATCGTGCTAGCAGATACCCTGTGAAATGTATTCAAGTTTATGCATACATTAAATACACATATATATGCATTTATGTTAGTATATATAATTACAGTTAGCAATTGAGAACACACACCTGCAGAAATTATGCCCAACTAGAAGATACCCTGTAAAATAAATTAATATTAATTTGTACATACATTAAATACATACGCACACTCATACATACTAGATAGTATACAGTGTTAGAACTAGCCTTGCAATGTTGCCAAACTAGCAGATACCCTATAGAATACAATAATAGTTCTCTACATTAAAGAAACGAGCACACATACATACATATACACAGACAGTAGTCTAGTAAATGACTCTTATCAATTCAAATCAGTTTACAGGGTATCTGCAAGTCAAACTATTTAAAACACTTCAATATGCGCCAATTTATTTTTAACTTGCAATCTAATATATATCAATATATATCTAATTAACTGTACTTCTCTATTGAGTCGTTTCCAATTAGTCAAAATAAGCTATTCCTATTGGAATAGTCAATCTAATAAGTTAATATGTTCAAAAGACAATTAAATGACAGCAAATCAATTCATACTCGACAAGCAGTGATAAATATTGATTACAAATTGAAATAAACAAACAAACATTGCAAATTATATAATTATAAATTATATTTACATTTGTCGCCTGATAATCTCTGTTGTCTTATCAGGCCTCTAGAGGATTTTTTTTTGCACAGCCAACTACAAAGTTGCGAAAATGGGGGGGAAACAGCAGTGTGACTAAGACAATATTATAAATATAGTAATATATGTATATATATTTATTTTATATAAGTATGTTTGTATATGTTTCTGTATGTGTCATTGTATATGTGTGCCAGTTATATAGGCAGCAGAATCTAATAGGAAATTGCAGTGCCGAAGGTCATGGGCGCAAAACTTGGCAGATATGATGTAAGCTCTATAAGTTTGATTGACTGACGAACTGAATTAATGATAGATTAGGCGACGCGCTATAGAGTGTCTATGTATAATTGTAAATTCCAAGAAATTCTAGTATTAAATATACTCGAACGAGATAATGCAGTGCCTAAGTGTGTGTGCGTGTGTGTGTGAAAGAATTTGATAGACATAAAAACAAATAGGGAAATAATAAATAAAAGAGGGTTAAAGAAGAGAGCGAAGTTGGCGAATGATAAGCTTAAGCAAGACATATAAATAAATACATATATATTGTTCACAATCAAGGAAATAATAAAAACGGATAGAATAGAAGATAATATGAAAAATTGTAATTAAATAACAAGAAATGAAAATAGAAACAATTTATAGTTGTATCAAATAATAATACAAAACAAAATATATATATATATAAATAATAATTAAATATAATGATAAAAAACACAAAATCATATAAATATAAAAGAATAAATAAAAATAAAAATTTTAGAAATTTGCATAGTGTATAACTATATACACTATCAAAAAATGAAATAAAAATAGAATACATAATTGAAAATATAAAAACAAAAGAAAACTTTAAAAAGTCCTGCCAAAAATATTCTTTTAATATAATAATAAATATAAAAAATTAAGATTGATTTAAGAACTTTTCACAACATATACATATACATATATAAAATAATAATAATAATAAATATTTAATCAAATATAAAAAGTAAAAGAACAAAACCAAAAGACGCAAATTGCACAACATACAGATGTAACAAAATTAAGTTAAATTAAAAAAAAATAAATAAATAATAAAAAAAATTAAGTAAGATTGAATTAAGGCCTGTTTAAGATTTAATATATATCAAGGTAGGTAAAAAAATAAGTAAAAAGTAAGAAGAAGCAGCAATAAACAAAACAAAGAAAAATTGAAATCAGCATCGTTGAAGACTTGCACAATATACTATATGCTATAGAGATATAGAGCAGACAGTTTCGAACAATGAACGTGTTGTAATAGAGCACAGAGCCTAATAAGAACTACGAATCCAATAAGAATGTGCAGATGAAACTGAATATCAAGTTTTATATGTATATTTATTAAAACTGAATATAAATTATTAATGTATAATAATTAAACTTTGCTTAAATTGAATTAATCTTAATGCATTTCTAAAGTCATGTCCAATAAGAACATACATTTCCATATGAATATCAATGTTTTATACACAATTACATATATGTATATGCAATCTAGTAAACATTAGTTAAATGTTTACCTAGATGTAATAGTAGGTTTTATCGCATTTCTTATGTCATGTTTATATATAGTTAGCATTTGCACTAACACATTTAGCATTCTAATTAGATAAATACTCGTATATGATTTGTGCAAAGTAATAACTGTAAATAAACAGTTGACTGAAGAATTGAAATACGATTGAAGTACATTTGAAAGCGAACCCAAAGCGCTGCCAAGGTAAACAAATCAAACATAAGAACAACTCAAACATACTCGCTCAGCAGATACCCTTTGATTATGCAGTCAACAACATTAAGATGCATAACTGTCCGACTGCCCGACTGTCCGACTGTCCGACTGCCCGACTGACTGGTTAAATAATACGCTTTATTACAAAATCAAAATCACCGCGCAGTTCCAATCCAATTGCATTTCCAGTTCCAGCTGCAGTTGCTCGAGCAACAGGTACACGTGAGCTCAGACTCTCACGTGGGCCGTGCAATCGCGCCATTTCCGTTTGTTTGCAACTCGAACGCATCTAAGCAGAGCATCGCTGCAAATCGCCGAGAGTTGCCTATACGAAATGTCAATTCCAACTCGAAATGATCCAATAAGCATATGTTGCTGTTGCTCAAATCACATGTCTAATCAGCAAAAGATATGCGCTTATTGGTTAAAGCGCAGGCGGTGCACACGACAAGCGGGACTATGTATATGCTCACGTTGTATTTGGGTTTGACACTGGGGACGAGAGAGATGAAGGGGGGATGGGAGAAGGGGACGGGCTGATGTGGAGGGGTTGCTTGTAAGCTGTTACACTACTGCTGACTACACTGGCTTGCTATGCCCCTGTGTCTGTGTGTGTGTGAGTGAAAAAGACGTCAGATTGTTACGAAACAGCGTCAACATCGACGTCGACGTCGACGTCAAAGTCAGCAGCGCAGAAGCAACAACAACGTAATATTAGCTATCGACAGTAAACGGCTGTGCCGCTCAGCCAGCCAGCCAGCCAACCCCACCTCCCACCTATCCCCTATCGTACTCCTCCCACTGCCGGCACGCCCCCTGCCTTCAAAGAGGGTTGCCAAGTTATAGCAAAAGCAATGGGGCTATTTATACTTGATACTGAACGGGCGCTGGCGCTGATCACGTGTCGCGAAATGTGCAGCCAACAGTGCAACGCTCCCGCGGCAACGGCTCACATGTTCGCGACTCGAGTCCGCTATGGAAATGAGCGTGTTGCCTACTTTTTGCGCTTGATTTAGAATTGTTATTGTCGCTATTGCTGCTATTGCTGCTACTATTGTTGTTGTTGTTGTTGTAGTTGTCATTCTTATTCTTATTGTGATAGCAGCGTGTCGAAAAAAAAAGTGCTGACATGGTGTATATTGGTTACGGTGCCGTTACACAGTGAGAGAAACATTTGCAGCACATAATCCAATTGGATCTGATCAGATTCTGATTAACGATAAATATATGTGTTAGGCAATTGCAGAGCAGCTGAAAGATTTAGTTGGAATTAATAGTTGATTTTTACAGGTATAAACATTTAGTTAGAATGCACATTTATTGAGAGTGCATAAGATTTAGTTGGAAGGTAAATCCAATTGGAATTTATGAAACTTGTGTTGAAATATCTTTGAAATATCTTGAACTTGATGCGAATCATATTAAACTATTAAAAGCTAGTTAAACAAGCCAATTGATTAATTAATATTAATAATAATCCATATTGAATTTGCATCAAATAAGAGTTTGAATATTTTTATTTGAAACTTAAGTTGAAAATTAAATTTGAAATATATATTTAATTTTTTACGACATACAATTTTATTAAATAATAATTGACAACATTTTTAAGTAAATCTCATATAAGAAAATACAACTAAATTCTGTTATTATAAAATGAAAATGAATTATTTTTTTTTTTTTTTTAAATATTCCAAAGTATTCAGACAGAATTGCTAAAATAATATTCATTTTAATATTTGCATATTTTGTTTAAACTTTGTTTTAAACTGTTTACAGTGTATGTATTATTAGCAAACAGCATGAGCTGGAGAAAAAAAAATATATTATTTAAAATTTTTGACTCACGCTGCAATCAACTGAAATTACGAGAATTTTATTATGCATTCAGCTTTTAAAAAATTACAAAAAAAATATATATATACATATATACAAAAAGGAAACACGAAACAAAACAAAATAAAAGAAATAAAACAAAATTCTTGAGCTCTTAGCGTACGAATTGAAACACACATTTCTACATACATATAGACACAGCTGATGGCTTTACAGGGTATCATAAACTTCGTGCTGCATCGGTTAAGTAATAATTAATGTTAATTTCAGCTATTTCCATATTTATTTTTCTTTCTGAATATTCAACTCTGTGAAAAGACGTAAAAACTTTGTCGCTCGACGAGTCGAGTGCAGGAATTATGCAATGCCTTCAGTTGTTCTGGGCTTTACGAAAGTTCCGCTTTATAAAATGTGCGCAAACATGTGAGTGCAAGAGAGAAAGAGACAGATAGAGTGTGTAAATATGTATGCGTGTGTGTGTGTGTGTGCGATAATAGCGCATGAAATGTAGTCAAGAATTTGTTATTCGAAACAGAAACGGAGCAAATTACATATATAGATGTAAATTTATATAGGGCAAGTGACTGAGCTATATCCGTATTACAGATAGCTGTATGGAATTTCCTATTGTAATTATAATTGTATTACGTAAGCAGATACTTAAATAAATCATAATTCGATTTTTAATAGAAATGTATATATTTAAATAAATTATATTTAATTATAATTCTGAAAAACTTTGAACTTTTGAAATATTAGTCAACGGATGAGAAAGCTTAGGTAAGCTATATAAGACTAATTAATACTATACTAATCAGAATCCAATTGGAATGACAGCAGTATTTTAGCTAAAGCAGCGCATAATATAAGTAGGCAATAGCCGACTGCCTAATGCTCTATTCAGAAATTTGAGTTTAATATTGTTTACAAATACTTCACTAAAATGGTAATACTCTATGGGAATCGTACTCATAGGAAAATACATTTTAATTAGACGATAGCCGATTATTGAATACACTATTCCAAAAGTAATTGACAATTAATATTGTTAAATTAATAAAATGCTGGGAAAAGATAGTAGCAAGTTGAAGTAGGTCATAAACGAATAATTAATACCCTGTATTTATACTCTCTATTAAGTAGTCGATTATACAGTAATCGAACTTTCAATTGTTTTGCGTAAAACTCCATAGATTAACATAATACAGGTTGTATATACATATATGTAGATATAAATAGTATAGCATCTTGGCAATCTAGAATACTAATATATATTTTAGAGTAAGATATAGTCGAAGACTAAATGCTGATAGATTCCTAAGCAAGAGAAATGCATTAAATAGCAGTCTATAGCAACTTTTTAATACTCTATCAATAAGTATAACGATAATATGAGCAAAAGAATCTTTAAACGATATGAAATTTCCTTTATTTTTGGTAAGACAAATTGATTTTGTAAGAAGACCCGCAATATCAATAATATCGAACTCAACAACACAACTAATATGCTCGCTGGCTGCTTATAAAGCAAGTATTAGAATATGATTTAGATTAAAATCTGAAAGTCTATTAACTTGAAGATTTTCAAACTACTCTTGATTTTATTAGTATTCTAGATTGCCAAGATTATATATGATATATATGTAACTGTGTGTGCATGCGTGTGTGTGTGTGTGTGTGTATAGGTAATTTGGTTGACCCCATTATCCGCTAGAAAGTTAGAAACGTCCAAATGCATTTGCTTTTAGGTTCAAGTTTTATATCTAACACACACAAACATAAGAATGTATGTGTATGTGTGTGGAGTTTGTTCTGCTGGCTGCACGACAAGCTAGAAAAGTTTTCTAAGCAATGATCGGCACCCGCTGGAGCCAAGCCACTCGCCCACCCAATTTGACCTCGAAAGCGTTTCAACGTTAACGTTTTTTTCTGGAGAGCTCTATAACTGTGTGCTTGTATGTGTTGGTTGGAGCTGGCTATGCAACGTGAGAAAGCATGCCTTGAGTCATTACCAAAGCAACGGCAGCAGCCCTCAGGTAATATCTCCGTCTCACTTCCTCCTTATACCAACTATGTACATACGTACATACATATATCCTCTTAACCTATCCCATCTGTCAAGTCAGCCCGGCGTTACGTTGGCCGCCAATCAGCAGCGGCACATGCAACATGTTCCAACCTGTTTGCTGTGCGAGACGTTGCGAGGCTGCGCTGCGCTGTTGGAAAAACGTGAGTCGGCCAGGGCGGCAAACGTGACAGCATGTTCGATGCGATTTCGAACTGGCCTACTGAACAGGTGAACAGACATTTGGGGGGCGGCTAATGGGGGGTCGGGATAGGTTAAGCAAGCATTTCGCAATAGAGCTGGCACGTTGCAGAGCCAAAGCGCAACAGACGAAGAAGGATTTCTCGAAAAATATCTTCATCAGCTGCACCCACACGTCTATTAACTGAAATGCTAATAGCAGATGCTCATTATGGCTATCAAGCATAATTTGTTGAACTGGCCGATGCAACAACAACAAGCGTTAACACAGATAAATCAATGCATATCAATGTCTAGTTCGATGCCGAACTCAGTGTAGAGAGAGAGAGAGAGAGAGAGAGGTGGGAAGCTTTCGGCTGCTCGAGCAGTTTCAATTTCAAGAGCAGCGACGTCTGCGTCGGCATCGACGCAGGCAGCGACGTCACCGTCAGCGTTGGTGTTGCTTTTGGTTTTGGTTTTTCGGCTTTGGCCGCGTAATGAGTGCAAATGTGAATGAACTTGCCGCAGACGCACACGCAGCGAGCTCTACTCACTCACTCACTCACTCACTCGCTCGCTCTCTCATCAGCCTCTGTCGCTGTCATTTCGCCAAAGCCAAAGCATACCGAAAGCCCCCCAACTAAAAACTGTTGTTTATAACTTTCACGCAAAGTCGAAAACGATCGCTGACGAACTTACTTCATAAGTTCTAAACTGAAAACGAACCTCAAATACGGTAAACAGATTTGAAGCTTTTCTTTAATATTTACACACACAAGCACACGCACTTACGCATAGCATGTATTATCTAAATTAAAAATTCCGTTATTTTAGTGTTGGCTTTGACTGTTGTGATTTCTTTGTGACACACTTTCGTAATTATGTATGTAAGTATGTATGCATGTTTGTGTATTACGTACGCACTTGTAAACACACATACAAACTTACAATTAAATTAATATATTGTATTAGTTCTTATCGGAGAGCCACCAAAATCTGTTTTATTTTATCGGACTGCAGGAGGTTTGACATAAACGACAAACGCAAGAAAGAAAGCGGCTATCGCAGAATAAGAGCAAAAGAGAGCGAAGCTGATAACACAATTAAATAAGCTACTTATACATACATACACATGTACATACATACACACTACATACATATGTACATGTATATATGTATGTATCTGCGCTGCCGTATCGAAGACTCCGAAGCTTTGAAGAAATTTGGGTCTTGCTCTAGTTTTCACAACCAAAGTTCAATGATCGATTGCAAAACCAAAAAACCGAAAAAAGCTCATGCGTGAGTGGGGAGAAATGAAGGCAAATGAAGAGGCAGAGAGAGAGAGAGAGAGCGAGAGCGCACTATAGTGTAATGATAATAGGTGCTCTCTTGCGTCGTGCAGAACTTGCTCGTCATATGTGGAAACATCTACGCGCTGACACACACACATGTAAATATGTATGCATGTGTGTATAAGCGGAATGAAAAGGGGGACGGGCGACATCGCTTTCTGCTTTCTTTTTATCGTGCAACTTTTGCGCTTCGCTGTGATTGTTGTTGTTGCTGTTGCTTTTCTTATTAATGGGTAAATGCAAGAAATTCGTCATATTTATGTACACACACATGTACACATATATACATATATATGTATATAGATATATGTGTATGTGTGTGTGCGTTATTTACTTATTAACAAATATAATTGTATTTTATATTAGTATAAACTGAAATTGATTAACATCATGTTGATGTTATTTTGGATTCATAATTATTGCGCTTTATTTTATAATACTTGTATATGAACATGTACATTTGTACATACATACATATGTATTTATATACATACATATATACTTATATTGTACATATATCTCCCAGTCAACAAATTGTTTATTTCGATAAGAAAACAAATATTAGAATAATCAAAATAATGCACACACATACACATGCGCAATAATCTTTCGTTCAGACTTTCGCGTTAATTCTCTTGCCCTCCCTCCCTCGCACACACACACACACACACACACACACATACGCTCATACGAATACTATCAGACGAATGGAAAGTCAATGCACGCAGCGACAGCGACGCAAAGCTCAGCAGCAAGAGCAATAATAATAGCTTTAGCTGTGCCAACAACAAGGGCAACAACAACAACAGCAACGTGACAGACAACATCAAAAGTTTGCTTTCTTTTTATACCCTGTAGTCTTCTGCTCTGCTTTTAATGCAATTTATATTAGAATTTCACACAACATGTTTTTAGCTACCTCTGCGAAACCAAAGTCAAATGTTTATCAGCTGATGTTAATTTGTCAACTAACTAAAAGTGTAAAAAAAATAAGAAATATGCTAAATATTATGAAATATAATATCTAAAAAATATATTATAACAAATATATTAATATTTGTTTTCAAAATATCAATATCACAAATAAGACAACAGATTTAATATAATATATGCAGATAGATGTACTAATAAAAATTTATATAATATTTAGCATATTTCATATGTATTATATTATATTTGTATATTGCATTAATTATAAGCTATCTATATATGGTTTAAAGGAGATATTCACAGAGTATGTGTAGCATATGATTTAATCTTATTTATAAGATCGGAATTGCGTTCTATTTGCATTCTGTGTACTCGACATAAGTTTAATACACCCATTAAAAATCAATGTTTATAAGAATTTCACTTATAGAAATACATACATACATATCTTGACATAAACATTCTGTCTATATAACAAAAATGTTTAAAGTTTATAAATGGATACTGCTACAAAAAAGATATATTTTAATCATATTGACAATAATGAAAATATCAATTTAGAATATAATAATTGTAATAAGAACAAACTTATATATTTATGCAATTATATATTCTATTAAATTTTCCATCAATAACTTAAAATTCAAATGTTTATAATAATGCATTTCAAATAATAATATTGACATTATAACTGTGTAAATACAAGAAAATTGTTTATTGGTAAATATAAAAGTAAGGAGCGCTTTCTGAATAAAATTTCTAATAAATCTTTTGCTTCAAGATCACATATATGTATCTATCTATTTTAATAAAGGTAACTATAATTTATTAATAAGTATAGTTTCCCTGATAATATTAGAATATAGAAACATCTACATATATTCAATTTTGGGTACCTCAGAATTTCAAGCACATGTCCACCCATTATGTACATACATACATATGTATGTATATGTAGCACAAGCATCTTTCATTTGACTGTTAATTTCTATCTAAACTATCTAAACGTGCTAACCTACTCCAGATTAAGCGTTGGACCTATTGTAAGAAATCACACAAGAGAAAATTCTGTCAATGTTCACTATAACTGTGTTTAAAGTTCGGAAAGAATGAAAACTATTCTTCATGAATATTTCTAAACAAAAAACAACTTTCGTTCTGCTGCTCATATTTAAGGCTTTTCATCCTGCGTAGCAACAGCTTCCCCCATTAAAAGATCGCTATTAATTATCTCCTTTTTGGCTTTGGTTCTTAATCGGCGTTGAGAGAGCCATTACGTAACGCAAAAAAAAAGAAGCAAAAATAAATCACCTATATACCCATATACACACTTTTTAATGCACCCGTGCGTGTGTGTGTGTGTTTGTGTTTGTATTAAGTAAATCAGGCCAAATACTAAGCGGTGAAAATGGTACACAAAGCATACTCAACGATTAGCGCAACGAGAGACAGTGAGTGCCAAACAAGTTTTCAGAATTAGGTAAACAGCATTATCATAGACACATTTTAAGTCCATATTCCCGTTATGCTCACAGTGCCACCAGAGCTGAGAACGAGAACCGTAAGAGCAGCGGCTATCAATGGGCGGCACAGTCGTTCGGTCAGTGCGTCGTTCCGTCATTCGGTCACTCCGTCACTCAATCAGATGACAAAGCGACGCAACGCAACGCAACGAACGCAACGAACGCAACATAAACGTTGCGACCCGAAAGAGCGCAAACGTCTTCGTCTTATGTAATCAATTATTATAAGAATGATGGTAAAGAAAGAAATGCTACAACAGCACGCTCACTCGACCAGCGCGCGGGCTCGTTCTTACTTTCTCCGACAAAGTAGGCCGTCCGAGCACGATTAACAAACACAGACATCATCATGTAATTACGAAACTTTCACGCAAGACACACGAACACACATGAACACGCGCATGACAGCACCAACAACAACAGCAACAACTGCATCGATGTATGTGTGTGTCTGTGTGTGTGTGTGAGCTGCGCGACTCTCTTAACGTTTACGTTCTGTCGCTGCAACTTTTTTGGGCTTGAAGTTTTTCGTCTTTCAATTCCAGTTTAGAATTGGGTCAAATAACGGATTTGTGTATTTGCCTTCCGTGGCAGCGGCCCCAACGGCGAACTCACTAAATCAGACACACATACACGCACATTCGCTCACTAAAGAAACTTCTGCTGCGGCAAGATCAGCTAAAGAACGTAACAAAGCTCAAGCGCGTCATTACTCACCTCACCTCACTCCACTTCACCTCATCTCACTCCACCTCACCTAAGCTCGTCTCATCTTCGCGCGCCGCTTAAAACACAAACCGAATTTCAAATTCAGAGCACCATAAACCGGTTGGCTGCAGTCAATGGCGTTTGAATTGCTCCCGCTTTACCTAGTGCCCGGCTTTAGCATTGGCTTTGACTGTGGCTTTGGCCCTGGCTTTCATGCAGGTTGCGACTCAAACATGCTGCGTCGCTGCTTTGAGCTTTCGTTTGAGTTATTTACGTGTGTGTGCGTGTGAGCGAGCAAGCACAAAACAAACTGTCGATGCATGTGTGTGTGTGTGTATGTGTGCGCAGAGCTATTTACGTATGTATGGCTTAGTTTCGACGGCTGTTCTACATTTGAGCTCGCCACGACTGGTGAAAACAATAATGTGAGAGGTTGCAAGAGACACACACAGGCATACACCGGTTTAGAACGTTCACTCACGCCCAATGCTCATTAAAGCAGCGCTATAAAGATCTTCAGTTTTGATTTTATTGCTCAAGAAGAGAAAGTGTTACGCCAATTGTTTAATTAATTTTTCTTCTTGTAGAAGCTACTCGTAGCCATAAGTACAGAAACAGACGAGCACACACACACACTCACACATTTCCACATACATATGTATGTATTTGTGTATGTATTGCATACGCTGTGGTGTCAATAACCACAGCAAGACCGAGGCCAGAGTAAAAGTTTTGCACAATGCGCTTCATTTGTTGTTTTGACATCTTATGTACATTTCTTATGCTTCTTCTCTTCGCGGATCGTGAGTTGCTTTCAGTTTAACAACTATGGGCTTTGGGCTCTGGGCTCTGGGCTCTGGGCTGTGGATTGTGGGCTATGGGCTGGCAACGCTTTAGCATTAGCTTTTTGCCTCGCTGCGACTTCATTCTTAGGGCAGACATTTACAATTGTGTCGTCTATTGCCAATGTGTCAACTGTACGTCGAGCAAGCCAAATGAATTATGCATTTCGGCAACTAAAACTTTCCAAATTTCTATCGTTGTTGCTGCCACTGCCGCTGCCGTTACCGCTGCCGCAGCTGATGTCTTTGCTACTTGACTAATTGTTGTTGCTTCTACAGTAACTATTGTCGCTTTTGCTATTGCCATTATGTACAGCTACTTCTCTTCTGCTACCGTTTTGTTGCCAAATAGAAATTATTTGCACTTGACGTTATTTTCTAAATTAAATTAATTCGCACATACGCAATAACATAGCGATATACAAACATGTGTACGAATGTATGTACATATGTATGTATGTATGCATTTGTGTTTGTGTAAGATCGGAACCGCAATTGTCTTCCCCAACAAAGAGTCAATTTGCCGATCTCTCTTACAGCCAACCAATGCATACACACATACATTTGTACATGCATACATACATACATATAGAGAGAACAAAGTCGTTTCCCAACACCACAGGCCGCGACATCCCGATGGCGGCTATTACGAAATAAACGGAGAATAAGAATATAATGCGCAGCAAGGCAATGAACATGAATGCAGACGCTGATAAAGAGAAAGAGAGAGAGAGGAAGAGGAGAGAGCCGCACAGGAACCCACACACTCAGGCACATGTGCAAATACACAGACTCACACACACACAAGCATACAATAATTTCTGCACGTATAAACTTGTTTATATGTTTGTGTGTGTAATTTAAGTGTTTACACATATATGTGTGTGTATGTATGTATTTATTTACCAACACTGGCACAACAAGGCAGAACAAAGTATTATCCCTTTTATAGAAGAAAATGCCAGCGGCGCAGCCAGCGTTCTTTCAACACAAATTCTTAAGAAATGCTAAATTTAGAGCGCCAACAACAGCAACAACAGATGCCGGGCAAAGGGAGACCCCAATCCACAATCCCCAATCCCCCAATGACCAGCTGCAGCCGCATTTGCCGTCACAGCCCGCATCCAAACAGTAGGTTGATTGGTCATTCAATAAACCAGAACTGTTCTTTCTCACTCTCACTCTCTCGCACTCCTTCTCTCTTTCTCTCTCTCTGCTTCTCTCGCTTTCTCTCGTTCAATCGCGCGCACGCCGTTTAGCAAAAACAATTTGCGCAGTTGCCCAGCCTGAGCAATGCCAATATCAACAACAACAACAAAGAGTGTAACCATCCAAATCTGAGAAGACCAAAACTTGAACTTTCCATGCAATAACAGTGAACTTTAGTTAGTGCGTCAGCAAAGCTAACCTGAACTAGCGAATCATTAATACATACATATGTACATATGTATGTATGTATATTGATAGGCATGCATGTGTGTGTATATGTGTGCATGAAGGTAAATACGTACATGCATGTGCATATGTATGCATGGCTCTGTGTATGGTAGGTCTTCTGCTTGTTGTCCAAAGCAAAGAAAAATCAAACAAAAATTATTGCGAGCATATGTATGTATGTACATATGTATGTATGTACATATATTCACACATTTGTACATGCACATGCAATAATTGTAACAGAGCTACGTACATATGTACATATACTACATATACATTGTATGTATGTACATACATATGTAGGTACATATGTATGTATGTATACATGTAAGTATTTAGTATATTTGGTGATTTAATGAATTAACAAATGTATATACATACATATGTATGTATTTATATCTGCATGGTATGCAAGTAATGAACTTTGAACTGTAGACTTATTGCGATGGCTGTGAATAAGAAAATTTTGTTTAAGATTGCACGACTACAATATATCCTATAATACATTTTTATATGGCAGCAGAATCGCTGAATATTTAACGTTATTATTATGAATCACTGAATATTCAT
Organism: Drosophila koepferae; assembly: GCA_030914345.1. NCBI lineage: Eukaryota > Metazoa > Arthropoda > Insecta > Diptera > Drosophilidae > Drosophila > Drosophila koepferae. Next base: position 1,673,325 of record JAUESR010000198.1, on the reverse strand, counting down.
TCATATAGTATTTATCATGTATAGAATATCTGTTCAAATAACATAAAAGAATATCTCTTAAAATCTGTATAAGCAATAAGGTTATGTGTATGTATGTATGTATGTGCATATATTTTACATATCCAATAACATTAAAGTATTTCAATAAAAAATGCGCATTCTGTAGAACGTATGCACACATCGAAGAAAAAAAGCTTTCGAAATCTGTGTGTACTTCTTAATTGTATTAAATGAATATTAACAGTTATGTGACTTTCTAAATTCTCCTATTGTTATATGTACATATATCTTCACTCTTCTTACTCACACAATATTACGTTTCGCAATAGCCAATACATGCGCACGAAATAATAAATACAGTTTAAATATGATATGAAGCGACGATTTTATGCAGCGCAAAATATTTGCTTTACCTCCTGCTTTTGGGGACTGCTTGCAAATAATATTTTATAATAAATAAAATATTACATAAAGCGAATTATGATTAAATAATGAATAATGATAAATGAGCATTTCACCTTAATATTCGTTAACAAAATAAAAAAAAAAAATTAAACAAAATTGTACATATATTTTGTAATGGATATTAACAGAAAGTGCTTGCAATAGCTGATGCAGGGTATTTGTCTGCGCATGCATGCATACAACTTACATGCATATATTTACATACATACATACATACATATGTACATGCAACTGTTATATTTGAAGCTTAAGCTCTGCCACCAGCTGAGCAATTTAGTGCCAACTTTTACATACTTATCGATATGTGCATCAGCATATGAATGTATGCATGTATTTACATATGTACATATATGTATGTGTGTATATGTAATTACATAGGGACAAGCCTATAATGCTACTAAATTTAAGCGTTATTCTTTCGCATTTTTTTGCTCTTGTTACTTTTTTGTTTGCGCTGCAGCTAAAATGATCTTACTGGAAATAAATACGCACACACACATAAGCAAATTCGCTCTGCTCTGAATATCTACATACACATATACTGTACGTGTGTGTGCATATGTAGATATGTTTGCATGTGTGTGTACCTTGACGCCATGAAAATGAACAAACTGAGTGAGCGACTGATTTGTTCAGCCTTGAACTTCTCTTTGGAGTGCATTAACTCTGCTGCCGCACAAAACAAACCGAACACACACACATACTGTTGCACACGCACAGACGCACACAGCCAGCAGCAGAACAGCCGCAGCAACTGCGACAGCAACGGCTGCGCCTTTCGTGCTTGCAAAAAAGAGAACAATTTTTTTTTCGCTCATCGCTCGTCGCTTGAACGAACATGCGACTGTGTGTGTATGAGAGGGCGAGTAAGAATTTTTGTTCGGACTTGCATTTCTGTCGCTGTCGCTGCCGCTGTCTGATCTCATTGTAGACGACTGTTGTTGCTTTATGTAATCTAGAATGTAGTCTTGCCATGCACACACACACACACACACACTAACGTATATCAACTTATAAATAAAGAAGTGTGCGTGTATATACATGGGCACATGTGCATGTGTATTTGTATTTACACTGGAACTGCAAGCTGTGTCTTTATCTGCGCCCCCATTTAGGATCGTATTACATAAGCGGCACTAAATGGTGTTGTTGACCAGCGATAAGGTTCGTATTATACATATGCAAAAATATATGTATGTACATATGTATATACATACACACACACTTACGTGAGTGCATACATGCGCTTTTATATATGTAAGCATATGTGTACATACAGAAAGTGGGCGTGGTGTAGGTGTATATACGCATAAGCAAAGCCATACACACATACACACTCAAACATCCACACATCATTCCTTGTTTAATGCCTGCTCTCTGCACACACACATACGCACCATGAGCATTTTGAACCTTTCTGGCGTTGGCCTTGAACCTACTGCCGATCGTGCGCACCGACAGCAACTGAACTGAACTGCGGCTGCTTGGCAAAACAGATACCTACGGGGAGCAGACGCCACCGAATGTGGAGTTATAAAACAGACACACACACACACACACACTCAAGCAAAAGCAACAACTGCAGCCACAGCTATAGATATTGCTGCGTCAATTCTTTTCATTCTTAATGCCGGTATGCGGGGCCCTCGAAATGGACCTGGGCACGGCCAGCAACAGTTTTTTTTTTTTTTCGCACACACCCACACACACATACGTACATACGTACATTATGTAAGTGAGTTTGCATGTGAGCGCACACATACACACAATTGCTTGCACATGTATTTTGAATACACATTCGAATTTGCCTGACCCCACACAACATTGCAAATGTCTCTGACTGTAGACCTTGAGATTGTTTTAGCTCCGTTCGTAGAAGTAAAACAGTTGTTTTTGCTTTATAATTTGCATAGTTACAAATATACATATGTACATATGTATATCTACATACATATGTATGAATATATGAGCAGATGTATGTGTGTAGGTATGTATGTATAGTAGAATGTTTACATGTATATGTATGTATATGATGTAAGAATTATTGCTCACACTTCAGATGTATGTATGTATGTATGTAAGCATGCATGTCAATTACATTCAATAAAACATTTTTATTTAATTGTTAAGAATGAATGCAAAAATGTACATACATATCGATATGTAAATACGTACATACTTACATCCATACGTAAAATGTATACATGCATACATACATGGACATTCATAAATGCATGTATTGAAAACATTTATTTGTATGTATGTATGTATGCTTACTTTATAGTCTTTTATATGTACATATGTATGTATGCAAAATGTTTTAAAAAATAAATTAAAATACATTTGCAGTTATTTTTATATTATTTACAAATTAAAGAACATGTAGGTACACATAAATATGTATGTATTTATGTATATGCGTACTTTTCATACATATGTATATACGTATGTGTACATATGTATGTATTTATATTGTTGTTTTTATATTTACAAATTTACCTACTTGCACAAATGGATACATAAATAAATATATATGTACATCTGTATGTACATAAATATGTATTCAAGTGTTAAATCAAGATAAATTTGAAACAAAGGAGCGAATTATCCATCGTAATGTAACGGAACATCAATGCGACATTGCAACGCCTTTGTCGTTGTTATTGTAGTTTCGCTGTCCCACGACTTCCGCGTGAGAGAATTGCGTGTAATCACAATCGTCGGGTGACTCATTTGTGTGTTGGTGTTTGAGCTTTTTTCTTTTTGAGCCGGCAGGAGAACTTTTCTAAATTATGAATGAATGCAAGTGTGCGTAGAGAGAAACGCTTTCAAAATCCACAACGGAATCAGTATAAGAGTCAGAGGACACAGAAAAACAACGGACCAACGGTGTTCGCAGAAGAGAGTCTTGACAGAAGAGCGCAAGAGAGAGCAGTCACAAAAAGAGTAACAAACAAAAAGGAGCCAAGTATCGAAAAAATGGTGAAATGAACTAATGCAATAAATACACATGTGTACGTACATATGATTAATGCATTAAAAATATAGAAATGAGTAATAAGGGCACTTACAAAAATAATTTAACATTTGTATGTTAAGTAATATTCTTACCTGTTATTTGCGTCTCAAATTTTTTGGGCTTTTTGTTTTGCTCATGCCTTTCTGTTCAGCTCTCATCAGTGTATATGGAGAGGGCGTGGCCGTCAACAGCGAAATGACATAAAAATGTACATACGTACATGTATGTATGTATTTATTATATATAATATTGGCTTATTTTTAATTTGTAATTGTATAATTTTCTTTTATTCGATAATTCACAAATTGCATAAGCATTTGCAGAAGAAGCGTCTTGAAAATGTGACCACGTCATTCACAGCGTAACTTGAACTGTTGCTTCCTTCGGCCACAACACACTCGCTCTGTTCTGAGCTCTAAGAGTGTTGTTGCTGCTGCTGGAAGGTCCAAAGCTCCACGAATCGCCCTGTAGAGATCAATTGCATAGCATGCAAACGAACACTTGTGTGCGTGCAACATGTTCGATTGGATAAAATTGCAGGCATGATCGAACATGTTGCAGCCAACAGACAGTTTGCTGTTAACAGATGCAACGTTCGACCCAGTTTCATTATTTTGCTGTTGTGTTGCCGTTGCCGTTGGTAATTTTATGTTGCTCTTCGATGCGGATTGTTGCTGTTGTTATTGTTGTTGTTTTGTCTCCATCTCGAACGTTTTGTGCTTAGTGATCTTTAACGGAAGTTCGCTTTCTCTTTTTTTTTTTTTTTTGCCAAGCCAATTGGTATGCTGTGCTGTTTGGATGTTTGATAGTTTCTGCCATAGATATTTGACCTCATATTAAATTCTGATTTTTGCAACAATGTAAAATGTATCCAAAGCGTTAAAGTCTTTGACATGCCGTTGGTTCGCTTGATGCATATACATATGTAGCTATATCTTAGATAAATACATTCTGTCTCACTCTTAATATGTTATTAAACTGTAGACAACAATTTATCTTAAAATATGTATGCCCTTAAAGATAGCATAATCTATGTAAATTTATTCACACCTACATACATAGTTACATACACACACATAGAACATTTATACACACATAAGATAATACCCTAAACTGTGAGTCAGTGGAAAAGGCCATCGACTTGCTGTTTGTACTATTCCTACTTTCTCTGTTCCTTTCTGCTTTGTTTTCGTCTCTCTCGCTCGCTCGTTCAGTCGTTCGCCTCGTTCGTCCTTTTTGCGTTCATGGCATGGAAGTTAAACTTTCAAGGTTAAGCTCACTGGCGTCGAGCAATGACATTTGGCTGGCGGCGAGCCATCGACCATTTTACAGTGGTACAATTAGCCCTAACATATGTAACTACGTAATAAGCTTTTAATATATTTCGTTTGAAATTGTGTGCAAGCTGTTAATACATTATTAATAAAATATTTATATTTAAACTAAAGCTTTTAAACATTATCAATGCTGTTATAAAAATGCTCGATATGCCTTTAATAATTTGCTTCACTTAACTTTGAGTTAGAAACCAATGTGCCAGTCTGTCTTCTTCTCGTTGCTTCGCGTCAAGCTCTTCGGCTGGCTGCCTGTTATTGCGCACGTTCACATTCTAAGGATATGCCCTACACAGCGTAGGTCTTATTAACATGGGGATGAACTCGAACACCAAATGCTGATTTCAGTTTTGACATAATAATTCTGCAATTTAATTATTAATATTTAATAATTGTTTTATCTATTAAATTAAATGATGTACATAAACTAAAAAAGTATTATATAAAATAAACTAAATTTATTATTAATGAAATACAAAATTGCAATATAATTCGATAGCTTCATTTCTTTAACTCATTTCTTTGGTCTGCAGCGCAGGACAGATAGAGGATTCGAGCTGTCAGTGCTGCTGCATTAGAATTTAACAACTGTACGCACACACACACACACACATACACACACACATGTGCATGTAGTGAAGAGCGCAGACTGAAAATTTTATTAGTTTTGTGCGCACACACACAAACACACTTTCGTATTGCTTCATAGAAGGGACAGTAAGATGTGCTGTCACCCCGACTGGGGGTGTTGTCCTTGTCCTTGTCGCTGCCGCCATCGTTGTCGCTGTTGTTGTTGTTGTTCTCGAGGTGCGCGTCGTCTGCTCCTGCTCGTCGAAAGGGAGAGGTTATTAGACTTAGCCCAGACATTTGCCGCGGCTGCTCCTTCTTCTTGTTCTTGTTTTCTTTTTGTTATAATAACCTTTCACTTTTAGGTTGGGTTCGCCAACGACGGAAGCATTACTTGTGGTATGAGCGCGGTTCATCAGACGGCGACGCGGCCAGTGTCCTCTACATACATACATACATATGTAGCTTTGTAACTCTCAGATCCGATGAACCCTGTCACGTCACGAGCGTCAAAATACTTCGAGAATTTTGCTTGGTCGTTGACTCAATAGATGCAATAGCATCATGTTAAGCAAGTTCAAGGTGGGTCGCTGGCCTATGCAACATTAGAAACGATATATGTATCTCAAAATGTTATGTGGTTTCTATTAATATTTGTATTATTTTAAATAGTTGTATATGTATGTAAACATATTTACTTATTATTATTTGCATATTTACATAAATGTGTGTATGTACATAGTTTTTAGGGAAATATGATGAAAACTTCGAGAAGCTTCTTAGCTTATTGACAAAGTGAAATCTTGTATAACAACTTGTATAGTGGGCAACAAAAGTTTGTATACGGAGAGTTAAGCCAATTTTAATTTTCCTTAGATTTTAAGAACTACATATAACATATCTACAAATATACGCATATATAGTACATATAAAAGAAGTAATATTAACTTAATCTATGAGTGAAAAGTATCTTAACCTAGTCTCTCACTCAAATGGAAAGTCCTCAATAAAGATACTTCTAAATAAGTATATTTATGTTCATTATTATTTATCTATTACTTTCAATTATATATATATGTATAAATATACTACCTATGCCGATTTACAATTGTTACACGGCTCAACGAATCAAATTTCTCCAATGCCAACTAAATGCTGCTTTTCACTATAAATTACTTAACTATTTTGCCTAGTTTTTGCTTTGCCGCACAATTTGCTCGATGCATTTTGTTGCACAATTACAATTCATGCCACGAGCAGCAAAGCGGGAAAAATGATGCAGGAGAAGAAGAAGAAGAAGATGGCTAAAACGGCCAAGTCGCTAAGTTGGTCATGACATTCAAAAAGGCCAACACCGGTAATGGCCACTATTTGGATGTGCATGTGCACGTGTGTGTGTGTATGTGTGTATGTTTAAGGCTAAGCCTATTTGCAAATGGGTAATTCGATAATTTTTAAATAAAGGAAAAAAAGCAATTTTTTTAAATAATGCGATAAGTGGGAGAGACTTTTTATGTGCCAGAACAGATTGAGAATGGGTAAATTAGGTATATTAGGCAAAAAATTAAAATATACATATACTTAAGTATACGAGATCGAGCTGAAACGTCGAATATGTTCAGCTCAGTGCAGTGAGCTCTTAAAGCTAAAGTTCTAGGATTATTAAAAATATATATATTATTAATAGATTATATTCTTATATACAGTAAATGTATCTAATATTTTCCATATTTCATTCCATAATATTTATATAAATAAAGCCATTTCAAATTGTTTTTATACTTTGTTTTATTTATTATTTAATTTTTTATTAATCCCACAAATTATTTATAGGATAGCCTTTCTCGTAATGGTTTTCGACTAGAAGATATCCTTAATTCTGCGCAGAGTAGTCGTTTCAATAGACTTTGGAGTTCTGTCTAACATATGTATAAAGATTTTTGATACTACTTCTGATATTTCCCAAAATTTTAAAGCCAAAACTCGAAAATGGTTGCAAAATTCTTGGTCGTATAATTATATAGAAAAACCTTCAATTCTAATTTTATTTCAGCGCGCATTTTAGCAATTCCAACATATGTTATTGTATTATATAATAGTATAATCAAATTTGACTCCAGTTTTTTTGAATAGTTTACAACATTTAATTTTTACAACACTATTTCTAACAGGTTTTCTAACTGTTATGTACATATATCTAACAATTTTTCAATTAAAATCAAATACATTTCAAAGTGTAGTCAAAAATTCGTTTAATGTCTACTTTAATAAATCGCAGATTTAAATTGAAGTGGAAATTGGCTTGAATCGCAGGTTATCAGATTAACAGATTATCAGATTATATAAATATCTACAGAGAAATTTTTAGCCAATAGACAGCTGCGTCTATTTAATAAAACTTTCCATTGGCTGGACATTCTTGCTGGAACTGTTAGAGTTTTACAATGGAAGATTTGACTATAGTTATATTTAAAAGTTTCCTGTTATTCTATTATATTAGATATAATGTAGTTGCATTATTTATACATATGAATAATTTGTATGTATTTTAATTTTTTTTAAATATCTAATTGTCTGTGTGTGTTTTTTTTTTTTTTTTTTTTGATAAGTAAATTAGAAAATTCAAATTACAAATTGATTATTTTCTAGTTTATTATAAAATTCTCAATGAAAATAACAAATTTATTAGTAAATTTTATTAGCACTCACTCAAAAGACTTTCAAATCACTCGAGAAACTGTAAAAATAATAAACATCTTTATAACTGTAAAAATTTGAGCTACTCTGCCCACCCGCTAGGAAATTGGCAAGCTAAAAATAAATTCGTAAAAGTCAAATGCATATACATACATACATATGTACATATGTATGTATGTATGTTTGTGTCTGTTTACACATGCATACACAGTAGATGGTTGAAGTTCGTTGTAACTGTGCGCCATCAATTTTAATTCTTATCAATAACGTTATCAATTTCTAATTAATTGATTGCACTGTTCGTGATCGCATTTGATTTGGTCTCAGCTAAGTCGAATTGTTATGCGCACTGCTTTACTTTCGAAACCCAATTCTATTTGACAGACACACACACACACACACAGGTACAAGAAACACGAGCACACACACACACTCACTCACACTTGCTCGTGCACATAGAAATTTCACGCACGGGGCAACCTAATTTGTCACTCAAACTCCGAAAGCAAATGTGGGACACATTTATTAATTTATGCATGCAACACGAATCGGCAAACAACAAATGCTAAATTGTATTTACACACACAAAGAGGGGGGAGAGGAAGCGAGAGAAGAGAGAGAGATGCAAGTATTTGCATGCAAATATCTATGCATTTGTGTGCATTTTTGCTAACGATGTATCCGTGTGCGTGTGTGTGTGTGCGTGTGTGTCTGTACTGCATTTGCAATCAAAGTTGACGTCGAAGCCGACACACAAAAAATAGAAAGTTTACGTGTTGCATTATTTGCCTGATGTAGTTGCCGCTGCTGTTGCTGCCACTGCCGCTGCCGCTGCCGCTGCCGCTGCTGTTGCAAGCATTTGCTGCAATTTTCTCTTTGCAATTTGATTGAATAAAATATTGTGTAAAAGCTAATGTCGACGTCGTTGCCAACTTTCCAACCGCAATCGAGGCTTCTAACTCGGTTACGGTTACTAGAAGCAATAATAATTACATTTGTCCCACTTTACTTTCACTTGGCGAGAGTCGAATGCGAATGCGAATGCGAATGCAACTGCTGCAACCGCAAATCGTTGGCAACTGCAACGGCGACGGCGAGAGCGGCGGCGACAGAGACGGCAATAGAGACCGGCATTAGCAGCGACGTCGACTTTGACTTTGTGTCGTTAGGCAAAAATGTGTGTTCGTGTGTGTGTATGTGTGAGCGCGTGTGCGCTTGTATTTGTGTGTTGCATGAAAAGTTGCAACTTTTTCCAGTCGCTTAGTTGGTGGAAATTGTTTACCGTTGCCTGTTGGCAAAAAGGAAAAGTGGGTCAAGCGCAGCATTGTTGCCACACTATTGCAACGTCTCTACGGCTGTCGTGCTTGTTGCACAGCGCGCTTTGTGGCACTTACTTGACAATTGCCAAGCAGGCCAAATTGTGAATTTCGTTTGCCGTCTTTGTTTTTCTCTATTTTTTTCTGACTTTTCTTCACTGACATTTGCATTTCATTTGCAAAAATAGGCTGCAACGATAATTTTCTCTTTTCTTTTTGTTTTTCTTTTTTATAACCTACACTAATTTAAAGTAATAAGCATCCAAGGGTATAATATATGTAGTTGTAAATATATGTACATATGTATGTATGTATTTTTTTTATTTAGGTATGTAGGTATTTATATGGAACTAAAAGCGATAAATACCGATTACTAGTTAGGTGTTTTTTTTTTTAGCTATTGGAGCTAAACAGTCTCATGATTTTTTAGTAATAAATCTTGAACAAGGCAACATATAGATACAACATTTATTTATTTAATTTTTTAATAAAAGTAATTAATAATAAGTGAGACTGTATTGAAATTCTTGTTATTTCCTTGATATATATACATATATATATATACTTATATGTATATTCTATTTAATCGCAACAAATATGTAAGTTGCTCCACTGTAAATATGTATATTTATGTATACGCATAGGTATGTATGTATGCCTGCATTATGTATTTTTCTATCGAAAAAAGCGATAAATACCGATCATTGGTTCCGTTATTTTTTCAGTTTGCTTTGGTTTCTAGAACGGCAATTTTTGAATACTCCGACAGCGTTGCCAGCCCAGAAAAATCTTTAGGTGTACCAAGCAAATGGAAACGTACTAGAATTGTACACAAATGAGTAAAAAACCTAACGAAAAATGTTTGATTTTAATGAATTTTATTTTTGGCTTTTAAAATATGTACATAAACTAATTTAAAATAAACGATGTATTAAAGTACGAATAAACGAATTTAATAAAATAAATGTATGTGTGTTGATTGTCAAGGGGATATTGTCGATTTGTACTAGTTTATGGTACACTTGTACCCTGTACCTAGCCGAGTACAACCCCAAAATAGTTCAATTGTTTCATTTTGTTTTCGTTTAACATTTTTCCAATTTATTATCTAGCATTTGAAGTTTTGCATATTACTAAATATTACATTTTATTTACTTTACAATGCGTTAGACACTTAATTTGTTCTTTTTTTTATTTTTTACTTTTCTTTTATTTTGTTTGTTTGCTGTTTTCTCTGTACATAGAAAAATTAAAGTTACTAGTTATTAATTTTTAATATATATATATTTTTGTTGTTGTTGTTTTCACTTGTTTCTTTATTTGCACGATGTTTTCCATTGTGCTCTATTTTATTTACATTTACTTAATTAATATGAAATCGAATAGAACGCAAAATTTAATGTTTTTTTTTTTTTTTTTTTGGTGGTCCGTATAATAATATAATTATTATTTATAGATTTGAAATCGGCATTTCAAATTCCTCAATGTATATATATATTTATATTGTGTTTATCAAATGTATTCAGCATATAGTCTTGTTGTTCAATAAGAATCTGTTGTCAAGCATTAACTTTTGTTAACTGAACCTTTTCATGTTGCTTTCCGTAATTGACTAGTGTCCCAGGCCCATATCCTGATGCAAGGATATTACTGGGCCTGAAACTTACCAGATGTTAAATGTTTGCATGAAATTGAATTAGCTCTAGAGCTAAATGCAATCGAATTTTTTCATAGGTACGTTAGACAACATTTTCCAATAAAAAAGAAAGCCAAGACTCTTTTTAGGATTTAGTTCTAGGAGCTCGTTAATATAGACCCTATATACAGTATGTGCTTGTGTATGATATGAAATAGAATCAAAATTATATAATGCTTTATATTAATTGTTAATCTTTTGGTATAGTTTTGTTTGCCCGAATACAATTTCGTCTGCTTCTTGTGAGATTAAAATAAGGATAAAAAAAGTAGGCTTCGATTTTTCTTCTTCTTTTTAAATATTTTAAAATTAAATGAAGAATATTGATAAAGCTCAGCTGGCTAAAGAGTGTGGTTTAAAAAGTTCATTTGAATAAAGAGGATTCTTTAGTTGGTTAAGATCTTATCTAGTATCGAGTTTTCAACTTCAAGTTCAATCAATCCTTATCTAGGTCATATTTGATATCTAAACATATATATATGTAGTCAATATAGATAGATCGCATTTGATTTTCAAATATTTCTCTCCAACTGAGCACAATCTAAACGTCAAGAGTTTCGATTTATCCAACTATTCAAAACAAATTAAATTAAAATAAAAAACGAAATTAGCTCGAATGCACAACAATTCAAATGATGATGAGGAGAAAGCTCTTATTTGGTTATCGCCGATGCAGAATGTTGGAGAGTGTGCGTATTTGTTTCTGTAGCTCGGAGTCCATGCGGCAGCATTCCTCCTCGAAGATATTGCGCATCTGCTGCAGCTCGGGTAGCTTGTCGGCCTGCATATTCAACAGATCGCAGAAGAACTTCGACCAGACGTGCTTCTTTAGATATCGCGGCACTTTCTGGCGGATCTCCCAACCGGCCGTGCGCTTCTCCGGCTGCATATACTCGCCGAAGAGCATCACGTGCACCGTGCTGGCAATACAGAACAGATCCGTCTCATAGGACCATGGGCGTCCCTCCTGCATCTCGATGCATGTGAAGCCATCCGTTTGTATCACTTTGCGGAACTTGGTGCGCTCGCCGTCGGGAAAGAGCGACAAATCTATGGCGCAACCAAAGTCAATCAATCGCAGCGATGGCTCTGGACTGTCCACATTGGGCACACGCATCAGCAGAAAGTTATCCGGCTTAATGTCCGCATGTATGATGTGCTGCTTGTGCAAATGATCCACAATGTTGCAGATCTGCGCCGAGAAGTGCATGACGAGCGACTCGTGCATCACCTTCCTGGTAGCCTGACGTATCTTATTGTTGATGTCCAACAGCGAGCCAAAGGGCGAGAACTCGGTGGCAATCAGACTCGCATTTGGCGCTATAATCGCCGTTGATATGTCCATTAGGCCAGGCAGCACCTGGGGATCACGTATGCGGCGAAGCACCTAAGAGATGAATTACAAAAACTCGTCTAAGTATAAAGAAATATTGATAGGTAAAAGCAGATAATCACCTGATCACATATGTAGATCTCCCAAGTATTTGGCGGCTTTTGGTACTTGAGCGCTACCAGGTTGCCGGAGCGCGTATCGGTTGCCTTATAGACGGCTCCATAGGAGCCTCGACCCACCTCCTTGTCGATGTTGAACTGGACGCTATCCACGTGGACTGTGCGCGTGTTGGAGATTTTTGGCAGCAGCGTCTGCACGACTTTGTAGCTGGCATGCTCATCGTTGTCGCCCGGGAAATTCAGTTTGGTCAGGAAGGCGCGACAGAGTTCACTGTTAAATGGATCAATGGCCGGTTTCTCCATATGCCGTTCAATAGTCTCCAGCGCCTTGGAAAGACGCCGCTCCTGTGCCTCCGAATCGTGCTGTGTGGCGAAATAGGAATTTTCTTGAAACGTGGAAAAGTCCGCATTGCTTGTGGTGTTTTGTGTTGTCGTCATGTTATTGTTGTTGTTGTTGTTGGTGGCATGTTGGGATTTGTTATTGCCCACGCAAGCCAGATGTGAGGCATCACGCACGTGCAGTCCATCCACAGCTAGAGCTAGAGAGTTATTTGAATTGTCGTGACCACCGGCGCTGGAGAACGAGAAGTTGGCATTGTCATTGAAGGTAGCATTATGTATGGGCGCTGCAGCAGCCTCAGAGTCCGCATGAATAGCGCCTGCATCCAATCCATTCGCAGCCTGGTCTGGCACCGAGCAGGAAGAATTGCTGTTACTGCACAGCTCACGCTGAAACTTGCTCTGTTTCGCCTTGGCACGTGCACGCCGACTCTCGTTCGCTGTGCTCTTCGGCGTCGATGTCTGGCCCAGCAAATACGGATGGAAATGATGGTTGCCATTGCGCTGGCGCGGTGCTGTATTGGCGCCACTCCAGTCCTGGACAATTCTGGGCGAAGCGGTATGTTTTTGTAGGGGTGTAGACGTGGGCGCAGGTGCCACCACCGGCGCGGGCTCGGGCTCGGGCTCGGGCACGGGTTCTGGCGCCGGCGCAGGCAGCTCCTGTTGCTGATGATAAATGCTCTCGATTTTATAAGCGCTGTACGTGGTGCTATCCAGCGAGTGTTCCTTCTTGAACTTGATCTTGATGGAGCGATGCATGTTGCCATCGACGCCATTGCTGTACTCCTGCTTGACGGGCTCTGCATCATGGTCCTGCTGATCGGAGCCCTCCTCGTCCGACTCCTCGTCTGATTGCTCCTCGCCTTCCTCGTCCTCGTCGGGCTCAGAGTTGCCCTCTTCTGCTTCCTCATGGTGCTGCGCATATAGCTCGCCATCCACTTCCCTCATATAGTAGGTTTTCTCTGTCTGATAGGAATCGTATAGTTGTTGTTGCTGCTGCTGCTGCTGCTGCTGGTGTTGTCCATCCGGATAGACAGGTTCCTTCTTTAACTGCTGATGGTCATGCTGTGCAGGCTCTTGTACTTTAACATTTAGCGACTGTAGTGGCGCTTGCGCCTGTGCTAGTTGCTTGCGTTGCTCTAGCAGCTCGATATATTTGCGTGCCAGTAACTCCTCTGGACTATATTCGATGCCTGCGCCGGCAGGATAAACCAACTGCTTGGCATAGTGGCACACGCGCGAGGGATCGTCTGGCTCCTCTAGAGTCAGTGCCGGCTTCCAGGTCTCATGATTGTTGCGCCCATAAGCATGAAAATTGCGAGGCAAACGCACGCCGCCCACTTCCGTCAAAGGATCCACAGTCTGAACCTCTTGCTGTGGATATGCCTCGCTGGAGGCGGCAGGCACCGCGACTTGCTCAAGCTGTTGTTGCACTTGTGGTCCATAGCATGTATTTGTGGCAGGCTAAAAAAAAGAATGCGATTTAGTAGCGCTGTGAGATGAATTATAGAACTTAGCTTACTCTATTTGGGTGCGAGATGGGTGAGTAGTGCGGATGTGCCACAGTTTGATTGGGAGCAGCTGCAGTTGCGGGCTGATTGAAATGCTGGTCAAAGCGTGCTGCCACCGCAGGAGGCGGCTGTAACAGTTTAAAAAGACTCGATGAGCTGAGGGACGCAATTCAAATGAAATGGTTTAAGCATTACCTGATCCTGTTGCTGGTAGTGATTTGGAGGTGGCGCTTGCTGGTGCTGCTGTTGTTGTTGTTGGCCGTGGATATGGGGCATATAGGCTAGCTCCTGGGGATGCTGTTGATATTGATGATAGTTCTCTTGATGCAAATGATGGGCTCTTAATGGTGTGACTGGCGCAGGATGAGGATAGACTGGCTGTTGCTGCTGATGCTGTTCCTGTTGCTGGTGATGAGTTTGTGTATATGCTGTCAGCTGCTGCAGTGCATCATGAGGAGGCGCTGGCGGCTGTTGATGCTGCTGCTGCTGCTGTTGAAGTTGTTGCACTTGTTGCTGCTGCTGCTGTTGCTGGAAAAACATTGAGCGCCCGTAGGTGAACTTGGCATGGGCACTTTGGAGCTCAGCATTGCTGTGGGCCTTCTCTTGAAAAGCCAGATTAAATACTGCTTCGGCGTCCTTAAACTGTTCGAGCGCCTCGTAGTAACTGGCCCAGCCTATGTAAAATGCAGCCACCTGGCGTCCCGTACCACGCTGGAAGAGCACCTGATAGAAGCGCAACTGATCAGTCTGCATGGCAATGTATTTAAGCCACAAGCGCACTAGCCGCACATCCTGCCTGTAGTAATCGTCGTGCTCGTAGACTGTGAGGCAGCGTTCGAGTGTTTCACGAAACTTGCG
This sequence comes from Drosophila koepferae, assembly GCA_030914345.1. NCBI lineage: Eukaryota > Metazoa > Arthropoda > Insecta > Diptera > Drosophilidae > Drosophila > Drosophila koepferae. The sequence continues at coordinate 1,658,071 of JAUESR010000198.1, read as the reverse complement.
ATCTGGGTCGCTGTGCGCATGGTTTTCATACCAACATATGTAGTTGTACCAGTGATCCAGAGGATCAGGTCCCTGGTAGAGTGATATTGCATGTTCCCATGCCTGTTTGTCCTTAAGAAAGTTGTTCACCTCATCGGGAGTCAAATTCACATTGTTCACATTGTTTGTTTGGGTTTGGTTCGGGTTGGCCCGCATATATGAATGCATGGCCATGCTGATTGATGTTCAGCCAGAATGGGATCTAGACTTAGCTATACTTTAAATGCATTTGCATTTGTACACCCAAGTTTCGTAATAATACAAAATTATTTACACTGCTCTTTGACCGAGGCCGTGGCGGAGGTGGGGGTGTACATGCATATATTTCAACGGCTTTTAATAGTCTGTTGTTGCAGTCGCAATAAATATTTTACAATATAATTGCGCTCACACTCAACTTTCAACAATTCAACACAAATCTACTTTTATTTTAATGTTTTTTATGTCGCTGTGGAGTTGATAAGCTATCGTTTCTGTTTTATGGCGGACAACCGATAACACAATAAGCAACCCTGTTGCATCAAATTCATTGATTTTAATGAGGGGTGTTCCTATAAGAAAATTGATATAATAAAGCTAGATTTTCCATAACCATCGAAATTTAAAGAAATTTATAAAATTCTTATATGAGCAAATTAATTAATTGATTAATAATTTAATTAATTAATTTTCTACTTTGTAATTCCACTTGTAAATTCAGTGAACAATTACTTAAATGCTTTCTTTCAATATAATTCACATCGTGTCGAAAGATATCTGCACAACATTTGATACTAAAGCAATGTGATTTGTATATCAACTATATGTGAATACATATATTAAGAAATGTCAGATAATATTTTTAGTGCCTGTGAAAATTACAAATGATTTGGCGAAACTAAAAAAGTCTAGCACGATTTCGGAATATTTTTTCACAATCATCAATTAGTATACTAAAATATTTAATATAGTTCTATATACTTTTTTTAATTTCCCAATAAGCAGATCTTCGTATGCATGTGTATGTTTGTAATTTTTTGAATATTTTATTTTTAGTGTTTATATTTCTATATAATTAATTTGTTATTACGTCAACTCTCGTTCAATGATTGTTTATTAATTCACAATAACGTAGAAGCGGACGCAGCATGATGGATGTTGCTTATTAGACGGCAAAATGGAAACAGCTTAGACAGTCTATAAAATACATTTTGAGCATGTTAAAAGGTGAATCGAAATGTGATATCGATAAATTCAGAGCCCCCTTTCTACACCTATGTTTTAGTCTTTTTGCTATAATACATTGCTTTTATCTCAACTCATAGACCACTCAAATTTACCTGTTTAATGCATAACCGTTGACTGTGCAATATTTCTTTTGTGTTTTTTACGTGCAACTAACTAACTAGATATACTTAACTAAAGCTAATGCTACAAGAAACACACCTGAAACGCCGAGGCTGAATTTACAACTACAACACACTGGAAGCCTTTATCGATTTCACCTTAAATGTATAAATACAGTGTATTAATACAATAAAATTTATATAACTACATATTGTTATATACCCATGCAGAATTAATATAAAACCTCATCACACACACCGAAGAATTCATATCAATGAGCCCATACATTGTAAAACATTTATGAATTATACAAATGAAAAAAGTATGTACATATGTATGTATGTACACACATACATGTAGACATATTAGTGTTGCTGCCAAACATAGAGCGAATCTAATTGGAATTTATAATTGATATTTATAATTTGCGAACTATGACATGTATTGTTTAGCTTCGTCATTGTTTTATTCTTTGCACATTATTTAGCTGAATTAAATTTAAATACCTTTTGCTCAAATGTAATGTAGAACGCGAGTGTAGCTCATCAACAATAAATAGCAACGTAATTGATAATTTGTATATACTGAACGCCACTTTTGATTATTAATCAAGCCCATATATATGTAAACAATTAGATAACGGCCATAAACTGAACTTACGGATAACATATACAGCTGCAGCGCCCAGATAATGGAAGTATCTGCCGATCCATATGATCCGTATGAGCAGAAGTTGTATCAGATGTTCCAGAGCTGTGAGACATCAGATCGTAACAATGGCCTGCTCGATGAAGTCTCACTAACACGTCTCTGCCAGCTGCTCCAGCTGCGTGACCAGGGCTCTGCGTTGATCTCCAGCCTAACTGCGAGTTGTCCCAGCTCCAAGTTGGGCGTTTCTTTTGAACAGTTCAAAGTGGCGCTACTGAACTTTCTGGGCCCCGAATTCGAGAGCTCGTCGCGGTCGGCATTGAGCACAGCATCTGGATTTAAAGGTAAGCTGCAATTTTACCTAACCACGCACGTCACCTGGCAGTCATAAAATGTTACTCTTGCCTGCTTTTGGTTTTATGAGGGGTGTAGCAGGATTAACAGCTCGTCAATTTAGTTGATCAGGTAACAATCATTAAGCACTTAAATACATTTGTGCTAAGTGTTTGCACATCAGTTGCGATTAGTTGCTCAAAGTGACACAATGGGCACACGTTTATATTACAAGCAGCGCAATAGCTGCACAGATCCTATTATTGAATCACTGGCAGCTCGTTTTGGTAGAGAGAATCAACGTGATATAAAATCGAAGTAATTCATTATTAATTTCTTCTGCTCCATTACAGAACGTTCGCTAGTAATCAGTGACGAAACAACTTCCAAAACGTACTCAGAGATACAGCACGAGGGCGACTCTTCCGATCGTGAGGTTTCTCCCAAACTAATAGTTGGCACTAAGAAGTATGGACGTCGCTCGCGGCCACATCAGATTCTAGGTCTCGACATCACGGACTCTGACAATACAGACGAGGATCAGCACAAAAGCCTAAACGGTTGCAACGATCACACCGTCCAAGTAAGGCGGCAAAAGCGAGAAATTGTTGCTTATACTTGATTATTAATCAATTCCTTTCCTTTTAGGTGCAACGGTCATCGTCACAAAGCGATCTTCCTGGCAGCCGAGTCTTGCGCCCCGTCCACTACAGCGGCAGCAAGCTCAAGCGCTGCGCCTCCTTGCCAGCACGCAAAAATATGCACTCTAAAATGATGTCAGCATCAACAACGAGCGCCACCACCTCCTCGACAGTAGGTACGCAAGTCGGTAATAGCAGCAAAAAATGTAATCTTAGAGAGGCACAAAAGGAGTGCAGTAGCGTGGAATCGCTGGGTAAGTGCAGAGTGAGATAACACAACGTGTGGTCTCTTGGACCAAGATCCAAATTACAATTCTAGCAAATGCATGCTGTTGTGGATATGTTTGTAATGCAATTGATGTGGTCCTTAAAACTTACTTGTTACAATATCAATATATAAATAGAATATATATTAGCATTAGATATCAGGCTTGAAGTTGTGGTCAAATCTATAGTTTTGGCAAACAGCTGTCATCTGTTATTATGCTAATGCAAGTGATAATGCAAATATTTATAATTAATCAAATATCAATAATATTTATGCTTTTTACAGAAATGATGACGCCACATCAACTGGAGACGATCAGTGCGCATAGCCTTATCGAGACTTGGGAAATGGCTAATATCGTTAATAGTGTGGGTCTATTGCATGCCCTGGGCTTCGATGAGGAGGAGGAGGTGAACATTAATCAGCTGACCAAAGTGCTTGAAGAGGAATTGCGTGGCTTAGAGCAAGATCCAAATTCGAATGTACTGCGTGCGCTAATAGCGCTGCAAGCTGCAGAATTGGGCACACTGCGACAGGCATATCGTCAGCAGTATCAGGAAAATCAGAAACTGCGATCCGATAATAAGGCGGCCAATCAGCGCGTGGCGATGTTGGCAGCTGAGGTGGATGAGCGGCATGCCATGTTGGAGGACAGCTGTAAGCAGGAGGTGCAACAGCTGGAGCAGCGGCATGCGAGCATGGTGCGTGAATTGACGCAGCGCATTACAAGCGATCGCGATCATTGGACCAGCATGACAGCGAGATTGGAAGCTCAAATCAAGAGCCTCGAGCAAGAGGAGATTAAACTGAAAACTGAGCTGGAGCTGGTGCGCACTGAAAATACCGAACTGGAGATGGAACAGCAGAAGGTCCATCTGCAAATGACTGAGTTGTTAGAGCAGAATATTAAGTTGAACAAGGAGCTGGCCATGTCCGAGCCCATTCGCTCAGAAATGAAATCTGAAAACAACGATCATGCTGCGGTCGGCCGCGATAAGAGCTCTGACGATGATGAGTTGCTGCACGTTATGGAAAAAATGACCGCATTGCAAATGGAGAACGCACAGCTGCGAGACAAGACCGATGAGCTAACAATGGAAATTGAGAATTTGTACGTTGATCTAGCACGCACAAAGTCTAGAAAGAAGCAATCAGCTGTTCCGTCCGTTGCGAATGCGTCAGCTGCAGAATCAACCGAAGGCGAAGAGCTGGAGGCCGTCAGCGTTGCGCTGGCCACTAAACGGCGAGGTGACTCACCGAGCAAGCCGCACATAACTGGGGAGAGTCCCCGGCTGGGAAAACAACGCAAGTGCTCAGAGGCAGGCGAGATCAGCGATAATAGCGGCGATTGGCTAGCGCTCAATTCGGAATTGCAACGCTGTAAGAGTCATGAAGAGGAGATTGCCTCTCTGCGGCGAACTATAGAGAAGTTGGAACAGGAGCTACAGGCGGCGACTTCCAAGTCAACTGCGAGCAGTAGCCGTGCCACGTCGCCAGAGACACGCTGCAAGGAGCTGGAGAGCAGTTTGGAGCAAATGCAGCGAGCTTACGAGGACTGCGAGGATTACTGGCAGGCCAAACTGAGCGAAGAGCGGCAAATGTTTGACAAAGAGCGCCACATATATGAAGAGGAGCAGCTGGAGAGCGACAAAAAGTTCACAGAGCTGATGGAAAAGGTGCGCGAATATGAGGAACAGTTTAGCAAAGATGGACGACTGTCGCCCATAGATGAGCGGGACATGCTGGAACAGCAGTACGTGGAGCTCGAGGCGGAGGCAGCAAGTCTGCGAAACAACTCAATTCGCATGCTGGAGGAGAAATCTCATCAGATTAGCGCATTACAGTCTGAGATCGAAGATCTGCGTACACGTCTAGGCGAAAGCGTGGAAATCCTAACCGGTGCATGTGAGATCAACTCGGATGCACTGCAGCAGATCAGCGGGCAGTCGGGCCAAAGGCCTGCCAGCTCACCAATTAGCTACCTGTGGCACCAGAGCACAATTCAGGAGCCGCTGAAAACATTTGACGGTGCCAGCGAGGAAAACAGCGCCAAGGTCTTGGCTCTGCTTGGCGAGTCGCCGTCTCACAAAGCGACCAGCCGGTAAGTACAACTTGAGCACCCGATGATTTGGCTTGTCTGAATGTTTTGCAATCACTCTGTGTATGTGTATGTCGCACCATATCTTAATAAATAATGATCATGTAGTCATAAGTGTATGAATGAATGTGTGTGTTTTTTTTGTTCCTTCACCCATTAAATAAATGATATAGAAGCTTTTACGTGTTTGCATGTTTTTGTTCATTATATGGAAGCCTAACTGACTCCAAAATACGCTGCACTTTCACATGTTTGTTTTGTTTTATTTCAGCTTGCAAGATTGTTTTTTTTTTCACATTTGTTTCTTGACAATTTAGAATATTATTTGCACCTTGCTTTTATGTCTGCTTTCATAAATATATATATATATATATATATATATATATATATATATATATATATATATATATATATATATATATATATCTTTTTGAAAGTATAGCATTAGATAGATTCTGATTTTGAATTGGAGAATTTGAGTATAGAATATGTATATATATAAATTACATATTAAAGAATATATATAAATCAAATAAAATTATAAGTTAAAGTTTGTTTCAATAAAAACAAATAGATTTAAAATATACTACAAATCTGTTATACAAAAGCTCTATTTGCAAAAATATTATGCTATAAATGATTAATAGTATATTAGGAATATATATATATATATATATATATATATATTGGAAACTGCTCACATTTCTAAATAATGCTTAGAATATCACAATTGAATTACAAGGAAAAATGTAAATTTAAGTTTGGAACAGTAATAACAGGAGTCTGATTAGCACAGGGACTTGATTATTATTGTTTTAATAGATAAAAAAAGATTGACAAAATAAAATATCTTTAGAATACAGATTAAACTAGAAAATATTTGTGTTATTTAAAAATCAAGCAAAAATAATTTTAGTCAAATGCTTGAGGAGCGTAAAATCCCCTTTTTATCTGTGATACGTATAAAAACATTTCACGTTCATTAGAAAATTGGTTGAGGGTTGATAAACCAGGGTGAATTAGGGTAAAGCCAACCACAACTAATAGATGAGGCGTGGCTCTTGCAAGAGCCAAAAGGAAGTGGTTGTAGGTGGAAGTGGGAGTGGCAATTAAAGAACGATAAACTAACTTTATGCGTGTCACTAACAATAATTTTGGCTTGAATTCATTGATTTTTGTGTTGATGTCTTTTTGTTTTTTGTTTTATTAATCCTTTTCCAATGGCCCTGCACTCAAGCTAATTAGAATTTATTTTATAGAAACAATCTTACCACTTCTACAACATCCATCTTTAGTACTACACCAGTTGATACTTCGCCATCGAGCCCATCACTCACAAATACTGATACAAAATATGCCTCGTCGGTCAGTATTTGCACACCGGCGCCCATTGGGAAGCCGAAATCGCCGCCATCTGAAGGCGAAATAGCTGATAGTGAGACTTCATCAACTGCATCGAATAAGAGCTTTGACTCGCGCAGTATAGTGTCGACGAGTAAAGCATCCTGCTTTAGCAACGAGAAATGCAATAGCCCAAGTGTCCTTAAGGAGGAATTAAAGCGTCTTAAGTTCTTTGAGCTTTCGCTCAAGGAGCAGATAAAGGATTTAAGCCTGCAACGTGACGGTTTGGTCATGGAACTGCAACAGTTGCAGGAAGCGCGTCCCGTTCTCGAGAAGGCATATGCGGTAAAGATCATTATATCTATTATAGATGGCAATCAATTATCATAATTCTCTATATTTGTACCTAGCGAACTACACATCCGACTCTTCAGCAGCGACTTAATCAACTCGAGTTGCGCAATCGTCATTTACAGAATGTAGTTAAACAACAGCAGAAATATACCGAGTCCCTGATGCAGCGTAAGTATAGCCCACTTAATGGAAGCTTAATTTATTTTCTAATCTCTTATCATTGTATCCATAGAATCGTGGCGTCAGCATCAAGTGGATCTCAACGAATTGCATAGCCGCATCGAAGCACAAGCCGTTTTAATTGCCGATCAGACTCAGCGTCTGCAGAACGCCGATATTCTTGTGAAAGATTTGTATGTAGAGAATTCTCATTTGACCGCCACAGTGCAGCGATTGGAGCAGCAAAGGGCGCGAGTAAATCTCATTCACCAACAGCAGCAGAAACAACAAATTGGCGCTCCGCTGAGTGGTGTCTCTGGAATTCCTTAGAATTTATGCAGCAAAGAAGCAAAATACAACGGAAGCACATCGAAGTTATACGTGTATATTTATCAATATACTCGGCACTATTGCTGCAGTGATATTGTTCAAATTATGAAATACGTATATTTATTTACATGCTATTTACTTGTTTTGTGTATGTGTGTGTCCGTATATAACTAATATGTTCTCTATAAGAATAAGTTTTCAACTTAAGAGCACCGATAGAAACATCTATGTACTGAATAGAACAATTCTCTATACTGACTTATAAATCAGTAATCAACTAATCGAACTTTATATTTTGGTATATACCAATGTTGACCTTATAAACTAAAGCAAAAAATACAAAACGAAAAAAAGAAAAACACAAATTAATAGAGTTAACACTAAAAATAGATAACAGTATTTTAAATCCATTGTACATGTTGAAAACAAAAACAAAAGAAACAAAAGACCAAGTTTATCATGCGCATATAGGTATTGTTGATTTTATTGGTAACGAAGGAATAAGAAAAGTCAAATGCAACTGAAAAGACCTGTAAATCTATTAAATTACAAATATGTATTTATTTCGCACATTAAGTTAGCCAATAATCTTTAATTGTTTTTGTCAAATAATTATGTATTAACATAGTGAACAAATTAATTTATCAAAGATCGATTTATTACCTAGAGCTCGTAATATTATGTTATGGTCTGTGCTTGTTAATGTACGAACAAAATATTAAATTACTTTTTAAAAGTATCAAAATATATTAAACTAAAATAACGATTTACAAGAAAAACAAACAACAATTTATTATTCAAAGTTATTCATACGAAAACTCGTATATTGTTCAAAAATGTTACACAGTGATAAAGCATTCTATGAAAATTTTAGCCGGAAAATGTTAACTATCAAAATGAATGCACAATAACTGAATAGTATGTAAGCTTGTCAAGACATTAGATATTATAAAGATAGATTTTATAGAAACTGTGCACCTCATTCATTGCCATATCCGTAATCCAATTTGGGTAGCTCTCGTTTAACCCGCTCTGCCAGTTTCATTGTAAGTCTTTTAGTTTGTATAACAGTTTTAATTGATTTTTGTAAAAAAACATGTAAATTGTGCTTTATATATATACATATACATATTATTATATATGGACATCTTCGTTGAAACTTGTACGGCTATAAAGCGTCCTATTCGCCGCATCATTCTTCTTGCCGAAACGACAATGGCCACGTTTATAGAATGCTATTCCAGCTAAAGTAAGAGGTATTGCCAATAGAATGGCAATGATTATGCCAATCCAGACTAGACTGCTGCTCTGGGTTTCCAACTCAAAATCTCCACTTGAAATTTTTAGGATCTCCACACCTTTTAACTCTTCTGGGTATTCGCATTTCACATTCTTGGCTAAAAGTGGCGTGGTGCTGTTGACTCTTGGGATTAGATAGTTGATCATGTATTCGTTGGAGGTAATGCAGGCCCATGGGTTAAAGCGTAGATCCAGCACGCTAAGTTTATCCCAGCGAATGATCAATTCTCGTGGCAGCGTTGTTAGATTACAGTTGTTTAAATAAAGCTGAATTGTATTCAAAAGAAACATATTAGTTAAAAATAGATATCAAAATTAAAATTTTCCTTCACCTTATTAAGCGGGGGATAGTCCAAATAGTCTCCTCCTGTAACATTCTTGGACAAAGCGTGTAAATCAACTTCTGTTAACATTTTGTTGTCGCTCAATATCAATTCTGTTAGATCTGTAAAATATACAAGAAAAAGTATGTATTATGTGCCACGGTATAATTCTAAATATTCTTACTCTGTAGTTCACTGAAGGCACCAGGTCCAATTTTGTATATATCTAACATATATGTCATTCTCAAGTATTTCAAAGAGGTCATCGCAGGGAAAACGCTAAAAGAATGAATGTAGTTAGAATTGTATTTAATTTGTAATAAATTTTGCTTACTTCTCTCCTTCCAAATTTCCAATAGGATTCTCATCCAAAACAAGGCGCTTTAAGTTCTTCGAAAAAGAAAGGGCTTTTGGTATTTCCTTAAATAAATTTCCTGTAAGTATTAGGGTTTCCAGATCTTGGGGTCCATGCAAAATGGTATCGGGCAAGGTCGAAACTTCCATAAATGACATATCCAAGACCTGAAACATAAATGAATTATTATTTATATATTATATTTTGATCTAATAAATAAATTAATGAATATATATATAGTAGTAATAGTTAAGTACATACCTTCAATGCACTTAATCCAGCGAGTGCTGTTTCCGTCAGCCTATCAATCACTTGGAAAGTATTTGAGCACAAACTAAGCTCTTCAAGGTGGGGAAGATGTTCGAATAAGTCATCATTCAACGAATGTAAGAGGTTATATCCCAAGTTAAGTGATTTAATATTCAGCGGCTCAAAATCCTGTGGGGAATATGGACCTTTGAATACATCAGGTACCAAAGCCTTTGAAGTTAATTTGTTATTGGACAAATCAAGTTTGGTAAGCCCCGTTAAATTTTGAAATGCTCCCAATGAAATCGAGGCAATTTGATTATAGCCCAAATACAGATTCTTCACTCCATATGTTGGCAACACAGGAACTGTCGTCAAATTGTTGTGCTCCATTTTGATGGAGTCGAAAACAATTTTCTCGTTTTTAAGGCTTTTCCATTCTTCGTCTGTAAACCAATCAGTCAACTTTCTGGTGCAATCAATTAAACTGTTTTCCACATCGCATATGCACTTAGTGCATATCGTGGTTGTGTTTTGCTTAGAGCTTGACTGAAATAAAGAAATTCATTATTATTATAATTGTATTAAATTCATTCAAATTATTACATTCTAAACACTAAAATACACAATTATATACATGAAATCAAGATTCATAGACAGCAAATTAAATTTGAATTTATGTTTCTATGTGTAATCGAGAAATTGCAATCAGACTGAAATTAGTTATCGATAATTCGAAATATACACAAATGCGTTCCACATAAAGTTCTACGATCCAAACTTGAACACAAATTGACAAACATTCTCTTTTCATGAAGACCTAAATGATTCAGTTGATTCGTACTATGAGTCAGTCGGGTAATATTATTAGTAACGAAATAAAAATACTCATAGTTTATATAGGTGTATGTAGTGCACTCATTCGTATGTACATATATGTACATTATATTAATAAATTTCGTACATATATCTACACATATAAATGTCGATAGAACATTGTACTCTCGACATTTATGCCTTATAGAACTTATATGCATACATATGTATGTATGTATATAGTATATGTATGCATGCTTGATTGATAACACTTCGCAATCTCACCTCTGGTTTTGATTCGGCAGTTTTCACTACAGAATCTGTGATGCCAAATGGCAATAGCGCCAAGAGCGTTGTTAAGATAAAAATAGTAACTCCAACTATATTCATTTTAATTTTTTTCTTGACTCCGTTTATTTGCTAAATTGTGTGCTCACTGAGAAAAAACTGACTAACAAGTAAAGGTTTCATTTCGAGGCTTATTCCCCAGTTAACAGCTATCTAATCTTATCAGTCTTTAGGCGTAAATGGCATAATCAGATAGTATCAGCAGAAGGTAATGACGCCTTTTTGGACGTTTAATTGAACTATACGGAAAACCGAATATATATTTTAGTGCATTAAAATTTTATTTTTGATTTAACATTTGAAGTACTTATAGAAGTAAATATGTAAACAATGTTCTGCACTCACAACTTGCTTTTACAACATGATAAAAATAAAATATTTTGTTTGCTATCTTGGTTTTGTATTATGAACATTTTGCTGGTCTTCTTAAGAACAAATTTTATTTTTTGCTTTTTTTAAGTTATAGCTTGAAGAGTATATACTATTTATAACCAGTAATTGTATTTGTTTTAGTTATTCTCAAAACTTTGAATTCAACTTTTCTGTCTTTGAGCCATGAACGAGTATGATGCAGTCAGTGCACCCAACGTTCTAACTTTATATTCTACTTGTCTCTTTCTAACACGCGTGTACTTCAATTATTTTAGGTCTTTGATTTATTATATTCTGTGAGAGAATATAATATTAGTGAGTATCTGATTTTTATCATTTTAAAATCTCTACGACCTATTTTTTTCAATTTTATTGCAGTTCTTATATTGTTGTCCACGTCGACTCTTCACGCATATCAAATTAATAAATTTTCGCTTTCACTGCATCATAATCAATGTTTTACATTTGTAAGTTGTTTTATTTCTCGGCACAAATACGAATTTCACTATTCACAATCAAAATACATATTGAATAAACAGTTATTTGTCATATTTGAATACTTGTGTATTTTGTATTCTGTTCCGTCGTGAATGGCAAATATTTTAGTAGAGTACCAAAAAATATCGGCCAAGTACCGTATGAAAATAATACACATCACTGAGAGGTTGATATAAATGAGTAAGCGGCTCGATAAAACCGAAGGCAACTCTTGAAATATAATGTTGAATATTATTCAGTTTTAATTGTCTACAGTTAATAATTTTAAAGACTTAACACATAAGATGAGCGACGAATCTACTGAAAATATAATCTGGACCATAAAAAATGGAGAACTAGATGCCGTTCAAGCAGCTTTTAGCAATGACGTGAGTAATAATTAATATGTGGCTAAAGTTTTTTTTTTGCGGCTAAATAATATTATTTGCAGACTCAGAAAGTGAATACAGAGATCAAAGGAAGATTTCCCATACATTATGCGGCTGATTTCGGCCAGTTAAATGTACTCCAATTCTTGGTTAAATTGGGTGCTGATGTAAACGTAAGCTGGTCTTAACTATGTGTATTCAAAGTATACGTACATATGTATGTACATATGTACATACGTCAAGATTGAGATGTATACACTCATACATACATACATATTTACTTTCGTATCTACACAATCAATTTTAAGCTGCCATGCATGTACGTACATACGTACATTGGTTTGAGTTAGTGATGAAACTTTATTTGGATGTATCTTTAAAAATATATATGTATATCCTGGACATCAATTAGTCTGAGAAACTAGATTGAGGAGCAGTAAACTGTCTGAGAAGGCGCTTTTGTAAAACATCAATCTGATTTATATTTGTATGGAGAAAGTGTAACACGTCTTAATGTAAATCAAAGGCATGAAATGTAGCTTTTTGTGGTTTGAAAAAATTTCTAGTTTAAGTAATCACTTCACAAAATGGAATCTCTAGATTATTTTTAGATTATACATTGAAATATTGTTGCCGGGTATAAAGTTAAACCTATACATTTTTGTTATCTTAGAGTTGAAATGCAGTCGTGTTGCATTGTTAGTGTATTTATTTTTTCAACATTTTGTTGAATATTTCGTTTACAAAATTATTGGATACACATTTAAACAAAACAAAATTTGTGTATGTATTATATTCCTATATACAGAATACATTATTTTAATTTCATTATTACCTTATGACAATTATTTTTCAAGATAAAGAACATGCGTCATTCAATGATAACGGTATTACAATTTATAAGTAAAGATTATTGTTAAGGCAAAGCTGAAAATAAAATTAAAAGTAAAAATTTAGAATATAGTAAATTTAATATTACATAAAGTGACAGGCATGTATGCGTTAATTTAGTTTTTTTTGCTTCGTTTTCCTAAGGAAGCATATGTATATCATCTATATGGGAAGCAGGCCTTATTTATACATTTTATTTAGTAATGCCATTTGTAATTATTTACTTTACAGAGAAAAGATAAACATGGGATAACTCCACTTCTGGCCGCTGTTTGGGAGGGTCATACGAAATGCGTGGAGTTTCTGTTGGAAAAAGTATATTGAATTAATGAATACTGATCTTTTTTTTTAAGTATTAAAAATCATTTTAATTACTTTCTAGGGTGCAGACAAAAATGGAGTAACTCCAGACGGTCAGAGTTATGCAGAAGTGGCAGAAAATGACGATATCAAGAAATTGCTTGTATGAAAATAATTGTAAATCACTTTATATCAGTATACATATATATCACAATTACAATTTTAAATACATAAAACATTAAATTATTTAATTCCAATTATTGTTTCTATTTTGGATTACTTTAATTATTAAAATGTTTCTCTAAAGCTAATACGCAATTTGACGGATGTACCCACAGGTGGAGTGGTGGAGTCAAAACTTTATTTTTTGAATTAATATCTGAAGAGAGACAAGTTATTATTTACATGTGTTGGTCGAAGTCATCCATTTGGTGTACCACTTGGCCATTGACCGCATACTATTTTCTAGTCTTAGAGAAAAAAATTGGTATTTTTAACAAGAAGTGATAGGGGACATCTAAACGACATCTACTAACTAGTTCATGTTTATTTTAATTTTAAGTGAATTAGTTCTACCAAATATGTACATATACGACATGGGGATGGGACCATTTCGTTCGAGCGCTGGCAGCGAACTGGCTATGCGGTACCATATTTTCGCTGCCTGAGCCGAGCAAATACGAGCGTTGAAAAATTTTGTTCTAGATGTTCGGTCTATGTGTTGCATGTATTCATAAAATTTGGATAATTTATTGAGCTGACCCATTAAAATAAAATTCCTTAACACGTAAATTTGAAAACAGACAACACATCTACTATATCCGAAAAGATGATTGAATCTGCTGCGATAGTTAGCTGAAATCGAAAGCTGGAAACTGCAAACAGTATAGATTTAAAATATTTCTTAAGAAACAATGTCTAGAACAGTCTTTTATTTTTATTTATTTTTTTAAATTTATTTTTTATAAGAAGTATGACGAATATTTCTATTAAAATTTCGAAGAATTAATAACTATGCAAAGAAAATCTTAAGATTATGGAAAATTAAATTTTCGTTCTATTTCATTGTATTCCAATGTAATTATTTTACAGTTACTTCTCTTTAAGCGATTCAATTTGAATGCAACGCTGTATTTTTTCTGTCTCCACTTCCTGTCATAGCACGTTTGTAAAACTCTTTCCTGTCGTACTTTTGCCAGACCAAGGTGGGTGAATTTTTGAAAATTTGTAGTTTTACGTATTATTATTAAGTAAAGTGATATTCTCAATATAAATATAAGTAAAGATAATAATGTCGAGTTTCTGGTCATCAATTATTGTTTGAGACACGATAGTTTTCATTTTAAACGTATAAATGGGATCATCACTGTGACTATAATTATGAGTGCATAAAGTTTTATCGGCTACTAAAAAACATTCGTGTATATGTATCTACATTGTGAATGCGTTTACCTTTTATATTTATGTTATGCAGTGCATGAGATACGAACGGAAATAATGCAAAATATAAGCAGTTTGTGCTATATTCTTGTGACTTTCATGAGGATATACACATGTGCTTTTTTCATTTATTTGTTCATATTCATGTATAAATTAATAAGTGAAAAAATGAAAGGTGAGTGAATTGTGGTCAATATGACATCTGTGGATTATCAGAAAATACATAATTATGTATTCGTAATATATACATACATAATGTAGTTGCATATACGATGAAACATTATTTACGTCAGACAATTCACAGTGCCATATTTTCCGCAATTGTTTTATGTTATTAATTAATTTAACGTTGCAGGTCTGCAGAAGACAAATTCACCATGCCTCAAAATGAGTATATGGAACGTCACCGCAAATTATATGGTCGACGACTCGACTATGAAGAACGCAAACGCAAGAAGGAAGCACGTCTTCCGAAGGAGCGTGCCCGTAAAGCTCAAAAGTTGCGTGGCATTAAAGCCAAGTTGTTCAATAAGGAGAGGCGTAATGAAAAGATTCAAATGAAAAAGAAGATTCAAGCGCATGAAGAAAAGAAGGTCAAGAAACAGGAAGAAAAGGTCGAGGATGGAGCACTGCCACATTATCTTCTTGACAGAGGTATCCAGTCGAATGCCAAGATTTTATCAAATATGATAAAACAGAAACGGAAGGAGAAGGCTGGCAAATGGGATGTACCTATACCCAAAGTTCGTGCTCAATCCGACGCCGAAGTATTCAAGGTCCTAAAAACGGGCAAGACCAAGAGGAAGGCCTGGAAGCGCATGGTGACAAAAGTCACATTTGTCGGGGAAAACTTCACACGCAAACCGCCGAAATTTGAACGCTTCATCCGCCCGATGGCATTGCGTATGAAGAAGGCTCATGTGACGCACCCAGAACTGAAAGCAACTTTCCACTTACCAATAATTGGAGTTAAAAAGAATCCAAGCTCGCCAATGTTTACCTCCTTGGGCGTCATAACCAAGGGAACAGTAATAGAAGTAAACATCTCTGAATTAGGTTTAGTAACCCAAACTGGAAAAGTTGTTTGGGGCAAATATGCACAAGTTACAAACAATCCAGAGAACGATGGAGTAATAAATGCTGTACTTCTAGTTTAATATGTTAGTGGATAGTGCTTTGATTCGGTCAATAAAATAAACATAACTAAATAAAATATCAAAAATTTGTTTCTTTTACCCTACGTGTAATATAAATATGTTTGTTTTTATGAGGATTCTAACATGCATTAAACACTTTCTCTTTCTTCAATATTTTTCAGTTGGCTTCGGAGGTGCACAATGCAAATCTTTGTTAAAACCCTAACGGGTAAGACCATCACTCTTGAGGTCGAACCGTCGGATACCATCGAGAATGTCAAAGCCAAGATCCAGGACAAAGAAGGAATTCCTCCAGATCAGCAGCGTTTAATCTTTGCTGGCAAGCAATTGGAAGATGGTCGCACTCTTTCCGACTACAACATCCAAAAAGAGTCAACCTTGCACTTGGTGCTCCGCCTTCGTGGTGGTGCCAAGAAACGCAAGAAGAAGAACTACTCTACTCCCAAGAAAATTAAGCACAAGAGGAAGAAGGTCAAGCTAGCTGTCCTTAAATACTACAAGGTACATCTTCAATAAATGGAACAGAATAATTTTATGATCTGTTCTTGGAATTCTTGAGTCTTGGTCTTGAGCTTATTGACTTGTCTGTTAAGTTTTCAATTGACAATTCAATCTAAACTACCTTCCTTTCCAATGTGAATTGTCCGTTTAAAAGTGTTGAACATATTTTCATGAAGGACTCTTAAAATTGTGGTTTACCATCCCTGGAGATTTTGTAATCCACAATTGATAAACTTCTTTAAAAATTTTTTAATGTCTTGTATTAATTCTATTTATATGATTACAGGTTGACGAAAATGGAAAGATCCATCGCCTGAGACGCGAGTGTCCCGGAGACAACTGTGGGGCTGGAGTCTTCATGGCTGCCCACGAGGATCGTCATTACTGCGGCAAATGCAACTTGACTTTTGTGTTCAGCAAGCCAGAAGAAAAGTAGTGCGCAGGCGCTTTTTATCAGGCATTCATTTTTACTGTAATTAAGTGAATAAATATGAACTAATATAAGCCTGAAGCATTTCTTTTTATTATAATTATTATAGGGATGAAGTCGCATAGTTTGTTATTAAAATGGGAGGGGAGTAAGAGTAGTATTGAAATATGCAATGCCAAGAAGTCGAGGAATTGTTGACTTTTTAGGGGAGTATTCGCTAATGTGGATTCCTTATCATTATTATCTGTGGGCTCTAGAAGGTGGAAAACCAGCTTTGGTTAATTTATGAAGTACAGGAACTCAGTTCCAGTCGCAAATGAGAACAGGGTATTCAATAAAATTACATGCCTCATGAGTCGTGTTTAATAAATGTCTAGAAAAGCTTAACTTATATAGCTTTATATTGTCGTATAAACAAATGCAAACTTTTTTATAATTCTCTTTATTTTCGTTCTATCTACGATATTATAAATCAGGGGGGTTAAATCTGGTTTGGGTATACAATATATATATAATTTTAAAAAATCTTGTAATATGTTTCCTGTATGCTACATGGTAAATGCAAAAGCTTATAAATGTGACGATTTGAACATTAAATATCGTTACAGATTTAATAAACAGGATTATTCTTAAATAAGAAAATCATAACGGGTTATACTGGTGAATTATAAATTGATGACATCGATGTTTAGACTTCTATACATAAATGTAAGAATATCTGTTGCTTCCTCAATGCGTTTAGATGTTGGTTTTCCAGCACCGTGTCCAGCTTTTTTGTACACTCGCAGCAGCAATGGATTTTTCTGGAATGGAGAATCGCGTACAGCTTCTTGCAATGCAGCAGCAAACTTTAAAGAATGCAATGGACTGACACGATCATCATGATCAGCGGTCAAAATCAGTGTTGATGGGTACTCGGACAAGGCATCATTTGGTGTATGGACATTGTGCAACGGCGACAACTTATAAAGATTGTCAAAGTGCTCCTTCTCGGAAGGGTTTCCATAATCCGAGCACCAGGCGTGGCCAATGGTGAATTTATGGAATCGCAGCATATCCATGACGCTGTGGGTAAAAACAATAGTTGAAGAGTTAGTTAAAGAAGAAGAATGTGTATATATATATATATATATCTATATATTATATTCTTGTATAAGTTAAGGAGTCATTTAATTTTCTTTGAATTTGCAGTATTCAGTTAATAGGCTTTAAATTACGTTTTATATATAGTTTCATTAATAGGGTTTAAACCAGATAATTTCTATTGAAATTATTATAAGCCAATTCACTGTGTAAACGAATTAGGTTTCGAAGAACAATGTTCTACGGATTTCTGAATAAACAATATAATTTCCACCCCAAGTAGTTAACCTGAAATATGTCAATATACTCACCCAACTTGAGCCACTGCTGCTCCAAACAAATCAGGACGTTGATTAATACAAGCACCTACAAGGAGACCGCCATTCGATCCGCCCTGAATGGCCAAACGATCTTTTGTGGTATAATTGTTTTTAATCAAATATTCGGCAGCACATTGAAAGTCGTCAAAGACGTTTTGTTTGTTGAGCAAACGTCCGCCGTTATGCCATTTTTCACCATATTCTCCACCGCCACGGATATTAGGGTAGGCCAAAACACCATCAAATGAATCTACAAACATAAGACTGTTTTTCGATTGAATACAAATATAAAATTACTCTCATTTACTTTCAATTGTATATAAATATATATATAAAGACTCACCCCGTAAGACTAAATGTAGGCAGCATGCTAATATTAAAGCCGCCATAGCCGTAGAGCAGACAAGGGCGTGGCTGAACGGTGTCGGCCTTCTTTCGTATAATGAACATTGGCACCTTGGTACCATCTTTGCTTGAATAGAATATTTGTTCAACGATGTAATTATCCCGATTGAAACCATCTAAGTTCAGATTGATATCTCGAAAGACTTTTGGTGGCTGATCCGGATACTTAAAATCATAATGATAAATTGTTCCCGGATTTAAAAATGACGAAAAATTATAGAATATTTCCGAATATTTTGTTTTTCCAGATGTTCCAACTATGGTACCAATATCCAAATCGAATTCCCGTATCAATTTTCCAGTTTGAAGCGAATTCGCTTGTAAAATGGTCTGAGAAGAGAATTAACTTAAGTAAAATTGAAAAGTTACCCTTGAAAGATAACTTACTTTCACGTCTCTGATATAACAAAGAAGAATCTTATCTTCATTGACACATTTGGCCCAGTCCAAAACATCTTTTTCGTGTTCTGGTATAAGGGTTTCCCAGTTCTCCTCGGCCGGATTTTCAAAATCAATAATTATGACGCGATAATTAGGTGCATTCTTGTTTGTACGGAAGTATACCTTGGAGCCAACATTAGTGATATACTAGAAAATCAAATGAAAAGGAAATGTTAAACAAAAATGGAAATCTGATCGACAAGGAGACTCGAAATTTGAATTTACTCACATCGTAATCGGACTCAAATTTATCGACAATAATTTTAACATCCAGTTCTGATTTTATTTCTTCTCCGGGCTTAAGATCGGCATAGTAAATAATATTATCACGACAGTCTTTAACAATGGCCAACACTAAATATTTTCCACAATCGGAAACAACAGATTGACTACATGGAAAAAAAAGTTCAAAGAATTTGTATGTATTCGTATTAAATAATTTGAGAAAATATTATCCATACAAGCGCCATGATGGTTCATTATTGAACTGAACAACTAGCACATCCTTTGACTGACTTTCTCCAATTCGATGATAATAAAGTTTTTGGTTTTGATTTTGTTGGGTCTCCGAACCATCAGTTTTACCATCTTGGTCAGGATACCTCTGTTGAATAAAGCAATTAATTTAAATTGAAATATTTACATATATTCAATGCTGTTCACATGCATGTACATACTCCATAAAAGAATCCCTTATTGTCCTTTGTCCATGAGATTTCGGAAAATTTCACCTTTTCAAGCACTTCGTCAAAGTCTTTTCCGGTTTCGGCATTACGTATGCGAATTTTAATCCAATCTGATCCACTTTCACTAAGCCCATAAGCCATAAATTTGCCGTCGTCGGAAAACGACTTCTGAGATAAAGCAATTGTTCCATCTTCAGATAGACTGTTTGGGTCTAGAAACACTTTGCTTTCGCCATTCAAAGAAGCTTGCTGATACATAACACTGTAATAAAAGAATTCAATTACAATGTCTACTCGCCTTATCTGATTATGTAAAGCTTTGTTACCTTTGATTTTGTAGACCAGTATTCATGAAATAGTAATAATAATCGCCATACTTCATTGGGCAGCCATATTTTGGATAGTTCCACAATTTCGTTAGTTTATCATTTATTTTTTTCCACTCCGCACAGCTTTCAAGGAACGGCTGGCTTATATTATTTTGGCTGTTGACATATTCCTGCGTTTCAGCGGCATCGGGATCCTCAAGCCAGCGGTAAGCATCAATTATTTTTGTGCCATGAAAGTCATCCACAATTGTCAGGTCTTTACGAACAACAGGATATACAAATTTTTCCACAATTTGCTTTGAAGGTTTTTGAACGGTAGTCGCCATGCCGATTTTTGTAATTTTTTGAGTATCTATACAAGTAGGTCAATTATATACATATGTTTATTTAAATTGCCGACGTATTAAGCTCCTTAATTGTGAAATTCAAACATACGTATCTTCGCCGATCCAAAATACAATGCACGCACAAGAAATTTGCACTGACGTTGATGTGGAAAATATCGCATTGTAATAGGCTGCATAGAGATGAGCAGATTCAATGAAAGTGACTACAATTTTTTCACATACATATCGATATCAATTAAACTAAGGACTAAGCGTTCCCTCGTGAAGGCCACAGCTGATAATGAATATCAAAATTGTATATTTTTTATTTCAAAATTTGACGAGTTTAATTTTTTGGTGACATTCAAAACAAAAATAATACCTTAAATACATATAATAAAAGGATAGTAGTGTAACATTGATACATTTTTGGTAATTTTATTATCGCTTTTGGTTATCAATAACAAATATTTTTTATACTCTTTGGCGCCAATTGAATTATTCACAATAAACATAATTCTTATATATAAATTTTATTATTATTTATTATATGAGCGTGTGCACCACAATTGAACATATTTTGCCTGCCTAATGTACTCGGAGACACATTTTTCACATTTTAGACCCCGAATTTGGAATGATTATAGCAGGTGAAATCGGCCTCTATATAAAGTTTCTATGTATTAATCCGTGAAGGAATAAATATGGACACAAAATCAATTAATTCATATAAATTAGAAGATTCAAATTGACTGCTTTTACCATTAACAATTAAAATTCATACCCTAGTTTTTTACAAAAACTCAGAAATAGATTTAGCAATAAAACACTATAATTATAAAATCAAGAGGTTACATAGAAGAATGTGGTTGAATTCTTAACACAATCAATTATAACAATACTAACAAAGCATATTAATGATACGATTGTAACTTTTTGATTAAGTTGAAGACTAATGTAAGGTTGTGTGAGATCTTTGAAACTCAACTGAATTAGGTTGAGCCGTTGAAGTGTCCGGTCTAGTTTGACCTGTTGCTATAATTGTCTCCATTCGTTGGGTCGTGTCACGCATAACTCCACTGAAATCAGATAAATCTGGAAGATCTAATGCAAGGTGCGCTGAAAATCGTTTATATACTGAGTTTTTGATGCTGTCCTTTTTTGTTTTCTTTCGACTTTCTTCATACTTAAGTTGTTGTTTTAGAAATATTGAAGTCTTCATGATTTCTTGTATATTATAAAAAGTGCTTTCCGATTTTTCTATCGACTTAAGTGCTTGAACACCATATTCCATGTCGAAGCAATGTCCTTGCAAGTTGCTTTGTAGGCTAAGAACTTCGGTTCTTTTTTCTATGATTGCAGGTAGCACCTTACGAATGTGTTCCTGGAATAGAACATGCATTCATTATAATTTGTAAATTGTTTAAAAGTAAACGCAGAAAAACCAACCTGAATTCGAAAGAACGCTAAGGACGGATCGTTAGCAAATATGTGTACATTTTCAGAAATCTTTTCTGAGGCTAAAAAATATATGATATAGGGAAAAAAGATGTATACAAATTTCAATTATGTATATTGAACTTATTTGAATGTAAATTTTACTTTTTCTTGCTTTAAAATTAAGATCACTTCCTTGTGCCATTCCTCTTGACTGCGTAGTTGGGTTTGTTATTGCTTTAAGGAGCACTTTTTATATTATTTTGATTTTATTATATTGATTGGTTATTACAATTAATCTTTTATAGTTAAACTGATAGATTCAGCGTATTTTCTCTATTTTTTTTTTTTATTTTCTCTGGAATATAAGTTTTAGTTGCAGCTCCTAAGTAGAACTAGCTCGTTTTAATCATAACAAATTCAATTGAACGAATCAATAATGTATCTAGAGATGCTCGATTTATTTAGGTTCGATGTTTGTTTTTAAATATACCCACATTCTTCAATATCAACATCGAATCATTTAATTTACTACATTCACTATATCGAACATTAAATGATATAAATATTAATATGAGTGTATTTTTTGGTTTTATGTTGTCAGTCATATTTGTTTTAGAAAAAATGTTCAACTATTTGGGCATATTCATTATTTAGGGTGACCACATCCCTCAGGCCATTCCGGGACAGTCGATGACTACCGCAACACGTCACGGAATTCCAGGACCGATGGCAACCCTAAGTATCATGCGGATATGTATGTGAAGATATGGAAACAAAAGTTTGTTACTCGTTTACACGAAATTTAAAAGAGTTCCGTTCAAAAGAATTGTTATATAAACTGAAAAAAGACGTGAAATGGAATAATTCATAATATAGAAGTTTTTACTTATATAGTTGAACGTGTCACGTTTTAGCGTTCGATAGTTTTCGATAAGCGAAATTCGAAAGATAAAATTTTTGTAATAGAGATAGTATAAATTCATTCCACCTAATATCGTTCATCCCAAACGTCATCAGCTGTTCACAGCTGTTGAGAATTTTCATGTATTATTAAGCGCAGGTAGGAAAGTAAACAGGCTGTTGATCTTGATAAAAGAGATTTTAATACATTTGTGAATTATTAAGCAGCGAATGCAAATACTTATTTTGTTGGTATGTTATATTGTCATTAAAAAATTATTGTTTTGTTACGTTTGATACTGGCGTTAAGAAGTTATTTGTAAACATCAGGTGTCAAAAATTTTGAAACAGGTTTTTGTATATTTAATTGTAAGTGGCATATGTATGTGTCTACATATATATTGTTATATATTATTTATTTGTATGTATGTGTAGTTAAATTTATTGCAAATATGTATGTATATACACATATAAAATATAATACATAGCTGCATACCAATAATTTTATGTCATAAAGCTGATCATCTTTTTTTTGGCAGTTGAGAAATACAAGCTACAGAATTAGTAATAAGTTGACGTTAAATAAATTGTATTGTTAACCGTTTTCCAACTAGTTAACGTAATTATAGCAATTATTATTTATTAATAAAGTTATAAATCTTATCGAGATTGATGCTTTGGATGCTATAAATGAGAATTGTATTTCGTATGTACCCACCTATGTATGTATGTATGTGTGTATCTATTGACGAATAATATTTAAAAATAATTGTACTGATTAGCTGTTTACTAATGAACAGATTGAGATGGGTCTTCAGATATAATGATTAACATATTAATATATATTTACATATTAATTATAAATATATATATGTATATTAATATTTTCAAGTTGCTGAGATCTAATTTTCTCTTTTAGACATCCCACTGATTCTCTACTAAAGCTACTAAGATCAACAATCAACTGTAGTTACTTCATTAATCCTAATTAGATAAATAGACTGATATATTATGCTGTTCGTGCTTAAACCTTTTTGAAAACAGACGCCCCATAAATATACTGGAGCTTCATGTGCAACGATTGCAGATTAATTAATTTCTGAGTATAGGCATCTAAGAACTTTAAAAAGTTGTCTATTGGAACTTTATTTTTCAATTTTCTTTCAAAGATCAATATAGAATGCTCGTCAAAGGTGGAGCAGAGTGTGCATGGTTAACTACAATCTAGCCAAAACACAGTGCTCTACGGATTCATTACAGATTCTTAGGATCAGTTTCAAGTCAAGTGTAAAGTGTTGCCAGTGGGATACTTCTCATCGTAGGTGAATCCATAATTCTGCGCTGATGTCAGTAGCGCACGTTCAAAGCTGGTTTAGTCCAGATTACCATATCTGCAATGAATCGATTCTACTGCGCTGGGCTTAGCTAGGACTTTATTTATAGTCATGTCAGAGTTGCCTACTTCATATACTTTGACGCTTATGCTGCTGACAGCTGGTTTGCTTGCTTTTTTGATTAAGCAGTTTTACTGGTTATCCACTCGCTGTCTTCTTCGAGAAGGGTCGAAGAGAGGTACTCTTGCTAAATTGCTAGCTTCTTCGTCATGTTTGTTCTAATAAAAGCAGTAACATATGATCTCATATCAAATATTATTTATCATTTAGAAATATTATTTGCTCTTCAGTTTATTAATTCAGCATGGCTACAGACGGAGAAATTGACAAGGATTGCCTAGTACGAGTGGCCGTACGGTGAGTATTTCCGTTTAACGGAGATACGTTTATAAATAATAAATATATTAGTAATTTTAATTAAATTGTTGTTCTTCCATTCTTGTAGAATTCGTCCACAAAATTCAAGAGAAATCATTGACATGTGTCGGATATGTACGACGGTAACGCCTGGCGAGCAGCAAATTGTGCTAGGATCTGATAAAGCGTTTACTTTTGACTATGTTTATAATGTGGACTCTAATCAGGTAAGTTAACAGCATCGCAAATGTTCTGTTTATATAACTTTTACCAATTCGTAGAGTGACATATATGATGAATGCGTTAAGCGCTTGGTTGAAGGAACTTTACATGGCTATAATGCTACAGTACTTGCGTACGGTCAAACGGGCTCTGGCAAAACCTACACAATGGGAACTGGATTTGACCATACATCAGGGGACTATCAACTTGGCATAATACCCCGCGCGATACGACATATATTCGCTGGCATCGAAAAGTTGCAGCATCCAGAAGACAGTGATACCTCCGCCACAAGTTCACAGTTCAGTGTGGCTGTTCAGTTTATAGAGCTCTACAACGAAGACATTATTGATTTACTGGATCCATTCAACAAGAATTCATCTTTTAAAATACATGAAAATGGAAATGGGCAAATAACTGTGGCGGGTGCTACTATTAAGCCAATCAACGAGCCCCAAGATGCCTTAAAGTGAGCATATATAGATATTATTTTTTATTTATTAACGCAATCTCATACTCATTGCTAACTGAATACTGTAACAGAATTCTTAAATTATTTCATTTCACAAATATTTGTAATTATAAGCTAAGCCCGGCTTGATTAAATAATCTGCAAAGCTATGCTACAGGTGAGCATTTATGGAATAGAGGAAAAATATTTTGTATATTCGCATACACGTGAAAATTTTATAGTATTCTTTATTCCTGAAAGAGTAAATATTATTTCTATTTCTTTGAGCATGATAATACAATTTTTAAATATTATTAATTTTCAGGTGAATTGATTTATTTGAGATGAACAATTTTATAAAAATGATAACAATTATATCTTAGTTTGACAACCGTAATTTTCTTTCTTAATTCATTTAGCTTATTTGGCGTATTCATTTTAAATTTATACATATTTTTTAACGCCAGTTAAGTAATTTATTATATTACTTTCTTTCAGATTGCTACAGCAAGGCGCCTTAGCGCGAACGACAGCTTCGACTAAAATGAATGATCTATCGTCACGATCGCATGCAGTGTTTACGTTATTTGTACGCAGACAGCATTTGATCGAGCCGAAAATTGATTTTAACGATAGTGACTTCGAGACTTTGACGTCGAAGTTCCATTTTGTCGATTTAGCTGGCTCGGAACGTTTGAAGCGAACCTTGGCAACGGGAGAGCGTGCTCGCGAGGGTATATCAATAAATTGTGGACTTCTAGCACTTGGCAACTGCATTTCAGCGTTGGGCGATAAATCGAAAAAAGTCTCACATGTCCCATATCGAGACTCGAAGCTAACACGGCTTCTTCAAGATTCTCTGGGAGGAAATAGCCAAACCCTAATGATTGCTTGCATCTCACCAAGTGATCGTGACTTTATGGAAACACTGAATACATTAAAGTATGCAAACAGAGCTCGTAATATCAAAAACAAAGTTCAGATCAATCAGGATCAGAGTTCTCGAACAATTTCGTTACTGCGAAGAGAAGTTGCTGCCCTGCAATTGGAGTTATTGGAATACAAGCAGGTATAAAATATATACAAACCAATTTTTAGCAGTTCGAAAAAGCATTCACAAACAAACCGCTTTCTACATTTCTTACAGGGCAAACGCGTATTGGATTCGCAAGGAAATACTTTGATCTCAGATACATATTATGAAAATTCCATGCTGTTGGATGATAACAAACGTTTACAGCAGCGCCTAAAATCCATGCAAGAGACAATTAACGTATTAATTGATCGAAATGCTAAGCTCAAACTGGAGAAGCAAATGAATGAATGGTCAAAAGACAATAATTCCGACACATCAGTCACAAACTTGGTTGAAAACTATTTGATCGAGATTGAAAAATTAGAGGCCAAACTTATAGAATCGGAAGAAATGTGTCAACAGTTGAAAAAATATAATTGCACAGGAAATTCACCGCGAGCTAATAAAACGGCTTACGATGGTAAGAAATTTAGTGTACGCCAGTATTTTGAATATTCAATATTAAATACACAATATTTTCACAGATCCCAGTGTGATTATAGACATAGCTAAACGAGGATTGGAGAAGGAAAGGGAACTGCTTATGTCCCGTTCATTACCCGGAATAACAAACGAAAGTACTCAGTCGGTTGAGCTTGAGTTTTCAGATAGTGAAAGTGATTCGAATGGTAAATATGATTAATATTATTGTAAATAGTAATATTTATTTAATCTATGATTGCTTATTGCAGAGAAAGAAATGGAAGAAAACTTAAATGAAATCAACTCAGATATTGAAATAAAAACAAAACTAATTGAACAGTTGGAGTTATCTCAAGAGAGGATGCAAGTTATGCGGCAGCACTATGAAGAAAAACTTACTGTCCTAACATCTAAAATATTTAGCACCCAAAAGGAAAGAGATGAAGTGTTGGCGAATATGGGTAAGTTTTTGTTTAATGCTTGTAGGTTTTAATACCGTATATTCTAAAAAAAATTCAAATAACAGTCCATTAAGACGAAATCTGGAGCAATAATGTTAATATTGTCGATAGAATTTTAATCTTATTTGAATATAATTTTTTTTTATTAATTTTTTAGCTTCATCTACTCACAGTCAGCCAAAAGAAAATTTAAAAACAGTCAAGATGGATTATGAACGCAAACTTAACGACATGAATCGGGAGTTGAAAAAATTGCAACAAACTCAAAAAGAACATATTCGACAGCAAAAGGAGATAAAAACGCAAGAAATAAAGTTGCAAAACTTGCGAATGGAACTCAATAATCTTAAATGTAGTAAAGTAAGTGTAAATACCATATTCTTATATATATTTAAATTTAACATTGCAATTAGACTTTTATCTACTCCCCCATTAACCTTGTGATCAAAATTTTATATATCTGTCTCCCATGTATTTGCCTATTGAAGCAAAACTATCAAATTTAATTCTTTCAGGTAAAGTTGATGAAAAAAATATCAGAGCAAACAAATCGACATCGAGAGGAAAGTTCGAGGAAAATTAAAGAAATCGCACAGTTACGCAAAGAGCAGAGGCGACAACAAAATGAAGTCCTGAATTTGCAAGCGAAAATGAATGCAAAGGAGCAAATATTGAAACGAAAAACAGAAGAGGTATCCGCACTTCGCCGAAGCCAACGCGGTGGTTTTGTACATCAAAGAGCAAGTAGACAATCAGGGTCAAAAATAGAACAGGCACGATCATTACACCATCGCTGGGAAACTCTATCACGTAGTGTTGTTCACTCTGCCCGAAACAAACAGTTGATAAGTCAATTGGAAACGGAGTTGGAACGCCTTGTTAATGAAAGAGAACAACTTTGCCGTGACCTAAAAGAAATACAAGATACCAAACACATTGATAGGGGATCCGAGTATTCAAACGAGGAAGATAATTTAAAAACAAACATTGGCTATATACAAGAAAATATAGAGCACATACAGAAAGCTATCATGGAGTTTGAAGACGTCAAGGATCCTGCAAACAGTGATTCAAATAAGATTCAAAATATCCTCGATACAATAAGTTCAATTGAGGAGGCAAAATACTTACTGCAAAAGCTGTCTGACAATGCAATATTTATAACGTGTAATTCGTCAATAATCGAAAGCCGTTTACAAGAGCATGAAGCGCTTCTCAAAGAGGCCCAACATGAAAGCACCATTCAGCAACAATTGCTACAATATTTTTTGTCAAACAATACGAATGTGCAAATCTCTGATCTATTTGAATCAATGAATATGGATGACAAGCTGCATTTGAGTCATTTAAATCGAAGCAATTCACAGCATTCTTTGATCAGCAACGGAACTTACGACATTCCCCGCGCAGCATCCCATGAAAATCCAGTTTTTACCATAGAACATCTACCCAAAAGTAGATGTTCGCCAATCAACACATCCCTGGAAACGTAAGATCTTGTTTTTAATTATTTTTTAACTTTTCAAGTGTTATTTTGAGGAATATTTTTAAAGATTTAATATCGAGACTATTTTAGATATCTTTTAGATAGACTGATCTTAATGATCTTATATAAATAATATAGGCATATTCACTTGTTATGATATATTAACGGATCGTTAATAATATATTATCGAAACATCTGACAAATGGATATTTGACTTGTAGATTAAATAACATGAAATTGAGCGAAAATTATACGATCACTTAATGTGTCGAAATTTATTTCAACACTATTTACCAATTTATCTCAGGTCTTGAAGCTGTTAAACAGTGGATGCTACACATTTTGTTTTGTTTATAAAAAAATAAATTATTTTAAATATTTTTTTTACATGATAAAAGAAAAAATGAAGTCCATACGGTTCTGTTAAATCAAAATGAAGTTTACTCAACACTCAACCAATCATTCGAAACAGTGTGCGAGATCTCGGAATATTGAAAAACAATTGTGAAATGTTAGTAATCAAGAATCACTCACTATTTTGTATTTACTTTTACATGCTAGTTCTTCCGACAAAAGTCCAAAAGTACGTAGGCGAACAGCCAGGCGTGATGATCTCCTTTTTGGGGAAACAGGACTATCGAATCAAGTAAGTGATAAATGTAACAAATTTAAAAATTGTTTTAATCTACTTTATAAATTATTCATGCAGTCACATAGGCCACTTCAGTTTGCGAAACGGACCATAAGCCTTCCAAGTGCATCGGAGTCTTTGTAGTAGGTTGGTATAAACATACATACAATAAATTAGCTTATTTTTAAATGAACTGTTTATGTTTTTATCTATGAATGTAAAAAGAGTTTAATTTATGTAATTAAAGAAAATATTGTTAAAATTTATATTCGAATTTCATTTCATGCTGAGTAAACATGGGTAATTCTTAAAGTCGGCGAGTTTCCTTAAAATTGATAAATCCTGGATTGCCGCAAATAAGTTGTGCGTTTTTATCATTTTTTGATAATCAAAAAATCAATGTACCTGTTGAGCTTGATCAGGATTCGAGAATGGGGTCAGCACATTAGGGAATAATAATGGTTCTACCCATTCTTTTCATTTACCTCAACTTGCCTGTGAACTTCTTGTACGAAATTAGCTGTCCTCTGTTATTCCAGTGTTTCCAGATAGTGTTTTTCCTTAAGGAGGATTTTTTTCATTGAATTCAAAACCGGAAACTGATTTTTTGTGACTAACTAAATTTTAACTAATAGTTATCCGCAAAACCAAAAGATATTGATTTGTGTTGCTTCTCAACTCGATCCTGTAGATCAGACTATTTTAAATCCATTTCTGTAAAATGCTAACATATGTTGATCATTCCACTTTAAGGTAAATATGCAAATGAAGAAAGAACAACTACTTGTTAGAAAATCTTAAGATATTTACAAACTTTATTGTACGAAATAACAATAGTATTTACTTATATAAACTTAGCAGTAAATTTTACGTTGTTAAATCAATGGAAACAATTCTAGCAGACGTGTTAAAGGGTTGCAAACCTGAAATAATGGTATCTGATTGATTTATTTCCGCCTTTTCTGAACTGGTACGCCACTCAGAAACAGTCACTAACCTCTTTGATAAATTACAATTTTCCTGATTATATGAGTGTGATAATGTATTTGGGGGAATTAACGATTTCGCTGAACTATTGGCTTTTGGTTCAAGACTGAATGTGTTAAGCTCCGAGTTAGTCTTGTAATTGGAATAAATATAAACAGATTGCTTAAGGGGCTTTAGAGAGTTGTCATCTGTTGTTTGAAAGTATTCGGGTAGAGAATTACATTCAATTTCATGTGAATGATTCTTTTGGATGACGGCGATCTCTTTATTATGCGTCAAGGACATTAACGCCAGTTTATTTGCTCTTGGTTTCTTTGACGAGGGAATTGACTGATCATCATCATCTGACGAACACAAATCAATTGTGTCCACGATCACCTCGCTTGATGGTGAAATCCTCCATTGGGAATTAAGTGAAGTATCGCGTGTTAGTCTAATATTTAGCTTATTATTAGTTATAGGAAATTGCTCTCCGCTATTATCAGTCATTTTTTTTAATCTGACCGAAATTGGACGGCATTTTTTAATCAATGGAGAATTGAGAAACAAAAAGTTTTGTGTAATGTCCCTACGTTGTATAAACTGCCTACGCGGGAAAGTATAAATGTGTGAACTAAAATATTGCATTTTCTTAAAAGTTACATGTATGTTATTTGTACAACTCTTTTTTTCAAAAATTTTATGATTGCAATTTGATTTAACTAATAAGGGTGTATAACAAAAGCGATCTAAGCGTTCTTGTCTTTCAAATACATATTCCGTTGATATTGTCTGCTTTATTGTAGACAACAATTTCTGTCCAGCGGGAGATGATATTGGTATAAATGAACATCTGTTAAGCGAAGGGACAGCTCGATTCCTTCGCGATGATATGCGTCTTTTTCTGTTCGAAGTCATTGTCACCAATTCTTCGTTATTTGTGTTAGTTCTCTGTATTTTCTTAGAATAATTGCAACTTGCCGCTTTAGACTGAAGACAAAAATTGAGAAGGAAAGCGTTTCTTAGCTCTATGTTTTCATTTTTAATTTCAATTTTGTTTTCTGGTTCCGGAGAATCGCATAAGATCACATCATCCTCCATAATACACATTTTTTCATGTTCCTGCGTAAATTAAAAAAAAAAAAGAGTTAAAAAATAAGAGAGGAAGATAAAGAAAATGTTCTGTTACCAAGATTGCTTCCCGGGAATATAATTCAGCATCACAGTTGTCACACAGATAAATGTCGAACGGCGGCGGCTCAACCATCATATAGTTTGAGTCTTCACCTTGCAGGTCCGTCTTGTTCTTGTGTAGCAACAAACATTTTCTATTTTTTTGCAGTCGATCATAAGACTGAATAAAAAAAAAATCTTTATTAGGGGAAGTTTTAATGCAAAGCTAAAGTTTAAGCACATCTGACTAGAGTTCTTTTCATCGCTTTTTCAAATTAATTACATCTCTATCAAGTATAATATATTTATTTTATTTGTGCTTACCATATTCTCATTGCGAAATGTAACCAGTAATTTATTGTTTCGTCTATCGTATAGCGATGTAGTGGAATTGTAGTTGTTGATAAATCTCAAGCTTGCGTGCTCGTAGGCAGCTAAGTCGTTACAAAACCGTAACAGAAACAGACTTTTATGAAATTTGTAACATATAACTACAATCTCCTTCATTTTTTTTATCCAGCTCTGAAGTAGAGGAAAAATATTAGATATTATTATCTAAAACTAAAGCTAGAAATAATCATGAACTTACTCCAACAAAGTTTTTTGGCTTTTTTAACGGAATGCCAAACTGTGCATTTTCCGGCCACCACTCGGGTTCGCTGCAGTCTATTTTTTTTGGTAGGTTTATATGTCCCAAAGAGCATTGTACCATGAATGGTATAAAATTTTCTAATTGAGATTCAGTTATTTTCTCTAAAGATGTCGGATATCCATTCGCAAACAGTAACGGAAGATTGGATATCATGTTTTGTTGCGATTTATCAGATTCGTCCATTGTGACTAAAATAATATTGGAATAGGTTAGTGGAAAGCGGCTAGGGTTTTTTTTAAATTTTTGTATACCCTGAACCCATTGAAAATGGGAATAATGGTATAATGGTTTTGTGAAAATGTATGTAACAGGCAAAAGGAGACGATGTAGACCCCATAAAGTATATATATTCTTGATCAGCATAAACAAAATAAGATGATCTAGCCATGGCCGTCCGTCTGTATAAACGTTGAGATTTCGGAAACTACAAAAGCTAGAGAGCTGAAATTTCACATGAACACTCGTATGTTACGCAGTACGAGTTTATTTTGTTTTTTCGATAACCATTTTTCAAATTATCGATAAAAATCGAAAATTCGTTTCCAATTTTTACGTTTTTTGGGCATAACTTTTATACCGTTTTAGCTAAAGACTTCAACTGTATATATTTAGATAGATATTATGGATACGATAATTACATAATTTTCAGATTTTTTATGCCACGCCCCCTTTGCCCTCAATTCGAAAATACCATTTCAAATACTAGAGACTTGCAATTTGGGTAATAGATACATTTAGATACTCTCACGCGCAGGGGTCTGCGACGTCTCCTTCTGCCTGTTACACACATTTTCACAAAACCATTATACCCTACATTCACATTTTCAATGGGTTCAGGGTATACAAAACCCTGGGAGTAACGGATTGCAGCCATCTTCAGAGAAAGCGCACACAGACTAAGAGTTATTATTTCTGTTTTTTCCGTGATCGTCATTCAGGGACGTTTTTGTTTTTGCGAAGGTTGCTTACGCTGAACACATGTACAGCGTGCGTGTACGTGTGCGTGAATTTCTGCATGTGTATGGGATTTGAAGTCCGTTTACGAATAAGTCTCAGTGTGCGGGCGTAAATCGTATCACTCCCAAAATAAGAGAGAGTAACGCGAAAAGATCAAAGCAAAACTCTCTGACGAAGAGCGGAAACTTAGTCTCTTGCTTAGTGTAAAAGAGTGTGTGTATGCATGTGTATGTGTGTACGCATTGAAGGCGTCTTGCTGCCCGTCTGTCCGTATGTTTGAACGCGTCGATTTCCAAAGATACAAAAGCTAGAGAGTTCATTATTTTTGTTTTAGGTCCGTATATTGCACGCGTAGTACGAGTTTGTTTCCTAAATTCGATAACTTGTATATTTGCAAAGTTATCGATAAATGATTTTATCGGGAACCAGTTATAAAATTCTAGCTTATTCATATTTAGAGTTAGAGTCTCCAAGTCTTCTGCATGTATGTATATAGATACTAATTTAATACAATTTCGGTTTTTGTCAGATTTTGGATTCCGGTCCCCAATTCGCCCCACCACCCCCAAATGTGAAAAAAATGCATTTCAAATACTAGAAACATGCAGTTTGGTATAGCATATAGATATGAATATCATAATCATAATCTGAAGATATCAATACGAGTGTCATCAAAATCCATGCGACGCAGCAGCAAAGCAGCGAGACAGCAAGACGCTTGCAATGCTTACACACATGCATACGCATATACATGCCAACAAGCGTAGATCAGCGTCTATGTGTGCGCGTGGTTTTTCATGTACAGTTTCTTATGCGTGCAGAAACGAATCGAAAATTTCTTGGAATATTATTCGTTCGAAGAAGGGCTCAGGGGATTTCCTAGTCGAGCAGCCTCGACTACAGCTTTCTTACTTTTTTTTTTTTTTTTTTTTTTTTTAATTTGTAAAGAAATTTAAGTAACGAAGTAATATTATCGATTATTATCGATAATAAGAAAATAGCATGAGTTCTCAAGCAAAAGAGATAAGCTCTTATAGTTATGGTGTATACAGTATATATGTAAAAATTTAGATCTCCCTTTTGTAGGTTACGAAATCTCAACATTCATACGGACGGATGGACAGACGGAAATGTCTACATCGACTCCCCTGGTCATCTTGATCAAGAACATAATATATACTTTATGGGTCTGCTACGCCTCCTGTAGTGTGCATACATTGTTACATAAACATTATACCCCAATTTCACATTTTCAATGGATACAGGGTAGACAAATAGGTACTATTTGATTGATCTTGAAGTTACTCTCATGATTGAACTGTTAATCATGAGGGTAACTTCAAGATCAATCAAAGAGTACTCTTTACTAATAAAAATAGTAGACTTCACCAAGTCCACAATGTGCTGATGCAGCAAACACAACATCGAACCTTTCTAAAGTTACTTGCCGATAACCGATAACGAACCATAAACGATTGACAAAATGACGCCACTAGAATAGAGATAAACGGTGAAAGGAAATTACCCTGAGATAAAAATATCGTCCCCGACAGAAAAAAAACCAACATCCCATCATATGTAAATGGCAAATATCGATATTGCCTTCCTCGACGTATGAATGGTCTAGCCAGCCTTAAACAGAAGAGATTTAATGAGTTCCGTTGAACCCTTAACTCAAAAATGTTTTTAGATAATCTACATATGTAGATAATATGCAATAGTCTTTTATGTATTCAGGCTATATCACTTTAGATGAGACTATCTAAAACCAATAGCCTATATATGTACGTGATACAATTCCCTTACGGATCGCCTTACACAAAAGCGAAATGAGCAAAAACGCAGATGGCGCATAGCGCAAGTGCAAAGTTGTAAGGGCAAGGCACAAAATATAAAGTGGAACGAAGATTGAAGCAGCGCTACAAGGACAACCTCCTTAAGAGCTGAACGCACTAGCACTGCACGACCAAATTCTCTTTTACGATTTTCGCCAGGTACTGACGAATTTTCATGGTAGAACATAGCGCAGCGTAAAAGTTTCTGCGCGCACATTAAATGGAAAGAACTGATGAGCACTAAGTATATATAAGAACACTTGAGCCACATGTACATTTATGTACATTCATTGTGTATACATATACATATATTAATTACTGGCACATAAGTAATTTACACTTCATACAATCTTTTGTTGTAGTTCTTGACAAATACAAAAATTGCTATGCATGAGTTATATTTACATGTTCGAGTTTTATTGGCGTTTCTTGTAATAATTGTATTAACAAAATTTAATTGATTTGCGTGTAGCTTAACATTTAGTTTACTGTTACAAACCAAGCGTCAAATGGAAAAGTTAATTAAATATAAAAAAAAATTATCGTTGTTGCGAATTACAAATACAATCGACTGTAGTTACGGTTTACATTTGAGGACTCACAAAGAAATTACAATTTAGACACCATCGATAGAACTCGCTTTCCACATTATGTATGTACGCAACTAAAACAAAAATGGCGTAACAATCGAAACGATGGAAATGGGACGAAATGCACGCGATTTCGCAGAAACTGAGCAAATTTTGTATCAAAATGGAAGCAAATTAATAAATTCTTTTTAATATAAAATATTCTGGTAATTTAATTCATATTAAATATTAAATAATTAATATAATTATTTATAAGAATAGAAAAACCGCACAAAAACGAGGCGCGAGTGCTCGAATATAAAATTTTATCGATAGTTACGAAATCTCTACGTTTATAGGAATGGAAGAACGGGCGGACAGAGCTATATCAACATAGTTGCGATGATCAAGACGGCTCGACTACGAGATACCCTGAACCCTGCAAAAACGTGATACTCTTCTTTACGCATGTATGAGCGAGCGCTCTGCTAACCGCGTAGTTGCTGCCGTAGCTTATAACTCCATTTCTAGATGGTCGATCCTTACGAAATTTTCAAACTAGATTAAGAGCATCCAAATGTATCTATTTGCCTCTTGCATTTGAAATGCGTTTTTTTTTTCAAATTGGGGCGTCCCCTTCGCCCCAAAATCTGGCACCAAAAATCTGAAAATTACGAAATCTGCGTAATCATAATATCTATTTAAATATATAAATTTGAAGTCTCTAGCTAAAACAGCGTAGTTATGTCCAAAAAAACAAAAAACGAATTTTTTATCGATAATTTATCGAATAAACAAAATAAACTCGTACTGCTTAACTACCGAGTATTCATGTGAAATTTCAGCATTCTAGCTTTTGTAGTTTCAGAAATCTCAACGTTCATACGGACGGGCGGACGGAATTCGCATTTTCAATGTGTTCAGGGTTTAAAAATAGCCTAACCACAAAAGCTATCGATTTGCCGTGATAGAAACGCTGAATTTTGTGAACTTACTCATATTTGCCTGACCTGCTGTTGATAGATCATATCGATGGATCAGTTTACATCGGCAATGTCTGCTGGCCATAGGGTTACTAGTCGACCGAGTAGTCCCGTAACATTATTTATTTTATAATCGCTAATGAGCTAGCTAGGCTGCAATCTACAATTCAACAGTATATAGAAATCTTTACGTCTTTTAAAAACTTGGTCTTTGTCTTGATAAAAATACAATTCAAAAGTAAGGATGTTCCAGCCATCCGTACACGGTCCAAAAATCGCCTAATTTATCATAAAAATCTATATATTACATATATTCCATTCATCTATATATTGCCACATCAGCCGACTTTCTTATTATCGATAAGAATCGATGATTTGATTTTGTTTCGTAAGAGCTGTGTGTAATAAAACTAAAGGTTTTACTCCTTTCAGATTTTGGATACCACCCCATTCTCTT
Source organism: Drosophila koepferae (assembly GCA_030914345.1). NCBI lineage: Eukaryota > Metazoa > Arthropoda > Insecta > Diptera > Drosophilidae > Drosophila > Drosophila koepferae. The sequence continues at coordinate 1,621,165 of JAUESR010000198.1, read as the reverse complement.
ACTCTCAAATTCACAAAAAAATACTTAAGACTTGTGCATGTATATAGTAATGATAATGATAATGAAAGTTTCTTTAAAAAAGTTCACATTGTATGTATGAACATCTATACAATAAACAGCCCAAATTGCACCCCAAGGGCAATCGTAAAACTGCGTAAGCTACGCAGTTAGCAGAGCGTGTGTTTATGTATGCGCATGTGTTGCTATGTATGTATGCATAAAAATTGGAATATCAGTTCCTCCACAGGGTTTCGGGTATTTGTTAATCGAGCTGTCTCGACTAAAACTTTCTCACTTGCTCCGATTACTACACATTTATATGTTATTTTTTACACCCTTAGCCCATTGAAACTGGGATATCAGGCTATAATGGTTTTGTTAAAAGTATGTAACAGGCAGAAGGAGACGTGGCAGATCCCATAAGGTATATATATTCTTGGTCAGGGTGTCAGAAAAGTCGATATAGCCCTGTTCGTCTGTCCGTCCGTCCGTATTTATGAACACGTCGATTTCCGAAGATATAACAGCTAGAGAGTTCATTGTGTAAGATTCGTATATTACACGCGCACTACGAGTTTCATAAATTCGATAACTCGTATATTTCCAAAATTATCGATAAAGACTTATCGACAATCAGTTATAAAATTATATCTCGCTCTAAAGATTTAGAGTTAGAGTCTCCCAGTCTATATAGAAATAAATTGATATTTATTATACCCTGAACCCATTGAAAATGGGAACTAAGGGTGTAATGGTTTGTATAAAGTTTTTTAATAGACAGAAGGAGACGTCGCAGACGTATATATATTTTTGATCAGCACAAAGAGCAGAGTGCGCGCTTATACGTGCGCAAAGAAGAAGAGTATAACTTTTTGTAGGGTACAGATATCTTGCAGAGCAAGCGAGACAGAAAGACGACTACAATGCGTACACACATACGTGCGTACAAGCGTATATCTGCGTGTGTGTGTGCGTGTTTGGCATTTATATTTTTGCTATGCAGAAATGAAGCGAAGCATTCTTCGAATATTATAGGTTCTTCGAAGGGTTCAGGGGATCTCGTAGTCAAGCAGTCGCGACTAGACCTTTCTTAGTTGTTACTAACTAGAACGAGCATAAGAATTCGTAGATGGTTTTAATTACAATGAACCCCAAAAATACTTAAAACTTAATACGTGCACTTGATTAAATAGCGCACTGTCAGAACTATATACGTATTTATAACTTTTAGATGAGTCATGGGAAAGAAATTCGTTATCTCTAAATATTACAATGCGGAACAGTGAGCTTTTAAGCTTATTAGAGTCTCTTGCATTAATATTTATAAATAAACAATATTGACTATATTTGGCATAGTCGCTTTTATAGAAATTGTAAATATAGTTGTTAAAAGTATTTAAATTATTCGATAGTCCATATTTCAAATAATAAATTTTAAAGTCATTTAGGTGTGGTAAGTCTTAGAATCATAAAATAATAATCAAAAATTATTTCAATGAATTTATTTTTATAATAAAAGTTTAATAAATTACTTTTCGTTTATAAACTAAACATAAAGTTAATAATTTTTATTTTTTTATAATATTTGGTATTTTCAAAATATTTACTTAGAACTTTATGTGCAAACATTCTTTTGCACTTATGCGCTATTGCGCATGTCTGAAGTCGAGAAATAATGTAAACGGGCTTCAAGACCTACATATGTATGTACATTTCAACTTGAGTGTCTAAACTAAAAAATCAAATGTTAAAATAAATATATTTAGAATCAATCATAAAATGATTAAGCTGCGAAGTCTTCGAAATTTGCTCTATATTGTATATATATGTAAGTGGATAAATGTGCGAATTGCGGATAAATGTTTCACTGAATAAAAAGTTTGTTAATCATATTACATATTTGCTATGCAGATTAGATAATAAAGCTAACCAGCTATAACGATGATTTCTAAAACAATATATAATCATGATTATTTTTTTTAAATTTGCTTTCCATATAGTGTTTTCTAGATTAACATTATGCCAATGCAAACATTTTGTTCCAAAAATGAATGTGACGGATATGCTGATGTTGGGTGATGAAGTGCATGGTTTCAATTTTAATGATGACCAATTAGTTAAATACATTGATAGAGGACCCTATTTCGATACGACTGCCACCAAAAACGTAACGTCTCTCGTTGGTAAAACCGGACATTTAAATTGTCGAATTAAAAATCTGGGCAACAAAACGGTTAGTAAAATATGAAAAGGAAAAAAAAAGATATTAATAGGGTTTTTCAATTGCAGGTATCATGGATAAGACATAGAGATTTGCACCTATTAACTGTATCTGAGAGTACATATACATCGGACCAAAGATTTTCCGCAATATATAATAAGCAAACTGGCGATTGGTCATTGCAGGTAAATTAATAAACATTATTTTTAAAAGCAAATAGAATTTTTACAAAAACAAAATAATACTCTGAATTACATGATTTATGGATTTATGCTCAGAATAAATACCTGATACGATCCAATTGTGTCCTATCTATCCGTGTAAACACATCGATCTCGTAATCTGCAAAAAATTAATGTTTGTTTAATGTATCTTCAAATTGACTCGTTTACTCTTTGATAGCTCATCGTATGTCCTCAATATAGATAATTAAAAAATTATACAACTATTACTGTATTTGGATATTTCTTATCATTTCCTTTAAAAGTGCCAAACAAATAAGTGCATATGTATGAAATATATAAATATACAACCGCCATGTGAAACTAATTTTTATAAAATATAGTCATATCATATATACATAAATTAATCATTCTAAACCCAAAATTAACTAAGTAAAATATATATTTTCATTTTTAGATCAAATATCCACAAATTAGAGATTCCGGAGTCTACGAGTGCCAAATATCAACATCACCTCCAGTGGGATATACAATGATTTTCTCTGTTGTGGGTATGTTTTACGATACAGGGCTAAATTCCTATAATTGGCATATCAACAATATAAAATCAAAATGAGATGATTGTTAGAAGTCTATGTCTTGCGGATACTTCAACATATAACTGATCTTTAGTTGGAAGTTTTCAATGATGTGAAGATATTCAATATTCGAGCTCAAGCGTGGTTGCTGAGAATTTACAAACATCTGGCGGGTTTTTCTGCTTTCCCGGTCCATACATAGGGGCAACGTAGCGACCGCTAAACTCAATCCAGCATACTTTCCGAAGAACTGGAAAAATCACTGGATCTACTATTCATTGTGAAGTAAAGAGAGCCATTAGTTATACAGCTTTTTGAAGACCTACTAGTTTTTTGGTAGTTTTTCCACGCTTGTAATCTCCTGATATATTTACGCTTTAATCAATTTTAAATTGCTTGACGAATGTAGAACAGTACTGAAACAAGCGAAGCTCTCGTCCACAATGAAACTAAGCAATTATAATTTGGAAGACAACAAATGTCTAATATATGTATATTTGTATTTTTATAGCCTGAACTCCTACAACCCTTAACATTTAGTATTTTAATTTATTACTTCTTAGTAAATTTCACGTGCTTTATGTAGTTGAAGATTATTTTGCTGTCTTTTGTACTAATTATATATATGTATATGTTTATTATATTTAATTTCAGAACCAATTACAACTATACCAGGTGGACCAGAATTATATATCGATTTGGGATCAACTGTTAATTTAACTTGTATCGTCAAACATCTTCCTGATCCACCGTTAATGGTGCACTGGACGCACGATAATCAAGTGAGTGTAAAGAATATTTTGCATATGAAATACAGTCTTTAACTTTACTAATTTAGTGGCGGTGTTCAAACAGCTAAGTGGTCAAAAAATTTAATGATTGTAATATTTAAAGATTGTTAACTAAGTTTAAGAGTGAAAAATACAAAGGAAGTTAAGCGCATGATAAACATGTGAATTGCTTAATAATTGGCAAAAATCAATTATTTATATCTGATATATATTAGTATATTTGAATAGCAGATGGAGAGAGTTGGTTGAATGTAAGAACACACAAATCTTGGTAATCGCACGATGTTGGGTCTGTTCGTTATTAGTTGGGTAATGAAGTCTGCAAGGATAAGAAACCGCTCGACGTGTGTTTTTATAATAATACCAAGTTTTTTTTAAATTTTGATCATTAAATACGACTTAATTTTTTTTTTTTTCTTTTTTTTAGGAAATTAATTATGATTCGCCACGAGGAGGTGTATCAGTTATAACCGAAAAAGGTGATATAACCACATCATATTTGCTAATACAACGAGCTCAAATTTCGGATTCTGGAAAATATACTTGTCTGCCATCCAATGCCAACTCGAAATCAGTTCACGTTCACATATTAAATGGTAAAAAAAATTATGCTATGAATATAAGGCTCCTCGAATTTAAAGTATATTTTCTCTTATATAGGGGATCATCCAGCGGCAGTTCAACGCGCAAACATATTGTTAGGCATAAGTTTTAATGCTTTGATATTGTTAATGATAATTGCACACATTTAGGGACGTAACTGAACAACAACAAAATATTGATATTTGTAAATAAATAAATAAATATATATGTATTCAGAGAACTTATCAACAAATATTACTTAATAAATTAAAATTTAAAATTTCAATTTGAGTTTCAATTATCTTTTATTTACTATAAAAATGTTTATATTATTACGCAGGTAAAAATATTTATTAAATAAAAACTTAAGTACAAATTTTTATTAGTGGATCAGTTGTAGGAACCATGAGTTGGAGCCAGATTATATGCTAGCTATAATATTTTAATGTATGCCACTTATTTTTTACAGATTATGCGAGCTTCTTTGGTATACGTTTGAATTAGTTAGTTATTTATATAAGGAATTTTTTTGGTCAATTACGTACTTGAAATGATTTCAGTAAGATTACCATTAATATCGTTATCACATTTATCATTATGAGGATATTACGAATAAAATTTGTAATTGCATTTGGCGATTTCCAATTTACGTCGTCATTCATTATCATTATCATAAATATAAGCCTTTGATTTGTTATTATCATTAGCTTAATGGAAATTTAACAAATATTAATATCCTTACGATTAGTGATTAACAGAATGTTCACTTAAATAACGATTATGGCCGTTCACATGTATTATTATAATTAATAGTTAAACAAATTCTTTCAAATGATTAATATAACCATTACAATTATGTTTAATGTACCTTAACTATTAAAATATTTACCTGACAAAAAAAAAAACTAACACAGCGATGCACACTCAGGTCAAAAACGATACTGAGGAAGTGTCGAAACCGCGTTGCTTTATATCACGATTGTGTGAACCTTTTAACAGTGGGGTGACACTCTCCCACTCAAAATATAACTCAATTCTTGAGCCGCTCTCTGAGTTATTTCCCACAACCGCTCAATAGAACAAAATAGCGCTTGCGGCTGTTTCAGGCATTCTAGCTTTTGAATATATGTATGTACATATGTACATATACGCTACACACGTACATGTATACTTACATACTTATCCTCCATAAGTGCTCTCTTCCGTTGGTCTTTCTTTCAGCTCCATGTAAAAGCCGCTGTCGGGTTTACATATGAATATGTATGTACATACATATGTACATCGGCTCAGTTTGTGGCTCTGACGTATGAATGTACATGCGTATAAAAATGTAAGTATGTATAACACAAATTATATGCCGTTAAATTATTTAACTCATCGAACCTATTATTTCTGTACTTACACAGTATCCTACATTATATGAGCAATTCGATACACTATCATATTATGAAATCAACGATATTGACTATTTAATACGGTTTAAGAAACTCTTAAATTAGCTAATGATCAATAAATTCGTAATTTCTTAAATACTTAAAAAAAAAACACGGGAATTGTGTTTGACTTGAGCTTATTTTTTTGGCGCCAGTGCAATATATTCAAATATAAACAGAAGCTATCGGAAGAACGATATATCGATATTAATTTATTATTAAAAATACTGAGCATGTATTTAATAAAATTATTATAATAATTGATTTGGTGTTTCTTAAAAATGTAAATATTTTCTGAGTGTAATTTTAATTTAAAAATGTTGCCGTCTTATAAATTTGTATAAATACGTAATATTAATTTAAATTAATTATTTTTCTTTTTATACATAAATTCCAAGATTCCCGCTTGGTAAATGCATGATTTTTAAAATAAATTACCCTGTGCTCGTTTGCTTCTTTACCTATTTCCAATGTGCATTTAAAAAAAATACAGCACTCGATAGTTTCACTTTTATAGTATTTTACTATTGCACTAAGTATTTTTGATAAATTACAATAGGGTCTTACTCTAGTGTAGTATGAAACAAATTAAAATAATTTTTCATGATATACATATTGTCTATCCGCGATTTTATAAAATACAAAAATAAATATATTAACAAGTTAACTTACGCACGCGACTTGTCAATTTAGTGATAACGAAAATTGCTATACATAAATTAATTGCCATATATCTTTAAGGTAAATATAATTATGCATGTGTAGGGCAAACACAAAATTGATCATTTGTGTAAACTACAAATGATTTTCTGATTAATAATATTGATTTACAACCAATTCATCAATGGATCGAGTACAACAGTACATTTGTGTAGGTACATCAACTTTGCGTGCATAAAACCGATTTATGGTGTTTGTTACATTTCTATATTTTTTCACTGTTATAAAACTGGGTAGAAGTGAAAAGCTGACTTTTAAATTGTTTACATATGTATGCTTAGCAACGTACAAGCGCATGAAAAAAAAAAAAAAAAAACAATGCTTACTATTCATTTAAATCTGCATGTAAATCTTTTTTGCGTGAAGTTTGATTTTGTGTATGTACATATGTATGTACATAAATATCGATTTTACCATTGTGAATATAAATACCTACGTATGTACATAAATATCGATTTTACCATTGTGAACATAAATACCAGTGTATATTCTTACGGTTCAATTAAAAGTAAGTTTAATAAAACGTTATTAACAATGCATAAAAAAAATTTGAGAACTTGTGTCACAGTGTTAAAATAAAATCAGCTCAAATATATCTTAGATAAGATTCTAATAGTTGGCCATAAGAAAAAAAACGGAATCTATGACTAAGAAATATGGATTTTTGCAGAAGCGCCGACTAGGCCTGGCTGCAAAATTTGTGATTTGTTTTCGGTGAAAAATAAAATATAGAAACATGATTTGGCCGGCATTTGCTATAAGCTGTTATCAATCAGCTAAACACTTTAAAGATTTATACAAATGTATATTCACCTATTGTCATTTTTATTGTGGATTATATTTTGGATTTTATTGATTATCAGTGAGAGAAAGAAAGATAAAATGAATTCTGAGAAAAAAATTCATATGTAAACAAATAAGAATGTTGCAATTCGATGCCACCCGACTTGTTAATACTCTATCACAGCCGGAAAATTAAAAAAAAATATTAAAAAAAAAAAAAATGAATATTTACACTTTGTTGGGCACTAATTCAGACCCAGGAAATATATTCAATGCCATTTAATATTAATTTTAATAATAATTTAAGCGACTTAAAATGTATGTCATAATTAAATAAATCGATTTGAGGAAGCAATCAACTTTCATGGTTTTGAACTGTACACTATATATTTTTAAGTTTGTTAACCCTGTATGCCACGCCTTTAAAAGTTTATTTTTTTATTGAGGTAAGATGTACACAAAGAATATAAAAGAATGTCTCACTTTGAAGCTGACCGAATTAAAAATTTACATATTTACATATTGACTTTATCAAGTCTGTAGAACTGGGAAGCGTTAGGCACACAAGCATTAAAGTAGACATGGCATACAACTAATATACTCTATTCAGTTTGGGAAAGAGTATAAACAGTATATAATAAAAAATAGACGTTGTAGTTGATCTAATACTCTACCATCAAACCAAGCCATTTTATAAGAATGTTATAAGAATAACTTATAAAACTACTACAAAAAGTGAAATATTATCCATATTTATAGCATTCTATATAATGGGAAATAAACTTTTTTTATGAAATAAAAAAGTTTGGTTTGAGTAACATTTATGGGTTGTCCATTGTCTGATAGATATTAAATAGATAAATGGGTTTTCTAGACCCCACACTATATAATAACATTAATGTGAAGGTATTGTATACTATATACTTAATGCTTGAGCTTTAGACACTTTTTTGTTATTGAATTTACGGATGTCATATTGCCCGTTATTATATGTCTGTACATAATCTGCGAAACTGTCGAAGTACAAGCAGTTGCAGTATTGAAATAATTAGTTTATTATTCATTTAAACGACGAGTACAGGGTTTAGCTTGATCGAGCCGATGAGGTGTGAGAGCGGGAAAAGCCAATAAGAACAACAATGGCAATATGCTTAAAAATGGGCTTTTATTTCTGGAATACTTAAGATTCCTGAATGGCTGCTATTGAGAAAGAACCATATTAAGAAATTAGTTTAGATTCGATGGTTAGAATAGTTTTACTACCTAGTAAGATGATATAAGACTTGCAAATAAATTTAAATATTAATTTATTGTTATTAACGTTATTATATTCAATTATTATTAATTATTATTTATATATATTTATTTATTTATTTCAGGTCGAAATGGTCAGTAGTTGTATTTAACAGTAATATTAATATAACGTATTGACTATGGCCGCTCATCATTATACCGTGGAAGTGGGCGATACTAATTTTACAATTCTTAGTCGGTATATTAAATTAAGGCCCATTGGATCTGGTGCTCAAGGCATTGTATGGTAAGTAGAGTTGAACAAAAATTTCAAAAGTGCATTCAAAAACAAAATGTAGTAAAACTAAGTAAATTTCTCTAACTTTATTAATGCAATCTACAAATAATTTACTTTACTTTAATAAACTTTAACGATTTAAAATGGATAAAATATGAATAACATTAATTTTAATTTGATTGATATTGTTGATCTAGACAACAAGCTAGCTCAATATAAATATTTTTATTTACATCTGTATAAACACTTCGATCTCGGATATTTCAAAATCTTTACATTTGAGCTGTGAAATATTTAGAATGCAACTGCTTAAAATTCTGCATTTGCTTAATGAAATGAAAAAAATCTCTTTTATGACTTGATTTTTAAACAACTGAATGACTATGGACTAGTTAAATTACTTATTACACTGTATTCATTAATTTAAAAAAAAAAAGAACATTATATTAGGGTTTTGGTATATACAGCTATGTAGATGCTATATAGTTTTCCCTTTTCATGAGTAAATAATAAAGAAATTAAATATTTTTTTACAGTGCTGCCTATGACACTATTTCCGAGCAAAATGTCGCTATAAAGAAACTGTCTCGCCCATTCCAAAATGTGACACACGCTAAACGAGCTTATAGAGAGTTTAAGCTAATGAAATTAGTGAACCATAAAAATGTAAGTTGTACTTTATTATTTTAAATGAAATGTTTAAACATATATTTATGTTTTTATTTAGATCATTGGTTTGCTCAATGCGTTCACTCCTCAACGCAATTTGGAGGAGTTTCAGGATGTTTATCTTGTAATGGAGCTAATGGATGCTAATTTGTGTCAGGTCATTCAAATGGATTTAGACCATGACAGAATGTCCTACTTGCTATACCAAATGCTCTGTGGAATTAAGCATTTGCATTCCGCTGGAATTATACATAGAGTTAAGTATTGTTTATTGTGATCGCTGTTCAGATTCAAATCTTAAAATCAAAGTATATTGTTAATTATCACAATTCTGAAACGAAACTTTTGATGTTTTCCACAGGATTTAAAACCTTCCAATATAGTTGTTAAGGCCGACTGTACTCTAAAGATATTGGATTTTGGACTTGCACGCACAGCTGGTACTACATTTATGATGACTCCATATGTCGTAACTAGATATTATAGAGCCCCAGAAGTCATCTTGGGTATGGGATATACCGAAAATGTAGATATTTGGTCAGTGGGATGCATTATGGGCGAGATGATTAGAGGTGGAGTACTTTTCCCTGGTACTGATCACATTGATCAGTGGAATAAAATAATTGGTAAACAAGAAGACATAAAACATTGAAGAAATTATTAAATATATAATTGTTTCACTTTCTAAATTGTAGAGCAATTGGGCACACCGTCCCCATCATTTATGCAGCGTCTGCAGCCAACTGTTCGCAATTACGTTGAGAATCGTCCAAGATATACTGGATATTCGTTTGATAGGCTTTTTCCTGATGGTCTGTTTCCTAACGATAATAGTCAAAATAGCCGAAGAAAGGCATCTGAGGCAAGGGATCTACTTAGCAAGATGCTAGTAATTGATCCTGAACAGAGGATATCAGTGGATAGAGCTTTACAGCATGAATACATTAATGTATGGTATGACGCCGAAGAAGTTGATGCTGTAAGTATTTGATTTGTTCTATAAAAAATATATATATCTTAGTATTAAGATTAAGATTATATAATATAATGAATTCAATAAGGAATTGTATTGTTTCCTATACAAAAATAAGCAATAAGGAAATTTTAAAATATAAAAAACACTATACATATACATATATATAAGCATTAGATTTGTTAAAATAAGGGCAATATTTTTGAGAAAGTTTATTACTTTAAAATTGCCTTAATTTTTACAAATCTAATGCTTCCAAGTACATTTAAAAACAGAGATATTGTGATGACCGACTCTATAAAATATTTAATAATAAAGCCTTATTTAATTAGGATTTTTTGAAGATGATTCTTTGATGCCATGATACATACCATCAAGAATATCAAATGTGTATTATTCTTTCAAGTGTTATCTAAGATAAGATAAGCAGTTGAAAATATAAAATGCAGAGGAAATTAATATATCATATTCTTTTATCATTGGAGCTCTAAAAATTACATCTCTTTATTGTTTCGCGTCTTTTCTTAAAACCGGTTTTAGTTATAAGCACTGCATAATATAATATCAAATATTATATATAATGTATTATAAATTTGTTTCTTTTTAATCAGCCCGCTCCAGAGCCATACGACCATAGTGTCGATGAACGGGAGCATACTGTTGAGCAGTGGAAGGAGCTAATCTATGAAGAAGTCATGGATTATGAGGCGCACAATATTAACCGATAGAGCATAAATAATTTGTTAATAAGACAGTTATTTAGCCTTACGCCTATCAACAATACAAACACTTTATTAATATTTATAATAATCACAACAACAACAACAACAAGAAATAAAAATCATACTGTTTAATGTGCAAATCGCTTTTGTCTTTTTATTACAACTTTTATAAATTATTTAATTAATTGCAAACGATTACTAAATAGTTATTCATAGTCTAAAAGTAAGAGGATTTCAATTGACTCTTAGCCTACTCTAAGGTATATACGAAATGCCCTCTTAAATAATTTTCCCTTTGCTTTCTCATAATCTTACTTTTTCACCGGATAAGAACATTTATGTGAGCAATAAAGTCGACAACAAATAAAACCACATAAAGATATTTTGATGAGTCACTTTGACAATGAATAAATAAATCATATTTGGTATATGTTCGTAACATTATTAGTCAAACAATTAATTAATAATTAAAAAGAACGTATTAATAAGACATTTTTCATTCTACTTTCTAAACAGATTCGTCTTCAGTTATAAGCCCAAGAAGAGATGCGGCTGTCTCCTCACTTATCCAAATTAGTCCAATAAACAATGCTTCACATATTCCAATTAGCGCACCAGCACTTACATCGAGAATATAGTGTCTTCTTAATATTAGTCTAGAGATCACAACGCTAACAGCCCACGCAGTCATTGGCATCCAAAATATAATTGGCAACGTATGCAGTTTGGTGAAGAAGATTAGAACATAGAAGGCTCTGGATGCGTGTCCAGACGGAAAGCTGAACTTGTCCGGACCAATCACTAGCATATCCTTAACAGCTGCCGGCCGTCGTCTACGTACAAAAGCTTTTAGCACAGCCACAACAACTATATCGAATAGTAATCCAAGTAACATATTAACTTGCATTTGGTATAGGTTCTTAGAATTTATTAGCCATATAAAGGCAACCCATGTGCAGAGCCAGGCTATTCCATCACAGGATACTTCAAGAAATTTGCAGTGTATTTTAAGAGACTTGAAGGATGCAAATTGCAGTAAGAAGGATACGAACTGGTCTGTTAATTTAACATCCAGTTCGGCAATCCTCTTCATAGTAGGCGAATTTTTAAGCTGAAACGTAAACAAAGGAAAACATTATTGGCGATATGTATGTATATACAAATGTATGTATGTATTTTTTTTTTTTTTTAATAATAAATATAGATATATTTATAGAATAAATATTATAATATATTTTATATATACCGTTTCCATTTTCCCAGCTTCGGAATTATAATCTAAAATAAGTTAGCCTTATAGGGATGAACTAAATTTGCACATCTCTTTAATTGTTACAAGTACTTGGAAGTATTTTGAAATATAAACTGAATTTGTACTTTTTCTGCCAAGTGTCTATGAACTGCTAACGTCATTTACTTTCATTTTACTTTCTTTATAACCTGTGGAAATGAATTAAAAAAAAAAAATAAATAAATAAAAAAAAATATAATACTAATTGTTTTTAACATTCTACGCTTAAATTCGAATTCAATTCTCATGCAATTTATATATTCACGATGTATCGTTGTGGAAATATATCGGTCCGTCTCACGTTTCATTCCATTTATTTTAAATCTATGCTACATTGTGCACAATCATGTGTTCAACAACATATGTACATTGAACAGTAAATTTATAAGGTTTTGTTTATAGTTTATGTAGAGCTCCGGTTTACATCAGAATTCTGGCAGGATGAACACGTTAAAGTTGATCAGAAATAATTGGAAGAAAAGTCTTTTCCTAACAGGAGTAGTTGGATATGGAATATCCACTGTAAAAACTAAAATAGAGTAAGTAAATAATTTAGTATTTAATGTTTATACATATAAATTATAGAGATGTATGTCGTTTCAGCATTAAACTTTATATGACTGAATTGTCAAATGAGGTATTGCATAGCAATCAAACTACCAAAGAGCTCCCAAAGAATGTGCTTGTGATAATGAATCCAATTGCTAAGAAGAAAAAAGCCGAAAATTTGGTAAAGTTTAATTCATTAAAATGTGAAAAATTATTTGAAATAATTTCTTTTCAGTTCAAAAAATACTGTGAGCCTCTATTGCATTTAGCTGGCTTTTCTGTTGAAATCCTACGGACGAATCACATCGGGCACGCTAAAGCGTATGTCGAGGAAATGGCTACTCTTCCAGATGTCATTGTTGTAGCCGGCGGAGATGGTACAAAGTCTGAGGTGGTCACCGGCCTACTGCGTCGTCAGGGCGAGATATGTCCCGTTTCGCTGCTTCCACTAGGACGGGAAAAACCATCTGGCTTCAATTTCTTCAACATTGGGGGCAACAGTGAACTGGACTTTGTGAAGACATTATGTAACGCTCTGATGCCCTTGCTGCACAACAAATATAGATATGCCGATGTCATTCAATATGATGTTCTCGATGAGGAGGACAACAATAATGAGGGCGAAAGTCAGAGCAGCAATCTAAAGCCGATTTTCGGTATAAATGGTTTCTCGTGGGGCCTCTTGAAAGATATTGAGACCGTGAAGGATAAATATTGGTATGTCGGTCCGCTGAGACATCATTTTGCTGCATTTTTCCGATCATTTTCTGGCACTTCTAATTGGGACTCAAAGACGGATTATGTGTACACTCCGCCGTGCCCTGGCTGCAGCAATTGCTGTGCCGAAGTTGATAATCAGCCGGCAAAGGGATTCTTTTTGAGCAAACTCGTGAAACCGCAAAATGTAAGTCGAGCCGCAACGCAAAAGCTGGTTAAGAACGACAACTGCGCTACGAAACTAAGTGGATGCATAAAGTCCAATCAAATTAACATTAATCTTGGTCAAAACGAGGAAAATTTTTCGGAATTGGAAAGTAAATTTATCGACTCTCTGCAGCCCGGGTGGGAGTTTATAAAAACTATACCCAAAATTACAAACAAAACTGTAGAACCTAATTTGGTACTCAAGAGTAGAACGATCAGATTGTATCCCTCAGTGAGTAGTGAACCAATCTTCTATTCAATAGATGGCGAAGAATACGAGCCCCGGCCCATTCAAGTGTCCATTGTGCCCAATGCTATTAAAGTCTTTTCTTAAACTAAATACAATCTTGTTTATTTTATTGATCATAAATATTATTATAAATTAATTTTAATATAACATAACGCATTCACAGCAAAAGTTAACGGCGATTTCTTCCCAAATCCAGAGTTGCGTATAATCGTTTATGTATTCATCCGACGTTATGAGAATTAATTTATCGCTTATATGAATACATGAGCCCGGCTTCCGACGCAGCACTTTAATGGTGAACGATTTGGGTTTGCATTTGAAGTGTCCATACCAACATTTCTTTGCAATGCACTCAATGGATCGAATGTAGCGTGGAAAGTAATTTAGGCCCAGATCAATCCAGTTTATTATTGAGGAGCATTCCCAGGGTCGAGTTTTGAACACTTCAGGTTTTCCATGGCCGCTTTTCTCCATGAAAACATTTCTAATGCTTATGGTTTTTCTCTTTAATGAGTCTTCCTCCTCTTTGGCAAAATAAGAGAAATGATTTGTCTCCCATGCGGGAAAACTGCCTAATGAGACGACATTATTATCAGCATAGAATGGTACATCCAACACGGATCTTTTTGATCCCGAACTTTGGGTATTTTCGTTGCTTCCGCTTTTCGGTGGATCAATACTCATATATCGAGGATTAAAGGCTTGACCCAAAATCATGCTCAACGACTTTTTCGAAAGCTCTGTACAATAATCCTGCTGCACTGTGCACAGCAAACCGACGGTGCAGCACAGTTCGCAAATTAAAAATAAACTGAAATTCTTATTGGACATAAACACTCCATTCATTCTGACTCTTACTATCAAATCACATCTACGATGAATTGAATATTAGTCAGATCTTACAATTTATATATGTATCTTGTTTAAATTCTTACTTATTTATCAAAAAAAAAATATATATATAAAATGTAATTTCTTTTTTATCAAATATAAAATGAAATTAAAACCATCTTAATTCCTTTCTTAGTACTTGAAAACAACAAAAACTATATTTCTAAGCTTAGTATGCAGCTTACATACTTATGTAGTTTAGATATTTAAGCTAAAACAGGACAATTTTTAAAAATTAAATTTATCGATAAACTAGAATTTATCGTGATCGCTGATCAAGATAATCACGATGATGGGATCATTAATGAATGTAAATACTACCTCAAGCTGAAGGCCTCAGCAGCCAGTGCTTTAGCTTTTACTTAGCTTTAATTTAACATTAAGTCTAACTGTTAAATAAATAAATACTACCTGTTCTCATTAGAAAAAGTGTACAAGTTCTTTTAAAGATAAAAATTAAAAAAAGCTATGTTCTATGCCCGAGATCTTTAACTACATTCTTTGAGCACATTAACCTGAAATTATTTCGAGCTTACTGCACTTAAGTATAACATAATATTGATTGATATTTCAGAAATTGTACAAATAAATTTGGAAACTCGTTAAACTGTTTTTATTTTCTATCGTTCACGTGATTTGCAATAACTTTTTGCCATTTGTGTATGCGTTGCAAAACAGCTAATATTCCGTTATGTTATCGTAATATTATATTAATCGAGGGCCGAGAAGAGAAAATTGTATACTGCACATATATACACAAACAAGACAAACACATATTCGATTGCTTGCATCAAGTCATTGAACGGAAAATGGGAATGGAACACTCAGTGCTGTAAGAAAATGATCAAGCGAGCAAGACTGAGGACGCGAAAACTTTAAAAAATCTTTCAAATTAATATTCTTTTTGTATGGCTTTAGCATCATAATCATCGCTTTTTATGATTCATTCATGTCTTTTTTGTAAACTTTTCAACAGGTGTTAAATAAAACAAGCTGATAGTTTTAGTGAAGAATCAGAATAGAAACTACGCAGAGATAAATACCAGCAGATGGTACAATATCAGAAAGTCATTTCGACTCGAGTCATGACGTCTTCTCTGGTCCTAAAAATGGTTAGCCATTTACAGCGCAACATATACATATGTATTTTAAAGAACAAAATCTGCTCGATTATGATTTCGCAGCTCAATCTTAATCACCTTGAACAAAGATTTTTGCATTCAAATATAATAATATGTACAGCTCTAACAGTGACACAACGTGGTTCATTAACGTTCCTCGATAGATTCGATATATTCTGGTGCCACCACTATATCTCGGGAATCATTACATTATAAATTTATACATAAATATATGCCTATTGTATTCGGAGTATGTATTCTGCACTTAAATATAGCGAAAATATATAGACGTTAATTGCATTTACGTATCGGAAGTTTATATAGTGGAAAAGGTGTTTCGCTAAAGTTCATATCACATATATCTCAATGAATAATGTATATTTATTTGAACCATATGCATACATACGTATGTATATAAATATATATGTACAATGGTATTTAAAATATTGAAACTCGTCTCTAAAAAAAAAATGTTTTTACCCATACTGCAATTTGTAAAAACAACAACAAGTTACATCGTCAATTCCAAACGTGTCTATAAAAAGCAAAAGTGTTATTAAGATACATATGTCACTCGTCTCTATCATTATAAAAAAAATGGAATGCAAACATTAATAGCAATTATGCCAATAACATGAATCGATTAGATAATTAATAGATAATTCGTCCTATCTAAATAGCTTACGTACGTTCGTACATACATACATACATACATACATACATATCTTTACAGCTGAGCATTTAAAAACATTCACCTACTTTCAAACTTATGTCTATGGACGTCTGTATATATTTATTTAATGCATATGTATTATGTATGTATACATGTATGTGGACTAATACAATGTTGTAAATGCTAAATATGATATAAATACATTCACATATGCATAGTAATATTAATACAAATCTAATATGTATGTATAATGTATGTGAAATCAGTTTAGTACAGACTTATCTTAGCTGCGGCTTGCTGTCGTATCTTAGCCAAAGAATTTCAAAATTTAATTCCAAATTGCATTGTTTTGGGTTTGTATTAATTATGATACATGGATTTGTGCTGGAGCTGGACTTTCGATCATTTTGGTTAAGTGTCTTGGCAGTGGGAATATATACAGTGTTCACAAATTGTTTCCGTACATAAACTACTTATGTCATTGATAACGAAATATTTAACACGCAATAGGTAAACAAGAAACGTATATGCCTCAAAACTATTTTGGTTTGTCCACAAGTGCATTGAACAAGTTAAATATTGCATAAGTTATTAATAAAAACAAGTGAAAAAGCTGTTGACGGAATTGTTCGACTGGTAGATACCCTACACAAAACTGACCTACCAAGTATTCGAGCGCTGAGCGAAACGCACTAGCAAGTATTCAAGGCGCCTACTGCGCACTTTCTGTCTTTGCTTTCGCGTTTCGCTCTTCCCACGGCGGAAAATTTTTTTTTTTTTTTTTTTTTAAACATTGAACCATCTTCATGGAATTCTAGGTGTAAATATACTAAGCATGTGCAATACATATGTAAGCCAAGGATTACTAATAGAAATCTGTTTTTTAATAATAGTAAAAATCTGTGTTTACTCTACCAGTGAATGAATGGGTGTCTAGCTTTAATAATATACGAGTCAAGATTGTAATTACGATTTTCACCAATGACAAATAAGTGCAGTGTGAAATCTACAGACAATATAATAATCTTGTACTAGTAGTATACAGGAACATATAATCTATATGTTTTAAAACGTTGTTTAACGCGCTAATACACGCGCGCACTCATTACTATACGAGCTTCGACTCGGATGTTGATCCAGATCAAGCATATGTACATACATATGTGAATATTCATTTTCCTGTGAAATTCATTTAGATTTTAACTTGGATATAATAATGCTAGATCATAAAGATAATGATCAATCGGATCAAATTAATTAGAATTATGAATTATTATTATATGCAACAGTTGTAAATGATAGTTTATAAATTTATTTTATTTTTTAAAATTATATTTACTAAAAATTCGTCATCGATATATATTTATTGTAACTAATAATAACTGCGATTATTACAGGTTTGGAAGGCGGGTAGATTTATGATGGCTTCCATGTCAGACAACGGAATAGTACTAAAAGAATATCAGAAGAAATTGAAAACAATGAAAAAGAAGTACTTTGTTTTGTACGAAGAGACACAAGATAAACCAGCTAGATTGGAATATTTTGATAGTGAAAAGAAATTTCTTCAAAATGCAGGGGCAAAACGCACTATAAATGTGAAAGATTGCTTTAGCATAAATCAACGACATGGCACCAAACATAAGTATGTATTGGCCCTATCATCAAAAGATGGTGGCTTTGGAATTGTCATGAATTCCGAAGAAGACCTAAATAAATGGTTAACTAAATTGTTATCTATCCAACGAAGTATCAATGGAACCGAAAAAGTGTATGGTAAGTTTATAATTTGAATAATTTTGAATTCACATTATACGTGTTAAAACTACCTCTTTTAGTTATCTTCGGCACGGCACAAAATTTTACTTTACATGAAATGTGTTGATTTGAACAATTTTTAAAATGTAATAGAAAGTATTTCACAATTCTCAATCTAAAGTCTTTCAATATCTGTCCTTAGTAAAATTTCAATATATTTTATCCGTAGTAGAACATTTTTAACTGCTTTCAAATTTTGGATGAGCCGATGTTAGGTGTACGAAATTCGCATTATGCACAACGTATGCACTAGCAGAATATTGCCTTTTAGTATCCGTCTGACCTGTATCTATATATTTCATATTCCTCAGTTTACAAATTATTTTAATGCTTAAAATAAATGAAAAACAGTTAATTTTATAATATACGAAATAACTAACTGTACTTTTTGGTTTAAGCATACTATTAAATTTCTTTCTATTATAGATCATGTTTGGCAAGTTGTTATCCAAAAAAAAGGTATTTCTATGAGTGTTGGGATCACGGGAACCTATCATTGCTGTCTAACTGCGAAGTCACTAACATTTGAATGCTTTGGTGTGGAAAAAAATCCAAATGTCGAAAATCGAATTATGCAAGTTGAAATACTTTTAACCACGATAAGAAGGTTTGTAACAATATCAGTAAATGACAGAGGAAGATTTGAATATGATACAAAAAATCATTGTATTTCAGATGTGGTCACGCTTCTCCACAGAACATTTTTTTTATGGAACTGGGGCGACAGAGTGTTTTGGGTTCCGGTGAACTTTGGATGGAAACAGAGGATGCTGGAGTTGCAAGCCATATGCACGACATGATATTAAAGTAGAACATAATATTAACAATTCAGTTCTTAAATTTTAATGATGCCTATATTCAAATATTCATGTTTATTTATTCATATTATTGTGAATTTTTTAGGGCAATGTCAGCTAAAACGGAATCGAATATGAATGTTTTAAATGTACAAAAAGGAGTTGCGGACTTGAGCAGTGAACCGATGAGAAAGCGATCTTCATCAGCAAATGAGGCGTCCAAACCTATAAACGTTTTACAAAAACGACAAAATCCTATTGAAACACGAAGTAGTTTTTCTCCACAGTACAACTGTGAGTAAAATATTTGTTTAATTACTTTCTTAAATAGTACAAAACTTTCAAGTGTCATTTTATGCCAGCTACAGTACATGTTTTAGCTGTTTAAACTCCAAAATCTTTTCAATATAGTAAAATATCGTATTTTTGTGCAAATTTATATAAACAAGCAAAATAATCCCATAAAGTATAAAGATAGATTAATGGGCTAACTGATATTGTATAACTCAATGGTCTACTTATGCCTTTTATATACCTTTGCACAAGAACAGTATTTATATTAATTTATTTTTAGCAATTTTCAATCTTGTTTTGTAGTTTTGTTGGTACAGGCAATTGAAATTATTCAGTAATTGTAAAACTGTTTATTCATATTTCACTAGGCTACGGACGAGAACGCTGCGACAGCTTACCAACTAGAAATCGGACATTGAGTGAATGCAGTAATCAAACTTATATTGCATTGAAGCATGCGCAACGATGTAACACGATGTCGGGATCGCGATTTTTTCATTTCATTCAAGGACACATTGACAGCCCACCAACATATTCAATGAAGTGTTCTGAAAGCGAAGAATCATCAATTAGTATGGACGATACGTATGAAAAATCACAGTTTGATACTTATCGAATAAAGTGAGTTATAAAATTTTTTATTAATTTTATTATTTCACCTGTAAGAAATGGAAATTAACTTTTCTTTGCGAAAGTTGTTTGACCAACACAATTTATATACTACAATCTTAAAATAGTACATTGCTTTTATACAATTACCGTCCGTCTGTGCCTACCACATCTAACCATTGTCGGAACGTACGAGAATATGTAATTAATTATGATTGATTCTATTCTTGTATAACATTCTCTACTGATCGACAAATCTCAAATAGGTTCTAAAATTTACAGGAGTCACTAATTTTGTCAGTAAATTTAAATCTTCTTTCAGCTCACTAACCTCGAAGGCAATGATACCCGAAGAAAATATAGATGATGATTTTTCAGATAGCAACAGAGTCTCTCGAACAAGTGTCACTGGTAATTTTGGCATAATATAGTGTATATTTAAATATGTTAATAAATATTTTATATTTGCATAGGATTAAACAATTTACTCAATACTGTCGACAAAGACGGGAGAAAGGAATTTACCGACCGCTTATCTGAAATATTAGTTCAAGAAGCTGATATTGATAACCAGTAAGTTTTTTATTGCAGATTATTACTGCAGATCGTTTGCACTGCTAAAGTAAAAGTCTGTTTTTATCGACCTTTAACACCATGACATTGAAATAAATATTATTAATGTCAACTTTTCTTTTAGGTGTGATCGCCCAAGCCGAGCCTATTCAATTGGAAGTAAAGTCGAGCACATAAAACGGAATAAGCTCCTTGCAAATATAAACGAAGTCGATAGTACATCACAGCGTGTTCGAGCATATTCGGTTGGATCAAAGTCAAATATACCACGTTGTGAAATTCAGCGAGGGGTTGTTTCCAAATTGAAAAAGGGACACATTCATAAAGGAAGCATATGTAACGTAGATGGTCAGACATGCAGCGAAAGATTTGGATACAATTCTCCAAAGGAAATGAAGTCTACGAGTGCACCTCTTTTAAATGTAAGAAATTTTATAAGTCCAGTTCGGATGAGTGATTTAATGGAAATCGATTTTTCGAACGGCTCCCCAATATCCACTACTTCACAACAACAATTATCGTTAAAACATTGTCAAGTACCTAAAAATGTGCAAACTGAATTCCCAATTCATAAAAGTGCTCCTATCGCAAGTCCAGGGTTAAATGGAAATATCAAGTCAGCTGAAATGCTCAGGCAAAATGACTTGATAAATAAATTTAAAACACCAAAACCTGTAGAAAATACAGAAAGTGGATATTTAGAGATGAAACCAGTTAGTATGGTGAACACTTCCTTTAAACAAATAAGCATTGATGAAGACCTGAATGAAAAGTTAAGGGTGCAAAATCAAATTATCGTAAATCTGAAAGCAAAACGGGATAAAGCTAAAAGTGATAGTAGCATTTCCTCAGAAGGCTCAGAAAAGAATGCAGATTTGCCAGAGTCTCAATATAAAACGAACTCCAATTCAAATAATTCACCTGAAAATATTGAGAAATCCCACCCCGAAAGTGATTTGCATACCAAAATGGAAAACGCACTATTAAATTTTGCCTTAGATATAAGTAATGCAACTACAGCTGGAAAAAAGTTAATACATTCGATCAGTAATGAAGACTACACGAAAAACATAAGTAAATCAAATGCAGCTGATTCAAAAGATGTCGGCTACCAAATTCTGCAAATCAAAAGTGATAGTTCTCTAATTTCAAAGAATAAAAATCAAAGGCCATCCTATAAGCCACAATGTGGACGACAATTGCTGCTAGAAAGTGTAAATAAGTTGGATAGAAAAGAGCAAATTTTAAATACAAACACTAAATGTAATTTGTTAAAGGAAAAAGAAACCAATATTTTAAATGAGGAGGCATCATCAGACAGTGTTCAAAATAAGAATGAGACTAAGTTATCTTCAGGCGTGCGCGAATATGAACTTTATTATGCAAGTTTAGACCTTCCACAAAGTAGCGGACAATTGGTAACAAATGGCCTAAAGAAAGTCTCATGTGAATCTCCGCCAATTCCAATTTGCTTTGAGAACAACAGCTCATATGCAAAAATTGATTTTGATCAATCTGATTCATCGTCTGCTTCATCAAAAATTTGTAATGTCTAAAATCTAATATAAGTATAAATAAAAACGCTTTTCATAAAATTTATTTTAGTTGGTTATTCAATAAATTCAATTTTTTTTTTTTAAATATTTTAAAATACCCAAACTCTTCATGAGTGAGAAACGGTTTTAAGAAATTGTGAAGTGTTCCGCCTTTTCAAATATTATGGAGATTATTCGTACGAAAGACAAATTGGTTAGGACGAGACGCCTATTTATACACTTGGGCAGAGGTAGCCGAAGACAGCAGCTAACATGAAGAATTCTTGACAGTTGCATGGGATCTTCGTTATCTTCTTCGGGCGTTAACTCACACGCCCACTTAATTTTTGGTTGCTTCTAAAATTTCATCATTGGCGGAAATGTTGAAGTTTTGATTTGTTAATTATGTTTTAATTCGAAATTTTTGATTTGTAAATCGCACTGTAAAGAAAAATAACGGGCATATTCTTGTTTATTACATACACTCAGCTACGACCTTCTGTGATTCGTTCCTATTAAAATTTTCTGTCCAGCCTAGAAAATGAATAAAAAGTAATTTACTGAATTTACTAATTAAAATATAACTCTTTCATTCAATGGTTAGTTTTCCATTGTATAATAAGGTAGTACTCCATTTGCAGCACAATCTTTGAAATATACTTATGTATACATATGTATGTATGTATATGTAAGTATTTCATAAGGCGGACATACCGGTGAATCGAAACTTAACCTCAATCTTCGTTGCTGTGGAGGAAACCATGATTAATTCTTACGAAGCACTAGAACATTTAGAAAATTGGAACATAAGCAAATCGGAGTTTCAAATGAATATATTAGGCTGATGACTATTTATGTTTGTGCAAATATATTTTGATCGCGGCAACCTCGATATTTATCGTTAATGGTATAGAGCACAATATCTGCAGCGATAAATAGTGGCTGAAACGATTTATGACAATATATCGATAGACTTTGAACAATTGGTGTTTTTGTGGTATAAATAAAACAGTTATTAACATTTTTAAACTGGTAGAACAGTTTAAACAATTTTAAAAATCAATAGAAATAAGATTGCCTCTTGTCTTCCAACACACCATATTTTAAATATTTGTTTGGTATTGTTGTTCAATATTGTCTCATACATTTCATTTTTATTATTTAATTAATAATTTGTAAAATCATCATGATTTTTATCAAAAACAAACCAGAAATATATATATTTGTTTGGAAAAAATTTCCAATATTCCAAACAAAATAATCGACGTTATCTTGACGCAAATGATTTGTCAAAAGTGATTATAAGGCGGAACTAAAATCCAAAAGCCGGCATTTGAATATTGTTCATTGCACTCGAGAACTTGGTATTTTAAAATACACTAAATAATCCCGCACATGTTTTAGCATTACGTGTCAGAAATATTGTGGGATAAAAATGGAGACGAATTGGTTTTTATTTTATATTGCATTAATATGTTTAATAATAAATCCGATAACGGCGGATATTGTCAATAAAAATGTGGAAAGAAATTTGGATATAAGTTCTCAGCTCGTAAAAACAGCATATAAAATACAAGTTGAAGAGACAGCCGGCAAACCATTGAAAGAGTATGAATTCATCGTAAAAGATCCAAATCTTTCTTTTATATCAATAAAAGATGGATTTAATAAGAAACTGGCAATAGAGCAAAGAAAAGAAAAGGAGAACGGTCTAATAAGATATAAAATAACATTCGCATCAAATGCACCGCAACAAACTTTACTCATCGATACAGTTTCAACCAAAAATATTCTGCCCTATCCGTCGGAAATCAAACAGAACGATAAACAGTTGGTCAAATATGTTGGTGGACTTTATTACTATTCTTACTATCCAACCCAAACGCAAAAACTAAACATTCAACTCAGCTCGTCCAACATAATTGCACATACACAGGTTAGACCATTTGCAGTAATGTCCAATAAAATGACGTATGGACCGTACGAAAATGTCGCAAGTAAGTAATATCCGTATATATTTTATTATTGTGCTTAGGGGTTAACTTGAATTTGAAATTCTAATTCAACAGAGTTGACTGATGAGGAGCTGTTCGTTCACTATGAGAATCAAACTCCGTTTTTGACTGTGAACACATTGGAACGCACGATTGAAGTTTCGCACTGGGGCAATATTGCTGTGAAAGAAGAGATTCAAATGACGCACACTGGTGCAAAATTAAAAGGATCCTTTTCGCGTTATGATTTCCAAAAAGATGGTCGGTCTGGCCAATCGGCAGTAAAGTCATATAGAACCTATTTACCAGCGTCGGCAACTGGTGTTTATTATCGCGATACCAATGGCAATATCTCTACCTCAAATATGAATCAAATGCGTGACTCTGTTGATCTCGATTTACGTCCACGCTTTCCATTATTTGGTGGATGGAAAACGCAATACGTGCTCGGCTACAATGTGCCCTCCTATGAATATCTATATAACTCCGGCAACGATTATGTCCTAAAGATGTATGTTATCGATCATATACACGATAACATGGTGATCGATGAAGCTGTCGTAACTATCATACTGCCGGAAGGTTCGTCGAATATTAAACTTGAACCACCATATGGCGTGAAGCGGCGTCCAAATTCGTTGATTCACACCTATCTGGATACTGTGGGCCGTCCAGTTATTTCCTTTTCGCAAAGTAATTTGGTGGAAAATCATATTGCAGAGTTCACGTTGAAGTACACGTTCTCAAAGGTGTCGCTGCTTCAAGAGCCACTCCTAGTTATTGGATTTATTTATATTATTTTTCTACTTACCATTGTTCTTCTACGGTTAGACTTCTCAATTACATCCCATTCCCATAAAGATTAATATCTATGTAGAAATATGCATTTTTGATTAATGAATATCAAATAAAACTAAAATATTTCAATATTGGTATTCTTTTGTATAACGTATATGTGTATTAGGTACTATTATAATTTTTCGAGTACATAGCCTTGAACTGAATAAATATGTCTATACTATAAACAATTCAAAAACAATAGATAAATAACTACATATTTTCTGTTCCAAAAAAACTACAAATTATCGCATATGGGAAGCAATAAGATTGTAATGGGGGAAAAAGTAAATATTTTATATTTTCGAAGCTTAAAAATGGTTACCGAAAAAGTCAAATTATGGAAAATATATATGTAAATTTTAAAAAATTATGTTCAAAATTTCAACTCCTAGACTTTTTTGTAAACATTTAAATATATTTTTAACAAGTTTTCTGCTAAATTTAGTGGCTGCTAGATCTTGTTTTACATCCCTAAACTTTATATTAATATCATTGATACTTTTATAAATCTGCCCAAAAGTAGGCTTTTTTAATTTATAGATTTCTTATCTTAATTATAGTTTAATATATTCAAATTAGTAAAGAATTGTTCATATAGTTTTTCAAATATTTTTAATTTCATATTTATTTATTCACAACAATTAATATACATTTCTAAGAGGTCCTAATATAATTTATTATTAAGGAGTACAGTGTTTTTGAGGTTTTCTACAAGTGTGTATTGTGTCATATTTATGATGCCAAAATTCCCTTATTATTGTGTTTATTATCGTAAAACTAAAAATATTTAGAGAAAAAAATTATGTAATTATGAAATGATTTCCATGCCGATTTCGAATTTAATGTTTTACGAAAGTCTTGACTAATGTCACTTAGAAATTCAAGTATAAGACAAACGAAATTAAAAAAATATATATTTATTTTAATTTGTCAGGAAGTACTATTTGGACAAAATGAAAGCTTGATAATTTGGTATTTAAATTATTCTCTATTCTTGTGTATTCCCATCCCAGATTAAATATATATAGCATATCGCTTTGTCCATTTGGGCAGTTACAAAACTATTAAATCTGTATCTTCCACCGTTTTGTTTAGGAAGAGTCCCACAATTAGTCAAGAAAGTTATATAGATTGATGAAAGGTGATAAATATATATTGGGTTTGGCAAAATATATAATATATATACATATATATTTTTAATTATCCGCAGTTAGTTTGGTAGATCACTTTTAATATCATCTATTGATAGAGCTAAGTATATGTATATGTACATATGTATGGCTCGCGTTGGGGCGTGGCAAATCCGCAAATATCAATATATTTTAATTATTAGTAAATTGAGCTGTTTTTGGAACGTGAAGGAGTATTATGTAGTCTATTATATTGTTGATGCCTTTTACCAGATTTCATGGGTTAAATCACATGCAAAATATAAACAATTTAAAATTTGTTTATATTTTGAGTTTCGCCCTTCAACATAACAACTCCCGAAGGATTTACCTTAACCTTGATTTTAGTTTTTGGATACAATATACCATAGTTAATATTCTCATAAAGGTCCTGAAATGAAAGGAAATAAATACAAAAAAAGATATAATATTTGAGATATAAATAATTTAAATAAATAAATATAAATATATTTCGACTTACCTCAACTCTGTATCCATAATTATTGATAAGGCCCAGTTCCCTTAATGTAACTGAAATATCAGAGGGTGTTCCATCGGTTCGCCTATTTATAAAAGCAAGCGCATAGGAGTAAAAATTCTGATATACTGGACTTATGGGCTTTGACCAAATTTCAATTCCCTTATGCTTATAGATTCTTCGCCCTTGAATTCCCAATGGATCTTGATCCACAGATATAATCTTTCGATTGAGTAAAATCTCTTTAAACTCAGGTCGTATTGTCCTTAGGTCAACAGACATTAAGAGAGGAGCCGCTAATATTGACCAAATGGCAAATTGTGTTTTGGCCTGTTCATAGCTTAGTCCAAAGTTTCCGATTATTAACTGGAAATAAATAAAAATACAGGAAATGTAGATAAAACTCTCATATTCCGTTCAGGATAATTACCATATCGGGATCATTCCAATGCCCAGGTCCAGCATTGGGTGCAATCAAATCCTGATTATTTCCATAGTAGTCTATAATATTTTCAACCGATGCCCACGAATCTTGAATATCATCGAAATTCCTCCAGAGATTGCAATGAGTTTGAATAGCCGAGAAATTGGGCTGGATTCCCGCATAGATTTGATAAACCGGCCAGCTGCACGAGTAGACCATTGCCTTTCCAGTGCTATTCAGATATCTGCCAAACTGCGTATACCCACGATCCATGTCATAGGGCAACGCATAACAACCATCCAGCTTAACATAATCCACATCCCATTCGGCAAACTGAAGCGCATCGATTTCCTCATAGCCTATAATGCCGGGATAGCCGGCGCATGTGAAGTTTCCATAGTCCTCATAAATGCCAAATTTCAAGCCTCTTGCATGAATCTGAAAAAAATTCATCAAATTAATTATTGTGTTAATTAAACATAGGGGGCTTAGAGTTGAGGTAAATGGAGATCCCAAGTACTTAACAATCCTCGTGTGTTTGAAATAAACAAAATAAGGAAGTTAGGAAACACTGGATTGGGGATTGGGGAAAACAAGGTTCTATAAACCTTCATGGTTTGTTAGTAGTAAAAATGGAGTATGAATTTGTTAATTCGAGTGTGTTTCAGTCCAGATGTTAAACTACTCCCGAGACTTCGATAGACAGTTCAAAACGAAATGAATACGTACATAGTCTGATAGGGATTTAATGCCGCTTGGGAATCGCTTATGATCGGCTAAGAGCTTGCCATCTGTGTCGCGGTGCCTCTCCAACCAGCAGTCATCGATATTCACATACTCATAGCCCACTGAAGCATAGCCCTCCGTGACAAGCAGATCAGCCATTATTTGAAAGAGTCGCTCACTAAAATTTGAGTAGAAATTGTTAATTTCAATGTAGAAATGAACAAATACAACAAAAATAAGGAAATTGTGGAGTATAGGATATCAAAACAAGAATAATATTTTTTCAACAGTTGTTCAAGTTATGATTTACATGGTGCTATAGAAATATATAATATGATTTGCCATTTAAGGATGACCCATTTAAAGTTGAAAGTCTTGTAAGTCAACTCTCAGTGCGAATATCTTAAACATATGTGTATGGGTAGACTCTTTTGGAATAAATTCATCATTCCAATGGAGATTATGATTATATGTATTATATATATTTGACGTAGCAAACAGTATTATAGAATAGCAAGAGAACTTGAATTGGCTCATGTTTTAAGTTGGACATAAAACCAAAGCAAGTCTGATAAACTAAAAGTCAAACGAACTTCAAGGCTTAAACCTGCGTCCAATTCGAAGAATTAAAATTATATTTCGAAATTCCTTTACTTCGCATTCAAATAAAATCCTCTTGCAATAGTTGGATAATAATGTAGATATACGAGTTTTTATTTTTTAACTATATCTAAGCACATTTAAATTTCCTCATACCTTATGCAATTGTCGGGATCATTTGCACAGTCTGTATTGCATCGAAACCGCTCCCACGACAACCAACCCATTGGAGGAGTCCGCGCCAATCCATTTTCCAAACAATGGCAAATCGTATTCAGAGCACCTATAAGGAAAATATACCTATACATAATATCTGAAATATAAAAAGATACATATATAACATTCTGGGGTTTCATTAAGAGCAGGATACAATTTTTGAAGACTCTACGCCTAGCAAATAACTTTTAACTTTCCTCAAACTTATTGATTTGTATTGTGAGACCCATTCATAGGATTCGTTCAAAAAATTTAAATAAAGAAAGACAAATAAGAAAACAACAACCGCATATGACATGATTTAATAAAATACGTAGGGATTTTATATATGTATTCCTAAATTTGGGTTTCGATTGATTGGTATACAACATTTTTCTTTGAGTTGATTAAATAGATTTCTCATATGTATGCCTTTTATTATTAACCAAATTGCAAAAAAACATGTTTATTGTGCTTTGAAAGTAAGATTTGTGTTATTAAAAGTCAATAAAGACCGCAGAAAGAATAAAAGAGTTTTATTTTCCCTGAGTTGTTTGAGTGGAAACGAATGGAACTTGGGAAGTAAAAGCAACTCAGCTGCATAAAGTGCAAAGTAAGCGGCGCATTCGATAATATCTTTGTGTGTGTGTGTGAGTGTGTGTGTGAGTGGGAGTGTGAGTGTGCGTGTGCATATGTACATATATCTTTTGTATGCATGTATATCAAAGAAGCCTGGAATGATGGAAACAGGTATTTAAAGTATATCCAAGTCTGGCAATTCCTATTAAAGCACTCAAACAAATTCCTTAACTCGCAACGCACCTTGGATAAATGCAAAAATATATAAACAGATATATGTACATACATATAGGCATATATATACATGTATATATATCCACATACATCTATCTGTATACCCAATAAATACTTGATTGAGAACAATCTGTGGTCACACTTGAGCATTTAGAAAGTCTTAAAGCTGTTCGATCATGATCATACCTTTGATTCGCTTTGCATTTAACGTTAAAAGCTAAATTTGTTTCGATTTCAGACACAATCCGAAAACTGTTGTGGGTAGCGTGTAATATACAGTACAGAGAACTGATTTACAAAGTCAAACAGTGCAGCTCTATTTGTTTAATCAAACTCCATTTGCCGCAGCTAATTTAAGCAAATAAAATACTTAGGGTGCTATAAAAATTAATGAATTATTACAAATCAGAATGTGGAAGTCGGGTGTGCTCGACTAGAATATCCATTGCAAAATACTGAAAATTGAATTTATGCAAATATTTATGTGTTAGGTGTGGCCCGAGTCCTTAATATGTACATATATATTAATATTTATATGCAAATATTTGTATATGTAAATATCTGTATATGTATGCATATGTAGGTATATTGAAGTGCATGATAAGTCAAGTCTGCCTGTACTGAATATGTGTTCTTCTAAATATATGTATGACAATTTTTAAGGCTCCGTTTATATAAATTTTTATGTATTTTTCCTTCTTCTTCTTGACGATTTATTCAAATTTCAAATAGCTAATCGGGAAAACATATTTGTAATTTTTAATAAAAGAAAAGATAATGATCTTTATATAATTTATTAATTGTATAATTGTATAATTTTTAGGTCAATATATATAAAACTTCGACAAATATTTAAATTTGAAGCTTAATAAAAAATATAAAATAGAATATACTTTGTTGGGAATTGAATATTGCCCAAATAAACATTTAGAACTGTAATTCCATATCTAAGTATAATATATGTATTTAAATTATATAATACAGAGAATACAGAGAGTTGAGAGTTTCGTAATACTCATGAAATAGCAATATAAAAAGTTCTAAGCCCGACATGGAGATAAGGGTGACTCAAGGGTCTCACAAATATTCAAATTAGCTATTAAGAAGCATTCGCTGAAACAATCAGGAGGATCGCGGTACAGGTCTTTGAGATGGAGAACAACTGAGCGAACAGGTAGAAAACTAGACAAAGTGCAATAACCTTAAGAGTTATTTCTGAGAACTAAATTCTTGTTCCTCTCTTAGCCTTGACTCTGTATATTTATATGTAATGTTTTGCTTTTAATTGATCCGGCAATATAATTACGATGTTTCTTTTTCAAAAATGTATTTAAATCCAATAAACAATTAACATGTCATTGAATATAATGATAAATATGTATATTCAAATAAATTCAAATTATTTAAATTTGAAAATTCGCCTTATATAGTATCTGAGCAGTAAAAGTTTGTCATTAAAATGTAAAATAGCAAAAAGAAAAGAACACGAGCAAAAAACATATAAACTTTTGAAGCGCTGGCAAAATATTTTTCATTAATTACAAATATTAAATATTACGATTTAACTTTAATATTAAATATTATGATTTAACTTTAATATTGATAATCGGAAAGAATATTTCCTTAGCCTATATAGAAATCTGACTAAGAGGAACTCTTATGGTAAAAAATTAGATCTCACAAATAGTATAATATCATTGGCACAAAATAACTTAGCCAAGACATCCACCATTTGATGTCTTACTAAGTGACATGTTGCTATAGGATCTTAATTTGTTTGATGTTGCGCTGTCAACAGCCCAAATCTATTCCGAATAGGTGAATATATAGAAACATAAAAAAAAATCATGAAAATAATATAATAAAATAGCATTCGCATCATTTAGCTTTTGGCTGGCATCTGCAACTGCTTGGCATGGTTTGTTGGTTCGAAAACTAGTTCGTAGCTCCCCACAGGCGCAGCCAACTTTGAGTTAGTGAAAAATAGCGGTTGATAGTTTGTGTTCATTTTTAATTGCCGGTAAATATATATTATGGTAAATAAGCTTTGTGTGTATTTATGCTTATATCGGATTAGATTTGTAAATGTGCTACTGCAACATCGTATGAATGAAAAATGTAAAATGACCAAGCGTGCACCTATGACAGCTATATTGCTCCAAGTTACCATAAAATGTAAAAAAGTATGTATGTATGCGCATTTGTATGTATTGTAGAAATGTGATGTGCGTTTATTAAATCAAAATACGTATGACAAATTTATAGTAATTCATGATAGAATTACTCTCAGTGTAAAACTCAGTTGCTTATTATTAAAAGTATACACTTAAATGATCGTGTATGCTTATAGGCATATGAATATATGTACATTCATGTGTGCATATATGTATGTATGTATGTATATAAAATGTACATATAAAGATATGTATGAGTATGGTGTAAAGTGGATGAGTCCCAAAACTCTATGGTGCAAATGCTGAGCTTATTGGTTATGACAAGGTAAGCAGCTCTCTTCTTTTTACAAATGTTCTAAAAAATACCGCAACTATTAATAATTCACAATAAATTGGGCCATTTATTGAAAGGAAATTATTGACTTAAAATGTACATTTTCTGTGGGTTCAGAATGTAGAAAATATATATGTATATAAATATAGAAAATATGTATTTAATACAAAACAATTTGTGTGTGTGCTCTTTATAATGTTTATTATACTTGTGTCAATATCACGACTTAATCTATGCGAAATACTTAGTTCATTTGATGTTCTTGTAAATCCATGGCAGCAGCGAGGTGACGCGAGTGTACACACCAGGATATTGTCCCTTGCCACAGCCAATGCCCCACGAAACGATGCCCACTTGGGTGTATCGGTTGCCCTCATTGACGACCATCGGGCCACCAGAGTCACCCTGCCAGAAATGAATATGAAGAGTAATTTTATTATTTATAGATAGCTATATTAGAAAATTCTTTTACTTACGCTGCATGAATCTTTGGAAGCTTGACCAGCA
This sequence comes from Drosophila koepferae, assembly GCA_030914345.1. Taxonomy (NCBI): domain Eukaryota; kingdom Metazoa; phylum Arthropoda; class Insecta; order Diptera; family Drosophilidae; genus Drosophila; species Drosophila koepferae. The sequence goes on along the minus strand of JAUESR010000198.1, from coordinate 1,588,401 downwards.
CAGATCATGGATTCAATGATGCCGCCAGGCGCAGCACGCCCGTATTTTCGAGCGCATTCCGCATTCGCCCAGATTGGTATTTCCACCTTTTGCAAAATCGATGGCTGAGGTCCATTCTCGCGTAAACTACCCCAGCCGGCGACCGTAGCCACTTGTCCACTATAGGAGCGAGCCATTTGGGTGGCCGAGGTGGGCAAACAAATCGGTTGGATCTCGGTGGAGAACTTCACAGGCTCGCTCAACGTCAAAATGGCAATATCATTGTGCTAAGCAAGTAGAAGAAATTAGTGAAAGATGCAGTCTATAGCTGTATAGGATACATAACTAGTGTACCTACCAGGGTGCTAAATTCGAAGCCCTTGTGCCGCACGAGTCGTTTGATGCGACGTGAAACATGTTGCACCTCAAAGTCCGTGCGTATGTTGTAATCACCCAGATGAGCTGTCAATGCGGCCACATCCCATGAGGTCATTCTGGAAACGAGATCATTGATTATGATTCAGCATCGTTCCCCATTTCACTTACCTTGCCACACAATGTGCCGCTGTGAGAATATGATTGTTGGTTATTAAGCTGCCGCCGCAAAACTGTTTGCCGGACTTGAAGAGCACGGCAATCCAGGGGAATTCATGCGGACTGGCATTGGTGCCGCCCACAATGCGTTCTTGATCGGGTGATACTGGATTTTTATTGCCGCACTGCAGTGGCAATCCCTCAGGGCTCAAGCCGCTTGTTGGACGGCGTGTTGTAGTTGTTGTTGTCGTTGCGTAGCTGGGTCTTCGCGTGGTCGTTGGAGGTCTACCCAGTGGGCGTGGCGTGGTGCGACGAGTAGTTAACCCAGAACTTGTTGTTGTGCCAATAGGACGTGAGGTTGGATGCGTTGGATACTGATGGCTTGGGGGATGTGTCGGTATCGGTGGTGGCCAACCGCCCACGGTGGGCGGATGGGTGGGCAAGGGTGGTGGCCACTGCGGAAGGCCACCGCCAAAGTGACCGAATGGCCATTGATAGGGATAAACGGCGGTAGTGGGGGGCGTGGTAGATGGCGATGGTGCTGGTTGTATCGCGGGTGCATTGGTTTCAATGTTGTTTATGTCCTGGAAGTCGGGCATGTCCTCAACGCTATTGTGGACGTTGTCAATTGGATCCGTGTCATTCTCTGAATGATTCACAGTGTCCTGAGGCTGTTCTGGGACCTCCTCTTCATCAGCCTCCTCAATTTCATCTCCTCCCATTACGGGATTCTCTGTTGTCGTTGTTTTTGTCGTCGTTGTTGTTGTTGTTGCTGGTGTTGTCGTCGGTATTGGATAGCCGCCTAATGGTTTAATATCCATATTAGGGCAACATATGCCATTGTTGACGCGCCCAAGCTGATCGTAAAAGTTGCATATATCCGATCCAAATCCGAGCGAGCCAATGGGCGGTTGCCATTGACGAACTGCCAAGATCGACAATTGCCGCACCACGCGGTAATACGATTGGCAGCTGTCGATACGAACACAAAAGCCCGGCTGGGCCCTTGAGGTGAAACATCTGGAGCCTTCCCAAATTCCAGCGCCAGCTAGACTGGCTTGCAGTAGAAACAAGCTCGGATCAAATAAAAGTTGTCGCTGCAATCTGCCTGGTCTCTCTACTAGGGAATTGATAAGATATTGGTTGAGTTATATATAATTGGATAAGACAAGACTTTATAAGATGGATTGAGATAGTTTAATAAATTTAATAAAGATAGAACAATGATTTTTTAATTATTCATATAAGAAGTACAATATTTATATTTATGGACAAATTTTAGTAATGTCTTTTTAAATTGGAATGGCATCATAGATGTAGAATTGCATCCAAAAGTAGACTCTTATAGATAAACAGCTTTATTGATACGCTTTCCTTTAATCACATATCATATAATATATAAACAACTACCATTGACCTGTTGGTAGACAGCTGTCATAACAATTTACAATCCATCAATCGAGATTTGTGGCCAATAACAATAAAAATGAAAATGTTTTCATGATTTGGGCCAAATGAGTAAGAAGTAATAATTCAATTGGAATGTCTTGTGTACCCAAATTTTATGTTTCATGACTCACAATTCATCAAAATTTGGGCAAGTCTACTAACATTTTTGTTGGGCTGTTTGCTTCGTAATGTGCCAAAATCATTTACAAAATGGTTACTCAATATGCGCAACGTGTCGCCAACGTGGTCTTCATTACGAACAGGGCAGAAAAAAACACGTGCAGTGCGTGGTATCTGCGAATTCCAGCCGTTCGAACATTATGCACATTTAAGTGTCCATTAATGCAACACCTAACTAACACCTGAGCAGTAAACTTGATGCCTTTAGCCAAATATTTTTATTAGGAGTAATACTGCAATTTTGTCAACTTAATATTTTGAGATTTTACTAAGGACTGAATAAATTTAATATGAACTAAAATATAAATGAAATTCTGCAACAATTCCAATTTTTTATAATATTTTATTTATTTTTTTTTGTAGTTTTATACTTCCCTTAATGGATGTAATAATAAGTAATGATTATATTATATATCTATTTTTTTTTTACTTTGTTTTATTATATTCATTAATTCTTAAAATGAAGCAGAATTTTTTGAAGTGTGTAAGATAGGAATTTAATATATAGAAGTTTGAAATAAATAATGATTGTATTTTTAATAAATTAGTTAGACTTTTCATATAGGAGAGTGCTGTATCTGTAAAAAAATTTTATTTACAGTTGTATAAGGAAATATAAGTTCGTTTGCATTGTTACTCAAGTATGAAAACGTTTCAATTCATACAGTCAAGTTTATAATACAGTGGCCGTCATACTCCTTGATTATAAAGCTTATGTCCGTTTAGAATTAAGTTGAGAATTAATATTTAGAGCTTTAATTTAGGAGAACTTATAAAAGTGAGAGAAAATTTAATTAGTCAGTGACCTTAGCTGAAACAATTCAATTTTTTAAAATTATTTATATAGATTTCTGTAGTAATTGTCTTTTTCTTGAACTAGATAGTGTCTTATTATTATAATTTTTGAGTATTATATGGGATTGATTTAAGTTTCAAATAAATAAACTAACTAATAACTAATAAACTAATCAGCGCAAAACGTAATCGTCCTTCTCTTAACTTAAGCTTAATAATATAAATATTTTTTTTTTTTAAATAGTCGTTTGCATTCAAATCACAGCTTTCGTTAGCGAGATATAATACAAATAAATAAAACACATTGTAAAATAACATGACAGAACAAAATACTAACAAATTAGAATATTAATATTTATAGATTCCCAATGAGCATAATAATAGAAGCTGATGTGTTAATTATTTATGACAAGAGCAAAACGTTTCGGAATGGTTCTCATACAAAAGGCAAAGAAGTTGTGAAGCTTATTTCATCTTTTCTGTAACATTGGTATAATGCTTACACATAAAGCTCAGCTGAAAGCAAACTAAACGATTCATTTAGGCGACGATTTTAGTGAACGCATAAATCAACTTCGACTTGTATAATATGGGCCACACGCGAAATGCTAAATAAATTAAACAAATGGCAGATTTATGTTAACTTGCAAGAACAACAAGAGCAGCTGGAACAAAGACAGCGCACAATAGCAGCCTAGATCAGTTTTAAGAAGTTGCCAATGGGCAAACAGATACACACACGCACACATATATAAATATGACAAGTGACAGTAGAAAGTTGCTTAGGGGCAAGCGACATGCTGTTTTACAAAGAAATGTTGTCAATTGTGCGTTGAAAGGCGCACAGTACAGTGAAGAAAAAAAAATAAGATAAAACCAAAGAAAAAAACGAGTGAAACAGAAAAGAAGCCAAGACATGGAAAAAATGGCACAGCAATTGTCATTCAGCTTGAAAAGCGCTTAAGTTTATTGTCAATATTCTGGCTTTTGTTTTTTTTTGTCAAATTTCTTCGTACAGAAATGTCACAATATTGAGTAATCACATAATAAGTCGTCGCGTGGACCCCAGCTTCGAATTGGAACTCGAACTCGAAGCGTGAACGAATTTTAAGTAAATATTGGTTGTTTCTTCTTCGTCTTCTGCTATAGGCATGTTTCTTTGTCAACAAAGCAAAAGATTTGCTAAAAAAAAAAAACTTTGCCTAGCTAAAAAGTTTTTTGTTTCTTCAGGCTAATGAACTCTTATCGATGAGGTTTAATTACTTGATATTATATTTTACTACATATTACTTCGCATCTTGAGATGCGAATCCGGACATAATATAGTTAAGAAACACCCCCTAGTGCTACAAACTTATTAACTTTAGTGTCAAGCGTGTGGCATAAGATACTTAAGATGCCCAAAGATAAACCAGACACAAGTTCAAGGTCTGTTTTCTGGCCAACTCATTCGCAGAGCCTGCACAAATCAAACTGGATTAATATAAGCGCACAGACTGGCGCAGAAACTTGAAATGAGCTGCAGGACCTGTAAGCTGAGCCGAGCTGTGCGTGCGCTGTGGGCCAAGTCTTATGAAATGTATAATAGGAATGTGAATATGAATATGAATAGGCAAGCGTGTCCGTATAACTTAAATTTATGGCGATGTCTGTCAGCGCTTGCTTCTGCAGCTGCTACTAATCGTTAGCTAACAAATTGATGTCCTTTGTGAGATTGCAATTTAATTATACAAAGAATAGCAACATTTCTTGGCCAATTAAGTGAGCAATTGTTATTTTTCACAAAAAAAAAAAAAAAAAAAAAATTGAAATTCATTAATAGGCTTAAATTGTCGCGATGTTTTCAGAGCGCAACATGATCAAATATCACGCCTCTTTTGTTGGCCATAAATAAAAGGGGACGGGAACATGCGAACAAGCCCATTAATTGCGAATAAGTACACCGAATTTGAAAGCTCTATAAAATACGCCTCCGCTACTACAATTCTATTTGCTAAGATCGGAAGTGAGAATAGAAAGTTGGCGTCTGCTGCCGTCAATTGTCTCAAAGGGTCACAGCTGAGAGCAAAAGCAAGAGCAATATCAAGAGCAAGAGTAAATCAAAAGTTTCCAATTCTCTTCTTTTTATTTTCACTCGGCAATTTATAGATTTCTGAAGGTCACTCAAACAATACACCGCTGCGTGCCTAGCATAAATATATCAGACATACCAAAAAGTCGTTGAACTTTTATATTACGCATATTTAGAATTAAATAGTGTGTAATGTAATGAAAAGTAAAAACGAAGCATGACATATTTATTTGTTACTTGAAATCGTTTTACATTTAAATTTAGTTCATATGTTAGCATGTCTCATCCACCACTTATTTTGGATTCCTAGGTACTGTCTTCTTCGTTGTCAAACATTAACTTGGCCTTATATTAATGCTAATTATTGTTAAACATACTTTTGGAATTTTTGGTATACCTCAAACAAAATGTTATTCGTATTTTATTCCAGTTGTTCTCTTTCCAAATATTAGTTATTCATAAATAATGTTTAGTTATTCTATCAATTTTAATGAATTTCAATGTGCTTTCATAGATATTTTGATGATCATATAAATATATACATATATACTTTTTATTCTTTTACTCAATTTGCAATGATGAATCATTTCTGGAGAATAAATAATTCTATTAATAATCGCTCTCGAACCATATCACGTTAGGTAACTTAAAACTTTATAATGAATTAATATTAATAATTACGTTTTAGTAAACTACAACTTTATGTTTGCTCACTATGATTTTGAAAAAGAAAAGAAAATGGAAAATGAATTCTAGAATTTAAGATATGTATGCTGGCTTTTGGGCTCTCTCTCTAGTTGATGCTTTGATATGAAAGTGTTATAAGTATCTAAGATATAAAGATATAAAAAATAAAACTCGATTCAGCCTTACATCTCATTGAATTAACAATATGAATACATTTATTAATATTAATAATAACTGATAATTTTTGGCAAGTTTGTTGCCTAAGTCTTTTGTTTATATTTCTTATTTAGTTGTAATGAAAAATTTGTAATATATTATTTGTGAGACTTTTTATAACTTAAAAAAAAGTGTATATATTATGATGTAGAGATCAACTTTTTATTCATGAACAATAAAGAATTGTCAAACAGCTCAGAAGCGATTGCGTTCTTTGTATCGCGAATCGGAATTTCACTTTTTATTATTTGGAGATTGTTTAGCTTGAGGATTACTCACCATCCTCGGGGGCATTAAAGTCTCGATCGAATGTGGCATTGGACGCGGCTAGGGATTCAACAGCCTTTGTGTGTAGAATTTGATCCGATAATGTTGTTGCTGTTGCTGTTGGTCTTATCGATGGCACATCCTCGGCTAATGTCGTTTTAAAATGCAACAAATGCACAGAAAGTAATAAAATCCGCAAAAATGCAAACATTTTGCCAGCAAAATACTTTGCCTTTTTTTTCTTTTCTTTTTTATTATTTATGTACTTATTTTTACTATTTTGTTTTCGTTTCAACTCAGCGGGAATTGCAGACCATATATAAATGTTACAATATAGTATATAAACCGCACAAACGAAGCGCGTCTGGCTTTTAAATGCGACGCACGTTGCCCGATGGCATTCACCTGGGCGGGCAGACGACTCAGAATATTTTCTCGCCTGGTTCTTGCTGGGCTCGCTATCGATATCGTTTGGCCTTCGCGCGCTTATTAGAAACAGGACCGTTGGCTAGCGAGGTCCGCAAGCTTCTGAGCCAACTGATGCCAGCGAAGTTTGGTTAACAGCTATGCCGCTGCCATCTGCTGTCGTCTGGTTGCGTAGCCGGCGACAGCGACGGCAAAGACAGCGACGCAGACGCATACACATACGCATACGCATACGTAGACGCAACGCAAACGCAGACGCAGACATACACGCAGACGCTGCTGAAAAGTCAATTATTTTAGCGTATTGATTTGCTTGTTCTTCACAGCACGATAGGCGGTCATCTGTGTTGCTCGTCTTTTAGTTACCTTTTTGCCTATCTCTAATGCAAATGCAGACTGCATTTGGAAACAAGTTATTCAAATGCTTACACTTGCTCCTTTTCGTTTGCCTAAGACTGGCCAAAACTGAGCTCGCACACGCACGTTGCTCTAGTTGCGGACAAACTGGGATTTAGACCGAGGCCTGAATATTATATGGCTGCATACTGTTAAAACGCCAACTAGAATATTATCATATTTACGTTCGCTATTATACCGCACTGAACTAAATTCACATCTAAAATGTTTATGAATAATTGCATTTTCTTAGGGTTGTATTTTTTGTTTTAAAAAATTATTTAAAGTCTGAAAGGGGATATATATAATGTTGTGCTTGTACGACTATTGTTAAGTCGTTTTGTTAAGTTAATTGTTTATTGCAGACATGCGAATATATTATATAGTATTTGTATGTAAATACTAACACATGCATTCATAAATATATTCATACATACATACATATGTCGTTCAATACATATAATCAATTGTGGTAATTAAACTTCGAGATAAACATTCCATAACAAAATCTAATTATCTTTAAATATAATACCCTCTTTTTGTTAAACTTTCTAAAGAAACCTTTTTGAAATATATAGAATTCTAGCAATTATTTTTATGCGCAATTTCGTAGGTGTTACGGTGTTAGAGAAATGTCATACAGATTTCAAACAAATGTATATATCGATCGAAATCCTATTGTCACGAGCTGCTTCGATGCAATATGTTAAAAATATTCCAAATTAATTCAATTGTTTGAAAGATTGGCCAGCTCATTGTTGGCTAAAAAGCTCACCCACCTTCAATGAGCTGAGCTGTTGATGTGATGTGACGTTCTCGAGTGTCACGGTCATGGTGGCCTCAACCTTTTGGCGAGATGGCTGGCATCAAACAATTGGGCTGTGCATATCAATATTTTGCCAACTAATTGTCTATAATTGGACGCCAGGGGGCAACTGCCTGTTGATTGATCGCAAAGTGTTCTCGATTCGATCTGGAGTGTTGAATTTTCGAAAGTAATTCAATGAATCGCACAGACATCATACCAAACAGGGTAAGAGCTGGGGAAAGAGCTATGACACATTCTGTACCAAAACCAATTTGGCATTTGACTCAAACAAAAAAATAACACAATTTGTTATGGCTGACAAATTTCTTAAGCTGCAAATATGATAAATATAACATGTTAAGAGAGAGACAGAGAGAGAGAGAGAGAGAGAGAGAGAGAGAGAGAGAGAGAGAGAGTGAAGGAGGGAGGGAGGTAGGGAGATGTGTTTCGTCTCGTCTTACTAATGGGATCATGACAGTATTTGGTTTATTATTATGTCATATTGTGATTTCCAACTATTATGATACAAAAAATAAGCAGCAATAAATGAATTAAGCAAAAACTAAAGAGTTCAAATTAGTATAAATATATTTTCCTTTTCGAATCTAGCCAATTTCTTGTTTTTATTATTCAGTTCAAATTTTGAACATTTCAAATTAATTCAGCTGTTGTAAGATATGCTACAAATAATTTAATGTGATTCACCAAATATATTTCCATTTATATTGCCTGCTTTTAGGAGCGAGAAAAAATAAAATCCAATGCTCTTTAAACTGTTAGCTTGCTGCTGTAATAGGCAAAAAGCCAATTATGAATCTTGTTTGTCAGTTTTACAATAGAATTTAATAATTTTGAAATGTTTAAACAATATGTGCGTGCAATAAACGATGATATTTCTAAAGAAACAGCATATAAATAAATATGAATTTCGTTTCGCTGACAATTCAAGTAGAAGCAGAGTAATTATTTGGAAGCAGCGTTAAAATTAAATGATTCGTAATAAAATAATTAAAAACTAATTAGCTATAAAATGCAAACAATTTGAGCCTTGAGCATTTTACTGAACCAACAACTCTTCTATAGGAACCGGTGCGAAGAAGTCGTTGATGTGCGCTACCAAAATGGGCGCCCACTGCTCACGGGTGGCGGGAATACCGACGCGCGTAATCTCTGGTAGATTCTCATTAACTAAATTCAGGATCATAGCATCTGAAAGACAAGGAAATTGTTTAGGAAATATTCGATACTGTCTACAATGGCTACTCACTTAGATTGCGGTCTGAAAAGATGCCATTGGCCAAGACACGAGCGCTGCCAACATTCACATTCGCATTAAGGCGATGCAAGCTCAGACGCTGCTGGCCACTGGGCAGCTGCTCAATGTGTCCATCAGTTAGAATCGTGGCCTTGACATCATCTGTGAATAAAGATATTTATATTTAATTGGAAAACTCTGGTTAGGCAGTTTAACTACTCACCAATGGTAATGTTGAATGGTCCCTTGGGCACCAGACGCAGGCCGCCAAACTTGACATCTGCCTTAAAGTAACCGCCAGCCTTCAGCTGTGGCAGCTCTACGCCCAATTTGATGACAAAGCCGCTATCCGTGAAATTGGATGACACGGTGTTTACCTTCAGCCCACTGATGCCATAAATTTCCATGTTCTTTATGAGCAGGCCGCCCTGTATGCCATCGTTCGAGTACCGAAAGATGCCGCGCTTGTAGAAGTACGGATCAATTGAGCCCATGCTATATTCCGGCAGACCCTGATACTTCAAACGAGGCACGATAGCATCAAATAATCCGCGTATGCAAACATCCAGTTCGGTTGAGCTGAGGCTGCACGTGGCGATGCCATTAAATGGCGTTTGCGATGCTGTAAGAGTGGTGAAAGTGCCAAAAGTTTAGTAAAAAGTAATTGTAAAGTTGGAAGTTGGTCAAAAGCCAAAAGTCAGTTGATTAAGACATAGATGTAGCTAACTTAAGCTCAGCCAGGCATGCATCATTGCGCATAGCGCCTTTCGAGGCATTTAACCAAGCGTGGCACGCACAGTTCACAGTTTGACATGCGCCGCTTAGGTTTTTATTCAATTTTGACATTCAAATTGCGACTGTTAATGTTGTTGTTGTTGTTGTTGCTGGCTTTGCGTGCCTTGTGTCAGGGTGACAAGTGACAGTGACGCGTCGCAGTCTCAAGGTCTTTATAATTGGGCTCCGCACGACGCAGACAAAGCCAATTGAAGTTAATGATCAGTGGACAGACATTAACGAGTTCGGGAATGAACTACAAATAGCCAGACACTAGGTTTAGTTCTGAAAATTGATATTCATTCAATTGTATTCCCTAACAGAAGTCAACAGCTGAAGTCAAGAGTGTAGCTGAATATTTTAGAGTTAGTTATTGAAAAGTAAACCATTTTAACAAGATTAGAGATGACGTGTAATAGATGTTCCAAAAAGTTGGAAATATACTAAACTTTCAAATCGGTTTTATATATCGTTGAAGGTAAGAAGTTAATTTAATATATGTTCTAAAAAGTACTGAGCGTACTCAAACATAAACTTTAGTCTATTACTTAGGATTTTTTTTTTAGATAAAAACTAAATTAAATTTATGAAAAATCTACTGGGAAATATAAGTTAAAAATATAGATATTTCAATTATAATTTCTATAATTATGTTATAAAAGTAAACTGCACTAAAATGCATATATAGCTAAAATTACAGACAGAAAATTATTATTAAAAATTATAATTAAAATTATAATTAAAATTTCATATGGTAATATTTTAATTTACATACCATATCATACCTTTTATATAGCCTCTCAAGCGTAAACCATTTAAAGATCTGTCATCTTTTATGGTAAAAATGTCTCATTAAATGACATTCAAGACTTTATGTCTTCGAAGCGGAAATGTAATTGCAATTATTTTTGTGCACTTAAAGCATAAAAATCCCTAACGTATTTAAAAAGTCGCTAATTACGTTCAACTTCGACTTGACTTGGTTTAACTACCATTTTTATCTGTGATGAATATGTGATTATGTCTGCGATTCGACTAGGTAATTTGAATGACTGTAATTATTTTGCCAAATTTTAGGGGGTTTGCGTGTTTTGGACTCGAACCTTTTTCGCTGTGTTTTGCTGACAAGTTCAATGTCAAAGGTGAAACAGCTCAAAAAAGAAACGAAAAATAAACGACAAAACATACAAACAGAAAATTAGACGAAACTAAACTAAACTCAACTAAATAAGTTCAGTCAGGTAATAAATTTAGAGAGGCGTCGCAAATGCTTTAATTTATTCCCACATCTGAAATGAAGTTCGTTGCCTAAGTCTTTCGTTTGCATCAGCCGCAGTGCAAATGTCAATAAATTTCTTGCGCTTCTGTTGTTGCTGTTGTTGTTATTGCCCGACATTTTACGCAATTAGATACGAGTTACAATTGCAGCTTTTAGCGTCTCTTAACTCAAAGGCCCAGCGACGATGACGCTGTTTTCGCATTGATGTAGGTCAGTTTTTAGCTTTGTGCTTTTGAGAAATGTGTGCACAAGCAGCCGGTTTTTTTTCTGTTTTTTTTTTTTTTTTTGATTTTTTTTTGGTTGTTGGTGTATATATTGTAAGCCTCTTTGTTGTCGCGAACTCTTTTCGCAATACCTCAAACATATATATGTATATAAATTTTGTGTCTTTGCGGTTGATCAAATTAATGCAATTGGAAATATTTAAGTTTGACTTTTTGTGTTGATTCTCTGCCATTTATTTTGCATAATTAATCAAATTGAACTTTTTTTTATTTTTTTGTTTTTTTTGTTTGCGCGAGAATTCATGTTTACACAAGCCACATGAGCCTCCGTTCAGACACTGTATTACAGCATTCACTTTCAGTGCTGCCACGCTGCGGTTTTATAACTTTTACCACACAAACGGAAAAAAAATAAAATAAAATAAAAAAAAGGTAAACTATAAATGAAAACGAAAATATGTGTCAAGTTCAAGTGGCGCAGATTTTTTATTGCTTGAGTCTCGGATGTTAAGAGTTAAATAAATAAAAAGTATTTGTTTATTTTATTTTTATTATTTTGCTTAATTTTTTTTTTTGGTTAGCAGACCTGCTAATTTCTATAGATATTTGCTATTTGCTATTGCGCAGGAAATCTCATTAAAATCACACTTTGCGATAAGTTTGCCAATGAGCTGCCGAAGGCTGTTGTCGTAATACAAAATATAGAAGATCCAGTTAATTGAATAAACAATCAGCGGAATTAAACAAAATATTCTCTAAGCTTTTTATAAATCTACATGAATTTTATATAAAATCATACAAAATTATTATCAAAATTAATTTAAAATAATATATATAAAAAGTTTGCACTTTATCTACTGTATATGTCACAAAAATGGAATTTCCATTAATTTGTCTTTAGATTTCAGTCTTAACATTTCCTGTTATGAATTCCACAAGTGCCTGTCATATGTCATAGGCAAATATAAGTTTATTTGTCTCTTAACCGATTAATAATATATTTTGAATTTCCATTTTCAAATGTCGCTTAGTGAAAAACGAAAGACTCTGGCAACAAACTTGTTTCCGTGCTTTGATTTTGCACTTCGCTTTTCATTTAAATATCAAGTTCTGGCAATGTTGCATAAGCGTATCAGACAGAGTTTTATATACACATACATATAAATACATTTACCTGCATCTAACTGTGAGTCTGTTGAGGAGGTGGTCGCGAATTCCGCCTCCAGCTCGCTTGTGGGACCGGATGTTGGCAGTGTGGCGGCGGCGGCACTTCCGAGTGCGACCGTCGCGACGGTTAACAAAATGTAAAACGCTTGCATATCTTTCTTTTTTCTGTCAATTCGGACAACACTCTTTTTTCACAATTGGCAATATAAGCTTGTTTTAATTGAATTTTTGTATATTTTTATTTTGGCTTGATTCAACACAGGTACAAAATGCTTACAGACACTTGCGCACATACAATTATACAAACGTGGGCAATTTTCGCTTGGCTCTTTTTCGTTTTTTGCGTAATTTTGAAAACCGGCTTCACTTTTATTTCTACACGAACTTAACAGTTTGTTGTTGCTGTCGTTTTCTCGGTTAACTGCAATTGTTGCTGCAATTGCGCGCACACACACGCACACACACACTGACAAAAAGTGCCAAAGACACACCTACACACAGCTAGCCAATTCAGTTGCCAAAGATACAAAATTCAGCGGACCTATGTCGTTGACGGCCCGACGCTTGCAAATCTTCAAATGAGCGCTGCATAAAACTTACGTTTATTTATAGTTTTCAGCTCGAGTTTTTCCATGCGCGCGCTGCCGAAAAAAAAAAACGAAAACAAAAACAACAGCAAAATACCCAATTCGAAGGCTTTCGGAGCGCACTGACTGAGCTTTCGAAGCTTTTGTCTTGTTGAGTTATTCGGTGGCTTTGAGAACTTGAGCGGCACAGCGGTACAGTTTGAGTAGCACTGTACTCGATATACTCAGCATGAGTTTGCACAATCAAGAGCCTCACTTGAATGCCAAGTGTACTAAATCAGACATAAAGTCTAGACATGATTATAATTTTAAAGTAATCAGCATTATATATAGTCTAGTCACTTGATAGGGATCTTTTCTTACTTAGAAAGAAAAAAAAATAAATAAAATTGCTTTTAATGGAAACCAAAAATTGGTTCACTTAAATATACGCTCTATTTTCAGTGTATTTATTTTATTGATATGTTAGCAATAATTGAAATATAATTTAATCATTTTATATTATAAATATATTAATGTTATATTATTATTATATATTAATATACACATATTTTCTTTTCATTTAAACTTACAAATTTTGAATTGCATTTAAATCTTTCGTTTTTTTTTATAAAAATAAAATAAAGTGATTAATAATAAATCAAAATAATAATATGTATATACATATTTATAAATATATTCTCAAAACTCGAAAAACTTAAATCGTAATACAAAATTATTTAATTAGTTTATTTTTGCTTTAAAACATTTTCTTTTGAATTAATAAGTTGTTATAGTTTATTTTTGCTTTAAAACATTTTCTTTTAAATTAATAAGTAGTTATATTTTTTAACATACTTAAAAGCATTATTTTTAAGTTTACTATAAATACATATTTAAAAATATGAATTTCAAGTATAAAGCAAACCGATCTTTAGTGAATAGAGTAGAGTATATAAAACTGTATAAACTAATTAGTTGAGATAATCAAATCAAATCGATCAACAAGCGAAAGATTGCGCTTACAAATTGATCAATCTAACAACAATGAGGAAGCTGTCAACAAGCTTCCATTTACAACACACCCAGCTAAATGCCAATGCCCATCCCAGTTACAGTTTGAGCTGCATTGCCGTAGGCTGATTGAGGAATTGTTTTCGCCTTCGGTTGGGGCATGTAAAATGTGGGCCAGCCATAAATCTTTAGCAACATTTACACTTGAAACCCTGCAAAGTCTGAGTTTGTGTAGTTTTAGGGCGTTTCTTTTCAAGGTGATGGACGTGAAGTGCCGAGGATTTTTATGAAAATGAATACTGAATGAAATAATTGTAAACCAGATCGTTGCACTGCAGGTGCTTCTGTCTTTTAAGCCAGTGTCAAATTGGGAAGATGCGTCATAATATGTTTTGGCGAAACAAAAAAAGTCACAGAAATATCTTATGCTTAGCCTGTCTTCGAGCAGACGACAAATATGCGTGTGCCTAGCATGTTCAATTGTTCAGCAATTGCTATATTCACATATATACATAATCTAAAGTATATTCAAAGTAAACTTTAATATGCATAACACATCTGAGTCGATCGGACTTATGCACGAACGCGTGCTGTGCCAACTTATAATAGCTGATTTATGGCATAGTTAACGCCGATCCGGCGGCTAAATGATATCCAGTGGAATATTACCGCACTTAACTATGCTAAATTTCAATTATAAACTATATTATTTATGTCAACTTTTTGCCCAGCCGATCAAATGTTCGTGTTTATATATAACAAAAATTACTAGACGGGCCGGTTTGTTGACGTCATCTGTAACTGTAAGTGCAAACAATATGTAATAGATAATTAGTAAGCAGTTCTATTCAATTAATATATAAATATATGTAAATATCTGTTATTACACAACAATTAACGTACGCGTGGATTGATTTATTAGCATCGCTTAGTTAGGGGGCAACAGCGACTAAGGCAGCCATTAAGACCTGCAACAATTCATTTATTAGAAACAAGTATGAGAAATATCCAAATGAAACCGTCAAAAGGGTTCTCTTCAAAGATACGCTAAACTCTGTGGAGTACTCACATTTCAATCAATTTACGCTTCTTTGATTGAGATTCTTGTATTCATACAAAGAGACAGACGGGCTAAACTGACTAAACCGACTTAGGTATTCGTCCTGAGGGTCTGGCACGTCTACTGCTGTCTGTTACCTACATTTTCACAAAAGTAGTTTATAAATGAGAAATTAATGTTATTTTCTGAATTTTTTCATTACTTCGAAAAGCTTCGAAAGTTTAGAGCTTTAAAATAATAATAATATCAGATCATGCAGAGCACAAAAACTACAGAAACGAATACAAAAATTAATAAATACTCTTTAATACAATATTTATTTATATTATAAACAATGTAGAACACCAGAAAACTAAAGAACGCTCTAGATTACAGTTAATGTCATATACCAATCTAAAATCTGCTTTATATTATTTAAATCATCTTCTACAAAGACAAGATTATTTGTAACTCTAACACATTAAGATTATTTTCGATGTATTTATTATGGTCTGACAGCAAACGCTGTCAGACACAACCAAAAAATTCAGTTTAGACTCATTAGAGTGCTCCTCTCCACGGAAATCTTTAGTAAAAGGCGAAAGATTTATTCGACAACTGAAGAGAAACCAGAGTAAAGAAACAGCATAAATCAACCCCGATGTACTCTATGAGATGCTTGAACTACTTGGGAATTATAACATCAAATGCAATTCACGAAACATCCTAAAGCAAAAGGAGGTGAATTCATATTTAGGGTGGTTTTGCTTGCAGTTTAGCTACCTGGAAAAATCACTGTCGTGAATTAGGTAGTCAAAATATGCAAAGTCAGAATTAATAATATAAAAAGATTATTATATAAACTAATTTAGTTAAAGGTTATAAATTATATATAATAAAGTAACAGTAGGATATTAATTAAGTCTGAAGTTACATTCACTATAACTTCATTTAATATATCATATATGTGTATATTAATAATTTAAATATTATAATATTCCTTAGTAAATTACAAAGTTAACAGCTTCCCTACGACTTCGCTCAACAGTCTAATCTTTGCCCTAATCAGAATAAAATTTATATAACAGCGTTGAAAATAAATTGAAAGGCATTCAATTAAGTTATAGAATGCGTCTAAGTAGTCACGATTCTCGTTGAATAATATTGCACTAACCGTAATTTTGACTTAGACAAAGTGTCTGTCCATTTACCGTTGGCAGTTACTCTAAAACTATTGGTTACTTAATTCGTAGCACAAAATAATATTACTCAATTTCACTTACAATGGACATATATATATATTTCAATTTAAATATTTGTATATAGATAGCAATGCGATCTCAAGGTCAACGTGTCGTGCACTTAACCCCATTAGCTGGCTGCCCTCTAGGAAGGGGGCCGTTTCGAAAATTTGGTGTGTTTAGAGGCACAGAAATAGGTGCCTAAACTGGAGCATGACCAAAACAAATTACAGAAAGCAACATAAACTAAAAAACCTGTTTCAATGCGCCTGAATTTAATAATGACAAATAATTGCAAGTGCGGATTTATTGGAGGTAACCTGCTTTAATTAAGATATTTGAATTATAAAAATAATTACTTAGGCAATCACAACAACGTATGTACATACATACATACAAGCGTTATAGAGCTTGAAGCTCGTTAGGATGACTGAATAAAGTTATCGAGGGGCACATGCTGCAGAGCCTCGTTGATCAAGCGCAGCATAACTGGAGCCCACGATTGTCGCGTCTCTGGCAAGATAATGCCATAGATGTCACGCCAATAATTGTTGGCCACATTCAGAGCGAGCTCATCTGAAAAGGAAATTTAGTTTAGAGTATTTAAAATTGAACCCAAAATGTCCGCGTACTTACCCAACTCAGGGTCGGGAAAGATGCCATTGGCCTTGATGACGAGATCGCGAACAGTGGGATTCGCTTCAATATCCTTGAGACGCAGGAATCGTAGTCCATCCTTGCTGTAAAACTCGCCATCCATAATAACACGGTTTTCCACATCAACTGCAAAGAATTATTTAACCAATATATCAATATATATATATATCGATCATCAGAACATATTGTCTACTCACACAGCGTTACGTTGAAATTACCCTTGGGCTTCAGCTGCAGCGAGTTCACTTGCAACTCCGCCTTGTAATCGCCTATGATATTCATCTTGGGTATGCGAGAGATCGTTCGTAATTTCACCTTATCTCCATTGATTTTAACATTCACTTTTTCGATCGTATGCTCGGCGAATCCATAGAGCTTAACATTCCTCACTGAAATCTTTCCATTGACCGATCCAGTCGAGTACTGGAAGCTCAAGCGATCTATCACTAAAGGATCGTAAGGCTCAATGCCCAGTTCCGGATCGCCGTTTCGCAACCGTGGTATTAGCTCATTCATAATTAGCTTGATGCAGTCGCCAGCCTGATCGGCATCCTGAGGACACTTGGGCAGATTATCGGCTGCCAATTGAATAATAAACCTTGTTATTGACCGCGTATACGCAATGCAAAACACTTAATACACACTCTTGAGATACTTTTTCTCTGCAGGCGCTCCGTTAATTCCGGTGGCCAAAAGGCAAATCGTTGCCAACGCAATATAATGCATGTTGTTCCTGCTTACTGAATGTGCAAATATGTAAACTTTTATAAATCCTTGCGATTGACCTAGCTGAGTCTTCGTCAACCTGCTGTTAGAATGATCCGCCTTAAACTGAAGTCGGCCGGGCGCTGCTTGGCGCTATTTAATTCTCAGAAATAGCACAAACACATTACGATCAACGGGCACGACATTAATTTAAAGTTAGTCACTTCCACTAGGCTTGGAAAATTGTACTTATAAATTTACGATAAAACGATACCAGCACATCGACTTCGTCTGATTGAAAACCGGCTCGGCGACTGAGATATTTATTATAATGCCGAATCATTAAATGGAAAACGATTCAGACAAAAACGACAATTTCCAGCCCCAGCCCCAGCCCCGCACGCTGTCCCGCGACATTTTGAACATCGAATGACAATGATTTGCATTAATATAAATTTAATAATTATCTATTGACAACAAATATGATTTGTGCGTTTTGCGGTTAACTAATTATACCCTACAACCAAATGAAGTGGCTTGCACAAAAGATTCAAGAACTTTTTGGACAAAAATCAAATTCATGTAAGACATTCAAACTTCTTCAACTTTTCATTGCAGAAATTTGTATGCATATTTTAAATATACGCCAACTTTTATGCATGCCAAGGTATACCATTAATACGTTTTAGAAAATAATTGAATATAATTTAATTAAATTGTATGATTTATGTCGCCAAAATGAATTTCATAAAACGCAAAGACTATATAATAAGCTAATTAGCAATTGCTGATATGTAAAACTTTTCCGCATTAATTATTTAACAATTAAAACAAGTAAGATTGTTCTAGTTGGGAGTAGTACACTAGAAAATACTCCTACGTACTTAAACAAAATTTTTTATGCGAAGTAAAACAATCGCGCGCTCATTTCCGATTCAAAGATATCTTCAAAATGAAGTAATTTTTTTCTAAACTGTCATTCTAAGAATACAATTTTAACTTTTAAGTTATGCATAGAGATATGTATTTATGTATATTTTCATTAATAGCTTCTGTGAGACGAACTTTTACAGATTATCCATAGAATTAAAAAAAAAAGTATTTAATTTTATGGAATTTCGTGAAGATCAGTTTATTTTCATAATTTAGTGATTTTGTGACAAAACAAACGGGTGCATTCAATTTTATTTATTATTTAACAGATAGATATTAACTATTAAAAGGAGCTTCGTCTAATACTTATTGCCTTTAATATTTTATAGGCATGTGTAGAGAATACTGATCCATAATGATGATCAAGTCAATAGCACAGACGATCAAAATAGAATATATTCATACATATATGAATGGAATATATATTGTATATATATACATACATTAACATATTAACATGATACCCATTTTCAAAAGGTGCAGGGCATAGAAAAAAACTGGTTTATTAATTACATATAATTGCATGTGCGGATTTTATTGGAGGTAGCCTGCTTTAATTAAAATCAAATAATTACTAAAGGTTATCACACATATGCATATAATGCATATATATCATTGGGATGGCTGGATAAATTTATCGATGGGCACATGCAACAGAGCCTGATTGATCAGGCGAAGAATAACAGGAGCCCACGTTGGACGCGTCTCTGGCAATACAATGCCATAGATGTCTCGCCAGTAGGTATTCGCAATATTCACAGCTAGGTCGTCTGTTGAAGAAAATTAAAATTTAGTTTAAGCTTATTATACAAATTCGCACTTACCCAATTCAGGATCCGGAAAGATACCATTGGCTTTAGCGACTAAATCACGAACTTTGGGTTGAACTTCAATATCAGTGAGACGCAAATATCGCAGATCATCCTTCTTATAAATGTCGCCTTCCGCAATTACTCGCAGCTCAACATCAACTAAAGGAAATTAATTTATCAATTTAAAAACATATAAATCATTTATCTCTAATATTATTCTACTTACAAAGCGTTAGATTGAAGAAACCCTTGGGCTTCAATTGCAGTGAATTCACATTCAATTCCCCTTTGTATTCGCCAAGCAGATTCATCTTGGACATATTTGAGAGAACTCGTACCTTGACCTTATCCCCATTGACTTTCATATTGATTTTGTCGACCTTGTGCTCGGCGAAGCCATAGATCTCGACATTTCTAACCGAAATTTTGCCATTGATCGATCCAGTTGAGTACAAGAAACTTAAGCGATTTATGATTAGAGGATCGTAGGGCTCAATGTTCAGATCAGGATCGCCAAGTCGCATGCGTGGTATTAGCTCATTCAAAAGGATCTTTATGCAACTTTCCGGCTTATCGGCATCCTTGGGGCATTTGGCCAAATCTTCGTCTATCGATTGAAAAATAAAGAGTGTTACACGCTGCGTATGCGTAATGTCAGTATATACATACCTGTTAGATACTTTGACGCTGCAGACTCTGCAGAAGGTGCTCTGGCCAACAGGCAAATCGCTAACAGCGCAATATATTGCATGCTGTTCCAATTGATATATTGGCACTTTAATAGATGTATGAAATTTGCTCCAAGATCCCCTGTTAACCTGCTGTTTGAATGATCCGTCTCGAACTGAGTCGCCCGGGCGCCGATCCGCTTTATTTTATGCTCTGAGAAAATCGACTGAAAATCAATACGTGCAATCATTAAAAATTGGACACTTTCATCAAGCTATGAAAACTGTATTTATAGATCAACGACTGACTGTTCTACATCGACTAGTTCCAAGTTTTGTTATCTTCAAAAGACAATGATTTGTACTAATAATTACACCCTGAACCCATTGAAAATGGGAATTCAGGGTATAATGGTTTTGTGAAAATGTATGTAACAGGCAGAAGGAGACATCGCAGACCCCATAAAGTATATATATTCTTGATCAGCACAAAAAAAAAAAAAAAATTGATATAGCCCTGTCCGTCTGTCCGTTCGTATGCACGTCGAGATTTCGGAAACTACAAAAGCTAGAGAGCTGAAATTTCACATGAATAGTGAGTTACGCAGTATGAGTTTATTTTGTTTTTTTCGATAACTCATCCCACGCCCCCCTTCGATAACTCATCCCATCTCTCGCGTCAGCAACTGCGCGGTTAGCAGAGCGCGCGCTCATACGTTCGTAAAGAAGAAGAGTATTAGTTTTTTTTTTTGCAAAGTTCAGAGTATCTCGTAGTCGAGCCGTCTCGACTAGAGCCTTCTTACTTGTTTTAATAGTTGCCAATTGGAAATGCACTTTAAATCTTTGAAGTGGTTAAAACTCTTGAAACATTGATTGTAGTTCATTTAGCTGCCTAATGTATATGTAGAGCATATATAATTTCAATATTAATTATATGTCTATGAGTGCATCTGTAGCTTATGTCTTGCAAGCTTCGTCTATATTGATATATATGATTATATGTATATTCTTGCTGTAGTCGGCCTTGCTCATGCTACAAACGTTTTGATAAAAGTAATATACCCTAAACTCTGATAAAAGGTTTTTTTTTTGTATATTTAAAGATAATATCAAGTTTTCTTCATTTATTAAAATATAAAAAAAACGAATTTAGAATATAGATTAGCCTGCTTAGGTAAAAATAAAGACATACAGTACAAATTTACCTCATATTAAATGCTTTACATTGTTGCTTAAATATTCCATGCTAATATCCAGTTTTTGAGTTATTATGGGTTGACAATATATATACATTGCTTAAGTAGGGGTAAAGTGTTTCAATATTTCGATAGATAACAAATATATACTTGATAAGTTGCCCTTCAATATTCCAGACAAAAATCTAGTTTTCAACTATAATTTACAAAAATTAAAAAAATACGTTAAATTGTCAACTAGTAAATGATTGCAGCAATGATAAACTCGCAAAGTGTATAATGGAATATACTTTTAAATTTTCTCTAGTTCTTGTGGGTTACGAGACTTCAGACGTAATTGATTTAACTGCCACGCTTCCTGTCTACCTGTTAAGGTTCTTTTTCAAAAGATCATCATACCCTACATTGTTATTCTCATTGGGTTCAGGGTATAAAGCCCCTATGAATGTGAATTTTCTAGGCTAGACTACTGAAGTAAATCTAAATGTATTAAAGCCTACAACAATTACTTCTTCTAATTTTAAATGTATTAATCAATTTAATGATAATCATTAAATTAAATAAATTTTTAAAATTTCAATTCAAATTTCATTTTATTTGCATACAAACTAAATTAACACCATGAATAAAGCACATAACCATAATACGATTATACAGAGACTACCACATGCAGAGGCTCCGCCAACAAATCTAATTCTGCTGGAGAATCAAGTCGAAGGGCAGAGCAGCAAAGAACTCATTGGCCATTTTGAGCATGTGAGGCTCCCAAATGGCCATTGTTTCGGGTAGCATAGCCTGATACAGCTGACGCCAATATTGATTGATGAAGTCCAAGATAACATCGTCTGCAATTGAGAGGTAAAATTGTTTTTTTTTTTTTTATCTCATGCGAATCTGTTGGCCGTTTGTTGAACCTACTTAGCACTGGGTCGGGCACCAGGCCATTGGCATAGATGCGCATGTCGCCCACTGTGGGCTCAGACTCGAGCTTCGTCAGACGCAGATAGGTGTGACCGTCGCGCTCGTATAGTTCGCCCATGGCGCGCGTTTTCATGCTGACGTCGCCTAAAATGTCAATGGTGTGTTTGTGTGTGTGTGGATGGCACAGTAATTATCATAGATTTATGTTTGAGTACATATAATATTGACGCATACTTACTCAACGTTAAGTTGAAGGTGCCTTTCGGAGTTATCTTCATGTCGTTCAGTTTAATGTCCGCCTTGTAGGCACCCTCGGCCAGCATTTGCGGCACATGGCTGATCATCTCCATGCGAACGCGATTGTTCTTTTGACGGTAGTCCACCTTGTCGACGATGCCCTCGCTGAGACCATGAACCGCCACATTTCTCATGGCGATGCGACCCTGCAGCATGCCCGAATTGTAGTTGTAGGAACTCTTGCCCAGCTCGAAGGGATCCATGGGCGGTATGTTCAGGTCGCTGATGCCATTTTTAAGGCGTGGCGTCAGTTGCTGAAAGCCCTGTTTAATGCATTCATTGATATTGTTGTCCGATTGGTGGCAGGTTGGAATATCGTCAGCTGTTCAAATTAAAAACAAAATTTCCCATTCAATAACCCAATTCAAGTTCAACAATAAAAAAAAAAAAAAATAGAGCAATCGCTAGCTTTGCCTTGACACACATCAAAACGCATCTCGTATCGGCTGCGATCTATGAGGCCTATGCTCAGAACGTGACATTTTAGCCAGTCGAGAATTTCGTTGCCACTAATCGATGTCGTGCATAATTGCGATTCTCCCCGGCCGCGGCCCGGCAGTCGGAGCATCGAAGCGTCGCGCGCGCAATTTAATTGTTGGTTGTGTTAGATATTTACAAAATGACTTAAAAGCACATTTATTGTTTGACAAAAATGCCAACATTCAATTGCAATTGCTTTGCGTTGAGCATTGACGAAGCGTTTCATTTTATGGCGCATATCGCGTTGTCGCATCAAGTTTGTCGCTTAAATCTTTTTGACACTGAAGGCTTTTTGCAAACGCAAACGGCCGCTGCGGCAGGAGAAGGCCACTTAGCGGAAGTGGCAATTCCATGAGCTATAAATATAACGACTTGAAGACCAAAAAGCTTCTAATCTTTATGTTTTGAGCACATAGCAGTCAAGGCTTCTAACAATTCTATTTAAATAAACTGATGAAATGTCTATGAATTTTGAAAAATTGTATACTCTTAAAGTGTGTAAAACATTAAGATGAAAATATTTTATTTTATTAATTTAATTTTATATATATATATATATATATGCTACAAACATTCAACAAAACCATTATACCCTGATTTCCTATTTTTAATGGGGTCACGGTATAAAAATTCAATTTAAATCATCTAATTCCTCGAGTGTTCATTTAGCAATGCAGAGAGGCAAAGGAATTATAAACAGATACAAGAGTAAGAGTTTTTAGAAAGAGAGTTTTAAGAAAAAGTTTCAAGAAACGATTCGAGTCTATACTCGCATCGTTGTTTCAGCTCACACATATTTGTTCTTATCTTTTCTTTCTTAAAAAATATTATTGTTGACCATATTTAGAGTCTATATGTACCTTATCCCATTTATCCATTTGCTTATTCTTTATAGTCTTCTTCACATTCACATAATGCATACTAATTATTTGATTATTTTGATACAACATTTATATCTGGCCATTAGACTGTACCTTTTTTAGGCAGCATCATTCATTATATTTGTCAACTTTGAATAATTACACAGTCCAAAAAATTTTGATGAAACTATTTAATGAAGATACTGTTTACATTGTTCCTGTATTATTTTGCATGTTTTCATCAAATCAAATGTTAGAAATCGTATTTATTTTAGGACTATTATAAAAATAAGATAAACTACTTTATTCCGTAAGATTATATAGATATTTTATAATATCAAAAAATAATGTATAATATAAGAGCAATATAGTATCTGTTAGTACTACTCTTCATTGAAGAAATGTCATGTGTAAAGTGAGATTGAGAAAGGCTACTAAAGAACAACAACAATATCTCAGATGTCAAAATGAACAAATATAAGTAAAAGTATTTGATGTAAATATTAAAGCTAAAGCTAATTATATAGGAATAAGTAAAAGTAAAAAAGCTTTTTGCTGTATTTTGAAATAAATTATCTTAGATAAATAAAATATGCACACATATACAATGAACATCACTTCGTTTTTATATTTATTAACAAATTAATAATAATTCTGCCAACTGTTGCTAAATTGGCTCCAATACACGCAAATTCAGTTGCATAAAATTGCTTTGTTATAAAATTCGCACAACTTGCCGGGTTTCACACGATTGCTGCGATATGGCAGCATTTTATTGCAATTGCTGATATTTGTCTGCTAATTTAGAAAATCTGTTATACGACTATAGTATGTTTGTGTTTATATTACAATATACTTTCTTTGCTGTAAATAATTGTGTCTAAGGGTGCGGAAATGCATATGGACAATAGTTTATTTTGCTGTTTAAGGGCTTTAACCACTTTTTGTGTTGACATAACAATTAAATTTCGTTTGAGATGTTTTCTTAGTGCAAATAGTCCACAAAAAGTGTAAATAGAAAAATTCTATTATATCAATATTTGAACTATTACAAATTCGCTGATTATGACGCATGCTGTTTAAGTGTATTCGCTTTAATAATATGTTGAATTAAAAAAAAATATATATATATACTTAAACAAAAGACTTAGAACACGAACTTGGTTTTGGTTATGTGTATATAATATTAAATGCATTTATTCTTTTAAAATCAAGTATCATCAATTGATTCAACACTTAATATGGATTCATCACTTCAAATATGAATTTGTATAAATATTATTTTATCCACTCACCCAATTTTGTGATGGGCTTAAACTCAATGGTTGGCAAGCCTAAACCATCCTCATCAGCAGCCAAAATCGTGCTCAGGCATGTCACCAAAATAAATGCACTTAAAACACTTGCCATTTTCTTCATATATAAATTCAATATATCTATTTCTCTTGCTTTACTTCAAATGCGCAAATTTCACTTTCGTGAGGGTTGAAGTCAGTTAAGGATGGTTGGTTAGATATAACGACAGCGACGCCCCCGGCTCATGCAAATGCAAAGCGACGTCTGAGACCTACGACCGACCGCTAGCTTGTATTTATGGCGAAAATAGAGAGATATAATAGGCACCCACAGTCGGGTGATGCGCACAGGGATCGGGGGATCGCCAGTGAAATGAAAATAGCTTCGGTAGCTAATGACAATGACAAAAGCGCTGAGCAGAGGGAATCCAAAGTAAAATCAGTAGCAAAATACAAACGACATTATTAAATACCCTAGACAAAAGTCGTGCCCAGTCGAGCCAAAGCTCACTCAACTACCGGCAGCTGTCCGATTTGGATGCGCTTCAAGCCGTTTGATGCTTCCTCGTCGCACTGATTATTGGAATCTGTTATACGAGTGGCCCGGTTGACACTTAAAAGCCACCCAGGCGTTGAGAAATCCGTTACACGAGACATGCCCGATACTTATCTAAATGTTGCAATGCTTAAGACGATTTATAATGCTCAATTAAAGTGTAGATGCATCTGAGTTTAAAACCATTTGCATTTGCATAAATGCAATCACTGTGAAAAATGAAAGCCTTTTATGAAAATTGAATTGAATAATTATTGTTTACACTATGCAACATGACACATGTTTAAGCATTGAGATTCTTGTAAGACTAGCTGGAACTTTGAGTAGATAGAGTGTGCAAATTTTCGAGTAATAAATTATAGTATCATTACGCAATAACATTTTATAATGAAATCATGTAAAACTTATTGAGTTTGATTACAGACATGTTGACTTGGATCATATTTCAGATATAAACTCAAATCAGATCATATAATAAATTACTTCTATTGTAATTAAAGTTGTAGAGCGTATGTTTAAGTCATGCCTACTATTATTGCTTTTGTATTAATTTATAATTAATTATATAAAGAAATAATTTCAATTTAATATTTGAATATTACTTATGCTGATTAGATTATTTTTGTATAATTGAGATTAGCTAGAACTTGGAGTAAATAGGAAGTAAAAATTGTCGAGTAATAAATAATATTTTTATTTTTTAGTAATAAATAATATTTTGAATCCAATGAAATCGTGCATAATTATTTATGTATAAATAAATCAAAGGCCATAGCATAAAATTGAATTTACTTTAGAGTTGATTTGGGACAAATCTCAGATATAAAATCAAATCAGCTTATAGAAGAGTCATACATAATCGCGATAACTTCAATTGTGACCCAAGTAGTACAGGGTATGTCTAAGTCATGCCAACTAGGAAACTTTGGCTGCCTTTGAATGGTTATTAATAAATTCAAAGGCAGCCAAAGTTTAAAATTATTTTAAATTAATTTTGGAATATCATTGCTTATATTTTCTAATTATAAATATATTATTTTTAGAGCAATATTGCATATATCTTGTTGTATAGTGCGTACAGTAGTCTAGTAGACAAACCGTAACAAATTATTTGCTTTAAATCTGATTGAGTGACTTTGCACATTTGCAGTAATTGAAATAAACTTTAGTCAACAAAAAAGAAAAAAAAAGAGCATTGAGCAGAGACGTGTTAGTTTTGATCAGAGAACTCATGAGCTTCAACGAGTTAGATAATTAGAATATTAGCTATAAGTCGTGAATAAGATTAAGAGCATCCCAAAATGGCTCCTATTTGATGAACATGCGATTTTTAATGATATTCTGGAAATTCTCTACCTGGAATTACCCATATTTAACTTTTATATTAATAACTAATTAGGTAAAGTTACGAATAAGGCAAATGTACTTTGGAACTTCATAAATATTTTGCAATAGTATGCAAAATTTAGTTAAGCTTGATCACAGTATAATTGATAAGTTTATATATAACAAGTTTAATATTATTCAATTTACGTATATATATTTTCACTTGACCTTGCTACTGCTATGAGATCTTATCTTACATTCAAGAACACATCTAGTTTTTTTATGCCAAAAAAACCGGTCTCTGCACCATTTCCATTCACTTATCAACATCACAGTTGAATTATTCTGGGTCTCGACTCTAAAAGCAAACCCAACCCAACACTTATCAGCTGGCGTAATGAATGCCCAAAATCCGTGTCTGCCTTTTGCAATCCGATCGAAAGTCAGTGAAAGACAAGAGCAGACAACTCACTGCTAACTCCGCATCTTATCGTAATCAGCAGCATGATGCACCAGTAATGCCAATTCCAAGAATTTTGGAATTTTAAGAAAAACAAAAAAATCAAAAGGAAAACAAACCAGTTCGACAATATCTTATCAATACACACACACACACACTCACGCAGAGGGAGTTTTGTGAGCAGACATTTGCCTCGTTGGACAAATGAGCCGCAAATGCTTCGAGCAAAACCGAAAATTGAACAATTCGAATGGAATTGAAAAGAAAACACATGGCACAGCCTCCGACTATTGACAAAAACTGCGACAATGGCAATGAGAATAGAACGACTGAAGAGAATAGAAAAAATGATCTGGCTGCGGAACAAACGCAAATTGAATGAAAGCCAAACAAAAGGCGCGCATTTTGCCACCTAGGGAGCTGGTCAAACACACACACAAATCTGTCTGCAGCCGATAGCCAGATGAATGCATGAATACCTAAAGCCAGCTCATTAACTAGGTCTGGCCACACTCTAGCACGCAAGAACAAACATGCACGCACAAAAGGCTTATCAGCGGGGTAGGTAAGACTTAAGGGCTGCGGCGCATGCGCGAAACATGCCAGCCAAGCCAAGCAGGACGCAGCACGCTGAATGCTGGACTGGACACGGGACACTGTGCGCAGGTCATCAGCTGATTTTATGGCCTTGTTTTTGTTTTGCAAAAATAGATTCCCTTTGGCAGTTTGTGTAAACAACATCATAAAATGCGGATTAGAGTAGGCGAATTGATAAGAGCCGCGAGTCGGCAATCTCTCATATATAAGCTTGACGCGCGACGGTCCAGGACAACAGTCAGCGATACGACGACAAACGAAACACATCATCTAGAGAAATGGCTCTGACAATGCAAGGCAACAATCCGCTTAGCTATCGCCACAAGAAGTTCGATCTGCGGCGTCCACGTAACGACGAGGTGGAGCTGCAAATCAAGGAGGAGCTGCTGGCACGCATCGATACACCGAACTGCTACAGCGATTCGGATGAGGAGGACACAAGCAGTCAGTGTTCCAGTTTACTGTCGCTGCCCAAGCCCAAGCGTCGACGTCTCAATAGCACCGTATACGATGGTTCGAATGGCTCAGAATCTACATCGTCTTCGCACTCATTGCCGCCGTCCATCAGCCCGGAGGCACTGCGAGACATCTGCAAATACCATGGCAATATGGTGCGAAAGTTTCCCAAGAAAGAACGTTCGCCCAAGGATCAGGATCGACGCAATAAGAACACGATCGCCTGTCGCATGAGTCGGCGAGTGAAGAAGCTCGAGCATCTGGCCATCGAGGAACAGTACAAAGAGTTCACGATGCAGCATTTGAAAATTGTCGAGCAGAGTATGCGTGCCACGGCCTACTTCAATCATCTCAATCAATTGGTCAAGCATGAACAATCCACAAATAGCGCAGCCCCAGCGCCAGTTCCAGTGCAAGTGAAGAACTTCAGCATTGACTATTTGATCAATGGCATTAAAGGCGAACAGTGTTAGTAAACACTCGCTTAATCACAGTGTGATGTAGTGTAAATGCCTCAAAAGCTTTAACTATTATTTAGTTATACAATCTATTGATATTTAGCATTTAAGAATTTGTATAAGGTTTTTCTATAAGAAACAAAAAGTAAAATTATCCAATTTTTATACCATGAAATATTTTATAAGGTGTATAAATTCGACATTATTATATTATTATTGAGTTAATATTTTTTTTATAATTGTTAAATATTTATAAATATACTTTTTTTTTAAGAGCATTTAAGAATTTAAAAAAATATATGTTTCTTTTAAAATATAAAATTCGCATTTTTTTTTAAATTATTAAAGAACATTTAAGAATTTTATAATATATGTAAAATATATATTTTTTTTTACATATTTTATTCAATTTTTCTTTACTTAGAATTATTTCTGATCAGATCAACAAACTCAGTTAGTCAACGCATATCATAGTAGCCTCAAAAAATCATTTAAATTACTAGTGAATTAATTATTTTATTTTTTATATTTATTATTTACGATTTTGAATTCAGGCATACTTAAAATAAAACTATTAATGCAAAAGCTCTTGTGCTCAGCTTTTAAACATAGTACAAATATTTTCCTTATAAATATAATCAATTGCAAATAGACAAGATAATGTAGACCTATCATAAAAAGGGCGTGCCCGACTCAATCAAATATCAATTCAGGTATGTTCATGTGCGTGCTGGTCCAACCCAGCTTCGCAATTACAAAAAAAAAAAAATACGTTTAATTAATTTATCCGTTTTTTTTCGGTATCTTATTATTTTAAAACAATACTTTTACTTAGCTTTTAAAACATTAATAGACAACTATAAATTGAGAATACCAAATTTAATTATAATTTGTATTAAAAATTTATAATTATTATTGTTAGTTTGATGTTTTGAATGAAATCGATTTATTTTATTATATTAATAATAATAATAACTACTAAAACAAAAGAATAAATATGTTTTCATCACCTTCTTATTGTTATTATTAATTATTTATATTTTAATTATTATTATTATTATTAATTGTATAATGTTTATCAATTTGCTGATTAATCACTTGGAACTCAGTTAGCTCCTTTTGATATGCGAGTTATGAGCACATTAAGATCTTTCCTTTCACAATGTTTAGCCAGGCAGAAAACCAAAGACAATGCCCGGCTGAAATAAGCAACTGCTCGAGCTCATAGTTGCTCATAAGGAAGTTGTCATGTGAAGAGCCCAGCAGCAACTGCACTGTGCGATCAAAACTGACTCAACTAAGCCAAAGTGCAGTCAACTGTGCTGAGACTAGCAACAATAACAACAGACACACTAACTGCACATAAGTTAGTTAATTAAAGTTGAGTATTCATGTTGAGCAGTCGCAGCGTCCCATCCCGTCCCGCTTCACCTGGTAATTAACTCTTTGGGGCTTTTATTTTCGGCATTGCGCAACGTCCGAGCAGCTAATTACTTTTAATTTTCATTGTAGGCCATTTGATAATGCCCCAAAGCGACTTCCTATCAAGCTGGAAAATCCAAAGGCAACCCACTTTACCAACATCAACAAACAGACTTGAGTCTGTCTATGTGAGTTTTGAGTTAAATGCAAAACTATTTTCTTTGTTGCTGTTAATGGTTGCTCTTGCTATAGCGCTCACGTTGCTAGCTTAACATTGAAAACTGCATTCGGTGTGAAAATATCAACACCAACAGCAACTCAAATTAAATCCAAAACTTTGTGGTTGCAACACTTTTGCTGCTGAACTTGAGCTTTTCGCAGTTAGACACAATTGCAGTTTCTCTCTATTTCCATCTCACATTCTCTCTCTCTCGCTCTGCCGTCGTCTGTTGTCTGCTCAGCCAATATTGATATTTGATGGTGTATTTTGTAATTTTACTACAACTCGTTCAGTATTCGATGTGCTCTATGCTCAACCTTGACAACTGAACCTGAGTAAATGAGAACAGTAAATGAGCTAAGAGTAAATTTAGTTATAATTGAGATTCTGCATTATCTTTAGAATAAGAATTTAAAACTAGTTTAATATAATTTTGATTTGTTTGCAATCATATCAAGCAATTCTTGTTATACCAAAATATGATTGAATTCTCTATTTCTTGAACTGTTCAAGTAAAAACACTATATTAAAATGTATATAAATGTATATATAAAAACAGTAGCTAAAATGTTCTTAAGCATGCAATGATTTCAATATTATCTAATAATATATATATAATCATAGTATTTATATTTGTATATAATATTATTATTATATCTACAAATGTAGCCACTTTGGTCTGAGACCAGCCTAACTATATTATTACTACTGGTAACTATAAAATGTGTTAATTCTTTAATATCAACACTTAACCTGAAGGTTTTGGTTTTATCAACATCAACAGTGGCCCTCGCACTACTCCTTACCATCTTAACAGCAAAATCTGCGCTGAAATATTAAAATACATTCGCCGATGTACTGTTCATATATGCATTTATTGAAACGATAAATTTAAATAACTCTCTAGTGATTATCCCTGTGCGTGAAATCAAATTCATTCAAATGTTAAAAGCACCACTAAAAAGTCTTACTCATTTAACACTAAATTTAAATGAGTTCTGTTAAAGCGTATGCCAAGATCATAGTTTAGAACATTTTATATGCAGATCAAAGTTGAGTTGTACTATTAGATTCCTATAAGCCCTTATTTTGATGTTGTATTATGAGTGAAATAATATATGTATACGCCGTACTTTGTACTGTTCAATTGTTATATTTAAGCATTCAATATGCTTTTGCTAAGAATACAACTTTGAAATATGTATAAACACAGCGTACACTTTTTTTTTTGTTTAAAGTGTTTGAACCAAGCAACAGAAAGTATAATTGGCTTCATAAAGTACCTCCAAAACAGTTTGGTCATAATGACGGTAATAATGACGTTCATAATAAAGGTAATCAGAGCTAGAGACATGCAAATGGATATGTAATTTAATATATAATATAAACTTGTTATAAATAATTAGATAATTAAACCACAACAAAAAGGAATATTGATAGTGTATATAAGAGGTATATGAGAAAACTGAAAAACAATATCATATTGCGATCATTCGTGTAGACTATTTTGATATTACTAATATAATTCTATTAAACCAAAAAAATATATATCGATTAAAATTAGAGAATGGGATGAAATATCAAAAGTCGAATTATATGTTATAGAGAAAAATGCATTACATTATGCATTACGAAATCATTGTTATTATTAGATTAGATTAGACTTGACTCAGTCATGATCAAAACTATATGTATGCTTTATTGGCTTTACCACACCTCCTTTAGTTATAATCTGCATTCTCAATTTTAATGGGTTCAGGGTATACAAGAAAAGAAAACATATTTTGAAAGTAGTGAGCTTTCAATTATATGTTAATATATACAGAAGTATACAAAATAATCGCATAATAATTATGGTATACATTAGTAATATAATGAAGCATTCTGAGTTCATTGAGTTAGCTTCTCTTCTCATTAGCGGTCAGCTATTTATAATTAATTTGATCATCTTTCAAACACATCTTTGACAGCTAGATAGCATTAGCTTTAGTATTTAGATATATGCAAACATATATTAAGGTGTCATACATTGATGCCTTTCTCAGGTTGATTAATATGCCAAAAAGAATCACATATTGATATTGAATTAATTTCAAGATTTCGAATTGCCAACTAACCAAAATAAATAAAACGTATTTATAAAATTAACTTTTCTTTTAATTTCAAAGTCAACAATTAATAAATTAATACTTAGGCTAAATCACAATCAATGGCTATCTTAGATAATATATTAAAAGAATATGCTTCACTGCTGAGATCCGAAGATCAGCAGCTGTTGCGATAGCGCCATTTGCTGTAGGAACTGTTGTTGTTGCTGTGGTAGCTGAATGCCCGTCGCCGTGACGCCCTGCTGGAAGATCGCCTGCTGCAGCAACTGGCGATAGTAAAGACTGAAGCGGACCTGTTGCTCCATTATGGCAACCTGTTGCGTGCGATATTGTTCGTATTGTTGAGATAAGCGCATATCCTGCGCCTGTTTAGCACGGCGGCTCAGTAGACAAGCCAAGGTATTACGATCACGGCGCTGCTGCTCCTTGGGACTGCGCTGCCGCGGTGTCTGGCAGCGACGCACCATGTTGGCGTGATAGGTGCCGGCAAGAGCTGCTGGAGCACTGGGCTTCGGCTGTGTGATGACAGCAGCTGTCTGAGTACTGGCTGAAGCTGCGTCAATATTCTGCTCGTTGTCCAGCCAGGGGCGAAAGAAGCCCTTCATCTGGCGGCGTTTGCAAGGCGGCGCCTCCAGCGTAATGTTCTCCTTGTTCTGCTCCAAAATCTGTTCCACATCTCGCTTGCGCTTGTGGGCCGCAAACTTCTTGTGCACATAGCTGTTTGAATTGCTGGGCTTTTCCATGTTTTCTCTCTGGACAATCTGTTGTTGATGCTTTGACGTTGAGTGTCTGAATGCTGCTGCTGACTGCTTGATATCCTGTTTATATGCGCAGGATGGGAAGGGACCAGGATCAGGACCTGGCCCCTTGATCAGGTACGCGCATTGGGTCTCGTAAACAGACGGATTAACGGATCTTTATTACCTAACAATCGTTGTTTTGGCCAAGCGCTTTGCATATTTTATTACCTGTGGCGGCTAATTGCCGCCGAACATGTTGTTGCCTTCTACCTGTTCTACCTGACCGGCCGCAACAGCTCACCAAAGATCAAATATGTGTTGTCGCGGCTACCGGAACTGGAAAACACCCGATCGCAAACGAGTCGAATACATACGAATCCAATTTTTATTGCCCTACTTGACGCCATGCGTTGCGTGTGGTCCTGCGCGTACTTCAAGGTATTTTCTAGCATTTTTTGTCACAATTTCTAGGAAATTCCCGCAGATCAACAAAAGGAACTGGCCAGACAAAGGAATCTCAAAATGTGTGTTTTTTTGTTTGTTTGACCAAAGCAAATACTTTATCTTTCCCAATAAATTTGGTGGGAATACTAAATAGCAAATTGAAATATTGTAATATTATTTTAACGGCTTCTAATTATACTATTATATTAATAACTATTATAAACTCTATAATCATAAAGTGTTAAAATTGCTTGATATATTAAACCATTTCAGACGTAAATAATCTCTGATTAAGTGTTAATTTATACACATATTATATATATGTATTATACTTTTAAGTGAATGAATCACTCGAAGGGCACGTTTTATAACATGTGCCCAGCTCTTAACTAGTTCAGAAAACATTCAATTTAATTGTAGTTAACAATGAATACCTCTTTTTTACCAGTCAAACTATCAATGTGTTCAATGGGCATTATTAATTTAATTACGTATAATGTAGACAATATTTCTAATATATTTACCTTATTAAGAGGAAAAAAAATAAATAATAGTTTAATTTATGTAAAAGTCTTTGGTAGAATGAGATTTCTCTGGCATTAAAGAGGGTAGAGATGACCGATTTAATGGAGACGTCGGTCTGTCTTGCTAATTCGAGATCAATCGAAAGATACATTGATGATAATGAAAATGATAAGTACATATAATATATAAAATTAGAATAATGATGACGACTATGATAATTACATTGTTGCACTGCGGGCATCTTCCAGACAAACACTCACGATTTCAAATGTTGTTGCTTCATTTAAGGCTGTTAAGTTGCTATAATTATTAGGCAGTCAAAGGCACGACAATCAAGTGAACATTACCCAATAAATGGTTATACATTACATATATATACAATCGAGACATATTGTTATTTAATAATCCATTTAGAGCTCTTGATTTCATAATTTGATATATGAAATATTTCTGTATATAAAGCACAGCTCTTTCTAAGCCAAGTGGATATTCAAACTTTTCTTTTTATAAATATTTTTAATTTCATTCCATTGTCTTTTATTAACTTGGGTTTGTCGGAAGTGTCTGACTTCGGCATACTCGAATTTATAAGAATTCAAATTATTATTATTGAGTGCGTAGTCCATACCTTAAAAATACAATTAGTGGAATATATTACAACACAAAAAGTATACACAATTGAATAATACCCTTAAACAGGTCAATATGCAATATTTTTGAAATAAGCAGCATGTATTGAAAATGGGAATTCAGGATATAATTATTATTATGGGATGATGAGTGGATTGAGCCGTGTTATTTGTTACATGTCACAAAAGCTATAGATCTGGAATTTTAAATATGTATTTCTTATTATCCATATGAAGTACGAGTTTATAATTATTTAGATCCCATTTTTTGTATCTTCTAAACTGAATCTTTTGATGATGAACTGATCTGAATTTATCATCAACCAGTATTTCATTGGTCGTATTGCAATTATTAAGCCATATACCCATGACAGATGACTACATATATGTAGATACATACATATATGAATAGTCGGTGACATAGGGAAATAGAGTTTCAAATAAAATAAAGGGAATAATTAGTAAAATTGAGTGTTATCCGAAATATGCTTTCAAAAGTGAGTGTAAACTAAAATATTATGTTTTGAAAAGTATGGAAACTCAGAAAGCAGCTCCTATCCTAAATATTAATAATGAATACAATATTGTCATTGACAATACAATCAATGACAAGAATGCGAAAAATCTTTGTGGCCAAATTACTTTAGTTAACATCAGGAATCAGATCACAGTAAATACACATATCAAAATTGAATTTGATCAGAGATCAAGTCAAGTATCGAAGTTTTCCCTTCAACCTTTTTACATATAATAAACAGTAAGTTACATTTCTTGAATAATTTCATTTATTGATGGTCAACAATAATAAATAAATAAAACTTTAAAAGTTATCACAAAGTCAATAATAACCTAAATCTATATAAATAAACTAGATATATATAATATCCTCCATACATAGGAAGTTTGTCCTTCTAACGCTTCATGACTGTTGCCTGCTGGATGGCCCCAAATCCTTGCTGTATGTGCTGCAGGCTCTGCTGGCTGTCGGGCAGGGCAGTTCGTGTCGCGGCCATTGTCTGCTGCAGGAATCTGACATAGTAGAGACTCAATCGTACTTGCTGCTCCAAGTTGGCCTCATGCTGCTGGCGATATTGTTCGTACTGCTGCTCCATGGCAAGCTGCTTGGCCTGACGGGCGCGTCGGCTCAGCAGACAGGCCAAGGTGTTGCGATCGCGACGCTGTTGCGCCTTGGGGCTACGCAGGCGTGGCGTGTGAGTGCGCACCATGTTGGCATGGTAGGTGGTGGCCACTGTATTGGGCGATGGTCGTCGTGGTGGTTGTTCCGTCGCTGTAGTTACGGTTGCTCGGGGCTCATCCAGCCAGGGGCGAAAGAAAGCACGCTTGGCGGGCTGCTCCATAATAAAAACCACATCGTCGTCTGTCTCCTCGTCCTGACTGCGCTTGCGCTTCAGTGCAGAGAACTTTTTGTGAGCATAGTCGGGGGCGGTTATCGGAGCGGAGTTATTCATTCTGGCAGATGGTTTCGATGTTGTTCTTGTTTGCCGTCTAGCTGTCGACTGTGCTGCCATTGTGCTGGGCGTAATCTTTTATGCAACATTAGGTAATGGATATCAAAGCGCTTGACAAGCCGTCGGACACTTTTCCCACCAATCCCTGCGTCAGGTATTTCCCAATCAACTTCATTCATCCCAACGTGTGCCTGGGCTGCGACCTAATCACCTTCAATGTAACCATCGAGCATTCTAGGTCATCCAACTACCTGCCTGTTATTGTCGTGCCAAGGGCAGGTATGTCATCCATATGGCCTGGCTAATCCGCCGGCTGATGCTTGCGTTAGTTAAGGGCGTCATAAACCAGTTGTCCTTTTTCGACTATTTGTATCGCCAGCGATTTTCACTGGAAATACCTGTTGAGTGAGCCGAGACAGAGCCAGAACCAGAGCCAGGCAGTATAATCCTGGCGCTCATATGGCCACGATGTCTGCAAGCGCATTGTTCGGCTTTCTTTGTGGCACCTGAAAAGTTTTATTGTTGCCGCCGATCCGCATTGCATTTATGACTTCAGCTTGTCCAGCTGAAAATGTTATTCTTCCCAAAGGTGTTGGGCATCATTACTGAATACCCGAAAGACCCATATATATATATATACATATATACCCTCTCATGTATATGTCGTCCTCTTAGTCGTTTCGCTTGCTCGAAGTGTGTGCGTTTAGAATTATGTCGGATTCATTTCATTCAATGGCTCGTTGTTAGAGAGTCTTGTCCATTGATTTATGTAGTCACTGCCGTGCGACTGCTAAGCGGATTTATTTTTAGGTGGGCTTGAGTTCAGACCTCAACAAATGCTGAGCACAAGAGCCAGGACATCAATTGTAGAGCCTCTAGCTGAAAGATTGCCATATTGTTTAATTACAATGCACACTGGGCAAAATTGCCAAATAAGTGGCATAAAGTCAAAAATTTTATGGAACCAAAAATGAATTCTGTTTTATTATATTCAAAGTAGAAACCCTATATATGAAGAATCAAACAATGTTTTTGCTAAAAATGCAATACTTTCATTATAATGAAGTTTCAAAGTCAGATGATTAGTCTGCTGATTTTGGCGTCAAAATTGGTGGGAAATTTTTATTCAGTTTGACTGCTTGGCAAATGTACAAATCGCAAAAATAAAATATTGTGAAAAATAGATTTTGAAGGCCTGGGTATGTAGAATTAATAAAAAAAAAAACATTTTGTGTTCATTTTTTTTTATGTTATATATGTTTACTGTTTCGTATTGTCCATAATGATAGAAAACCCATCCAAAGTGTTCATCTTGTGTGGAGTAAAACTTTACCTTCTGCGTGTTTGTGCGTTATATACTATATATCAAAATAAAGTAGAAAGTGTGTACTAAAAGTTAGTAATAACCCCGTTTGCGGCTTTTTGCGGCTCTTGCGGTACTTTGCATTTGCATCTCAGCGTTTTTACATATAATTCAATAGTGATCACGTATACGCATTGTTGCCCTATATAGGCTATTTTTGGAGTCGTGGTCAAATGACTTCAAACTTTGTTTTTATATTTAGAGTGGTATATTTATCAAATATACCAAGTTTCAGCTCGATATGTGCAATATTAGACTTTATGCCACTTTTTTGGCAATTTTGCCCAGTGTGCAATGATGTGATTCCAACTTCTATTAACCAGAAAGAATTGCTTTAAATGTAGTGCAATATCCAATAATTCATCGATTATGTAATTGTTTTGCTTCGTTCCTGATGGAATGCACCCACACAAACCTACCAGGAAATGCTATCACCAAGGCAAACTTCTTAGAAAAGTGAGTCGAAAGAAAGCAGTAACTGGAAAATGTTGTGAATGAATCGCGTGTTATATGATTGATGCACTTCGTGACCTTTCCCACAGATCGTCATATGGGCTAAGATTTGCTTTCGGTTTTTTATTTCCTTTGTATTTAGTACATAATACAATTTGTAAGGATCCCACGATCACATTTAACATATGTATATAAAATATGAAATTGAATTTAATATAGATATAGTTTCTGAAATTTGTTTTTGAAAATGAATATAAAATATTTTGTTAGGTAAATTCATTTAGCTTTCCAGAACGTTGCAGAACATTTTGTTTATTAAAATATAAATTTATAAAGATAGATTGAGCTGCTGCCTAAGTGATCAAGACCGTCAGTTGAACAGAATAATTAATTAATCAGTCAATAAATAATTAAAAGATATATGATATACATATATAGTATGTTTAAATACTGTAGTCTTAGGTGAATAAGGCACAACAAGAGCAAATGTTACTAATTGGGTATAGATAGTGATGATAGGATCAACTTGATTTTATAATAAGAAAAGTGAAAAAAAAAAATTATACACATTATAATTAATTTCTTAAAAGATTAATAATTTTAATTGTCAATTTCATTTTATGGTGAAGTCTTTATATTATATTAATACTCTTTTAATTAATATATTATATTTAATAGGTTTATTTATTATTAAAATCATAGTCAATATCTTCTAAAAAGAGTATGCATACAATGTTATTGAGAAGTCAAATGCTTTATTATTAAAGATATGTTCTACTACAATTTAAAATCAATTTATATTATGTTAGGCAAATCGTAATATAATTCAAATTAAATAATTCAATGTTTAAAAATTTATATTAAAATTATATTATATATTATATTATTATTATTATATTATATTATTAAAAATTTATACAGCACATTAAAATCGATGCAACATTTCGGGAAAATCCCAATAAATTTCCATTCAATTGGCCATTGTCAGTGAGCAGTAAGCCGTCGAGCCGCAGCATCTTGGAATGCTGTCGAACTTAATGAGCCAGATTAGCGGTAAGCGAGATAAGAATCCAGAAAGCGCTGAGCCGACTCTGCCTATAGCAACGGGATCTGCTACCTCATCAAAGAACATACCGTGGCCGGGGCGCAGGCGCTGCCTGAATGTGCGTCTTCTGTTGAAATTTTCCTGAAGTAAATACCAGGAAAATTGAAATAAGCGCAGGCAGCCAGCAGATAGCATACATAGAAGGTGCTCGTATGTCTGTAGGTGTGAGCCGAGCACCGCTGGGCAAATGAAAAATTAATTACAAAAAGGACTTGGCAGAGCAGGTAACAAACAGCACCAGTTCATGTACTATGTATATATTCTAGAACAAATCCTTTTCTTTTTATGACAATGCAGACCCTTTTGTCAACGAAGTTTTTCCCATAAACAAGACGCAGCTCACCTTAATGATAATTTTGCTGAGCAGGCAGGTAGCCAGCAGCCCTGTCGGCTATATAAGCAGCTCTTGCGCAGCACAAGGAACACAGTCAATAGACAACCACCAAAGTAACAACATCTCGTCTCTACATTCTAACACACACAAAATACTCAGCTATACGATGGCACCCTCACAAATGGATTACTTACAACACGAAAACGCGACGAGTGTCGGCTACACTCACAAGAAGTTTAATACGGGCTATTACAAGCACAAGAAATTCGGTAAACGCGACAGCAACAAAGATGACACGCCCACAGCTCCACCATTATTTCGTCCATATGCACTGAGCGATAATACGCCACGGAAACGCCGTCAGGAATCAGAGCAACGACAGAGTCAACAGCAGCCCCAATATCAACTGCCACCAACACCGCCCACAACGCCACCTCAGCAACAGTATCAACAGCTGATGCAACCACAACCATATCAGTTATATACGCCCACAGCCACAGTTACGCCCACGCCAAGCATCAATCATCAAGCATTCGCCTACATGCTGCAAAAACAACGCACCGTGCTCCAAATGCGCCAATTGCTCAGCATCAATCCGGATGCAAATACCTGGCCCGCACATTTGCGCAATGCCCTCTACTCGATGCTGCAGCAATGAAGTAATAGGAGCAGCTACCGGTGGCATCGGAGAGATGATGCCCACCAACTTGGTGATTTGCCTAGCAACCAGTGATATAGAAATTTAAGTGCCTCACAAATTGTATATGATATGAAAACGGAAGGAATTAATCAAACGTAGATCTAATAATTGTACATAAAGAATTTAATCAATTTAGTAACTTAAACAAAAACCAAATAAAATAAATTAGTCTAATGTATACAAGAAATTATCTGTTTTTAAATTGGGTATAATATGTGAAAATACGGTGGGACTTAGGCTTTATATGATGAATATCAATATTACATACATGAATGAATTAATCACGAAAGAAATAGGTATTCTGGATATTGTAAATACATATTCATATGTATATATATATATTATATATGTATGTATATTATACAAGTCAAGTTAATTTTTTCATATTTATGCAGCTCCATTTTGCTTCTCATTTTCAGTTATATATTTAATAGGTTACTGCCATAGCAATCCCAATAAACATGCATTTGAGTATTTAATACATTACATTGCTCTTGGCAGAATTTGAATACACAAAAAAGAAATACAAAAGACAAAAATATACGTAAATATCAACTGAAGGAGAAACATAAAACATAGAGGGCAAACGTTCACTATCATATTGTATGTAGTTTATACAATTAATTAACAGTTCATAGATATTTGACATTTATAGAGATTTGCCATCAATATCAATATTAATTATCATCGCTCATACGTCAAAGACTTACAGGCATTAAAGTAGACCAGAGTTCATTTAATGTGCACTATATTTGATGATTGCAAACACTCTTTTAAGCTGATTTAAGTAGAACTCTTAAACTACTACTGTAGGACAGACTTAAAATCTAGAGAGATTTATTAAACCCCAGACGATCGAAAACAGAATTCGGTTGAGTCCTTGGCCTATTTCCGGCATTCACGCTCGAAGTTCGACGTGGAGCAAAATGCGGCTTTTGCTCCCGCTGCTGATGTCGTTGCGTCTGTGGGGGCTGAGCAGCGGTTGCTGACACGCCTAGGCGCTTGTGCACCGGTAGAATATCCTGCCGTGTGAGCAATTCATCACTGCGCATACGTATTGCTTTTCCCTTAACAGGGCTTAGGCGCGCGCCTGGTTTCTTTGGCGGAGACGCTTTGAGATTGTATGTTTTGCGTGTGGCATGTAGCTTGGATACTGTTGATTGAAAGAAATGAATATACATGCATCAAAGCTTTAAAAATAATTAAGCTCACCCATGCCCAATCGTGACTTTATGTTACGCGCAAAGTTGCTATTGCCATGCGCTTTATATGGCGTGTGTGGTGCAATTTCTCGCACCTCCGCCGTGGATGCGAATTTGACAATTTTCTCAACAGGTGCTGACATAACAACATCCTGTTCAGTTTCGCTTCCTTCACTGTCCATATCACTGTCACCCACTCTTAAATCGTCATCGTCCATGCTGTCATCATCGCTATCGTCACCAGATTTCAATGGCACCTTGTGGACCAGCATCACCCTCTGCTG
Source organism: Drosophila koepferae (assembly GCA_030914345.1). Classification (NCBI taxonomy): domain Eukaryota; kingdom Metazoa; phylum Arthropoda; class Insecta; order Diptera; family Drosophilidae; genus Drosophila; species Drosophila koepferae. The sequence goes on along the minus strand of JAUESR010000198.1, from coordinate 1,546,359 downwards.
TGATCGCGCCAGTGTTACTGTATTTTTAGCCTTCACTATTGATGTGTTGCGCTTGACACTGCCTCCGGTTGGGCTTTTAGTGTTCTTCAAAATCGATTTAATCTCCTTGGCTATACCTGTATTTTGCTGTACTGCGTCGAGGGATTGCTTGCCCCCAAGGCGAGCGAAGACTGAGTTATTGCTAGAGGTGGCGACCACCTTGCCACTAGACATCTTGTGAACGCCAGCGATGTGCACACGCACGTTGCTCTCGGCGCTGCTGGAGACAATGCCCTCCTGAGCATCATCGTCGCACTTGCTCTTGTGTAAGCGCGAAAAAACGTCAGTTTTTTTGGTGCTAGTAACACGATCCGAGTATACTGTAATGAAATGTAAATTGAAAATAATAAGATTTGGTATGTGAACATTATTATGTTTAGCCTGCAACATACATTGCTCTCGCTTTGCCAGAATTTGCTTGCTCCGCTCTGTTGTGCCCGATGGCAAAGTAACTTTATATTTGCCTTCATGCTCTGGCAGCACTCGGCGCGCTGGCTTTGTTGGCGGTGATCCTTTATTAGCACTGGCATTGGCAACTGATGGTAGTGATATTGTTTTGGTACTGGGTGTTAAAGCAGATGCACTATCCATGTTTTTGGTCTTAGCCTTGGGTTTGGGCATAGACGGTTCTGTTATGAGAACTTTGTCCAGTACATGCTGGTCGCTAACTTGCTTGGCATGACGCAATATTGCAATTATATCGCCCATAGGTGTGATGCCCATCTCACGTAAGTATTCCTTATTCAAATCCAGTAACATATCCTCCTGTATACGATTTTCCACAAATATGTGAGCATAGCTGGCCGCTGCTGGGGACGGAATTCCCCCGGCATTGAAGAACTTCACCCATCGTGCTACAATATAGTTGTATTAGTATTTTCCAGGTACATTTTTCGTTTGTACGCACCTGCGCTTGACTTTGACATGGTTCTTGAAGAGAAACACACTATTTCTGTACTTATTCTACAACTTTATTTTTATTTTTCACACCGTGCAATAGAGTTGTATCACTAACCATACAACACATAGACTGGACAACTGGTACAAGTTAATGTGCACACTTATTTTTTGACATTAGAACCCCATCAACTTCGTATTTGCTCGGGTTTTTACTTTTAGGGTCGAGAGAAAAAATTTTCGGATGGCAAAATCATTCCGCTTCGAGCGCTCGACGGTGATGGTCGATTTTCAAAAAAGGCCTGATATGTGCCGCTCTTTCCCTTGCTCTCTTTCTCTTTCTGCCCTATGCTTTTTACTCTCTGCTCTCTTCTCACAAAAATATATGTATGCTGGCACAAACAGCAAGCAGCTCACAAAAATTGAAATTTCTTCTCGACGCGATCCCATTGGTTCCCTTCTGAGCGAAGGGTATACCGAATTCTTAAACGGCTTTGCCATGCTCATTCAAAATGTAAGCGTTTTCATGATTATTTGTGGAAAGGGTATGAAAGTGTTGACGTGCATAACGAATATTATTTTTCGATGACCATACACACACACATTTACACTTCCTTGCTATATGTGTAGGCATTTATGTGCCTGTGTGCAATATTCTTGCTGCCGCCTGCAGAGCACTATTAGAACCCCAGCAGTTGATTTTCGTTCGTTTCGGTAGCTGATGTGAGCATGCATACACACACACATTTACACTTCCTCGATATATGTATAGGCATTTATGTGCCTGTGTGCGATATTCTTGCTGGCTGTAGTACTACTATTAGAACTACTATTAATACATGTATATTATTGTTATTAAAAGGAAAATATGACTACATAACGAATGCATAATTTTTGCATAAAAGGGCCATTTTACCTGTAAATCTAGACATGTGAATAATGTTTTTCCTATTTTTGCCTATAGGGTCAAATCAGGTACTAAATATTAAATAAAAAATGATAACTGATCAACAGGTAATAAAAAATAATTGACCTGCAATTCGAACCCAAAATCGTTTACTTGATTCAAAGTTGAGGTAGGCACACGCCCAATATTCGAGACCCATGCACGAAACATGCAAATGCCCCAGGCAGAGCATTCATTCAAATTCAAAGGCTCACATCAGCTACCCACAGCAATCGGTGGGAAAATAGAATTGCTACATGCAGCAAGTGTATCGCACACAGGCAAATAAAAGCCTACACATATAGCAGGGAAGTGTAAATGTGTATGTGTGTGTGTGTGCGTATGCAAGTTCACATCAGCTACCGAAACGAACAAAAATCAACTGCTGGGGTTCTAATAGTAGTACTACAGCCAGCAAGAATATCGCACACAGGCACATAAATGCCTATACATATATCGAGGAAGTGTAAATGTGTGTGTGTATGCATGCTCACATCAGCTACCGAAACGAACGAAAATCAACTGCTGGGGTTCTAATAGTGCTCTGCAGGCGGCAGCAAGAATATTGCACACAGGCACATAAATGCCTACACATATAGCAAGGAAGTGTAAATGTGTGTGTGTATGGTCATCGAAAAATAATATTCGTTATGCACGTCAACACTTTCATACCCTTTCCACAAATAATCATGAAAACGCTTACATTTTGAATGAGCATGGCAAAGCCGTTTAAGAATTCGGTATACCCTTCGCTCAGAAGGGAACCAATGGGATCGCGTCGAGAAGAAATTTCAATTTTTGTGAGCTGCTTGCTGTTTGTGCCAGCATACATATATTTTTGTGAGAAGAGAGCAGAGAGTAAAAAGCACAGGGCAGAAAGAGAAAGAGAGCAAGGGAAAGAGCGGCACATGTCAGGCCTTTTTTGAAAATCGACCATCACCGTCGAGCGCTCGAAGCGGAATGATTTTGCCATCCGAAAATTTTTTCTCCCGACCCTAAAAGTAAAAACCCGAGCAAATACGAAGTTGATGGGGTTCTAATGTCAAAAAATAAGTGTGCACATTAACTTGTACCAGTTGTCCAGTCTATGTGTTGTATGGTTAGTGGTTGTATTCAATTGTTTGGAATCAGTTCATTTGAACAATTCCGATGAATGGAATTGACAAATAACATTCGATTTATTTCATTTTGTTTCGACTCAGTTAATTTTATAAGACTGATGAATTAAATCTCAATGGTGTAAATAATTAGTTAACAATTTATTTTAATAAATTAGTTTATTTAATATCTTTACAGCTTTACAGGTTACACCAGAACACTCCGTTTCATCCCTAGCGATATATCGATAAGATAAAAAAATGATGAACAGCTGATTTCAAAGAACGACAATTTCTAAGCAGTATAAACAACGCCGTTGCACGTGCGGTATTTAATTAATATTATTTACATTTCGTTTTCATTACACCATGTCGGGTCGTATGGAACTACTTAGTGAACAGGGATTACGCTTGGATGGCCGCCGGCCACACGAGCTTCGCCATATAAAGTGTAAATTGGGAGTATTCGAGCAGCCCGATGGCAGCGCCTACATGGAACAAGGCAATACAAAAGTTCTGGCTGCTGTATACGGACCGCATCAAGCGAAAGGCAAAAAGACAGAAGGCAACGATTTGGTTATAAATTGTCAATACAGTCAGGCAACATTCTCCACGTCGGAGCGTAAAAATCGACCGCGTGGCGATCGCAAATCACAAGAGTTTAAAATGTACTTGCAGCAAGCCCTGAGCGCAGCCATCAAATCCGAGTTGTATCCACGCTCTCAGATCGACATTTACGTAGAAGTGCTTCAAGCGGACGGTGCTAACTATGCCGTTTCCCTTAATGCTGCCACTCTAGCTCTCATCGATGCGGGAATATGTCTGAACGAATTTGTTGTTGCCTGCACAGCATCCCTAAGCAAAACCAACATTCCGCTCACTGACATCTCACACATTGAGGAGGTTTCTGGGGGTCCAACGCTGACCATAGCAGCACTACCCACAGCCGAAAAGATTGCATTCATGGAGATGAGCGAACGCTTCCACATCGACCAACTAGAGACAGTCATAGAGACCGCGATGGCCGGCTGCCGTGAAATACGAGACATACTAGAGTCGGCAGTTAAGGAGCATCTCATCCATATTGGCAGTGCAGCCGACTGGGCGCGTGTTTGTTAAAATAAAGTTTTTTTAATTAACACCTCTCTTATCATTTAGTTAACATGAATTTAATTCTTATCTGCCGCCTCCTGCGGTGGCGGCTGCCACGTTTCGAGTAGCTCCACTAGTGTCTGTTTGCGGTGTTCCAACTGCAGACGCTCAATTAACCCGCTCAGCTGTTGACCGCCCTCCAGGAAGCCACTCAGATTGTGCATCGTACCACCCTGTTGCACTCGATGATCTGTCACACGATCTTGCACGAAATTGTACGTGCGAATCTTTTCGTTGCGGTTTAAATTGCCCTGCTGTGCCTTGCGGGTCGCCTTCTTGCTGGCCTCGGCACTCTCCAGCTGCTGTTGTATGAGCTTTGCCTGCAGCCGTTTCAGAGCTACCTCCCGATTCTTCAGCTGAGATCGCTCCGACTGCGATTCAACAGCCAATCCCGAGGGTAAATGTACAATGCGCACGGCCGAGTCTGTGGTGTTTACATGTTGGCCGCCGGCGCCACTGGCACGTTTCGTCTCAATCTTCAAATCCCGCTCTGCTATTTGCACATACACATCAGCAGGCTTTGGAATTACAGTAATGGAGGCGGTGCTGGTGTGGATGCGTCCAGATTTTTCAGTGGTCGGCACACGTTGCACTCGATGGACACCTGCTTCGAAACGCAGCCAATTATATGCTTCCGGATCATTGACCTGTAGATTGGCATGACGCAGTCCACCAATGTCGGTGGTCTCACGGTCAAACTCTTCGTATTCCCAGCCCATGTGCTCGAAGTAACTGGTGTACATGTCATATAATTCCTGGGCAAATAGCATTGCCTCCTGACCACCAGCACCAGCGTTCACCTCAAATATCACCGCTGGATAATCCTCATCATCTGACAGAGTCAACAGCTCCTGCAGCATTGACTCCTCCTGTTTACGCAACAGATCTGTGTACACCTTGTTTTCCTCTTCCATTAACGCTCGCATATCCTCATCCTTTTCAGCTGCCAAATCCTTTTCCGATGTTATATTGCGCTGCAGAGCTCTGTGCTTCTCAAGACTATTGACAACGGGATCCAGTCGCGTCAAGCGTGCATAGAGGCTATTGTTGCCAGCTGCATTAACGCGCAGCGCATAGTATTCTTGACGCAGTGATTCCAGATATGATTGCAGCTTCTCATTCTGAAAGCTTAGCGGATCTGTGCTAGCCCATCGACGCACCAGAAAGTCAGACCTCACTCTCAATAACTTGCGAAGCATTTTTTTTGTTAACAAATAACAATAAATCTATTTTTGGTTGAATAACTGATTAACCAAAGATTTGCTCACTCATATATGACATAGCAGTGAGCATCTGTAAGTGAACATTGAAATGTTTACAAACAGCTGTTCGGTATATCGAGTTTTATAAATATTTCAATTATCTCTGAACCGTTATTTCCAACTTATTTATATTTTAATTATTTAATTTAAATTAATATATATATATATGTGTGTGTATATAAAAATATTGCATGACCACTACATGCATCAGTTTCTTATTCTTATTATATTCAATGCCGCGATTTTAAAATTTTAGCAAATATAAAAGTTTATGGGTGGCCACAGCTGCGTATGCAGTTGTCAGTGTTGAGTAAAATCTTATTTATTTCTGATTCGGATGGGCTTGTTCAGTCGCGAAATAATTATTTAGTTATTACATTTAGCCATATCAGTGCAATAACAAGTACTTGCAAAGTACTTGAAAGTGCCCACACTACAATAAACAAAAATAATAACAATCTGTGCAACAAATATGTGCAAGTTCCATGCATAGTTATTTTCAGTTGTACATGCATGTGTGTGAGTGTGAATGCGAGTGCCTGTGTGTGTGTGTGTTGTGTGTATGATGTGTGGCGTGCTTGATTAATGAAAACAATTGTGTTCGTAGTGGTGTAAAGTGCAGCAATAGCAATTAAGTTTAATTAAATAATAAATTGGATGTGAAAAAGCTGCCAGAGTGCATTTATATAGAATCAGCATAAGTCGTAGCAGTAGCAAGAGTATAACGAGATGCCACCACTGAAAAGCTACTCCATGCACCATGAATTCAATGCAAATGCAAATTGTCACAACGGCAATGACAACACCACCGATAACGATAACGATTACTTCAACCAGCCTGCTGCTGCATCTGCTACGGCTGCAGCTAGCACCCAACGCACAAATCTACCCTCTTACTGCAACGCCCAATACCCATTTAAGGTGCTGTCCAATCTAAACCAATTGCGGGAGCAATCACGCTTCTGCGATGTCGAAATTGTTGCAGGCGAGTCCACTTTCAATGCACATCGAGCAGTGTTGAGCGCTGCCAGCGCGTACTTCGAGGCCATGTTCAGGCCCGAACTGGGCCTCAATGAAGTCAAGCAAAAATCCGTGGTATTGCATACAATCGATGGCGATATACTCCACATACTCTTGGACTTTATCTACACAGGACGCTGTGAAATTACGCAGGTAAGCATTCAAACCTTGTCTGCTAACTATGAATTTTATAACAATAAATTCTCTTCTCCTCCAAGTCAAATGTGCAGGAATTGCTCGCCGCCGCGGATATGCTTCAACTGAACGAAATTGTCGATGGCTGTTGTGAATTTCTATGCCGCGAACTGCATGCCACCAATGCATTGGGCATATTGCGGTTTGCGGAAGCGCATAATTGCGAGTCTCTGGCAAAAAGTGCAATGAATTTTGTCCAGGCCAACTTTCCAGCGGTAAATAAAAAATCTTTTAATATTTAATTGAACTATTAAAGCCCGTAAATGTAAGTGGAATCCTCTATGTTTTTTTAACGGGACTCTAACTTGAGCACTGCTCATCAGCCTAGCTGAATCACAATCCTTATATTCATTGTTCGATATAATGTATTATTAATGGCCCAGAGAAATTCATCTCCGAGCTCTACTAAAAATTTGTTTTAGACTCATTAGAGTGCTCCTCTCCACGGAAATCTTTAGTAAAAGGCGAAAGATTTATTCGACAACTGAAGAGAAGCCAGAGTAACTTTATAACATGCAACTACCCTACATTTACCTCTACGGTTCATTTAAACTATTTGGGAATTTTATGTCAACAGTGCATGCAAAACACCCTTGAGGTAGGCAACAGAAATGAGTTTGGAGTGTATGCAGGATAATTCACGCAACTTCAATTTATATAATTCCCAACCAGTTCCAGCAGTGCACTGGTGTAGTATTGTGAATTTAGCATTGTAGAGTTATCGCTTCTCGGCCTTATGGCTAAGATCAAAGTGTAGTATCTGTTCTTATCAGCTTAACATCTGATAGTTTCTCCATTGGAGAACAACAAATGTTAAACTGATTTTTGGAAACAGACGGAGTGCTAGGGGCTTGCTCCACCTCTGTCACGGGTTGGCCCGGTATTGCAGTACCGCCGGGATTTCGGCCCAACTAAGTAATAAATATCAAGTAGTATAATTAGAACAAGAATTCTTATTAACTTGAATTCAACTCCATTGAAACGTTTGTAGTGGATAATATCGTCATTATTAATCTGAGTTATGTTCAATATCAGTGATGTCATTTTTTGGAACGCCAAAACAGCTAAATCGACTCAAGAAAACAGCTAAAAAAAGCTGGATCCCCGGGGAAAAAAGCGAAAAAAAAAGCTGATTTTTATATATTGTTATTTTTTATTCAAGAATGAATGTATTATCAATATCTTTGTTATCGAGGTGCTACTGTCATCGAACTTTTGTTGGCAAAGTTCACTTAAATGATTAACATGAGCGATTGTGCTATGCTGTGCAACGAATAGGCGAAGCGCTGCCTCCTGCTCAGTTGTTTTTGTTGCCTTTTGACTAAATTGTATTTTGTTTTTTTTTTGCACAAAGCCGCTCATCGAACTTATGGGCTTTTTTGTAGCACCGTGTGCACGCAAATCACATAATTTTGCAATTATGCTGCACTTACAGTAGCTACAATACGCCCGTGTTAAGTCTGTGGGATCCTTCCTCAGCCAATCCTTAAACTCTTTGCTCTGCAGCCATATATCTGACTTTTTGTTTGTAAATTACTTTCGGCATCGCTACGAATTTCACAATTTTAGTGATGGAAGACGCACAAATTTGCATAGGCAATTTTTAAGTGAAATAGACTTACATTTATAAGATTTTAATCAACAAATGCGATAGAAAAAACTCACAAAATTGAGAAAAAGTAGAAAAAAGCTAGAATTCCCGCTGCCCGCTGTTTTCAAATTTTTCCCGCAATCGCATTTCCAAAACAGCCAGATCTAGCTGGAAAAAAGCTGAAATGACATCAGTGTTCAATATACATATTTCAATAGGTATAGATTTATAATTCCTTGATGGTGTGTTTTGCGTTTCTCTATTTTCCGCACGCAGATAACGTTGGAGGATGAGTTTCTGGAAACACCGCAGGCTTTGTTATCGCAGCTGCTTAATTCGGAGCTACTACGTGTTGACTCTGAATCGCAAGTATTCCAGGCGGCGCTTCGTTGGATTAAACACGATGTTACGCAACGTCGGTGCTATGTCTTCGACATACTGTCGCATGTCCGCATGGCCTTGGTGCCCGTGAAGGTGATCGATAAAGCTTTGAAGGATGATTGTCGCGACATGTCTGTGAAAATCGCGTTGCGCTCCATTTGCCGAGATATTGCGTCGAAGCGCGGCCAATTGGTGCCACTGCGGGTCTGTCCACGTCAGCTGGCCAAGAAAAATATCTACATTATTGGAGGTTCACATCGCGATACGCCTCGCACTTGGAACTCGGCGGATTGCACTTTCGAAACGGTGGCCAAATTCGATATTTTCCGCCGTGAATGGACTGAGACGGCGCCCATGGAGGTGGGCCGCATTCTGCCGGGCGTGTCGGCGTTAAATGGCAAAATTTATGTGGTGGGCGGTGAACGTGGATCGCAAATTCTGGCCAACGGCGAGGTATACGATCCACAGAACGATATATGGCAGCCAATAGCACCAATGATAGTGCCCCGCTGTGAATTCGGATTGTGCACCATGGGCGGAAATTTGTTTGCAGTGGGCGGCTGGATTGGTGACGACATTGGTGGCACAATGGAGTGCTACGACCCAGAGAAAAACGTCTGGAAACTGATTGGTAGCATGCCGCAGCCACGATTCAGCATGGGCGTGGTTAGCTTCGAGGGGCTGATATATATAGTGGGCGGTTGCACTACAACCACCAGACATTTACCAGATTTAATAAGGTAAAACCTAGTAATATATTGAAATGAAATATTTTTCACTAATAGATTTCTCTTTTCTCGCTAGCTATAATCCCGTGACCAAGGAATGGACACAGCTGGCACGTATGCAGACAGCACGCTGCCAAATGGGCGTCGCTGTGCTCGATCGCTATTTGTATGTCGTGGGTGGGAGCAGCATTAGCCAGGACATACTTAGCTCTGTGGAGCGCTACAACTTCGATGATGATAAGTGGTCGACGGTGTGTGCACTGAACGTTCCACGCGCTATACCCGCTGTGGCTGCCGCCGATGGTTTACTCTATGTGGCTGGCGGTGATCAGGTGAGTGTTCTGTAATTTTGATATATTTATTCATCTTCATTGATTTGATTTTTGACAGCCCTGCGAAGTGAACTTCTATCGTGCTCAAGTAACAATCAGCGCTGTCGAATGCTACGATCCACTTTCCGATACTTGGAAGAATTGTCCTGACTTGCCGGTCAGTCGATCCGAGGCTGGCGCCGTAGTTGTATAAGAAGCAGCTTCACCAGCAAGTAGCCCGCGCTTGTCCAAAGTCCAATAACTTACAAATCTTATTTTAAGCACTTTTTAATATGCCCAACCAGTCACACTCAACGTGTTACCAACTCCATTTTCTCTTTGAAAGTTGAACGTAGTGCTCTCCAACCAAAGCTAAGAGGCAAATCAGCTTTGTTACGGTTAATGTTTATGAAACGTAGCTCAGCTATTTACACACCCAGTTTAGTATTATTTAGTAGTTAGTCTGGAATGCAAAAGCACAGCACATCTGATCGTTCAGTAGTAGAAGTTTTCTTGAATAAATACGAAAATAAAAAGATGTTTATCGACGTATCGTAATTGCTGAAAAATTGTTTGACTCAAGCCTGTTTAATTTTTATGTTATCGAATAATCATTAAAATATGTGAAATTGCCAGCATTGTTGGTGCGTTCTTGAAAAGATCGTGCTCGAATAACTTTGTAACTGTATCATTAAAATGTACCAAAAACGAAAAGCAAACATTCAAAAGAAACAAACTGTATTAATAATAGGTGTATTTACGAATAATAAACATACGACTAAATCAAGAACGTTGTTTTCCTATAAATACTTGATAATTTTAAAAAACCTCTACTACCTCGACTAGTTTACAAATTATGGTATTCTTCTATCCTCTGCATAATACTGTAGCTATAAAAACAAAACATTTACGGTAAATGACGAATGTCGGTTGTCTTCAAAAACTACTCAGATATTCTTAGTGTGGCTAAGAATGTCCATCCTATACTACTTCTATACTAGTTGTTATTTATTACTTAGTTGGGCCGAAATCCCGGCGGTACTGCAATACCGGGCCAACCCGTGACAGAGGTGGAGCAAGCCCCTAGCACTCCGTCTGTTTCCAAAAATCAGTTTAACATTTGTTGTTCTCCAATGGAGAAACTATCAGATGTTAAGCTGATAAGAACAGATACTACACTTTGATCTTAGCCATAAGGCCGAGAAGCGATAACTCTACAATGCTAAATTCATAATACTACACCAGTGTATTGCTGGAACTAGTTGAGAATTATTAGAACTCTAAATTAAAACAAATTCAGTGTTGTAAAACGCAATCAACATTATGACGAAAGTCAGCTGTTTTTGCACAGTGTTGTGTAAGGGTCAATTGTAGTTCAGTATTGAATGTTGCCCGCGTAAAGCGGGTGCTTTTTAAATTTGTAAAATAGTTTCAATTTTTATTTCAAACCTAAATGTAAAATAATTTGGCTTCAAAATTTTTGTTTTTTTTTTTCTAAATTATGTGTAAATAAAACTGTTTAAGGTTTAAAAATGCAACCTGCCAGCTCGTCCAACGGAAATCTCAATGGCTTGGACGCTGACAATTTACCAGGGTCCAGCAGTAGCAAGCGGAGGCATCGGCAAAAAGAGAAACATATGAAACGTTTGGACGACACCAGGAATATGATATTCACCAAACATTTCTCTAACTATCGCCTGCCAGTTTCTGTGCCTTCGACAGATTTTAAGATGGTGCATTTAAGTCGGTATGAATCCATTATGGATCGAGAACGCCATCCCCCACTCTATGTAATACCGGATCAGAAATCAGAATGGGCACGTCTGAAAATGATTGAATGTCCATGTCACGGGTGCTCGTGTACATTAGATCCGAATAGCTGGCTGGCTCACTATATTAATGATCATATGCACCGATTAGGTGTCCCCTTTGTGGGCGTGCCATTTCCTGTTGAAAAGCAAACATTACGTGCCTCTTGCAAAATAAGTTGTCTCGATTATGATGTTAATACTCTGTTGGGCGTCTATGGTTACCAACGTTTTGGGCTGAACCCGCTTAAATGTCCACGCAACACATTGCTCCCAAAGGAATATCGCAAGTACTCCCAGCACGGTGTGCTAATGCTCTTTGCCTGTCGTACGCGACACGGATTACTTTGGCACCGCAAGCAAATCGATGATGTGATTGCCATTTGGGTAGCGAGCCCGATGCAGGGCGTGACCGTATCCTTGCGCTGTGTGGTACAGCCTGCCGAGTCGACTCGATACTATTCCAAGCTTCTGCAATCGCGCCAATTACCAACATCTTGTCAAAAGGCAACGCCCTGCCGAGATTTCATCAAAACAGACTGCAACGTCGTGGTAATTAGCTGTCAGGATTTGCAGCAGTTAATGACTAAAAGTGAGGGCCAGCAGGAGCTCAGCGTGGAACTGCATATTATGGGCGAGCAAAGGAATTGACACGACTGATTGACCTTATTATATTTATATATATATATATGTATATATTTCTCGATGAAATTACTTTTAGGCTATAAATAATTTTTTAATTCATTTTTTTTTTTTTTTTTTTTTTTTTTTGGTAATAGTTTAATGATATATTGTTTAACAAACTAAACATATGCAATCATAATGGTACACATACATAGATTTGAACTAAAGAATTCATACAGCAAACACAATTGTAGAGATTACGCTCGATAAAAGGCGCACAGCTGGCTCGAAGAGCGCAGCTAGCGCCTTCAATCATTGAGTAGACTGTTGGTGAATATAAACATAATCCACTAACATATGTTATAGGTCTTACTTAAATATATTTCGTACAATTTTGTTGAGTTCGCACTCGTTACACTTAAAAAATAGTAAAAGAATTTACAAATTTTGAGCCTACATACGTACAATTTAGATTTGATAAGCTACAATATGTGGTATTACATATGAATACATCAAGTGTGTATGTGTGTGGGAGAATGAGTGTGTCTGTGTGTGTTGTGGGACAGGGCATTCAACTTTCGGCCCGCAGCTCTTGCTATTGCATTCACCCAACACAAAAACAAAACGAAATGCAATAGAATCGACAACGATAAAACGAAACATACTTAACGAGAAAAGTGGTAGTAGCTAAAAAGAACATTGTCTATTGTATAAAAATCGGGTTCTAGCCCGCCTTTTGCGTTTGCTTTTGTCGCTGCAGCGCCTCGAACGCTTCGATTTCCTTTTTCTCTTTGGCTTGATTCCGGCGCTCGTACTCCAGCCGATGCAAGATAATGCGCTCAACAATGCGCTCTGTTGTCATATCGTTGCCGGAGTCGATCAGCTCAAAGATAGCACGTGTCTTGGGCACAGCGTATGGATCTATTTTCCCATCCTCAAGAGCGATCGGCGTGCGCCCATGGCAAACAATGTCGATCTTGAAATGATCCAGCAGATCCTCAGTGACACAGTAGGGTGCTCCAATGACCACCTCGTTGACAAACTATGCAATTAGAGAAGGAAGATCTTAAGTATATGAGAGATGAGATTATCAGATCAAGTTACTTTGCAGGCCAAAACGCTAAGCACACGCTCATGCAGATTCATAATGGGATAGTTGCTGCCCTTGTAAGAGTTGACTACGGGATCCGTGTGCAGGCCCACAATCAAATAGTCGCCCAATTTGCTAGCCTTTTCCAGGAAATCCAAATGACCCACGTGGAAGAGATCAAATGCGCCGGCCACATAAACCTGCGTACGAAACAAGAATTAACGCAATGCAATAAAGAAATATTGTGTTTATATTTACTATCTTATCGCCCGGATTTGGTGATTTGCCATCGCTGAACTGGATTATCTTCTGGGTTGTAGGCAGAAACTGGCTGCAACCGGTCCAGGGACTCTTGGCTGCTGAATCCTGACCCATGTTCGATGAACCTAAACGGGATTGCATTTGTTGAATTTTTAAAAGTTTTGCTGTTTTATTGGTTAACAAATTGTCAAATTGTTGATTGATTTTTTTTTCATTCAGTTTGGTAGATATATGAGCATTACATTATAGAGCGCAAATTACAGTTAGGTTTTGATTTGATATTTCATTTCGATTTCATTTGATTGCAGGTTTCATAATACATATATATTTTCAAGGATATTCATTTTGGTTTGAACGCGGGGCGGCAACACGCACGGGATTTTGAGATTTTAGTTCATAGGTATTTTGATTTTTGAGATATTTGGTTAGTGGTAAACAGTGCGCACATAGAAATAAAAAGAAGAGAAATAGTAAAGATGTAGAGAGCAAAATAAAGCAAATGTTTTTTGTTTTTATTTTGTTACAGGTTCAAAGAATGCTACGGACTATGTAGACAGATTCTAACGGAAACATTATTTAACCAACTAAAAGCAAAGCGTGCGTAGCCCAGGTAGGTTCATTAAATTAAGTATGGGTCGAAATATTAAGTAGTTATAACTTTGCTTCTCTCCTCATACTTGGATCTTGAATTTTTAATGTGTTTTTGTTGTCTCGTGTGTGTTTGTTGTTAATTCAGCATGCAGCGAAACAAGAGTATCATAAAGTAGAAAGTACCAGAAATAAGGCATAAAAAAGAGAGTGTCCAGAGCAACATTAATTGTTAGTTCAGGTTAGTTAACAGTATGTGAGTATATGAAGAGTAACTAACAGCTGGCTGATGAGGTGGATGCACATAAAAGAACGCAACTTAATATTTAATAATTCAACTAATTAACAAGCATATGCTGCTACCTTCTTTCTCGATATCATATTCGGCGGAACCTTGACGGAAGTGGTTGCGTGTGAGCAACAACATGCGACCTACGAGGTCAGTGGTCGAAACTCCAGCGGTGCGCTTGACTTCCCTGCGAGCAGAACAGAGAAAGAAAGAATGATTAGATACATAGGGCATATGGTATATGTATATGTGGGGGTGACTCACTTGTAACGGTTTGCCGACTTCACCAGATGATATGTGTCGACACCCTCGGCAGTCATTGTGATGTCATCTATAATGAATTTAAGAGTAATTAGTAAATGGAGAGACATTGATTGTTGAGAAGCCACTTACCGCCATGCACACAGAAATCACAGTCATTTTGGTCGAGAACCTCGAGAGTGGTCACGTAGGGCGCACCGAGAACCACCTCGTCGACCCACTTAATGCCCTTCACCATTTTGACTCGCTCCTCCTCGGTGAATACGGGCGGTCCCTTGTGTTTGGTGATCTCCTCATCGGTGTGTATGCCGACAATTACTTTATCGCCAAGTGCCTTGGCTTGTCGCAGAGAATTGGCATGCCCAAAGTGGACCATATCATAGCTGGAAATCATAAACAAAACAACAAATTAATATTCATTAACTGTATTTCTAGTTATAATTGTATCTTGTTTCCGCCACAAATAGAAATGCATTCCCTTATCAATTTAAGCAGAATAGAAAGAGAAAGCAGACATATAGGGGAGACCTTATCTAAAATAGGAGGAACATAGCGCGTGTTGTTCAACAAATTAAGTTTCGAATCTGGTGAAGAAAACAAAGAAAATGAAGTCTATCGATAGAGTATTCAATTAGTTAGTTAGTTTCCCATGAACTGAAGCAATCAAGTTTCTGATTTGGAAAAGACAACAAACTAATGTAAAAGTCTATTGATGGATCTTTCACTTAGTTAGCCTTATAGCTAGCAAATACGATTTACAATAATACTCTGAATCGAACTGAAACGAATGAGCTGAAATGACCTTGTTGTAATCAAATACGATGCGATCCCTGATGGCTGATTCATGCAAAGCATTAGCTAAATGTGACAGCTAACCCTGACGTCGATTATAGCAACTGAATTAGCGCGTGGACGGAAAAGTTTTCCTAAGTTTTTCATATACTTTCCCGGAGACTATTAATGAAAATGTTGACAAAGCGGGAAAAATGCAATCTCACAGCCCGTGTGACTTTTGACATGTACAGACAAAGTGCCAAAGCACCAAAAAATAAATAAATCAAAATATAAATATCAGAATTTTGCGCAGTTAGACAAATAGACAAGCCACATAATTCTATTAACTATTGAGTCTTTATTTACAAATATTTAAATGCACAATTCATGTGCTTAGAAACAAGCACTTGCGCAAAGCAAACAAAGCCAGAGAGGCACAACTCAAACTCAAAGTTCCAATAAGTCAATGTCTGGCCCCCAAAGACGGACGCCGCTTGCACCAAGTGATCCACTTTTTCTTTCTTTGTCGAACGCGTCGTCGCACTTTGGACACGATCATCAGTTGTGAATCGCCGCAAGAGCGATAGAGATATTTATGCATGAGACATGATGATTTCTATTTCTATTGATTTGTGCAGCCATGTGTCATATAATATATATATATATATATATATATATATATATATATATATATATATATTGTATGGAATGCTGGAATCCAAGCGCACTTCTAGGCAACACGTGACAATTGCTAGCTAAATGTTTTGTACGTGCCAAAAGACTTTAATTAAACATTTGCCAATTTTTGTTCTCCAAAAAACTTACGAAATGTATTCGTGTTATAATTTTTGGTATTTTATTGTTCTCCACATATTAAGCTAAGTAAGCACATTATAAGAGAGTCGAAAATGTTGTATACAGAGAAATGTATAATAATATGAATATGTTATCTTGAACGGATGACCGTTTCTAGATAAATATTCGCAAAGCTTGCCAAAGCCAAAACAATAAATTCCACTTGTTTTGTTTTGAATACCCATTAAAAACGTGAATTCTGGGTATGATGAATTTGGTAGAATGTATGTAACAGGCAGAAGGATACATGGCATAAGGTATATATATATATATATATATATATATCTGATCGTCTGTCGGTATATTGATGTTCTATATCTTTATGTGTATTTTATACAAAATTGATTTTGAGACTTGTCAAATGATTTGGAGTTCAGTTGCCAAAATTAAAAAAAAAAAATGGAATATTTACTAAGTTGACAAACATGTACATATATTCCAATAAATAAATAACAATTATTATGTGAATATTTTTGAATTATTACTAGCTTGACAAATACAGAAGAATATCAATTAAAAAATGTAAATGTGCTATCAGGGCATCTCCTATTCGGTTAGCCCCAGCTAAAACTTTCATGATTGTTTCCTTATATAATACATAACAATATTTCTTAAGTGATTTGCAGCAACTGTTGTAGATATCTTAATATATGATATCAATGCGACGAGGCCAGCTAATTGCTAATAAATAATTATTGTTTATACAAGAGAGTCAACTTACTAAGCCGAAAAGAATGAAATTATATATCATATATATTTAATATATAAACTGATAAGTCGACTCACTCAAGTCACGGCAACGACGAGCATGCCAATCGAATTCCAGGTAATTGCCAAGTAAGGCAATAAAGATAGCAAGCCACGACGTCACCTTTATCGAACCGTCAGACTGATTGGGTACGACTCATGTTAGACAATTAGAAATACTGTGTAATGGCATTATATAAGGTAAGGTAATACATACGAGAACATTAGGAAATATACAACAATTAAGCATGACCAAGGCCCGGAACATAGATTAGCTAAAGCATACAAAATTTCAACTAGCGATAAGTTCAGATAATCTGGTCTGTCCGGCAAAGCGACGTCATTCAATCAACATTAAAAGAACCTATACTAGATGATTGATAATGTGTTGAAGACGACCTAACAACAAACTGTATTATGTGTAGACAGAGCAGAGTGTGGTCCAATCATTATTCATTGAAACGACAATGAGAACCAACCAACGAAAAACCTTTGCTCCCGGAGATTTTGCGACACCCAAGAAATCTGTGTCGAATGGAAATATATATGTGCTATAATAGCCATGTGTGTAGGATCAACTATAGCACAGTACACATACTGGAGCTTTAATCAATTGAATTACGCTGACTGCTGCTGATTAAGAAAATATCACGCGATTCAGAGTAGAATTTGCGCTCCCGCGATAACCGAATCACAGAAATAGCAACAAAGCTGTATTATATGCATATATACATACATTCATTTATATGTATGTATATATAAATAAATATACGTATGGCTGAGAGAAGCGTAACGGATGCCCCAATGGGTTTACATTTGCTTTTGGACGCCCCAAGTTCATTGACACGACATCAATAAAAACAAATTCCTGAGCAATTCAACTCAAGTGCATCCTAACGCTTGCGTCAATGATCTTTCCTATCGTTGGGAATCCGTTTCCATTTCTAGAGATTAAAGGGCCACGTCTCGCATGAATGTATATATTTTGTTAGTTATTTATAGCTGGGGCACAACAGCTGGTGCTGAATGGATTTCGTATGATTCTCCTTATCTCCTATCAGCGCATGGTCATCCCCACGAGCAATGCCCATTGACCCTATATCATCATGGGGCTGCTCATGTGGCACTAATCATTCTATGTACCCGGAAAGTGTACAGCTATAATTTATGCTTTTTAAAACGTGCTCAAAAAGAACTCTTGTCTATTTAAATAGTATTAAAAAATTTATCAAAAATAATGTTTATACACACATTTTACACATATAAACATAAATACAAATTTTTTTTTAGTGAGTCAGCTATTATAGTTAGAATTTCGTATATGTATGTGTATTCTTTATGTACATTATCAGGGAACTACCTTTTTTTATAGTTTTAACAGGTCATATATGTATTAATGTATGTATCCATGAATTTCTGTGCTCGTTATAGACTGTTCTCTATTTGATAAAGTTCTTATATTGTATTCATAGTCGGCCCTCAGCTTATCATGTACGATAAGTGTGCTATATCAATCACTCATTCCTAGTCTGAATATATACCCTACCTTTAAGTGCAGTTTGCCTAAACTATCTGAATTTGTTGCAGAATAGCATTTTAAGCTATAGTCAGCAAAAAAATATATTCAAAATACAATTTTAAAGTGAAAGACTTTTTTGTTGTTTCAAAAATAAATTTTGTTTACTTAAATGTTCTTAAACAAATTTGCACAAATACTATAAATATAAAATTGTGAACTCCTGCATAGTGTATTATATATGCATATACATATGTACATACATTCATAGTATATCAAGTTTATTTGAAATTTGCCCTTTAGAAAGTTACCCCTGGCGATTTGCAAGGCGCTGCTTCGACTGCTGACCTTGACTAAAATGCAAAATGTCAATTTAATTATGCAAACGAGCAAACACAAAATATGCATATTGCAATGCTGGACTAGCAGATATCTTGTAAACGCTCAGCAGATTTGTGAGTGTATCAAGAATTTGATTGAGTCTTAGGTGGTGCCTCAAAGAAGATGACTCTTAAACGATTGTTAAATACCATTCTCAATTAAGTGGTTTTGATATATCATGTATCGTATATATGTATGAGTGTAAAATAAATTTAAAATAATTATATTTGAAGAGCTGAGTTGCATAGCTCTCTAAATTAAGGGGTTGTGATTCATCATGCTATATATACATACATATGTATATATATTTTTAAATATATTAATAATAAATCGAGGGTGAGATGACAATTAATATTTTTATATATTATATGTATATAATTACTTTAATGTATTATTTTACAGTAATTAATAAAATATTCATACACATATATGTATGTATTTCATTTGTGTATATAGAATATATATATAGAATATACTGTATTTAACTCAGAATACTAATACTATTTTTATTTTATATATTTTCTAACAGGTGTAGGGTAAACTCGCTCATACGCATATGCATATGTACATATGTACATTGTATTGGAAATTACAAATGCGCCGACAATGACGTAGTCGAGTACGAGTTGGGTCAATGGCGTACGTCCGGCAGACCAAAAGTAGGCCGCCCAAGTTGGCGCGTGTGGAGCATGCGCGCAAAGAAAATCACGTGATGTTTGGGCAGACGCCGACCGGCCCATAGTCAACGTAAGGCCACGTAAACCATGCCCAGAGTCCCAGAAAAACGTGCGAGAAGTAAACAGAGAACTAGGGGATGACGTTGAAAAGTTTAAAGAGCTGACGTTATGGTGATGCCACAGCTGCTGTACGTAGCATTGTGTACATACAGAGAATCACGCGATGCTGCTATGCTTGGGCGTGTGCATCTATTCCAATGCCACAAGCGAGAGAGCGAGAGAGTGAGAGAGGGAAAGAGAGCGCAGAGGACGTCAAAGTAGAAGAGAACAATTGCGGAAGTCATTTGTGATTGACTTTTGAATATACATACAGATGTATAGACGTATGATGTACATATGTACATACAATCTACATGAACGTTTATCTGTATCTGTGGGTAATAAGTCCTCGTACGCTGCATATGACAAAGAAACATTATATGTCTAGGCCGATCAGACGACAGCAGAAGAAACCGGTCAAACGGGCTACGTCGAGAATATAAGAATGATAATCAAACGCAACGAATGCTATAGAGAATTAGATAAATTATTGGTTATTGCTTCGACCATTTGCAACACACTACGTCGTGATTAAAGAAATATGTACGGAAGAACGTAATAGGTAGCACGGGTTTCGCTTTTAGCTCTGACCTTGGACCTATTTTAATTCAAATGACTGGCTAATCTATCTGTGGACGGACCATATTTAAAAACTTTTCGTATTGATAAGATTGACGCATTTAAAATTCAAATCGAAATAATTGTATAGAAATATTATTAATGCACTTGAAATATTTCAATAGATAGTTGTCACACACAGTTACGTACATAACAATTGGATGTGTGTACATATTTATGTTTGTATAAACATCAACAAACTGACTCACCAGCCATCGCACCATACGCGTACTTCCTTTCTTGTACCGCTGCATTTTTTGTTGCTGGCATCGCCGTTACCATTGCCGTTGCAAGTACCGTTCACTAATTTGTCACTCATTTTATAGCAATTTTTTAGAATTTTCCTTTTCGACTAGAGATTGTCCTAAACAAGAATCACGAATAATTCATAAAGGTATATATATATAAATATATATATATATTTAGATTTTTAATATACACTGAAAATACCGAACTAAAAGCACATTGATTTATTATACGATGAAACGGAGGCGACGTTCACAGTTCGAGCGCCTAATGTTGTTTGTGCCGAGTTGTGACTACGTTTAATATTTTTATTTCGACAGTCCCGAAGAAGCTACTTAGTTTTTGTTTTGCTTATCAGCGCGCGAATGCTTCGGTGTTCCCAATTGTGTGTAATTTTGATGTTCTAGTCGCTCCACAAATGTATTGCTCAATTTACGTTCCCTTAAACAAAACTAACAGCTGACTGCCAGGGAGACCATATCACTGAAATCCATGAAATACCAAAAATAAAAGCAATTCGCAAGAAATGTTTACATCTAACTGGGAGTTTTTAGTTTAAGTCGCAATGTTATACTATTTCAATAATTTATAACAAATTTTTATTTTATTGTTATAAATATATAGAAATAACATGTTTGAATCTAGTCTGAAAAAAATGGTCGTATGAAAGATTCCAGTAATTTTGTGTGAATACAAAACCTTGATAAAGGGTGGCGCATAAACGTTACTCAATGCTTCTTCTTCACATACCGACAAGTGCCGCGATTTGTTGCTCCCAAAGAAATTTGTTTTTCGTGCGTTCTTAAAATAGGGAAATAAAATGGACTGTAGAAAAAATGAAATAATCTAAAATGTGTGCGTACGAATTACAATTAATAAACAAACAAACCTACGCGCATCATGTCAGACTCGATTTCGGCATTGTTTAGAGGACAGAACCGAGAGATTAACTTATTTTATTTAAATTTCACGTGCTAAATTCCGAAAACTATTATTTAAAAAATTGTCTCCAATATTTTCTTTGCTTAAAACGCTGCATCGTGAGCTAGTGGCGAAGTGTGGGTTGCTTCCCTTAATTCGCGGTGCTCAGTAAATTTCATAACAGAAAAAAAATGCCCAAACGGCGAACAGTACCTGGAAGAGGGGCTTCTCGGAAGGAGTACGCTGCGGCAGAGGAGAGATTACTTGACATTTTCTCACCGCCCTCACCATCCGGAACAGCAGAAGTGTCAACAACAAATTCAGAATTTGGGCAACCGGCAGCGGAATCGACGTTGTTGCAACAACCAAATGAGAATGTTCATGAGGTAGATCCCTCACGGGACAACATGCTCCCGTTTATATCGGACGATTCGGAAATACGCAGCCTATTAGCTAATTCCGAGAGCAATGGCTTCAAGGGCTTTGATGATGCACTGCGCGACTACAGCGATACATCCGAGGCTCAGGACGTTGGTAGCACTTCACTTATATATGGCATGTTCCGCAACATGGATAAGTTCATTGAGTGCCAAAGGTCGAATCATGGTTATCTCAATACCCAGACTACAAGTAATTTGGCCATTGATTTCCTTTTTCCACCACTCATCTCATTCCTATGTCTTTTTAGGCACGCCAATAGCAGTGCTGGAAGCAGGCACATCCGCCAACTATTTGCTTACGAATGGCAACATCAATATCCCCGAATCGGACCAGCCGGTCCAGGAGCAAGGCACCCTCGATTGCCACAATGTTATTGAACAGTCGCACGCCGATTGCGTCATTTATGATGATGAAAATGTTGTATTGCTAACGGATGAGCATTGCTGCGAGATTATAGTGAGTGCCCATGATGTTCATGCGAATAATGCGGATCATGAAATGGAGCGTGCGTACTTGATGGGTCTGCAGCCAACAAACGAGCAGGAGCAGCACAATAATGGTGTCAGCTATTGCAACGATATGTGTGCAGCCGAGGAATTTGAAGAGCCCAATGGAACGGAAGCTCATGTTTACCTCAGTGATGCCGCCCTGGATCAGCAGCAACAGCATCACCAACACCACCAACAGCAGCAGCAGCAGCAACAACTATTGCTCGATGGAGCAGAAGACGATCCCCATCAGATGAGTGACTCTTACGTTGACGATCGTCCAGATATCTGTGAGGTATACGACCACGAGCTGGAGGACCAAGATGACGATTGCATAGTGAATGAGCAGGAGAACAATTTGGAGTTGCAGCTTCAACAAGTGGCCTTGGGACAGCAGCAGCATCAGCATCAACAGCTCAATATTTCCAGCAGTATTGATGAGCCGCATGCCATTAATGATAGGGATCAGCAAGGTACGGCAGTTACAGTTACCGCTACTGCTGCCATACCACACAGTAGCACTACAGAGTTTCCAGTGAGTTCCACTTCGATGCCAAATGGCAGCGACTATGATGACTACGACGATGAGGTGGGCACAGCGGATGAGCAATCTCCACCCAGGCAGCGGAAGTATATGCCTCTGTTAAAGAACACGCTCTCCGCGGATGCGATGGATCGCCGGCTGGCCAACATATGTCAGTCACAGCCGCAATTGAGCCTGGACGAAAAGGTAATCCAATGGAATTGTGCGCCTAACTGCGAGGCTGTCGAGGATGTGGAGAACTTTGAGGCTGTGTTCCAACAGCATGAAGCTGAACCGACCAAGCAGCAAAATTTTAACGAATTCTGTGAATATTTGCGACAAAATTTTTCGAAAATGACACAGGTCATTGAGGAGCAACCAGCGGAAGATACTGTGGACGCCACTGTAGCCCCGGATACCGCATATTCCAGTGATGATGCAGTCAGGCAGAAGAGACCGTGTTATAGACGCTTGCTGCATACTGTGCCGGTGCAGCAGACCGAACTGATCATCCTCGACGATGACGACGACGATGATTGCTATGAGGTCATTGTTAATCCATCATCAACCACATTGGTGCCCCAATTAAGAAACAAAACTGATCACACGGATGCTATAATAAAGGCAACGCAAACCCAAAACTTTTTGCCGCCTGGCGTGGACACAAAAGAAACATCTACGACCGACCTGGCTAACTGTGCGACTTCCACTACGCAGCAGGAGTACAACGAATGTCATGAATACGCTTCGCTTGCCAAACCAAATCGTCAAGGGGAAGCTATGCAGCAGCAGCTGGATAGATCAATGACGGATGCCAGAGGAAGAGATCAGAATCATTCGCTGCTGCAGCAGCAACAGCAGCAAGAATCTCGACGTCATTCAGCAGGTAAGTTAAGTAAGATTCAGAGGAGTTGTTATTCATTCTCTAACGTAAAATTTATTACTCTGTATTTGAAAGGTCGCGCGAATAGCGTGGATTTCCATAATGATGCCCAGTTCTATGAGCAGCATGAGTTTTGCAATTACCTTGGACTCACGGAGCTGGCAACGGCCAATGCAGTGGCCACCGCTATGCGAGAGCTTGCCAACAGCAATGTGGCGCGGCGATCGTTGCGTGTACGTACACAGCAGCAGCTGGACAGAATGCGCAGCGATGTTCGCGGGAAACGAAGAGAACGGCAGCAGCAACAGGAACAGCAAGGGGGACAGCAGCAACAGAATCAACAGCACGATCACTTCGAGGAGCAACATAAGCAACAGCGGCAGGAAAAGGTTGATCAGCATTTGATCAGCGATAACAGCAGCCTCATCAGCAATAACGTCATTACTATTAGTACCAAAAAGACGGACCTAAGCAGCAACTCCATGCCGCCGGCAACAAACACCTCATTCATATACCCAAGACCGTCTTTAGTTACCGGTACATCTTTGGAGTACTACTACCAACCTCAGTCCGTTGTTGACCAGGAGCATCCTCAAGGCGCTTCCGCAGTGGCTTCGAACGACTATCACTCGATGTCCCTAGAGGCGGCATTCGCAAAGGTGTATGCCTCGGCAGCGCCAGCCCAAAAAGAGCTGCACGAGTGTATGCAGAATCGCCTGCGACAGGCGCGTGAAACCAAGCCTTCCATTTACATTGTAAAGTCCTTGAATAATACCACCTCGTCGCCGACCACGAAGCAGGATATAAAGAGCTTAACATCACCGTCGCCGGAGCGCCTGCAGCAAAAACGAAAACCCGATCTACCGCCAGAGGCCAGACCGTCGCGCAAGATGCTTAAGAAGATGATGGCCAAGTCAGAGAAACGACGTCGAACCACTGGCGGTGCCACCACTGCGACTACGCCAAACGAACGCGATTTAGTTACGCGTTCGACGACGCATTTAAAC
Organism: Drosophila koepferae; assembly: GCA_030914345.1. Taxonomy (NCBI): domain Eukaryota; kingdom Metazoa; phylum Arthropoda; class Insecta; order Diptera; family Drosophilidae; genus Drosophila; species Drosophila koepferae. The sequence goes on along the minus strand of JAUESR010000198.1, from coordinate 1,521,643 downwards.
TCAAAATTGCTGCGCAATCGCAAGGTGAGCCTGTTGAAGAGCTACGAGTTGACGGATGTGGGTGCTCACGGGCGAGCCAAGCGACTAGCCGGTGGCTCGGCACCAGCTGCCAAACCAATATCCAAAGGTGCAAAGAAAAAAGTAAAGAAGACGCCACCGCCTCCAGAGCAAGTGGTGATCTCCCATGGAGCCTCCCTGAGTATCCGCCCGGAGCAGTCATCGCCGTCTACGCCTAGAAAACTAAGGCTGCCGGTAGTAGAGCCAAATGTCGTGGTTAGACGAAAACGTTTCCGTACCAAATCGCTTCCAGCGGCGTTGAGTAAAGAGCAGCCGGCGCAAGGCACTGCAAATACTGACGTGGGCCCAACGGAGCCTGAATTGAGTGCAAAACAACAGCTGCAACCGTCTCACAAGTTGCCAATGGACATGCAAGACTTTATCACAAACAGCGCTATTGTCAGTCCGCCGATGTATAGTGCGGCAGTTCGTCATTATGTAAATGCTGTTTGTCAACCAAAGGAGATGCTTTTCACAGAGCAGCCGCATCAGCAGCAACAGCAAAAGTCGCCAAAGACCCAAATGGAGACTCCACCTGATGGCTTCTTCGACGTGACATCGTCCTTTGCGCAACTGAGCAAACCTTCGTTGAATTATCCTCCAATAACACCGCCATCACCGCAGCGTACGCCACACTTTTCCCGACGAAGTCGCCAAGTAGCTGGCACAGCACAGAACCCTAATAATGCATTCCAAATGCAAAACGTTCACCCAACTCAACCAGGTGGCCTTTTGTCCCTGACAAAAGGCTTGACCGAGCTACGCAACCCGCTGGCGGGAAAGAATGGCAAGGTGCTTTATATATACTATGAGCTCGATCAGCTCATTGTGGTGCAGGAGAAATTGGTTTCGTTTTGGAAGTACTCAAAAATCTTCAAAGTGCTGCAGAAAGACGAGGGCCACGATTCAGCGAACCCACAGCACTCATTCGATATATTTGGCTCGAACATAAATGAGAATTCGCGCAAATCGTCTGCGGACTCAGAGAAGTCCGCTGAAGGCCTTTGTCAGCGATGGATACCTTTGGGTTCAGTACGTCGTCTTACAAACGGTGAGTTTGGACTGGAATATAACTTTCATTTTATTATATAAAATGCTTTTTCCTCATAGACATTGAAATTCTGACACCGTTCGATAATCGCCTGTGCACGCACAACTCGACCCCCGTTTACATTGAGATGCGCAGTCATCCACTGGATCATCATAAGCGTGAGAGCAACCTTTTATCGTTGTATGTTAATGTCTACTATTACTGTGAGGAGGAGCTGCGCCCCAAGATGCACTCGGTGCATCTTGATGCAGTCAATTGGTGAGTCCTACATATCCAGCCCCCTCCTTATAGAAGTATAAATAATTGCTATGTTATTATGTTTAGCGAATCAAACCAGGTGATCTACACGAGCATAACGGAGTCGCGCTACTTTGTTATGGCCTGGCAGCAGGATTTGATGGTGGGCAAGCCGCGCGCTGGTATTTGCAAATACTCGCTGACACCCACACTGGATACGCTAGCCAGCATACGGGAGTTTAAGCAGTTGCGACATGAGTTGAAACATATTGAGTGCCTGACGGAGGATCGCCTGATTGGTTATGGACAGAAGCGCATAACTATTTGGGATCATCGTAGCGGTGATACGTTAATGAACTATGACCTGGGCTTCGACCTGGGACAGAATCTGGGCGTTATGCATTTTCCAAGCTTTGAAATGGATCAGAGCAGCCTGCTTGTGTTGTATCAACATGTCAAGGAACCGAACAAATGGCCAGAACTGCGTATCATTGCCTGCGAGCTATCACACGCCACGCCAACGCATCGTATATTACACATCCATCGCCTGCCTTCGCCACAATTCGATTCAGACTTGGTGGCCGTCAATACAGGGGATCATGTGATACTGAAGTCACCAAGAGACGATGAAATGTGGATTAACACATCAGATCCGCGACAGCTAATATATTTGGCGCCCCAGAGCAATCAGCGATTTTATAAGCGACAAAAGTCCCAGGTTATAACCATGACGCCGAATACACTAGTCGTGGATAGCATTTCCAATCATGTATTGAAGCTGGCCACTGCGCATCAGAATTTGATTGCAAATGCCAAGAATACGGCGGAATCAACTGGTGGCTCATCTCCGTTGCCAGTGTCCGTATAGAGAAATGGGGCGGGGCAACCTTTCACTCACAAGAAGAACATCTAAAAGTAAGCCACGCAAAATTCCTCGTCGTTTTAAATCAGATTGGGATCGAAAATTGAATATAGTTTTTTAGTTAAATTTTTTTAATGAATTCTTGATTGCCTACCAAAATTTGTCCGTAGCATCCTACCAACTATTATTAAATATAACTAAATGTATAAAACCACAGATGCTTTTGAAGTAGTATCGTTATCAGTTTAAGGTAAGCCATAAATCTTTATAAACGTATATATACACATGCATATTTATACATTATACATTGATGTATGTAAATATGTTAAACGGAATTCAATATCAATCGTTGCCTAGGAAGTATGAAGACCAGTTAATTTATATTTGTAATTTACTTTAAGCTTTCAGGTCAAGCTTTATGTAATGTGTTTATTATATTTTCTTAAAGAAAACATTACTTTAGGCATACAACTAGCATATGGCTAGATATATAGTTAATATGAGCGCGGATAATGTTAAATTTAAAAAATTTAAATGTAAAATAACAAACTGAATAAAAAGGAATATATATAAATATATCATAAATTAAAAAAAATATGTGACATTTTACAATTTTGACATTGGGCGGGTCTCATTCTCCCCTAATTAATTGCAACACAATTGTATTATTTCAAATGATGTATTTTAAACGTATTTGGTATATGAACTAATAAATTTCAGCTACACATTCTTTTAATCGTTACAAATACAACATTACGATCTAGTTATTATTAGTACAATTTTAATATTTATTTCTTAATACCAGCTAATGTATTTACAGAAGATATACTTACAGGAAAGTAAAATTCATATAAAAATGGTGAATGTTTATGGTCTATAAGTACGATTCTATGTAGATACATATGTATATATGCACAGATCCATATAATATACATATCGGTTACAAACTCTGACAGCCTGGACGCTGCCTAATTAGGAAGCCGAGTAATGCTAACGCTCCTTAAAACTCGTTAAAACGTTTAATGAAATGCTAAAAACTGATTTAACAGCTGGGCTACTGGCTGCGGTGGAGAGCTAATGAGCCCAATCGGATTAATATTTTAGCTTAAATCGTAGTTCTTACTTATATAGTAAAGTACAAGAAGATTCGCAGGATGCTGCTGCGAACGAAAGTTAAGATTTGTTAACTTATATATGCTTGTATAATTAGTGAAATGTTCATCGAAAAGCACTTTAGAACTTAAGAAGGGGACACATCGAAGCGTTAAAGCGAGGGTCCACATACATTTTGAAGCAGTCACTACAACTCCTTGTCTGGCTTTTTCTTTGGCATCGTCCCCGCAGCCAATGCAGCTGCCGCTGCTGCTGCCGCTGTTTCATTCTGATGAGCCTCTTTAGCCAGTTGCCAACGCTTGAACTCTACCATTTGCATGATGCGAACGCGCAGCTGTGCACGGCGCTGCATCGCCGCCGACAGCTTGGTGAACTCTTGGCTGTACATGAACACGACGGGTATGGCGACATCATCTTTACCATCGCCGGACATCGCAAACATCGGTTGCGTCTCACCGGAAGAACCTGATACATTATCACAGACGATCAGCGCCGTGGCGCCCACTTTTTGTGCCAAACGCGCTTTGCTAACGAACGTGCAATCGCCGCGTTCCGCAACAAGAATCTTGCCAGATACATCGCTGGCGTTATCCAGCTTCTCGTCACAGGCGCGGAACGGACTGGCTAGCACAATTTCACCTTCAACAAACTGTTCCCCGATTAGCTCTGGACTGAAGTGTGATGGGCCGGCCATCAAAGCGGTCCAGTCCTGCGACTGCTCATCCAAAGCATAAGCAACGGCCTACAAAAGAAAACAGAAGTGCATATTAGTTGAGTTAATTATAAATAAATTGTGCATTGTTGTCCTTCAAATTCAACCATTGTTGCTCGGATAATTCCTATCATTTTAGTTACGCACCTGCAGTTGCGCCAGTTGATTCATGCTCTGCATCTTGGTTAACTCCAGCATTTCCTGCATAAACTGCAAGCCCATTTCACCCTCCTCTTGGCTCTTGGCCTATGGAAAAATTTAAAAGAATATATGAGATCAATTATGAAAAATACATTATAAAATACAAAAATTAAAATGAAAAGCCTCGAAAGAACAAGCAAAAGAAAACTTACATTATAGAAACTATGAAACAGTCGCACCTTGCCTTGGCTTCGGTCGCCTACCGAAACCATGGTGATGCCCATGTCGTATACAGCTCGCAGATGATCTGCATTGCTTGCCTGAAAATCGAGGGCACTGAGTCGCTTGCCACTGACGGTGCGCGGGCACGAGCCCGTAATGAAGTTGCGCAATGGTTTGCGTACTTTTTCAGGAAAAAGCTTATTGGAACTGGGGCAAGTCCGCATGAAGTCGAGTACGTTGTGCTCGTCCGATTGCCGAAAGCCTGTAAATAATAATTACAATTAAGTTAAGCTTATGAAATTACATACATCACTTACTAAACGTGGAGTTCCCTAACTGTGCTATGGACAGCGGCAACAGATGCGCCTCGGTGGTGAACACAAACTCATCCACATTGATGATTAAATCTTGTGGCTCAGAGAACAGCAAAAACAGATACTTAAATGTCTCGGATAGTACAAATGAATCCATTCGATCCTCATGCTTGCCGGTGCGCACATCGTTGACGGCTGCATAGCCGCAGGAGACCTTCGCATACTTCTGCAGCGTCTTCAGCGCTCGTTTGCCCACCTGAAGGTAATGATGATCGCCGGTGGCACGATACAAGAAATACGTAGACTCAATGAACTCAGGCCTCAGATGATGCTGGCCCCAATGTATTTGAAAATCTACTGTCCACGCCTCTGGTATGAGCGTGTGCATCTGCATCACTTGATACAGCATCTCGTGGGTTTGCACCGCCGGCTTTAAATCGCCCGAGAGCACCTGCAATCCCGGCCAGAATGCCAGCAGGGAGTCCATGAAGTTTCGTGACTTAGCATGTGGCCGGTGCATCAGCACATCCAGCAGCATGGGACCCTCGCTGACGTACTTCATCACGGCGTTGTAGTGACGATTAAACCGAGCTAAATACTTGTCATCACCGAGCAGCACGTAGGATTTGAACAGGTATTCGTAGTAGCTATCGATGCCAGCACCCACGCCCGAATCACGACGCACCCAATCTCCGGAGTGGATATTCAGCACCGTTCCCATCAGATCGGAGCCGCGATGACGCAGCTTCCACAGTGCATCCATTGCAGCATGTGCGCGCACCTCAAAGATTGGATCGCCCGTTAGCCGTGACAAGGCGGCAAACTCCAGCAAAATGGTGCCCGCACAGGCGGTGCACGTTTCTCGCGACTTCTTCAGCTGCGGATCTTTCATGCCCAGTCGCAGATTGACGCGAGCATGCGGTATACCCGTTGTGGTATTGAATGCCGGCAACAGACGATAGCCCAGCTCACGGGCCATCTCGAGCATTTCGCCCTTATACCAGTGCATCACGTCCGCTTGCTTTTGCAGATATTCAGCGAGTATGTGTGCAGAGAGTAAGCCACCCACCATGCGAATATTCGTCTCGAACACTGAGACAATGATATCACTATCAAATTGCACGTCTCGTATGACCAACTTTACGGCGTGCTCGAACTCTGCAAAGTCACCCAGCAGCACCAATGTGTCCAGCGAGTCCACCAATGTCATTGAGAAACTAAAAAGCAGAGTTTTATAAAGAGTGATTCAAGCTAATTTAAATATGTTAGTAAAAATTAATATATTAATAATAATAAATAGCTTATATGCAAATAGAAATATTAGCTCTACCAAATGGAAGGCCTTAGCCTTCAAGACAGTGCTTTTGCTATAAGACTTAGCTTAAAGTAATAAACTTATAATGCTATTTAATGTTAAAAAAAAATTTACTATTTACTACATATTGCAAAGGTCTAAAAGAGTAAAATAAATAAAATAAATGTAAGCCTAATTTAATCTGATGCGAGTAAATTAGTATTAGAGAGGATATATGGATAGTTTCTTTTCTTAATGTATTAGCTGAAGGTCATAACTGTTAAAGGTATTTATACGCATTAGTTTAAAGTTTATAAGTTTAAAATATACATTCAAAATTTACTATCTTGTATATTGCTTATATAGAATGAAGATTAGATTGTCAAGCATTTTTTAAGTGATTATTTACCAAATATATTGCACTTATCAAGTTTTTATCTAATCATAGCAAATACATATCTATAACACATATTTGCCAAATTTTTTTTTACTCACTTGCCCAATATGTCGTCCATGTCGCCTCTTGAGGGCGTCACGCCGCGATAGCGTCCCTTGCATGAAAGTGGCATCAGCTCATCGGCAGGATATGCGTTCTCCATGTAGGCATGATATGCATGGTAGAACATTTCGCGAGACTCTTCGCTAAAAAAGCAATGGATATATTTAAAAAAATGCTTATATGTAGCTGTGTTCAATTACCGCAGTTCGGCGCGCTCCTTATGCGACATGTTTTGGGTGGGCATCGTGCTCGCATCGTCACTAATTACGCTCACAATTAGCAGGAGCAGGGAGAGTAGTGATGGTAACAGCAGGCGCTGCGCCACGATCGACAATGTTGTCGAGCTCATCCTATCGATTGGCTGGAACTGGAGTCGGAACTGGATCTCGAATTGGGAGCTGAAGCTTGCTAAGCTTAAGTGCTAGCTCCAATTCCAAGCAGCTGGTGCTGTTCGTTTATCGTTTTTGGCAGCCACAGTTGCCGTTACTTATCACCTTGTTATTGTTTTTGTTTGTTGCTAGTGACGTTGACCTTCACTTTGAACGTGTTATTCGTCGTTTTACTTGTGTATTTGAATTTATCGCGTTCTCCGCTTTAGTAGAGTTTCTTCGCTTTTAATTTGAAATCAACGCTTCATTTAAATATATGGATGGTAGACTATCAAAAGAAAAATTAGTAGAAATTATATTCATACATGCGAATGCACACATATGTATATGTACATGTGTATGTATATATGTGTGTGTGTGGGTCTTTACATTTATGACCATTAACCTTACCCGACAAAAATATTTTAAAATATTTGTTGCACTTTTTCTTGCATTTGTGCGTTTGTGACGTCCCCAGCTGTGTTGTTTGCATTTTTTTTCATTCAAAGTAGCAACATTTCAAAAAAGTTTATTTTTAATCTTGTTTGCTGCTGGTGCTGCTGCTGCTCCAATAACAAAACACCACGACTGCAAATCGCCGAACCCGAGCAGCGACCGCTCGTTGCGAGATAAATTTATACGCTGCAGATGTTTAGTATGTACACATTGTATTTGTATAGGATGCCACATATGAGTAATTGTAGCTCGTGTATAATTAAGCTTCGCTGGCAGTTCCTAAATTGGTTAAATGGCTAGTTCTTATCAATCCTATTCAGTAAGTTACAGTGCGAAAAGACTAGTGCTGTAAAATATGTATATATACTTTACTATCTCTTTGTATTTCACATTCTGTGGTCACTCTAAACAAATTGTGATTGGATGACACCATCAATTTATGAAATACTTGTGAAAAATTTAACTTTTGTAAAATTTAAGTGCATCGGAAATTTGAAATTATTTAAAACTCTTGATGATTCGGAATAAAAAGTACAAAGGAATAAATTAGGTTAGAAATATGGAATGTTTTTATGTAGATATACTTCAACAAAACAAAGTGTCATTCCATTGTTGCCTTCGAAATGTGTCCCAACGCAGTTCGAATTGACAGTGCTGTAAAATGGCAAACAACAGCTGATTTTCCCCGCCTTTAAATTGAAAATATATACAAAATGGTAAACACGTATATTTTTGGAAATCGTAATAGTTTCAAGAAAATATAAATATTTTTGTAATTTTTCTATATAGAGACGCAGTTTGGCACCCAGTCAAAGATTGGGAGTGCGTATCAAAGCAAAGGATGCCTTTACCCCTCCATTGCTAAAGAAAAATAAGCGTGCGTGTCAGGAGGAGCTGCAGAAACGCCAAAGCGCCTTACGTGATTCCACCAACCGCGTCGAACTTCCGCTCCCAATTCGCTTCACGGCGAATAGCGAATATGAGCAGGCTATAGCGAAGGTGCTAGCGCGTAAGTTCAAAGTACCCATTGCCAACTATGTGCCAGATTATGGAGGAAATCGTACACTGGGTGTGCGGCGCACCATAGTACGGCGAGCCCTGCATGATCCACAGGCGTGCAATGCTTTAGTCCTATATATGCCACCGGCCTACACCGAACATGAGCGTATGTCACTTGATCCGAGCAAGTTGCAGGTACATGTTGTAGTTGACCCAATTCTTAGCAACGTACTGCGTCCCCATCAGCGTGAAGGTGTACGTTTCATGTATGAGTGCGTAGAAGGTAAACGAGGTAATTTCAACGGCTGTATTATGGCTGATGAAATGGGCCTGGGTAAAACGCTGCAGTGCGTCACCTTGACATGGACACTGCTGCGTCAAAGTCCCGATTGCAAGCCAACGATTTCTAAGGCTATTGTTGTCTCGCCCTCATCGCTGGTGAAAAACTGGGAGAAGGAGTTTACCAAATGGCTACACGGCCGCATGCACTGCCTGGCCATGGAGGGTGGCTCCAAGGAAGAAACGACTCGCGCTCTGGAACAGTTTGCCATGAATACAGCAACGCGTTGTGGCACACCGGTGCTGCTGATTAGCTACGAAACATTTCGCCTCTACGCACACATACTCTGCAAAACAGAGGTGGGCATGGTCATCTGTGATGAGGGCCATCGGCTAAAGAACAGCGATAATCTCACATATCAGGCACTGATGGGTCTGAAGACCAAACGTCGTGTTTTACTCTCCGGCACGCCGATACAAAACGATCTAACTGAGTATTTCAGTTTGGTCAACTTTGTCAATCCGGAAATGTTGGGCACTGCTGCCGATTTTAAGCGTAATTTTGAAAATACAATTCTACGCGGTCAGAATGCCGATTCCACGGACGCAGAACGCGAACGCGCCTTGCACAAGACCCAGGAATTAATTAGTTTGGTCAATCAATGCATCATACGACGCACAAATCAAATCCTCACCAAATATCTACCGGTTAAATTTGAAATGGTCGTGTGTGTCAAATTAACACCAGTCCAATTGCAAATCTATACGAATTTTCTCAAATCGGATCAGGTGCGCCGCAATCTAGCAGGTAAAAAAAAAAAAAAAAACAATACAAAATTAATGTATGCTAAAGCATTTAAATATATTCCAATTAGATTGCAATGAGAAGGCATCGCTGACGGCATTGGCGGACATAACAACACTAAAAAAGCTGTGTAATCATCCGGATTTGATTTACGAGAAAATAGCTGCAAAGGAAAAGGGCTTTGAGAACTCACAGAATGTTTTGCCGTCAAACTACAAACCAAAGTTAGTTGATCAGTATTTCTATTTCTATATAATACTAATATTTGGATATATATTTGTAGAGATGTTAACCCGGAGCTGAGCGGCAAGTTTATGTTGTTGGATTTTATGTTGGCTGCCATACGAGCCAACAGCGACGACAAGGTGGTGCTCATCTCGAACTATACGCAGACGTTGGATCTGTTTGAGCAGCTGGCCCGTAAGCGGAAATACACTTATGTTCGCTTGGATGGCACCATGACGATTAAGAAACGCTCCAAGGTTGTGGACAGATTCAACGATCCCAGCACCGACTGCTTTCTTTTTATGCTGAGCAGTAAAGCCGGTGGCTGCGGCTTGAACTTGATAGGAGCAAATCGTTTATTCATGTTTGATCCGGACTGGAATCCAGCTAACGATGAGCAAGCCATGGCTCGAGTCTGGCGCGATGGACAGAAGAAGCCCTGCTATATCTATCGCTTGGTGGCAGTAAGTGTGCTGAATCTTCTGAGCTCCAATTCCATTTAATATATATTATATCTTAATTAAGAGCGGTTCAATCGAGGAGAAAATCCTACAGAGGCAGACACACAAGAAGTCGCTGTCCAGCACAATTATAGACAACAACGAGTCGGCTGAAAAGCATTTCACTCGCGATGATCTTAAGGATTTGTTTAGCTTTGAGGCCAACGTGTTATCCGATACGCATACTAAGTAAGTGCCTTTTACTTATCAAATATATCAGTAATCATGTATGTTTCTCACTCTTTTCAGGCTTAAGTGCAAACGTTGTTTCCAGGACGTGCAAAGACAGCCTCCAGCAGAGAATACGGACTGCACTTCGCATCTGTCGCAGTGGTTTCACTGTTCAAATAATCGCGGCTTGCCTGACAGCATATTGTCCCAGGCGTGGACAGCAAGTAAATGTGTTTCATTTGTATTCCATCATCGATCACAGGGGGAATCGAAGCCAGCGGCCATTATCACTGAGGATGATCAATCGCAGCAACAGCAACTGAGTATTAAGCGCACTTCCAAAAGCGACGATGATGAAGACTTTGACCCAGAGAATAGCGCTGAGGACCAATTCCTGGGCTTCTAAATTGTTGAATTTACAATTAATTTATTGTTTTTGCATTTGCGGAACCTGATTTAGACTTTAGGCTAATCTAAAAACTAATTTCTTTTGTTACTTGTTAACAATTAACCTAATATACATAAGTAGTTTAACATTTAAAATAATGCTTGTCAACTTCAATAACAGAACTACAAGCACGTAAAATGTCTTAGCCTAGTGCAGAATTCAGATTTAAAAAACACTTTGCATATACACACATTCAACAATTATCATGAACAGACACACGATATTGCCTCTATGTATGTATATATGCATCAGTAATAAAACTAATGCAGTGTTAACACAGTCAATAGAACACTTTTGTGTAAGTTTGTATGTGTATACATATAAATTATGGGGGAGTTAAACGTCAATAATCTTATGCTCCAGTTCGACCCAGACGTTGCTCTTTTCAGGTGGCTTTTGCAGCGGAGATGGCTGCTGCAGTAGGTCGACTAAAAAGTTTCCAACGCTTTGGTAGTAACTGAAAAGTGATAAATGAGTGTACATCAATTAGACTGTAATTATGGGTATAATGAGACTGTTAAAAGTAATTTTGAATTTCAAGAAATTATCAATTAAAGGAGGATTGGTAACTAGGGCTCTCTATTGAGTCAACCCTTCAATCATTCATTAGATCTGGATACACATTCAGGTGAATGACTCAGGAACTTGGCCAACTTATCTACATTTAATCTAATCGTTATATGAGGTTCATAACTTACCCATCGACTATCCAGGTGTCGTTGTGTGAGCCCCCCGGAAATTCGAGTATACGTTTTTGTTCACTACCGCATTTGGTATACAAGGCACGCATCATGCGCGGTGGCACTAGGTTATCTGCAAGGCCCGATATAAATAGAAAAGGCACCGAGCACTTGCTTATCTTGTTAAGTGAATGATACTATAAAAGAATAGCGGAAATGAGAACAATAAATGCAATAAAAAATAAATATTAACAAATTTAATTACCTTATTTTTATACAATAGATTTGGTATGTATTTCACAGATGGATGCACCAGTTCGACCGCCATATCCCGTATACTAGTGAATGTATTTTCTACAATGGCGCACATTAGTTTTTGGCCATAGACAGTGTCGGCGGCTACATCGATTACAACGGCGCCGCCTAGCGAGCGACCAAAAAGTATAAGCTGCGAATGATCCAGGTCATGGCGCGTGTGCAAATAATCAATTGCGGCACGTGCATCTGTTACCAGACCACGTTCGGAAGGAACGCCAGTTGATAGACCATAGCCGCGATATTCCACCATTAAGATATTACAGTGCAGATGATGATAAATGCCCCAGACCTTTGAATGGAAAATCAAATTTATGTCAACTGATATAAATCACTCTTTTTTTTTCTCGCTCTCTTTACATTTTGCATGCGGTGTCCCATATTCCCCGCATTGCCATGAAAATAGATTAATGTGGGTACTGATTTGCAGCGTTCCTCGGGTTGGCTTATCCAGAAGGCATGCAGCGTAACTCCATCGGGCGTCTTTATGCTAACGGTAAGATGTGGCAGGTTGTGCATTGTGGGGATGGGTATGTAAATGCGGGAGTTTGTTGGCAAATCCGGATGATACAAGAGTAGGTCTTGTGCATGGTAGAAGATAACTGCAAACCAAAAATGATCTGAATTGGAACCTTTACTTATATATTATCGTTTACATACGTAATAAAATAGCTGCAAAGAGCGTAAGCGTCATGTAACCCCCATAAAAATAATAGAAAATGAAGAATAGAAGAAAAGCGCCTACAATGCCCACGCCTATACCACGCGATTTGGGCAACGCTATGCCCACTTCTTTCATTTTGTACACGTCCGCAAGTATGCACGAGTGCTACATGCTGCAATTCTTTCAGTTTTTAATGCACGAGCATTGTAAATTTTAGAAAATAGATAGGATCAGGAAGCGTCGACGTAGCTATAACAGTTGTCGCGGAACTGCCAACTTAATATTAATATCATGCAGCATAAGGAATCAGCTGTATGTGGTCGGAAACAGGTGCGTAGTTGCGATGAATTTATCGGATATTGCAACTCTGATTGACTCGATAGATTTCGCTTCCAATGTAGCCCTGCTTAAAACAAAATGGCGTATTTTTTACTGCAATAGACCAAGACGACGTGAACATCTTTTGTGTAGTAGAAAACTGCATTTAAAAACAAGTGGCTTACTTTAGAAACAAAACAAACATTCGTCAAAACCGTTAAGTAGTGTATTGCATGTTTAATGAGCGCTGTAAGGCAACTCTGTGTGCTACCACGAAAATATAATGAGCCAGGTAAGTAGGCCTTGAAAAAGCTGTGACAGTGAACGTCGTGTAAGAGAAAAAAATAACAAGAAAACTATGAAAATTGGCTATCACTCGAAACAAGGCGATATCAATCAGTTGAATTCGAGTCGTCGTGTGAGTATTATTATAAAAAACTGTGCTGTATTAAATTTCTACGTTGATTTTGTGGGTGTGGCATGTGCCAGTCACGAAGAATGACCCAAGAGGTGCCCCCCCGAGTGAGACTCCGTCACACGTACGGCACTTGGTACGTCAGCTAATACGGCTTTCAATCATAAAAGTGCTTAAATATTGTATATTCAATAGTGTTTCACTGTTTTCACAACGTTAATCGATTCCCAAGGATTCAACGTGGCAGCCAGTGTTAATTTTCTGAAAATCCATTGGGTACCCATTTTCGCAAAATTCGTTTGAATTTTGACATTTCAGTTTGTTTTCATTGAATACCGCATCAAAAAATGCATAATTCCCATTATTTTTGAACAATTCGAGTAGAAATTGAAAATTTTCATTGGTTACGTAACCACATTTTGTCAGGCGCAAAGTTTTCCTCGTGCTCCAAACACTGAATTTCTGGCCAATTTTCGTGGATTATCAGCCCGCCAAAACGAATTTTACACAAGATTAGTCTTGATTTGACTCAATTTTTGTATTAAAATCTATTTTCAACATTTGTTGTCCTCTTTCTCTGAATTTGAGTAACAATGTTGTGCATGTAGACACAGAAAATGTCGCCAGTGTCATGAAATCCGCGTATTTTTGATGTATTTACCGGCTTTTCTCTCCAGGATCGCGTACAAAGAGTTATTCATCCATTTGTTAGTAGTACGCCTGCGTACCCGGGTAAGACAACGTGTTGAAGCCACAAAGTGCTGGTATTTATATAAAAAAAACGCCCTTTAATGCTCAAAGCTGTATTTCTGGAGAGGATTAGCCATAAAACTGCAATGTACATTGTTGTTTCTACAACTGCAAAGCATTTAAATTACACTGGTGACATCTTTGACTGTAGCAACTGCAAAATATACCTTATTTTTGCATGCGTTCTGGTGTTATTCGGTAATATAAGTGATTCACCCATATCTGGCCAGGATTCGGGTTGTTTTTTCAGATCTTGTTTGTTCTTAGTTGCTATATTGTATCAGAACCATTAGCTAATAGTGTGGTGGGGCTATTAAATAACAAATCGCGATTTAAAGAAAGAGATTATAACTTTGTGCAAAGGATGTGCTCCCAAAAAGCTGGAGGGGATCCGGCTCCGTTAGCCGTTATTACTGTATTCTAGAGGAATACTGAAATGTAAATTCCGGTTTAAAGCTAGGTTGAGAGAAGATCAAGTGAAATTACTAACAATTGGTTCGTTGGTCACATTAAGCTGATCAATACAAACATAATCCGAAGGAAGGCCTGGTATGTTGCATATTCTTACCCATATTAGGATATTGAGCTATAAGGCATGAAAGCTATATGATGCTAATTGATCTGTACATATTGTGGCAGATGAATTCTTTACATATGCCGACAGTTTTTTTTAAATTTAAATGATTTAAATTATTTTAGATTTTATGATTGGCTTAAAGTAAAAAATGTGTTGCATATGTAGTATTCGATTACAACGTAAATTAATAGAACCCATCAACCAAATAGTTAAATTCTATTTGAAGTATAATGTATCTATTAAAATGATTCACAATTTTTGGTAGGAGTTTCGCCATAATCCCCTATTTTTTTTAATCTTACACAGGCACTCAATGAATCGTCGCATAGTATAGGCTCAGACGAACAAGATGACACAAGAGAAGAGGCCAGTGGCAGTGGCAGCGGTAGTGGGAGTGGATCCTCTGGCTCCGACTCCGATTCAGACAGTTCCTCAGGTAACTCCAGCGATGGACGCAGTTCGCAGGAGCCAACGGTTGCCAAAGCGGCGGTGGCAGGTTTTCCACCAACAGCAGTGGCCGCTCAAGCAGATACCAAAACGAATGGCTTTACAGATGGGAACGAGGATGACAGTTCCAGTAGTGGTTCCAGTGCCAGTGATTCCGACTCCGATGCGGAGGCTTGCGACGAGCCGGATAGAAAAAATAATAACAACAACAGCAGCAACAACATCAGTAACAGCAGCAAGTTGCATACGAGTAGTAGCAGCCGCTCCTCTGGCACCTCTGCAGCCACCCTTGCCAAGGCTGGCGAAGAGGATGATGATGACGACGACGATGACGACGATGATGATGATGATGATGAAGAAGAAGATGGTGAAGAAGAGAAGACACAAAAATCACAGGCCGTCAGCGAAGCCAGCGCCGAAGAAGATGATGCCAGTGATAGCTCCGCCAATGCCTCGCCCACATCCTCCAGCAGCAGTAGCAGCAGCGTAAGTTTGCTTTGTCTTAGTACCTGTCCAATACGTTAGCTCATGTACTTTAAATAACTCTTCAGGAAGATGAGGAGGATGATTACAGACCTAAGCGGTCAACGCGACAGCCGCGTAAAGCTGCGCCGTCCGTTGCTGAAAAATCAAAGAGACCTGCCAAGAAGAAAAAGAAGAAAACCCAAACGTAAGTTAAATTAGTATTAGATTGATTGCATTCCAACATTTGCAAGTTAGTCACCTATTTATAGTTAGGTCATGAATTTCTTGAATATTTACTTTGTGTTTTTTCCTATTGAATTTAATGGATATTTTTAGTAATATACCATATGTTTAGACGCTAAGGAAAACTGTACTGTAGCGTAGCACTATTAAGTTTTTTATTACCATTTTTTTTAAAGATAAAACTAACTATGAAATGTTCTCAAGGAACATTTTTTATGATTTGCTAAACAGGATGCCGTGAAATGCAAAAAATTGCATTTCGATATATAAGATCAAACAAAGGCAAAGCAGTCGTATTATTTTAGAATTGTTGAGCGAAACCTTTTAAGCATCTATTCATACACAGTTGGGACTCTGACGAGAGCGACGGGAGTAACGACGCAGATAGCGATGAGGCACACTTCGCCACACAGAAACGCAAGTGCAATGCTCGTTCTGGAGGCAACAAACAGTCACAGCAGCAGTCACGACGTCGCGTGAAATCCTTTAGCTCTGAGGACAGTGACGATGATGATGCGAGCAAGCGGTATGTATTTTAAATAATTTAATAATAAGAATAATAATAAATAAAACACTTTAATTTCTTAATCGTAATACCAGATGCGCAACTCGTCGCACTGCTGCTGCTGTAAGTTACAAAGAGGCCTCTGAGGACGAGGCTACCGACTCGGAGGATCTGCTGGAATTCGAGTACGATGAAAGTCAGGCAGCGGCCAATGCGGCCGCCGCTGAGGAGGAGGAAAAGTGTGAGACTATTGAGCGAATACTTGCAAAGCGCGATGGCAAGAAAGGCTGTACCGGAAATCAAACTACAATTTACGCCATTGAGGAGAATGGATGCGATCCAAATGCGGGTTTTGAAGAGTCATCAGAGCCGTTGGAGGTCCAATACCTGATTAAATGGAAGGGCTGGAGCTACATACACAATACCTGGGAGTCGGAAACGACGTTGCGCGAAATGAAAGCGAAAGGCATGAAAAAACTGGACAACTTCATCAAGAAGGAGCAGGACACAGCCTACTGGCGTCGCTATGCTGGCCCTGAGGATATCGATTACTTTGAGTGCCAGCAAGAGCTGCAGCATGATTTGCTTAAGTCGTACAACAATGTGGATCGTATAATAGCGCGTGGCACGAAACCCGATGACGGCAGCGAGGAGTTTCTGTGCAAATGGCAATCGTTACCGTATTCGGAGTCCACGTGGGAGGATGCAACATTAGTGTTTAGGAAATGGCAACGGTGTGTGGAGCAATTCACCGAGCGAGAAAACTCCAAATGGACGCCATCTCGTCACTGCCGTGTGATCAAATATCGTCCTAAATTCTCGCGCATCAGATCACAGCCCGATTTTCTGGTAGACGGTCTTACACTGCGTGACTATCAAATGGATGGACTGAACTGGCTGCTGCACTCCTGGTGCAAGGAGAACTCTGTTATACTAGCCGATGAAATGGGTCTGGGAAAGACAATACAAACAATATGCTTTCTCTATTCGCTTTTCAAGATTCATCATCTGTATGGACCGTTTTTGTGTGTGGTGCCGCTCAGTACAATGACCGCCTGGCAGCGGGAATTCGATTTATGGGCGCCCGATATGAATGTAGTTACATATCTGGGTGACATCAAGTCACGCGAGCTAATACAGCAATACGAGTGGCAGTTTGAAGGCTCCAAAAGACTGAAATTCAATTGCATATTAACGACCTATGAGATTGTACTAAAGGACAAGCAATTTCTGGGCACTCTTCAGTGGGCGGCATTGCTGGTGGATGAAGCGCATCGGTTGAAAAACGACGACTCGCTGCTGTATAAATCGCTCAAGGAATTCGACACAAATCATCGATTGCTTATTACGGGCACACCGTTACAGAACTCACTGAAGGAGCTTTGGGCTCTGCTCCACTTTATAATGCCAGAGAAATTCGATACTTGGGAAAACTTTGAGCTGCAGCATGGCAACGCCGAGGACAAGGGCTACACACGCCTACATCAACAGCTCGAGCCATATATATTGAGGCGTGTCAAGAAAGATGTGGAGAAGTCGTTGCCCGCTAAAGTGGAGCAAATACTTCGCGTGGAAATGACATCCCTGCAGAAGCAGTACTACAAATGGATACTTACCAAAAATTTTGATGCACTTCGCAAGGGCAAACGCGGTTCAACCTCCACCTTCCTTAACATTGTTATTGAACTAAAGAAGTGTTGTAATCATGCGGCCCTCATACGCCCATCAGAATTTGAGCTTTTTGGCCTGCAGCAGGACGAAGCGCTCCAGGTGCTGCTGAAGGGTTCCGGCAAGCTGGTGCTGCTGGATAAACTCCTGTGTCGGTTGAAGGAGACGGGCCACCGTGTGCTTATATTTTCACAGATGGTTCGCATGTTGGATGTGCTTGCTGATTATCTGCAGAAGCGACATTTCTCGTTTCAGCGCTTGGATGGCAGCATTAAGGGTGAAATGCGGCGGCAGGCATTGGATCACTTTAATGCTGAAGGTAGTCAGGACTTTTGCTTTTTGCTATCGACACGTGCTGGCGGGTTGGGCATTAATTTGGCCACGGCCGATACAGTCATCATATTCGATTCGGATTGGAATCCACAGAATGATTTGCAAGCGCAAGCCCGTGCCCATCGTATTGGCCAAAAGAACCAGGTGAATATTTATCGCCTGGTTACAGCGCGCTCTGTGGAAGAGCAAATTGTGGAGCGGGCCAAGCAAAAAATGGTACTCGATCATTTGGTGATACAGCGCATGGATACCACAGGCCGAACTGTGCTGGACAAGAGCGGCAATGGTCACTCATCCAATTCGAATCCCTTTAACAAAGATGATTTGTCGGCCATTCTTAAATTTGGCGCCGAGGAATTGTTCAAGGATGAGCAGGAGCACGAGGAGGAGCTTGTGTGCGATATTGACGAAATCTTGCGTCGCGCTGAGACGCGCAACGAAGATCCCGAAATGCCGGGCGACGATCTGTTGTCAGCTTTCAAGGTGGCCAGTATAGCTGCGTTTCAGGAGGACGAGCCCAGTGAGTCGGCAAGTAAGGATCAGCAAGCTGCTGACGATGAGGATGACAGCAAAGATTGGGACGACATTATACCGGAGGGTTTCCGAAAAGTCATTGAGGATCAGGAGCGTGCTAAGGAAATGGAGGACTTGTACCTGCCGCCGCGACGCAAAACAGCGGCCGCGAATAAAAACGATTCCGGCAAGCGAGGCACGGCCAAGAGCGGGCAACGTTCCAAGCAGGGCGACGATTCAGGTGATTCCGACTATGAATTGGGCTCCGATGCCAGCGGAGCTGGTGGCGAGGATGGAGGCGGCAGGCAGCGCAAACGCGGACGCCCCGCAATGAAAGAAAAAATCATTGGATTTACCGATGCCGAGCTACGTCGTTTCATACGCAGCTATAAAAAGTTTCCGGCGCCATTGCAGCGCCTAGAGGCGATTGCATGTGATGCGGAGTTGCAGGAGAAACCACTAGCGGAGTTAAAGCGCATTGGTGAGATGTTACATCAACGTTGCGTGCAGTTTTTGGACGAGCACAAGGAGGAAGAAATCAAGACTGTGAAGGAGGAGGAGCAGCAAGGCAGCAAACAACGGCGCACTCGCGCCACATATTCTGTCAAGCTGGGCGGAGTGTCGTTCAATGCCAAAACGCTGCTGGCCTGCGAGGAAGAGCTGCATCCGCTGAACGAGATCATGCCCAGCTCAGCGCTCGAGCGACAGCAGTGGGTGTTCAACATCAAGACTCGTTCAGCTAATTTTGATGTGGACTGGGGTATCGATGAAGACACTCATTTGCTGCGCGGCATTTATCAATATGGTATTGGATCCTGGGAACAAATGAAACTGGATCCAACGCTCAAGCTGAGCGAGAAGATACTGCTTAACGACACACGCAAACCACAAGCCAAACACTTGCAATCTAGGGCAGAGTACTTGCTCAAGATTATCAAGAAGAATGTTGAGCTGACGAAAGGCGAAAAACGGCGTCAACGGCGACCGCGCAAGCTAAAAACTAATCTCAATTCAAACACAACGGCGGTCAGTACCCCGGAGCGAAAGGATGGAGCTGCTGAGGAGGGTAGCTCGTCGCTGACGGGTGATAGTAGTTCACGACAAGTAGCAGATGGCAGCAATGTTGTGGCCTCGCCAATTACCGCATCCGCTTCTGCGACAGAACATAGTAATGCACAGAAAAAGAAAAAGTCAAAGACTCGCAGCAAAAAGTCAAGCGCATCCGACAACAATGGTAATAAACCAATGCACTTTACGGCGAACAATGAGCCGCGTGCGCTTGAGGTTCTCGGTGACTTGGATCCGAACATATTCAATGAATGCAAAGAAAAGATGCGGCCGGTGAAGAAAGCGCTCAAAGCTCTAGATCAACCTGATCTCAGTTTGTCCGATCAGGATCAGTTACAGCACACGCGTGACTGCCTTTTGCAGATCGGGCGACAAATTGACGTTTGCCTGCAGCCATATGGCGAGACTGAGAAAAAAGAGTGGCGCAGCAATCTGTGGTATTTCGTATCTAAGTTCACGGAACTGGATGCCAAGCGCCTGTTCAAGATCTACAAGCATGCGCTTAAGCAGCAAACGCAAAAGGATGAACCTGCAAATGCTGCAGCTGTTGATGGCGGAAAGTCAAAACGCTCGCGAACTGAAAACGGCGACGTTGAAGATAATGAGAAGGAGCGTGATAAGAGTGGAAAGAAGAAAAAGAAAGACAAGGACAAGGAGCGCCAGGGACGGTATTCAGGCACGCCTACTGATGAGAAGTCTGCACGCCGCTTTGCCAACGATTCGCCAATGAAGCGAAAACGTGATGAGAACGATGCGGAGGCCAGCGGCATGGCTGTAAACAATTCTGGAATTAGCGACAATCTAAAATCGATGTCTTTCAAGCGTCTCAATTTGGATGCAACTCCATCCTCGCGACATGGCAGCCACGAAGATCAGCGCAAGAAGCATCATAGAGGCGAAGAGTACTACAGCGGTGCGGGTGGTGGTGGGCCACCGAGTGGCTATGACGGTGGTAGCGCACGTCGCTCTGGTCTCAACTCGCCATCAACAATCGGCGGCAGTAGTCGCCGTTTTGATCCGCCGCCTGCGCCCTCAGGCTACGCCGCTGAAATGGATCGTTGGCATCAACGTGACCGGTATGTCTAAGGCTGCAATATAACCATTTATATTTGATGATTAATTTTATTTTCATTGCAGTTACAACTTTGACTATAAGCGCGAGCGATATGATTCACTTTATCCACGAGGAGGCGCTGGTGCAGCCGGCAGCGGTTATCATCGAGATCATCGTGATCGTGATCGCGAACGAAGACCAGACAAACGCAGGTGAGACTCAAGAGCTAGTCGCTAAAGACAGAAGAATTTGACTAGCAAATAATAAGACTACATTTTTACTTTCATACAGCTTGTTTTATTTATGTTAAATTTATTCATTTTATTAGATTTTATTTACTAAGTTTCATTGCATCTAGTATATTTTGATTCTAAATGAGAGTACGTTAATGCAATCTAGCACACTATTCAAATTCTCTATTGTCTTAAGTTATTATTATTGAATAATTTAATGTAATAATTTATTTAATTTTAAATAATCAATTCCTTCCTTTCTTTCACACAGATACCCGTCCGCTGTGCCTCCGCATGCTTACTCTAGCCATTACCTGCCGTCTAATTACTACCTGCCTAATAGCATGGGTTTGCCGCCACCGCCGCCAGGCTATCGGAACGAACCACGCGGTTATCCAGTCAAGCCGCGCGAATATCCCGCGGATTACAGACGCAGCGATTACGAACGGCGCACGCAGACGTGAGCAATGAATGCCGCCACATTTTGTATATACATTTAGGTTAGTCTTAAGCTTGGCTGTGGTGTCTGTGTCGGGCGCGGCTAATTGATAAGTATTTCCGTAACGAACTTGACACAAACCATGAGCAATAAAAAAAAAACACCTGCTCATGCTCACACATACACGCACACCCAAACAACACACACACACACATCCAATCACACACGTACATACACTCATACAAGCTAAATGAGAATACGCATGATACAGATTAGGAAGTAACATACATAGCTAAACATATGTACAAGTAAAAATAATATATAGCAGCTATTTATAAATTTTACTGTAAATTTAAATTAAATATGAACCGCATATTGAATACAAGGCGGCGTTTCGGGCAAATTACGTAAGATAATTTTACAATTTCCCTTGTATAAAGCGTAGGCTTTAAGTTTTCTTCATTAAACCATTTTTATACTGTACAGTTAATTACGGGCAAATGCTACTTCAATAAGTCTTTTGAAAGCTTTGAAAATAACAAATTCTCAATGTATTTATAAACACAAACAACATTGAATAAAGCGATTATGTTAAATATAAAAACAACACGAAAAACTTCAATTCTGTAAAAAGTTTTCTTTACAATGTTAACGCATTGGCCCTTTTATAAGCCAATATATGAATGCCGCTAATGGAGACGGTGTATGTATCTATTGTAGTTAATATTAATCTATTGAAATAAGTATATTACACATGTTGTAGTGTCCGAAGTCTATAAAGATGTATATCATTAAATTATAAAAAAAAAAAACATTTGCGATTATTGAATGCGATTGGACAATGAGGGCGAGAGAATTTGTGCGATGCGTATAATTAAAATAACAATTTATCTGCCAAATTCAATTTAGTGTGTATTGTTTACAAATAATTGGGAAAATGGACGAAATATGTAAATTTTTTGCAATATTTTGCTTCATTGCGATTTTTATGAAATTATCTAATTTAGATCAAGAGATTCAAAATTCCTCATTGTAAGTATAATAGTTTGATTATCCTTTCTAGCCGCATCATCGTGCACATCTCGTGTATCAAAAATCTAATTGCTTAATTTATAAATCTTTTTGCTTTTTTATGGACTTGAATTAGAATCAATAAAAAGCGATGATATATATTTAATGATGTAAATTTTTATTATTGAAGACATTAAACATATATGTTCTCAAGGCATTTGAAATATAAGTAAACGCTCAAGGATAAAATAATGTTTAATAACGTGCTCTAACTGCAACTCAAAAAAACTAGAAGAAGCAAAGAGCATATGTAAACAAAATTACATAATTACATAAATACAAATATACGCTTTCGTACTACAGTTATATAAGTATTATAAGCTAACGGAAAGCTAAATAAGGCTCTTCGCTTGGCTGGGAGCCGCTTTGGAATCGTTACATTCGTTATAAATTCGAGTTTCGATTGTCATGAGTGGAAAGATCATTCGATTTCTATACACAAATCGGAGTTATTTACGGATGTTTGAACCGGATGCTGATTGGCCAAGGAACCATTCATCTCATCCGAATCGTGTTCGATATTTAAAGTGTTGAAGTATGGCGATTCGGGCTCTTCTGTCGAATTGGGCGTGTGAGCGTCTATGAAGAAGTCTGTAAAGCAAAAATATGAAATAATAAATTATAAGATCAAAGATCGAGCACCTTAAATTACTATTGTGATATATGCCAATTATACCTGATAATGATATGAACACTAAGTATATCTTTAACTTTTTTTTTTTTTTTATAGCCAATACGTTGGTGTGTGTGAATGCGTGTGCGAGTGATTAAAAGGCAACATCGTGTAATACGGGTGTAGTGGGCATTATTTGCACTGTAAAAAATGTTTGGGTAAATGTTGATGGATCCTGATGGGGTGATACGACGTCATGATGCTGATCCAATAGGACCGTGTGAATTATACTAACCGGACTCAACACCATTCCATTCGCTGACGACAGCATTATGTGAGTGCGACTGACGTGGATTTGGATGATCCTCGACGGAGCCTTCGTATAGCTCCAAATCTGTAGCCAGCTGACCGTGCTCCGTCATTTCATCAAAGTCAAATATTTCTGTCACTTTAACATGGTTGGTGCTATTATCAGTGTAGTAGTAGGCATAGAGGGCATCGTTATGTGTGCTCATCTTGAGAACATGTTCAAAGTTATCAACATCGACATTTAGTGGAGTCGCACCGCTGTAAACAGAGACCTAAGATTTAGGCCAACACACTTTGAAAATATCTATAATTCTACAGACCATTCATCGACCAATATTGAAACGCGCGGTCCGTATAGGCGACTGGAGTGCAACAATCCAGTTGCATCAAAGTGTGGCGTATCGTAGAGCGTGAATTTACTAAAGAGGCGCGT
This sequence comes from Drosophila koepferae, assembly GCA_030914345.1. Lineage (NCBI taxonomy): Eukaryota > Metazoa > Arthropoda > Insecta > Diptera > Drosophilidae > Drosophila > Drosophila koepferae. The sequence continues at coordinate 1,497,777 of JAUESR010000198.1, read as the reverse complement.
TTGAATGGCATTGTGCAATTGGGCAATCACTTGGCGCATTTGCTTGGTTAGCTTCGGGGTCAGACTGGAGATTTTATATACGGTGGCCAACAAAAAGTCCATTGGTACGGTGGCCGGCAGCGAGAGTAGCTTGAGGCCGCGATGTCTAAAAATCCAGTTGGCCAAACCCTTGTTTGCCTGCTCAATGTAGTCCTGAATTACGTCCAGCACAGTCTGTGGCATATTCGAAGTCAAAGCGTCCTGCGTAGGATTAAATGTAATGAAATGAGTAATTAATAATTATATATGTATATACGAAATTGCTACATACCTTTCTATGCTTTTTGCATTCATGGCACTCTGGATCGAATTCTGGGGGCTGAGCAACTGTTTCGGAGACAACAAACGTCGATTGTACAGCAATACAACGTCTGCAGTTGATTAGATTGTTACGGTGCAGAAACTGTAGGGCATCGTCAAAGCCTTGCTGACAAAATTTCGATAGGAACTCGGGGCGGGGAGGAAAGAGTATGCGAACAAAACGATTGACGTTCTGCCGAGAGATTTCGATACTTGTGTTTGCCCAGTTAAAGTGAAAGAGCTGGGAACTTTGGTCACGCGGACAAATGTCACTCTCTCCGCAAAAGGGGCTGACTGTGATGGTGTTTTCATCCAGGATGGGCAAATTGTTTGAGAATGCACCGTCCATGTAGCGCACACCGCGAAATTTCGGAGGCAAAATGCCCGAGAAGCCCGGAATGAAACACGCGCAGAGCAGTGCCTGAAGCACCTCCTCGCGGGACTCGAACTGTGAGATTATAACATTTTGTCCATCGTAGACGCTCGTCAGCGAAATATGTAACCGCCCATTGACACGCAAATGTGCGTCTTCGGGCAGATGTTTCTGCAGACCCTCGAGCAGGCACGTCTGTATGTTGAACGAGGGACTGAAGGGGCCCAGCGAGTGGCGACGAGCCTCGTTCACTACCCGGAAAAAATCAGATGTCATGCTGCCCAGTGGCAAATCACAGAGCAGGCAACACGCGGCCAGGGAACCTGCGGATGCACCTCCAATTTTCTCCAATAGCAAATGTGGCGCATAGTTCTTAAAACACACGGCCACACCGACATGATAAATGCCGAGAAAACCGCAGCCAGCGAAAGACAAATTCATAATTCACTTTTGTAACTGTCGATAAATAAAACTTTCTTTATTTCGCTGCTCCTACCACTTGTATGTTGATCTTTGCTCGCTAATATATATACTGTTTTTTCGCAACGTAAATTGTTCTGATTCTTTGTTTGTGAACAGCTGATTTGTAGCAGTTTTAGAATTGTTATCGATATATTTAAATAACTGTGACTGTACAAAATATTCAATAAACTAATATCGATACAAAATTGTTATTAAAAATGTTTTTTTTTTTTTTTATATATCAACAGACACTAATATTATTATATTTAGGCTTATATTAATTAATTTCATATAGTATAACTTATCTCACTGATATTTCCATATTTGGCGAATTTTCTGCATCCAAATTAAAAGAACACAGTACTGATCAGATGTATGTATATTATTTATTAAATATAAAAAATGTTGGGTATAAAAAAATATTGCATTTTAAAATATAACAAGAATTTAAATGAACACCTTTACAACTGCTCCTTACTCAAGAAAATTAAAATAAGAGAGTAAACATGCATACGTATTACGTTATAAAAACTTCAATTATCTACTACCAAGTGGCACAACATCTGCGAATGGAATGGCTTGTTCCTCGGCAAAGGCTAGAAAATCCACATTGTAGTGCTGGATAAGTTTTGTGAGCATGTTGACATCCGCTTCAGCTTCATGGGCATTCTCAGCCGGTAGCTTGAATATGCGCGAATACAAATTAGGCAAGCGATAAAGACCAGGGGGTGGAAATCGTTTGGTTGCGGAATAGTTGACTCCACCAAAAAGTTGACGTCGGGAATGCAAATCTTGGGATGGCCTTTTGTTGCCTGACATATCCGCGCCATCGGAGTTCATGTGCCTGCGCTTAAGTCCATTCAGTCTATTCAGAATTGGACGCTTCGGCGTGCTCTCATTCACCGACTGCCAGTCTATTTCCTTTTGATCAACAGCTTCAGTTGAATTGTCTGCAATATCTATCCGCTCGGTTGGCAAAGTACTCTTCACAACATCAACTCGCTTATCGTCAATTTCCATAAAGGCGCGCAGTGAATCAACGCAAAGAGTCGAGGCTGGCAAACTGATATTGACTTTATTCAGCGCTTGCTTAATAATGGGAAAATCAAAGTACCAGCCATTATGGGCTATAAGACAGACTGGGGACGGCAAGTGTTCCATGAACCTCTTTATAAGTTCACCTGCATTCTCATTCAGTTTTGACTCCCGCTCCAAAATGTAGTTGCTTAAGCCTGGAATATAATTTAGAAAATAACACGATAATTTGCCGGATTCGCAATCATGGGAATTACCCGCATGAATCATTTACGTTGCTAACCTGTGATATGTTCTGCTTCTGAAAGCACAAGCATTGACGGTTGGAATAATAAATTCAACTTGTGCATCACTCTTGGAGGTGAGGGCAATTCATCCTTCGAGGTCTTATTATCCTTTAAAACAGCCGGATCAAAGGCGTAGATGCATAATTCCGTGATACTAACACGATTATTTCTATGTTCGGGCAAATTAGTCGTTTCTAAGTCCAACACTGCGAATGTGGAGATTGGCCCCCGCGGCTCATGGTGTGCATCTATAGGCATTTTTTGCGTCATTGAAACGTGGGTAAAAACATAGCTTCAAATCAATTGAAAAAAAAAAAAAAAAAAAACAAATTTGATAAGATTATTTACAGAATTTGCAGTAATATTTTGATGTTGCACAATTTATTATTACATTTGCTTTAGTGTCTTATATTGTATTATATATTATTTAATTATTACAATAAATGTGCATTCAAACTTAAAATTTTAAAAATAATTGTAAAAACGAATTAAAGGAACATTCACTCACTAACAAAATATAAGATCTGCAAAATATCGACCAGCCACCACAGTTTATAAAGACTCGATAGTCGCAAGACAAAAACTCACCACATCAGTCAATTAATAAAAATGAAAGCCGTTTGATAGCAATTGACACTTCAAAAATGTTCAAATCAGTATCTTTATGCTTTAATATTATCAATATTTTTACCATTGCTTTGAAGCTTCGTTCCTGGTTAATCGCATTAATCACCTGTCTTTACCTTATTAAGGTTATCTAAATCATGTAACGGTAACTTTATTAGATTATATTCTTTTTAAACAATTTAATTAGGGAACAAATTTGTAAATTGTGCAATCTTTGTCTTTTTAAACAGACAGTGTATTTACAAACAGAAATACACACAAACAGGAAATTAAAAAAAAAATTATGATATATAAGAATACTTGAAGGATTTGAAATCCTTTCGTGTTAAGAATTTATAAATAATTACACATTACATAGAAATGTATATTCGAGCAAGTGCAGAATACTTCGTTTCTTGACAATGGCACGTGAACGGCTCAAAGGGATGACTATATGCCTTAAAGATCACCACTGTTTAACGACTTGGTATCTTCAGATTTTGTATCTCCTACCCCATCGAGTTTAGCAGTACGCCGAGTTGTCGAAAACTGTAAATAGTCCACGCGTGTAGCCGCCTCATACTCCTGTACGAGGCCGTCCACAATCTCACGGGACTCGTCCAATTCAGTTAAATCGTCCTTAAAGATATCCTCGCGTCGGAATTGATCCAGAAAAGCGCCACGCTTACGCAGCTTGTCATACTGATTCAGAGTACGCTCAAACAAAGAGCAAATGCTGGTGTGATTGGCCAACATCAAGCCCGAGACACGATGACTGCTTTGCACGTACGGCGAAGAACGCGATAATGCCACCTGAATTGAAGTTGGTCCCCATGGGATAAACTGCGCTAACTTGCGCTCCCGTATACGCTGCAATGATTTGTGCACCTGCGTGGGATCCACCTCGCCCTGTATAATATTAAGAATGGAGATATAACAGTGATGATTGGTTTTGTCGGGGCCAGTCGACACCATCATATTCTTTGGCTGCAACAGACGCCGCATCACATCCAGCACGGTGGTCTTTCGCACGTTAACCGCCTGGTGCGAGGACAAGGGATTATGCTGAAATAGGTATTTCTCTTGAAATGCTAATATCAAATATATATGTAAACCCAGTGGACTTCACTTACTTGACTGCTAAGGTTAGCGTCGCTGGTCAATGGTGTGTAGCCCGTCATCAGGAAGTGCAACTGAGGTGTTGGTATCAAGGGGGCCGTTAGGCCAATGAGATTATTATTCATATATGATGGATAACGCAGCGTTGTTGTGCTAACACTCATTATGGTCGAGACTAGGGTATTGATCTGTGTAAATGTGGGATTCTGTATATGCAAGCGATCACAAGCAATGCGATTTAAGGCAGTATTATCAAGTACGACGACACTGTCCGCAGCGGTTGTTAGACGACGCAGCGTTAGCATTGAATTGTAGGGCTGTACTACAACATCGCTTATCTCGTCCTGATTGGGAAACACGCTGTACGTTTGGATAAGTTTCTTGGGATAACGATCTGCTAAGCGTTCCATTAGAAATGATCCCATGCCCGAACCAGTGCCGCCTGCAATAGAATGGCATAGCACAAAGCCTTCAAGCGAATCGCTTCCGTCCGCCTCGCGATCGATTATGTCAAAGATTTCCTCTTGCAATTTATCGCCTTGGCTATAACCAGATGCCCAATTATTTCCGGCACCGCCACCGTGCTTTGACAAGTAAACATTCTCCGGATTGTAAAGCTAATAAAATAAGAATAAACAAATATTTTATTTTATTTTCAATTCGGGTCCTGCTCATTACTTACTTTCGAATAAGCAGAAGTCATTATGGTGTTAATAACACGCGGCTCTAAGTCTAGCAGCACGGCTCGCGGTATATAATGATCGTCATCCGCCTGATAGAAGAACACATCCTTTCTGTCCATCCCATCGGTGGCGAATTCTTCCAATACGCCGCTTGGCGAGATACCATGTTCCAAGCAGAGTCGCTTCCAAAACTCAAAACCAACTAAAATTTTGTATGGATAAAACACACCAACAATTTACAAACATGCAATGAGCCTGCACAAATTGTACTCACTTTGATTTCCGCATTGCCCCAACTGGAGCGTAATTATTTCACTTGGCATTTTTATGAGATGCTGTTTCGATGATGGATGATGATGCGGGTCTTCGCAAAAATTTATACTTTTTGTGCTCCTTGTCGTTGAATGCTGATAATCCCAGTTAAATTTATATGCACATTACACTAAAAACACTGAAAATTGTTAACAAAACGAATTGTTTATAGGAAAAAACTTAAATAAAAGTTGCAGCGGGTAGTACAGCAAAAAACAATCGATGACACAATCGATGATGAGTGAAGTTTACATGCTGTTAGTTACTGTAACCAGATTAATTTTTGGATTGAATTATTGATATCGCATATCGATGGAAACTGGTATGCTAATCACAAATCGAATTGTGAATTTAAACTTCAAAACTAAACGATAAAATGAGATGAATGTGGGGAAAGAAAAATGATATAAAGAAATACAAATTGTATTTACAATTAATTTGAGAATGTCAAATAATTTGTTGTTTACATTGTTCAATTTTGCTATCGATAATATCGATGATTTTACAGTCAGCTTCACGCGGGCAAAAAATGATACCGGCTTGGGATGGCATTGCCATTGCCCGCGCACAGTTCATGGTCGGAAGTTGTTTTTGTATTACCCACAGTTGAAAAATAAGCAAAAAGCGAAAACAACTCTAATACAGACTTGGCGATACAAATATTTAGCAACGCAATTTCTTTATCTGTGTGCATAAGAAGAAACAACGATAATGCCTCGTTCGAAAACTACAACAAAACAAGAGCCGCCGGCATCAGAGTTGTCAGCAACAAATGGTAATGATGGGATATCAGCGGAGGGGGTCGCCAATATCGACACTGCGATTAAACAGCCAGCTAAGAGCAAAGCACGCGGCAAGAAAACAGCAACTGCAACGGCAGCTGGCGATGTGAACGATGCACGTGAGGACGAGAAAGTTGTTGCAAAGAAGTCTGCAGTCAGAGCCCGAAAGAAGCCAGTTGAAAAAGCAGAGACTTCTGTTGTCGAGGAAACAGAACCAACCAAACCAAGAGGACGCGCTAAGAAATCGCCTGCAGAGGTGAGTGATGCGGCCAAGACTAAAACTAAGACAACAAAACCGCGCGCAAAAAAAGAGAAAACGCCAGCACCCGAAGAGCCTGAAGTAAGCAAGGGGCGAGCTAAGAAAGTGAAAACATCCCTAAACGAAAAAGCCGCTATTGTTGAAGTGCCGATCAAGGAGGTGGACGAAGACGAGCCAAAAGCGCGCGGACGTAAAAAGGCGAGCAATGTGGTTGAGGCAGACAAACAACCGGAACCAGCCAAGGGGCGTGCTAAAAAGATCTTAGCTGGCATTGCCACCAAGGGAAGGACAAAAAAAGCTGATACAACTACTGAAATAGTAGAAGCAACAACTAAATCAGCAAAGCGTGTGCGTGGTACTAAACGATTGGCAGATAGCGAAATTTCCGAGCTAGTAGAAGCCGAAGATGACGATGAACCAGAACCTGATGCGCAGGTCACAAGCAAGAAACGCACCAAACCAGCAAAGGTCAATAATGAAAATGCTGATGCTCCCGTGAAGAAACGCGGCAGGAAAGCAGCAAACGATGAACCGCAGCAGGAGAGTATTGGAGAGGCCAGTGTTGAGGTCCCAGCTACCACTAGCAAGAAGCGTGCCCAAAAGAAAGTTAACGGTAAAGGAGATGAGGAAGAGAATGTGCCAGAGAGCAAGCCAGGTAAGCAAATGAGCGGGAGCCTATATTGATTGGCAACATCCAATAACTACTAATTCATTTCTAATCCATAGCACGCAGCCGCAAGCGAGCAGCTGCCATCGCTGAGGAGGACGGTGACGCCATTGCTGTCGATGAGGTTGATGGCTCAAGAAGTACGTTGACGGAGCCCGGCTGTGGCACTGCGGTATTGAAAAGTTTGCAAAATGTGCTCAACTTTTGTCTTCCAGCGTCCAAGGTCAAAAAGCAAACAGCAACACCAAAGGTGGGAGCCTATGATAAAAGTCAATTCACATCGCCAACGGATAAGGCATTCAATTTGAAAATCTCTAGCTGGAATGTGGCTGGTCTGCGTGCCTGGTTAAAGAAAGATGGCTTAAGTTTTGTGGACTGTGAGCAGCCGGATATATTCTGTTTACAGGTATATACTGAAAATATATATACAAATATTACAAATATCAAGTATTGTATTTACTTTTAGGAAACAAAATGCTCGAATGATCAGCTGCCGGAGGAGATGGAGCGTCTGCCCGGCTATCACCCGTATTGGCTGTGCATGCCTGGCGGGTATGCGGGCGTCGCCATCTATAGCAAAATAATGCCCATAAATGTGGAGTATGGCATTGGCAACAAGGAGTTTGATGATGTGGGTCGCATGATCACCGCCGAATATGAGAAATTCTATTTGATTAATGTTTATGTGCCGAATTCGGGACGCAAGTTGGTTAACCTAGAAATGCGTATGCGCTGGGAAGAACTATTTCAGGCATATGTCCAGAAATTGGATGCCCTCAAACCGGTTGTCATTTGTGGCGATATGAATGTATCGCATTCCGAGATCGATTTGGCAAATCCAAAGACAAATACACGTAACGCCGGCTTCACCAAGGAGGAGCGTGAAAAGATGTCCGAGCTGCTGGCCCTTGGCTATGTGGACACCTTCAGGCACTTGTATCCGAAACAGACCGGTGCCTACACCTTCTGGACCTACATGGCCAATGCGCGTGCCCGTAACGTCGGCTGGCGTTTGGATTATTGCATTGTCTCCGAGCGCTTTGTTCCGCGCGTCGTGGATAATGTGATGCGCAGCCAATGCCTGGGCAGCGATCATTGCCCCATTACTGTATTTCTAAATGTTTAAGCAAACACACACAACATGCATAAGAGACATGCATACATACCCCATTTTTCATTCGATTATTCAGTAAGAAATTTATGTTTTGTTTCGAAATTATGTCCCCATTGTTTAAGTTTTCTATTAGTTATTTTTAAGCTGCATTATGTGCATCTTCAATGGCATTAATCTTTCTGTGTCCCCCTTCTGTTTTTTTTTTTCGTTGTTATAACTAATTCATTTTCATTCAATATTAATATTACATTTATACTTACAAACATTCTGTATTTCAAATAAAGTTTAAAGTATAATAAATTTAAGTACTCCAAAATGTCGACACGCTGTATAATTTAGCTAATTTTGACAATTTTATGGCAATTTAGGCACGATTATGGCCCATACCAATAGAGATGGCACTAACTGTTAACGGTACTTCTTTTTTAATAGCATTCAAAAAACTGCAAAATATACATACATACATATGTACGTGTGTAACCAAACAATATACATATGTACATATGTATGTATGCAGATGACTCAAATTGACTTTGCGGCGTACAGTGCTGCTGCTTGTGCATAAATTCATACATACATACATACATATGTACAAATACGCACATATACAAATGCACATGAGAGCAAAGAAATAAAGGGCAAAATATTGTGTGTCTTGCGGAACATTTCGCGCAATGGCACTGCGTCTTCTTTATACAGTGTTAAGAGACTTGCTACGTTATGCAAATTTCAGTTTATTTCCTTTTAATGTTAACAGTCTGTGTCAATTGTGTGCGGACACCCACGATTGGGTGGTGATTGAGTCTTTTATTAGTTATGTAGATTGTTAGGAAGGTAAGCAATGCGAGCATTTACCAATTTTAGAATCAAGCAAAGAGCTCTTACATAAGTCTCAATGTTAAGTATTTGTTCAGTTATTTGAATTTCGGCGCTCACTCGATCACAGATCTGGAAAGAATTTAGAAGTATTTCAAATAGGATTCTAGTGGTAATAGCTATTGTAATAAAATTTTACTCTACATATATTTATCAATCACATACATTATTTATTTGTAAATTTAAAGCTTCAGATATAATTGCAATAGGATCTTTAGCCAATGGATAGCAGATACAGATAGCTGGAAAAAATTGCAATTCAAATTAACTCGTTCTATTACATACAATATAAATAGATTCAAAAGAGTCTTTAAATTGATATTTGTTTTTTAATTTTTTGTATTATATTCATTAAATACTAACAATTTATGCTGTACTATATTATAGTTAACGGTACAATACAAATTTCACTTCCGCCTTAGTTAGTTGTGCTAAATGTTTGTTTGTTTCTGTTTGATGTTCATTGTGTATGCTGATCGTTTAGTTGGCATTGTTCTATGCTTTAGAAATGAATATAATTATGTAATGCTTATACACAACTGTCCCAGTTTATTTTGTGTTGATTTTGTAAATCGTAAATGTATATGAAAAATTAAGCGCTCGTTTCAAATTGAAGTTTTTGTTTTTGCTCAGAAAGACAAAAACAATAAAGTATATCTAACAGCGAAGAACGTTAGCAAATTGTCCATAGAAAATTTCAGTGAGTTGGATTTCATTGTATTGCATTGCATTTCATTTCATATAGCAGTATTTGGGCAGCGTCCGATGTGCCCCAATCAGGGAGTGGAGGGCAGCCTCTTGCCCGACTGTCATATCGCCAATCGTGTGTTCATGTATTCCGTATTGCACTCGATGCAGGCCGAGGATCGGCGCGACGAAGATGTGGATGCGGAGCTGCGCGATCGATATGAGGTGTTTCGACAGGTGCTCCATAATTTTCCGATTCCGCTGCATGCCCGACCCGAGAACGCCTACGAATATGAGTATGTGTACGATACATTGAATCAGCAGCAGATCCATAGTCGGCGTCTTTTGTCGGGCGCACAGAGCAGCACCTCCATGGAGAACAATGCCAGCGAATCGAGTCCCAGTCTATCCAGCATGTCCAGCATGAGCGGCAGCTCCAATCTGTCCGCCCGCTGCGACTACTACGAGGAGGCGGTGCGCAGTGCTCTGGCCCAGTTGGGCGGCGGTGGCAGCGGACCAGCCCAGGAAAAGGAATTCAAAGAGGACGAACAATTGCTAGACAGCGGCGATGAAGCAAACTGAGTGATGTGCACTGTGTAGGCTAAGTAGTATAGAAACTATATTATGTCTATAGTAAAATAATAATAACCAGAACTCATTCGATTATCTTTCTTTGATTCGGGGTATAATTTGTGTAAGCTACATTAACATATGAAGAAAGTATGTCACATTGAAAAGTAAATTTGGCCAATGATTGCGCAGAGTATTCTCTAGTCGTGCACTCCCATTCAAAATCACTTTTACTTGTTGCTTGTATTTGTCAAAGCGCGATAAATGATGTTAATCGCAATGAAAGTAAAATTCACCATTAAATACAACTAAAAAAAAAAAAAAGAAAACAAATTAGCCTAGTACAAGCGCTTATATGTACTTACTAGTTCATATATATACCTATACATCCATACATCTATATATATATAGGTACACATTCCAGGTATATAGTTGTTTGTGCAATAAAACATTTTAATGTGCGTTTGTCGCGCTTGTTTTCATGCTTAAAAAAGTGGAACCGTCGCTCTGGTCACTCGGCCGCTTATCAAATCAAAATGATCTCATTTATAATATTTTATATTACTATAACAACAACAAAATGTAACTAAATAAAAAGCAAGTAAAATTAACTTAAATAATAAAAAACAAAGAAAGCTTCGGCTGAGTGGAATGGAAAATGTGCGCTACATTTAGAAAAACTTTATTAAATTATAATTCGTTAAATAAAATGAAAGACAACTTATGAATTTTATAGACAAATCTTTAAACAAAAATCTACATTAAAAAAAACTATAAACTTGTTAAACCCAATTGAATACAAATATTAAATACTTTTTTATTATTTATTTTAGGCCTCTTTTTATAATGTTAATATATATTTAATTTTAGTTTATTAAATTTTCATATTTTAATTTATCTCTTAGCATACAGCGAAAAATACGAGACTTTTTTCATGTTAATTTGAAATGTTTATTTTTTAACTTTTGTTTAATCTTATCTTGTTTATTTTATTTTAAATAAATTATATTTAATTTAAAATGTTAAATATATATATATATATATATATATATATATATATATATATATATATATATATATATATATATATATATATATATATATATATATATATATTATTTGAACGTCTATTTTATTTTAATTAAATTATATTAAATTAAAATACTTTAATTTACTTACTTTGCTTTATTTTAGTTAATTTTTGCACGTCAAATAACTTTAAAATTTGTAGTTGAAATTCATTTTATGCAAAAACCCATTAAAATTATTAATTAACATTATTATTATTATTATTATTTTTTTTTTTGTATTTTTGTATTTACTACAATCATTTAATTTGATTTCATATTTACAATAGTATATGTATTTACTCATAAATTAATTTAAAAACTTTTGTATGCCATATATTTCTATTTAACAAATTATTTACAATTACGAAGTGAAAAAGTGCAGCTAACAGTCGCATCATTTGCCTCGTATAATAAATGTACTACATACGTCTCTGCCACAACAGTTATGTATGTATATATATACCTTTATGGGCTTAACCACAGTTCTATAATATGTGCTCATCATTTGGTAAATAAAACTGCATTCAACTAACTAATGACCGGCTGGCTATGCGCGCTGCTATGATCCACATATATCATATATTAAATACATAGAGCGTGCCCGGATCGTATCGGAGTCAGAAAAAAAAAGATAAACACGACAAAACCTGGAATTGAGACCAAACTGTCATAAAAATCAGTTAGTCAGCCAGTAGCAGTAGCAGCCACAGCAGCAGCTACTTGGCCATTAAATTTTAGATTTCAGTTTTCATTTTTCATTTTTCAGTTTTCGTTTTCATTTTAGTACCGGATTCAGTGTCTAATCGTTTAGTCGAAAGAGTTTTGTTAACGCGTTCGGTTCGTCAGTTGATAGAACTCCATTTAATAAGTGAAGTGTGTGATGCCAAGTGTTTTACTGCCCCACTAACAATTTGGATTAAATTACACACAAGTGTTTGCCGAAGTGCTAAGAATTATGCATTCTTTTTATGCATTACTCATATTTTGCAATATTTTTGCAAACATTCGAACCGAAGCCGGTGAATTTGGTAGGTAGTAAATATTTAATGAATTAAAGTTAAAATTCAAAATAAAAGAATATATATACGATGAAATAAATTAGAGCTAGAATATATAAATTATTAATAATATTATTTTTTTTAAACTGAGAAATTAGTCTGAATTATCTTTTTTTTTTTCTTTTTCATTTTTTTTAAATGTTAAATTAAGTCAAACTTATTATTTTATACATGATAATAGATATAGATATATAAATAGATTTTTCAAAATGTTAAATCACGTCAAAAAATATATTTTTTTAATTTAATTTCATGAATATTTTATAATTATTCAAATTTGTAAAACTAACTATCTTCTATTGTTATTATTTGATTATTTTCTATTTTTTTTTTTTTTTTCAAATCTTTTTTCATTAAAAAAATAACAACAAATTTTTTAATTTGATTAATGGAATTTGTATTAAAATTATTTCCCTAAAATTTTATATTATTTTGTCAATTTTATCACAAGTATTTTTTGTTTAAATTTGTTTAAATATTGAAACTTTATTACATACATAAATAGGAACTACTCACATTTATCTAATAATAAATGGGAATAGAAATAGGTATAAAATACAACAAAATTAATTTTAATTAAATAATATTAAGCATTTTAAATATGATATTAAAATATTAAATATAATATTCTTTTGTTGTATCTTTAAAAATAAAAATAAATTCAAATATTTTGCAATTGTTGAAGATATTTAAGTATTTATAATCAAAACAATATTTTTATCTAAGTTAAAAAATTGAAAAATATATTCATTCGATTTTTTAAGTGTTTATACTATGTAAAGTACGAAAGTCTATTATTCCAGACATCTTTTAACGTCATTCTTATCAACTTAGAAATTTATATTAATGCTAAGCACTTAATAATTTTTTATTTGTATGTACTGTACAATTTAATGAAATTATTATTATTACATATTTTATGTTAAGATAAAAACTAATGTAATCAAATTAATTATTTATATAATTATTTCATATAATTCATTAATTATATTATTATAAATAAAGCTATTCCAATAATAATATTTAATGCAATATTTAATGACATTCACTATTTGCTAGAGAAACTAGTTATACCATCGACCTTTGCCAAAAGAGATCTGAGTAGCAATGGCAACAGCAGCGCCAGCCACTCGGTGTCCGCGCGCTCCTACCTAGGCCAATCAGCTGGCAACAAGGAGTGCGCCTTTGGTACCGAGTGCACGCCCCTTCACGACTGCACGGCCATGATCTACGAGGTGGCCAAGAATTGCTATTATGGCGACAAGTCGCTGTATTGTGGCGGCGGTGAGGAGATGCCCTATGTGTGCTGCCCAAGCAGTCCGCTGGAGAAGAATCAGGTGTGCGGCAAATCGCTGGTGCAGGGACATTTCTATCGGGGACTCGGCTCGTATCCGTTTGTGGCACGTGTGGGTTTCAAGCGTAAGTGAAAGGAACTGAATTCTGGGTGAGAGACTTGGTTAAGGAACTCATTCAATTACAGATGTCAATACGGGCGCCTTTGCCTATCCCTGCGCTGGCTCGATTATTGCTCGACGCGTCATCCTAACGGCCGCCCATTGTGCCCTGGCCAAAGCCGATGGACATCGACTGTAAGCCATGCCCATCTATATGTTTCATCTGTATCTCATTATTTCTCTAAAAATCTCGTTCACTTTCCCCCATTATCATCATCAGCTCATCGGTGCGCGTTGGCGAATATGACACCTCCAGTGATCCGGACTGCGCCAGCACTGGCTTCTGTGCACCGCGCTCAGTGAATCATGCCATTAGCCATGTGATTGTGCATCCCGACTATAAGCAAGGCCAATATCATCATGACATTGCGCTGCTGGTGCTCAAAACACCGCTCAATTACTCGGGTAAGCATTTGGGAGCGGGGGACGTGTCGGGGGGTCAATGCAACCGAAAGGATGGGAAAGGGAAAGGAGGAGGGTCAGAGCATGCTTGGGGGTTTCTGGTTACGCTTCGCAGTGTCAACGTTAATTAAAAATCGTTTTGCTCTGTGATATGTCTTCTATTTTTTGTTATTTTCGACTCGTCAAGTTCAATAATGTCAACAACACATGCGTCGCATCGTCTCTCTCTCTCTCGCTCTCTCTCATATTGCATGTTTGCTAATTTGAGGTTAGAGCGAGAGTTCGTATGGGAGGAGGGGATAATTGGCCTGCTACAAGTCTCGCTCAGTGCTTAGTGTAGCAAATAATGAGCCAGCTTTCGATCTTAGATATAGTTCAATAGTTCTGGACTTTGAAATTTGAAACAAATTTCAAATTCTATTTACGAATATTATAAACAGTATTTGTATATTTATTGCTTTTCAACTGAGATATAATTTTTGCTAGTTGCTAGGATTTTGAGTGTTTTTTTTTTTGGGAATGTAACCAGATTTGGGAATATTAGTAAAAACATTTGTAATTGTTAAACCCAACAAATTGTTTGAAATATTTAAATGTATGTTTTATTTACGCTCTAAAAACGGCTTAATTTATTTAAAACTCTATATTTTTCGATTTTCAACGCCCCAATGGGCAGCCCAATTGGTTTATTTGTAAATGAGATCCATAATAGTATGTATATATATGACATATAGAAAACTTGGAAGAATCTTAGATTAGAAAAATATATTATTTTACTATTTCTGAATTTAAATGCAAAGAAAAGAGCAGCTAGTCCAAAGAACAGCCAATTTTGATAAGAAAATATGTAATAATAATGAATAATAACTAATGAGTCTTATAATTTGTATTTGATAAATTATTCAATCATGCAAGACTTGCTCTGCTTCACGCTGGTACTACTATGAAGTTCGCCCTGCAATTATTTGATATATAATTTGAATCTGATATTATTACATCTTATTATTTGAGTGGACCTCTTCTTTCTGTCTTCTCACGAATTCAGAAGGAGTTTCACTTTTGAGGAAGGCATACATTTAAATTGAATGTTAAAGCGTCAATATCATTGCGATCTGAACAAATAAGGGCCATTACCGCCAGCATCTCGTCAATGGGCTGGCCGGAGTGGAAAGCAAACCCGTAAACAACACATTAGCCACGCTGCCGACGCGAGATGCGAGATGCGACGGGGGCGTTACCTTAATTGCAGGGCCAGGCTTGTTGGCTGGTGGTTTTTATGGCTTTATAACGTTTTATGGGCGTACGTGAGCGCAAGGCCAATCAATGGGCTCCAGCAATGTGAAAGAGCAACAATGTTGCAATAACCACAAGCTGTCCTGCCTCCCTTATCCTTGGCTCAAGATCAAGGGGGGCGTGACATTGTCTGCAGCCCACAAAGACCCAACAGTAGATGCATATCAATTTGTAATTCTTCCATTCTTACTCCTCCAATGCAGTGGCCACACAGCCGATCTGTTTGCAAAAGACACGCGCCAATCTGGTCGTGGGCAAACGGGCGACCATCGCCGGCTGGGGCAAGATGTCCACGTCGAGCATACGTCAGCCGGAGATGTCGCATTTGGACGTGCCGCTCACCAGCTGGGATCTCTGTCTGCGCAACTATGGCTCGACGGGCGCCCTCGAATCACCCAACTCCATTGAGGGTCAATGGATGTGCGCCGGCGGAGAGGGCAAAGACGTTTGCCAAGGCTTTGGTGGTGCGCCACTCTTCATTCAGGAGAACAATATCTTCTCACAGGTGAATCTATGCCAGCTGATTGACTGACTGACTGACTGAGTGACATCTTCGTCTCTCACTCTCTCATTCTTCTCTCTCTCTCTCTCTCTCTCTCTCTCTCTCTCTTGGCAGATTGGCATTATGTCCTTTGGCTCGGACAATTGCGGCGGTCTGCGCATACCCAGCGTTTACACGAGCTTGGTTTACTTCCAGGAATGGATACATGACAACACACCGCCAGAGTGAAAACGGCTACATGTCTATTTCCCTAAGCTAAGCTTAACATTTAAATATACATGAATATATTTATAAATAAATATATACATATATATGTATCTATATAGTATATATATCTTGTACCATTGATAAAACGTCCAATGTTATTTTTCTCTGACGAGAGCGTATTCATTTTATGTAAATTATTGGATTCAAATGCGTTGGACTTTATATATGAGATACACACACACACACACACACACACACACACACACAGTCGTAAGCACGCACACTACTAATTTAATTGAATTAATTGAACTTTGAACTTCCACACACAAAAAATGATCTTTCCATACAAATAATGCGTTGCAAAGAAAAAACAATATTTCACTTATTTTTTTATTATTTATTATCGGAAGACTTTGAAGAGCAAATTTACTGTTTATTTGAATAGAAAGCAGAATAAATATTTGCTATGTCTTAAGTCTAAAAATATTCATATTCAATTGAACTCAAGCCTTTCTCATTGCTACGATAGATGATGTTGCTTTTCGTATATTTTCTGTTTATTAAAAAAAGAAATATATATATATATATATATATATATATATATATATATATATATATATATATATATATATATATATAATATAATATAATATGTAAATAAAAAAGAAAAACAATTTATATATAATTCAAGTTCGAGCTGTCATGGCAAAGAAAATAGGAAAAACATTTATTGCTGATTGATTGGGCAAAGTGTTCGAGAGTCTGGTTTTGTAATCTATGTTCAACTCTTTTAAACTCATAAAATTTGTTGTTGAACAGTTTCGGATACACATTCATTTGAATCTCGTATGAATGCTGGATATGGATTTGGATCTTATAACCCTTTTACATATTTGAACTTCTAGTTATATGTTATATATTGTCTCTCACTCTCTCTCTCTGTATTTTTTTCTTTCTCTCTTTATTTTTCTCTCACACTCTCTCTCTCTCACTCTCTTACTGTCTCTCCTCTCTCTCTCTCTCTGTATCTATTACTATCTCTCAGTCCCTCTCTACCTCTCTCGCCCTCTCTGTTTTTCTTTCTTTCTCTCCCTCTCTCTCTCTCTCTCTCTCTCTCTCTCTCCCTCTCTCTCTCTCCCCTCTCTCTATCCATCTCTTTCTCTATTAAAGAGTTATGTATATGTAAATATTAAAACAATTTTTATTTCATTAATATAAATTTTGCTTAGAAGAAACTTCGATTAAATTAAAGTTGATAGCACAGACAAAACAATTTATGTTTTAGAGCCACAACGGTTCTTTTCAAATCTAAATATTTAAATTGTATAAACATGTCTCAAAATTTTCCGAAAAATAACAAAATATTTAGAGTTCCTTAAAATGCCTTCAATACGCTGTTGGCCCAGCTGGAAAATTGCTTCGTTTAAGCTCTTTTTTCTCTCATATTTATGCTTCTCTCGTTAACGTTAATAGCTTTTTGGCCTCAGCTGCTTTGATGCATGGGTAGTTGTCAGGCTTGGATTTGTGTGTGTGCATGTGTGCATGTGTGAGTGTGTGTGTGTGTGTGGTAGGGTCCCGTAAAGTCGATCTGCCATGTGGCTAATTGGAGTCAGCTGTTTTTATGAGCCATACGAATCAGCTGGCTGTTTGACAGGAGCAGGAGGAGGATGGCCCAGAACAGGAACTGGATAAAAATGGAAAGGGCAGCCCCAGTGCAATGCACTGAGAGAAATTACACTGTGTGGTGTGGCATGTACATACACATGTACATATGTCGTGTAAGTGCATTCCATTCAAGTGACCGGCATTATGCAATAGGCAGCTGCACCATTGACAAATTAACTGAAAACGCGCTCGACATCGACGGCAAATCAAATGCTTCAAATTAATTTACGGTCTGCCCTCGAAATGCCGTACGACACAGAAGACATGTAGTCAGGCCGGCGCTAGTGCTGTCGCTGGCACGTTCTATCAACTGCGATGCGCAGTGTAAGCGGGCATACACTAAATAAAAAATCAATTTGATGGCTCGCACAGATCGTTAAGTTCCCGGCCCAGACTCTCTGGCTTCCATTCGGCTTCATCCAGTCGGCAATTGTACAGCGCCGCAGCCAGATCGTCGCGAGTGCGTCTCAGAAACTGAAACTGAAACTGATCGAAAATTCAACTTTCGAAAGCAATTCGATATTATAGATATTACTGACTTTTTTTTTATTGTAATGTAAAATAAATCATTGGCATATTGAATGTAAAATTTAAATAATACAATTTAACTATTTCAACTTAATTATATAGGGTATTAAATAGGAATAGTGCTTGCAAAATTCAATTTGATTTGTTATTTAAAATATATAAAACTATATCTTGTCTATATATATTCCGAGGTATATCAAAGTGGTGTATAAATATAGTGTCTAAATTCTTTGATGATGGTCAACTGCAAAGATATAAAATTAAACAAAATAAGTCAACAAATTCATCAAAATATGTTTAATTGTGAAAAATAAAAAAATAAAATAAAATATTAAAAATTAAGAAGGCTTTAGTCGAGACGGCTCGACTACGAGATACCCTGAGCTCTGCTAGATGGACGTTTTTCATGAAACTTTCTGAATATATGTATTACTAGCATCCAAATGTGTTTATTTGCCAAATTAAAAGGCTCTAGTATTTGGAATGAGTTTTACAAAATCTGCGTATCCATAATAGCTATCTAAATATACAAAAGTGGAGACTCTAGCTCAAACAGTGTAGAAGAACCACGGGGGAGAATCATATTGGCATCAAAAAAATTAAAATTCGAAAATGATAATGTGGTGCACTGTGATCGTTATGAATTTAATTTTTTCATAATATATACTGATCAAGAATATATATATTTTGTGGGGTCTGCGACGTCACCTTCTGCCTGTTGTATACGTTTTCACAGCACCATTATAGCCCGAATTCCCCATTTACAATGGGCTCAGGGTATCAAAATAGTTTAATTAAAAATTGAATTATACAATTAAAGTGCTTGATCACATAATTGTTGTTTTTTCGTTTTAATTTAAACTATATCTATTGATCAATTTTTGCCAACTTATTCCACTCGTTAAAAAGAAACACAATAAATTTAACTTGAGACCTTATTTAAGGACACAAATCGACGAAAAAATTAAAAACAATAATAATTTAAAATATAACAATTATTAGAGACAATAATTAGAATATTTAGTGAACCAAATAAGAATTTAGAATTATAAATAATTTTGTATACAGAGATATTTATTAAAAACTAATTCATTTGTAATTATTATAATAAGTTTTTATATTACCGGGAACTACAAATATTAAATTGCAAATTTTTTTTCTGTTAGCATATTTATTTTCACTTTATTCAACTCCTAGATTAACCAGCTTCGTCTTGAACTTTAAGTTAAGTGGCAACGCTGTCAATGGAAAGACTCTGCAGCCCAAAGTACCGCAATATTGAAATCAAATAAATTCGAGGCTCGCGCTTGTGCACTCTAGAGGAAGGAAAAAAAAAACAACGCTGTGATTTTTAGCAGAAGCTGCAATAATTATTTCTACTGTGTTTGTGTTTGAGTGTGGGTGTGCGTTTTATTTTACTTGTGTGAATTTTTAGACAGCTAAGCGAAAAACAAAAGTTGGTGACCAAAAATTAGCTGAAGCTTCATTGGTGTGATTTTCGTTGACGATAGTGTGGAAACTCATAAATTGCGGCTAATCGGGAATTCGGGTTCGATCGGCAAAAGCCAATGCGCTAATTAGGCGAACAGCGCTAAAGAGGCAAAGACGAACGGCAAGAGCGAAATAATTGTAAAC
Organism: Drosophila koepferae; assembly: GCA_030914345.1. Taxonomy (NCBI): domain Eukaryota; kingdom Metazoa; phylum Arthropoda; class Insecta; order Diptera; family Drosophilidae; genus Drosophila; species Drosophila koepferae. The sequence goes on along the minus strand of JAUESR010000198.1, from coordinate 1,477,792 downwards.
TACACCATATAAACAAATCTGATGAAAGAGCAGTAAGCTGAGCAATGTTGAAAAGACGCCGAAGTAAACAGCAGCAACAAACAGCACAAGAGCAGCACCAACAACAATAGCAACAGAAAAATTCCCATTTCCAACACAATTATAAGCACTCACGAACAGCAGACATACCCTTGGCAACATGCTGCTAAAACTTGGAAACATGTTGCTAGCTCTTGCGAACATCTTCACCCTGACCGTGGCCTTAGCAGCCACACAACCAAATTCATCGGCCGAGTTCAGAGAATGCACCAGCATAGACATACGCAACGAATGCAGCAAAATGAAACTATTGGATAACTGTACAGTGGTTATTGGCTATGTAATGATCACTCTATTACCCAGTCAAAATTGTAACTTCACTGCGTATTCGTTTCCCAAATTGCGTGAAATTACGGACTATATGATATTCACCGAAGTGAAAGACTTGACCAACATCCGTGATATGTTTCCGAATCTCACTGTAATACGCGGCCGCAAGCTATTCCTTAATTATGCACTGGGCATCACGAGCATGCCCGATTTACAGCTGGTAAGTGAAAAGTATTAAGCATATAATTGTAAAGTTACATGATAAATATAAATATAAGTATAAATCAGACAAGCAACATTTATATTTATTGCCAAGTTCTGAAAGAGCTTAAGCTTCTAATGGAACATAAATAAAATTTCTCCCTCTCTCTCTCTCTTTCAGTTGGAATTCAAATCTCTAGTTGCCATACAGCAAGGACACGTCTACATCGGCAACTGCCACAAGCTCTGTCAGCTGAATAGGGTATGCATAATATAAAATCTATGTAGATGTGCTAAGTAAACGTTTCTTTTGTAGGTCAATTGGGATCGACTCACACTGAGTGCGGGGGAGAATCACATTGTCATTGGATCCAACAACTGTACGCATCGGGCTAATTGCAAAGGTTGCGCTTCCAATTATTGTTGGTCCAATTTTACCTGCCAGCGCTTCGAAAATGATAATGTAGTGCACTATGATCGGTATGAATTTAATTATTTTATAATATACACTAAGTATGCCCCTTTTTATATTAAAGTACTATTTGATTTATCATATTAATAGTATTTAAATTAAAGTAGTTTTTTTTGTTTTTGTTTTCTTTTAAAAAGACAGATATTAATGTAGAATGAATAAATAATGCAATCGTGCATATAGCAATAGGTTTGATTCAGTTTATTGAGCAAAAAAGCGGTCTTTAGTTTCTGAATTTTAGACACTTATAAATTTATTTCTAGATGATATCTATCTAAATAGACGAATCTCTAGCTAGAAGTTGGTGTAGATTGGCAGAGTAAAAAAACTGATTTGGCTACACTGGTTTGATCTTTTATACTTTATCTATTAAATTGGCGGGTATTTAACTACAAGTACAAAAAGCTAATATTAATCTTATCGTAGTTAATATATTTAGAGATTTGTATATTCTCAATCCGAAGTTAAGGGCTTAGATACCTTAACCGTTAAACGTTGTTAAACGTTTAACAATTTACTACAAATGTTTATAAGCAATACCCTTATTAAAGTTAAACTTAAGATATGCCTTAAAATATAGAGCAGGTCAAAATTTTCTATAATAATATAAGTTTCTTTTAAATCAACCTTGATCACTGAAGCTAAATTTAAACGTTTATGTAACATATAGAAGTTGTTAAAAACTGATTCTATTCAATTTCATAATGATATCCCAACATTATTCGACCTTTTGCACAAACTCAGCTGAACATAACGATATTTTTATAGCCTGAACCCATGTTTGGTTTAATTCATTACAAGAGTAAATTCATTTGCTTTGAAAAATAAATAAATTGAATAAAAAATATTATTTTTAACCTAATTAAAAGAATAAAATTGTGAACTGATAAAATTTAAATCAATTACTAAATTACTTCAATTTGATGCAATAATTTTATCTGATATATTCTAGAAAATCTACTTTGATCTCTTTCAAACCCTTTTTCATATTACAGAAATTTGCAGAGTTGCCACGAGGAGTGTCTGGGTGGCTGTCACAATGCAACAGCAGCCGGCTGTGTCGTCTGCCGTGGACTAACGGATGCGGGTGTTTGCGTAAAGCGCTGCCCGGCAAACAAGTGAGTGAGCAGCTGAGCCACATCCGGCTTGGCGTCTGGTTGATTGCCACTTAGTCTTAGTCCGTTTGCAGGTATGTGCTGGAGCATTATCAACGCTGTTATACACGGGACGAATGCATCCATTTGCGTGGCCATTACACATTTGGCAATAAGTGTGTAGCGTTCTGTCCCAGCGGCTACAAGGCAAATAATGCATCGGATTGCGTACGCTGTGCACCGCAAGAGGCATGCATCAGTGTCTGCTCGCCAGAGCATATGGACGGCATGATTGTCATCTACAATCTTGCCGATGCTGAGGATTTGCGCGGCTGTCAAATAGTCAACAGCAGCCTCATTATCACCATACGCAACAAAGTCAACGAGCAGCAGCTGGAGCATAGTCTCAGCAGCATACGTGAGATACGTGGGCATTTGAAGATTTATCGGTTCGTATTGCAAACCAAAAATTCAACAATCTATTGAAAGATTTCTTTATAGCGCCTCCCAGCTAAGCAGCCTGAAATTTCTGAGCAATCTGCGTCGCATCTACGGCGATCCTCTTGAGAGTCGCCATTACGCCTTCGTGCTGTACGACAACAATCATTTGAGCGAGCTGTGGGAGCCAACCAAGCAACTGGAGTTTGTTACCGGCGGCATGTTCATGGATCGCAATAATAAGTTGTGCAACAAGCATATCAAAGAGTTCCAAGATCGCGTTATACACGACAAGATGATGGACAAGCTGCAGACCAGTGATCAGGAAGTGCTCTGTGGCCCGGCCAAGCTGCAATTGATCGTGCAGGTGAGTTCGTCTACAAAAGTCTATCGCTAGAAATGTCTTATTATTTTCTATAATGCTTCATATTGGGGAATAATCCCCTTAGGCTCTTGAAATATAGATATATATATATATTCATTGGAATTTTAAAATTATGGTACAATAATTCTTTATAGTTTTTAGTGAGTTTAATCCTGAGATTCACAAGGCCTTTCTGTAATTTTTGTGGTTTCATAGAAAAAGATCTTGTAATATTTGCTAATTGTCCCTTTCTCTTTATGATATGCATATATCATCTCTCTAGGCGATTTTCATGTTAATTTTTATAACTTGCATGACCAAAATCAGCTTAGATATTGATGAACGTCCCATTCGCCTTTCTGTGCAATTTCCATGGCTAAATAGACTTTTGAATATTTAAATAATTCCTCTTTCAATCGTAACCTTGAATTTGTTGAGCTTCCCAGGGACATTTTATTCAGTTTTCATGGTTCCCTACGAAATTTCTTAGTTAGATCTCGGAATATGCAACTTGCCTTCTTTATAGATAATTTTTTTGTGTACCGCTTAAAGGGTTTTCATATTAATTTGTGGAATTAAATTATTTTAAGTAAATATTCGTTTTCGTTTCTCTTTGCAGGCCATATCGCACCGCACACTTCTATTTAGCTGGCTGAAATCGCAAATGAGCGTTGAGGTGGAGCTGATTTATAGAACTGTGCCGCTGGGCACAAAGTATGCCGAGCAAAGTGAGCTGGAGGCGCCAGTCTGCACGCGCATCAATTGGGAGCGACTGTTGCTCTTTGTGGACGATCTACAAGACAATGGCACCCACTACAGCTATCAGCTAGACCAGCTTCGAGCGCATACGCGCTACGCTTGCCTGTTGCGCACCTTTGGCGGCGATGTGCAGCAGGATGCGCGCAGCGATTTAATTTACGTGGAAACGCACATGGATATACCGAAGCCTCCAGTACTGGCCGTCAGTAAGAAAACAGACAATACACTAACGCTGAGCCTAAGTGGAGAGGAGCTGGATTATTATATGTTGACAGTGCACGAATTGATGGACGATGTCGCCTATATGGATGAACGGAATTTTTGCCGACAACCGGCGTCCAGGCAGGATATGGAAGCAATGCGTTGGCGCCAGGAGCAGGATGACTACGATGAGTGTTGTGTGCGGCAGGCAAATCAAGCGCTTGATCAGGATTTCAAAAGGCAGATGGCTGGCATGTTTCGCTGCAGTCTGGATGAGACCGAGAACTGTGCGCCCGTGGAGGCAAAGGAAGGCAAACAGCTCCGCCTGGAGGCCAATGTGACGGCCTATGAGCTGCGCCAGCTGGAGCGCTATCGTTTGTATTCGTTGCAATTGCAAGCTTGCAATATGGTCGGCTGCAGCAGCTCCACGACGGTGCACGAGCGCACAAATTTCACAATTGGCGCAGATCAGTTGCCGCAGTTAACGACATGCCGTCTGCCCAAGACAATGGACTATATCGTGCGCTTCGCAGAGCCCGATCAACCGAATGGTTTGATTGTTAACTACGTGCTGCACTTTCGCAACAATGTGTCCGAACAGGTTTCCGAAACGCATCTGAGCTGCATAACGCGACGCCAGCATGCCCTGGCGAATTACGTACACAAGGCCTCATTGAACGGCACCTACAATGAGTGTGCCGTGCGCGTTCATTCCCTCGCTGGAGATGTCATTACGAATTATGTGCAAATCTTGTGGTGCAATGAGGAGGAAAGCAAGATGCCGCCAACAATAGCGCCGTATATTACTAATGAAGCTGTGCAGAGAGCTGGGACAAAGGAGAACGCTCCGGAGGAGGAGGAGCTGGAGACTCATTCGCATGTGCGTGGCGTAAGCATATTTCTGTTATGTTTCCTCTTTGGCTGCGCGCTGTCGTTGGCTTGGTTGCTCTATAAGCGTCGCTGTTGGCGCAAGTGGCCGGGGCTGCGCCGCTATGTGCCAGTGCGTGAGCAATGGTTGCGTGAACGCCAACAGACTGAGGATCGCGAGATACTCGTTGATGGCTTTGAGACGGTGCGTTTTCAGAACAACAATAATAACAACAACAACAGTAGCAGCATTGGTAATAATGAGTATTAATGTAATTCAACATAAAATGAAACTGCAATCATTAACAACAATTGTCAACTTACCTATATTATAAGCAGAACTTATGCGTTCCTTGACTCCTTGGCCGTTCCGACTGCATCAGTGTCGGCATTGTTGCTGTTGTTGGCCAACAAAATTGTCGGCACACTGCTCGAGGGCAGCAACATAATGTCGCTGTCGGAGGTGGGTGTGGGCGTGCGGGGCGACGGCACCTGTTGTCGTGCCTTGGCACGTTCCATTTTGGCCAGCTCATACTCTTTGAGTTCGGAGAGTTTTAGTTGTATAGTCTGTAGTTCCCGGCGACGCATTTTATAATGTTTGTTGGTCTTTTGTTTTGGTTTCTTGCTTTGTTTTTAGTGATGGGTGACGCTTGATGTACCGATATCTTTAAGCTACCGACTATCGAATAGAATATGAACAACAAATTAATGGCCGTTAATAAGGCGACTGTATTTACAAAATATTAATATATAAAAGTTAAAAGATTTTCGTTTTTAGCAGTTAGACTCTAATAACAGCTTTGCAAAAACCAGTAAAAGTTCAGTTAATCACTTTAATATTGTATAAATTTGAATTTTCTTTCGATATATACATATGTGTGTGTCCGAAATGTAACGAACGCTGTTAGCTCTGTTAAATAAGTTAAATAATGATTTAGCTGTTTTGTTAATATATTTTCCAAAAATTTCAAATTAAGTTGTATTAAATGACAAATATGTTTTGTTTTATTTACATTTAATTGTCGTCTTAAATCAAGTCAATGTAACAGAATGCTGTTACACAGCTCTGTTAAATAGGTTTTTAAAATATTTTAACTGTTTTGTACTTTGTGAACATATTTTGCGTTTATGTTTTCTTTAATTTACATCCTATAAACGCCTCAAACCAATTTGAAAGCACTTCAACTCTTAGAACTAAGTGTTTTCAACTAACTGTTCAAAACACATCAATCGTCGTCTAGGAAAAGTCCACCCAGATCAAGATCCTCTCCCTTTTCGCTGCTGGACACTTGTTGACTTTTAAAGTCTGTAAAATATTTGCCATCGCTGGAAGCATCCCAACCGCTATGTTCCGCCTGAGCTGCAAGGTGGCGAGCATGTTTCGGCGGCGTGAAGTGGGTATAAGTACAATTTATATATTGGTAAGGGGTACTACTAGAGCTAGGACGGACATCATGGTGTTCGTCAAGGAATTGTAGGACTTGCTCCTTGCTGCCTAGACTGTTGAATTGAACGCGTAAGGTACGTTTCATTGCGTTGCTCCACATAAAACTGAGATGGTGATGAAAGCACTGGAAATGCAAATTATCACCCGCAGACTCGGCAATGTCTAGCCACTGCTGGACACATTGCTTTGGCGTTGTGTTGGCTAGCCGATAGTCGCTATTGAACAGTGCCGGATTCGCTAGTAAGCCACGGGCGGCCATGACACCCTCAGCTTGTGTCTGATTATGCAGCTCGCAGGCATCCTGATAACTTTCCACATTGCCGTTGACGATCAGCGGAATTTGCAGCGATTTGGCGACCTCAGCCATAGCTTCCACATTGAGGGTATCCTTGGAATGCTTCTGTGCAGGCGTCCGTCCATGCAGCGTCAAGAAGGTGACACCACAGTGCTCTAATTGCTGAGCCAGCTGAATCGTTTGCTGCACTGATGTTTGGTTATCACTGTTGTTCAAGAGACGCATCTTCACCGAGACGCTAAAATCTTTGGGCAGTGTTCGCCGCAAAGATTGAACAATGTCGCGCACCTGTTCCGGCTGCCGCAACAAGCCGCAGCCATAGCCTTTGGATATGGCCCAACTCTGTGGACAACCGCAATTTAAATCAACGCCATCCACATAGGGATAGATGAGCTGTGCGGATATTACGAATTCCTGTGCATCCTTGGCGGCAAATTGGGCGATAAGAGGCTGATCATCAAGACCAGTGCTGAACTCATTCTGTCTAGCCTTTTCGCTGTTGTTGATCGAATCCGATATCATCATAGGCGTAAACGCCAATTGGACTCCATTCTGTCGCAACAAGCGTCGAAACTCCAGTTTACTGTATCGCACCATGGGAGCACTGACACGCAGAAAATCCTGGGCGTCAGCAAAGAGAGCACTAATGTCATGGTGTGGCCTCTGTTTTGGTAATTCCATTTAAGATGTGTTTGTTGATTTATTCTCGTGGCGTCCACGTTTTCCCTACTTTAAAAACACTCGCAGCTGATAGCTGCGGATCAGCTGCTGACTCAGCTGAGCAACAGCCATTGTTTAAATGGATTGCAATACTTGAATGTTAATGTAAATATTAAACTTAATATTAGTCAGGTGCCTGGCGCTAGTTTTAAAGAACTAAACTAAAAACTAAATTCAAGAGTTTAGTTTGAGTTCATATTTAATTTTTGAAATATGTTGAGAGGAAAGTTATCGATATTTAATATTAACCGTATGTTATATACCATCACTAACCATTTATAGCGATGTGTGATCAAAATAATTTATAATGTTGACGTGCGATATACTCTACATTTGCATATTATTATATACACGAAAATAAGTTTAAAGGCTAATTTGAAGTGAATGTTTATAAGGTATTCAGGTTTTATATTTTCCAAATAAAAAGTGATGTGAATAAGCTTTATGTTATGAATATGCACCATTCATATTTTCCTATAAATAAGTACATTTGCTTTAATGATAACGGCCGACTATAATTGGAAATGGACAAATTATGGAAAACGTTGACATTGTTGAATTATTGCGCTTTTATATTCATCTCAAAAAATATTCATATCTTAGTTAAAAATATCGATAGTTAAATAAAGAGCGAAGAATCGATAGTGCCAAAGTGAGTTGCTCACCACCAGCGTGTAGGTGAAAAAACTCAATCGCAATTTCTTTAATTAAATAAATTAATACATGTACAAATAAAACAGCTTAGTGACTAATCGGCCAACAAAAGGCTAGAGACGTCAATGACGTACAAGTGAAACGCAATGAAATAGTGAACGCATCAACAACAGCGTCCAACAACAACGACAACGACCACAGCAACACAACAACTACAACAAAAATGCATTTCTCAATACCAGACACACAGGAACAGTATGCGGATGGGAGCGGTGGCTCGCCCACATACACGGTCTACAACATCTACATCAATGGTTACTATCATTGCTGTCTGCGCTATAAGCAGCTGCACGCGTTGCACGAACAGCTGCGTAGGCGTTGCACGGACGCCGCCTTGCCTCCATTCCCACCCAAGCGGCTGCTACCGCTGAGCAACAGTCAGCTGGAGACGCGACGTGCAGCCCTGGAGCACTACTTGCAGATAATTGGCCAGGATGGGCGAATCGCTCGCCTCACCTACCTGCAGCAGTTTCTGCATCGCGCTCAATTGGACACGGCGCTGGCTGAATGCTCGGTGGCTCGGGAGGATGAGCAGCAGCAGCTCCAGGTGGAGGTGTACAGCGGCTGGGCAGCAGGACCGGGAGGAGGAGGAGGTGGCGTACAGTTGCTGGTCAATTGTCATGTGCAGCAGAATGCAAGCGCTCTGTTGCAGTCCGTCTGTCGCCTGCTGCAGCTGCCCGACGAACTTATGCAATTCTTTTGTTTGTATCTCATGCGACATGTGGAGGCATCCGAGGATCATGGATCCTCACCCTCCTCCTCCTCCCCCTCGCCAGATGATCCGTCCGCTGTGCTGCTACTGCGCCGCCTGATGGACTTCGAGTCGCCTTTCATTTCGCGCATGCACGCGCAGCCGTGTCAATTGCTTTTGCGCACATGCTACTGGAATTCCCGATGGGATGCCAAGCTGCTTGGTAACAGCGTCGCGCTCAACCTACTATACAATCAGACGCTGGCGGATGTGGCCCGCGAATGGATAATTTGTACCCCCGAGATGCGGCGGCAGTTGTGCAGCCTACAGCTGCAGTCGCGACCCTTGCAATATTTGGAGTTAGTGCGTCAGCTACCTTCCTATGGTTGTCTGCAATTCGGTGCCGCGCAGGTAGACTATCCGGAACTGGAGACCGCAGCATTGGTGACCATCGGCAATGGGGAGCTGAGCCTACGCACAGCGCGCGGCGCCAAGATCTATGAGACGAAGTTCCGGGTCACGCGGATGCGCTGTTGGCGCGTGAGTGCGATGCATAATACGTTCGAGTCGAGAGATCAGCCGACGCAGCTGCAGTTATCCTTTGAGTATCTGATGTCGAAACAAACGCTGCGTTGGATAACGATCACCAGTCAGCAGGCGATGCTGATGTCTGTCTCGCTGCAAGCGATGGTCGATGAGTTGCTCCACACCGACAGCAATGGCAGCAATGCCAACGGCGGCGGCAGCGATGATGAGCAGGAGGCGAGCACCTCACGTGGCGCGTCCGAATCGACTACATCGACACCTAGTTCCGTTTCCTCGTCCTGCACCACAACATCATCGGGCACATCGACAACGATGACGCCACCGGTTAAGTTTCTAGCGCAACGTTCCAAGCAGCAGCACAAGCTGACGACGGCTCGCACTTTTGCGGCGGTTTTCTTTCGCAATGACGATACGGCTGCGTCCGTGCGTAATGAAGCATTCGAGGGCATTGGCGACGATGATCTGTAATCTGTATGTACGTATGTTAACTTCCTGGCAGTGCACTGGAAAACCATCGATCAGCAGTACGCTCTCAATGTAAGAATGTGGTCACTTCCAATATCTATTGGTTATCCTTGTTATACTCTCAATGTAAGAATGTGGTCACCTTAATTCCCAATGCCATTGCCTATCCTTTATATACTGCACTACTACTACTATTACTAAAACTACTTCTTCCGCAACACTAATGAGAGTGCGCTAGAAGCTTATCGGGCGTTTTGCTGTAACAATATGTGTGTGTACGTTATAAGTGTAAAAAAAAATAATTGTTTACTTCACTTTGTAAACAGCACGTCGCCAAAATAGTTTGTTTTTAATGAAATTGAAACTATTAGCACAAATCTCACTGTTATTCGAAATACATATAAATATGTTATGCAGCACAATGGCATAAAATATTATTTGATACATATATGTATGACGATTCAAACGGTACTTTACCTACATATATATACCTTCCCTTAGTCCCCCTACCGTACCCTTGGTGCTGCCAAATCTAATGACAAAACAAAATTGAAACTCAAATGTGCATTTTATTATGTTAAAGACAAAAGTAGTTTTTATTATCGAAATACATATGAGATGGTCTATTGTCGAAATGATAATTGATTAAATAACATTGTGTTGTGTTTAACAATGCTCAGTAAGAACTATATACATATATATATAGTAATTCTTTTGTAAAAAAAATTTTATATGATTACTCTCTACATTTCCTTTTTATATTGTAAGTATATGTATACGCATATGTGCAGCTATTTTTTCATTTATTATTAACAGTTGAACAAAATATATATGTTATGCATTTTATAGAAATAAACGTAAAACGAAATTGTGAAATTTGTACAACTGATTTTATTTCAAATGTTTAACGCCTGCGAGCGAGCATCGGCTGTTAAATAATTTGTAGTTGCTGTTAATCAACCGGCTTTTGGCGCTGCCAACGCATTTCGATAAATCGATAAGCCCCGCAATCGATACTTCTGTCAAATGCAACAACGAAAAGAAAAAAATAGCTCACAATTCTCCCAATAATAGATTTGGGAATTGTGTGATAAACAAAAACAAGCAACTAAAGCAATATTTTCTATAAACACAATAACAAAATGGAACGCAACAACGGGTAAGCCAGATATTAGCGTGACATACATAAGATGTTTATGCTACGCTAAGCTAGTGACGCATACAAATTGAAAAAAAGTAAACACTAAGTGTTGGTTGAAGTGAGGGTGTTCGTGTGTGCATATGTGTGTGTGTTTTGCGTGAAACACTTGGCGATATTTTATTTGCGATATTGAAAAATGTAATTTGACTCATCTAATATGTAAATTTATTGTAGACGCTATCCCTACATTCGCCGCCAGGGCAGCGGCAACGGACCTCACAATCATCATCATCATAACAATGCAAATTCAACATCGGCTGCATCGTCAGCTTCGCCATCTTCGGCATCGACAGCAACAAACACATCGCATAGCACACAATACTCCAATAATAGCATTAATAATGCAACAACAAACACCAATGTGCTCTATGCAACTGTCTCTCAACAACAACAGCAACATCAGCAGCAGCAGCAGCAGCCGCAAAATGTGCCCATATCACAGCACGATGAATTAATACGTTACATTCGGGAGGCTTGGAATAAAGTAAGTATATAGATGATCTATATATATATACATGAAAATTTGGCCAGACAATTTGAGGCAACTTGTGGCAGGTCACTTTTCCTGTTCGTGTGTGGGTTAATGTTCTTTCTAACAATTTTTTTCGTGTTTATAAAGGTGAGCGAACACGGTGAAATCTACAGCAATGAATCTGATAATCAATTAAAAAATTTCAAGCCATTCAATCTGGAAGAGTATTGGGGACAGCGTCTGGTACAGAATATACACGTTACCACAACACATCAGTAATAGGAGCAAAAACAATCTATAATTCAACAGACAATTGCGCATAATAATGTTAGCATATAGACTAAGTTACATATGTAAATTGATATATAAATCGCATATGTTTTGACAACAACACAAACATCTGTAAAAACTGGTTGCTGTTTTCTTTTCACATTGTTCGATTTATCTTTTTTTTACTTTTTGGCTTTGTCTTATGCGATATAATATATATAAAAATGTGTTTTTCACAGTTATAAAATTAATTGCAAGCACTGCCAGCTGCGAGGCAAAAAAGAGAAAAATATAATGATAATATATTAATATTTGATTTCAAATGGTATTTCCAACATTTATTTAATTGTGCTTATATATTATCGACCGGTTTTGTGACGCGCTAAAATAATATATTTGATTAGTGAAAGATCTTAGATTTTGATGCAAAAGCGCGCGCGACATGGGTACACTTCTGTTACACATATACATAAACAATGCTAGATCAATTTGTATTGCATGATCAAATATAATATCAAACATAAAAATTTGATTCTGATATTCGCAGTTCGAATATTCAAAAATTCAAAGGACCAAGAAAACTATCGATATTATCGATGATCGTCATTAATAATAAAGGATTCAAATAATGATCCTTTTCTTAATGGCCAGCACATTACTTTTAACCATTAATATACCTTTCACGTTTCAAATCTATCTGCAAATATAATTTGAGTAATTAATTGCAAGCATTTGACAGTAAAAAAGCTCAAATCTCGGATGCGGCATGTTAACTGAAATAACGATATATCGATAATATTTCGGAAATAGGGAACGGATTTGGGGTTTTCTATGCATGTATGTCCGATAGTGACATCCCACTATTGCCAACCCAATTAAGCTATATTATATATAAATATAAATTTCATTAGATATTCTAAATGTTTGTCAATTTGTTCAAATACTTTCAACAATTTGTTCTTCTGAAAGTCCGCGAAATTTGTTTATTGCTGGTCAGACGCAAAATGTTGATAAGGTAATTAATATTATTTAATATCAACGAACAAAATAAATTGACTTAGAAAATAATAAATTTTAATTTTTAAAATATGAGCGATTTGTTAATCGCATCAACAATTTCAAATTGGTTCTATCGCCATTTCACATGGTTGTATTTCTCAAAAATCTTTGGCGGGCTTTTCTATAAGCTTTACCGCCAAAACCTGAGAAAGCCAATATCGACAGAAGTAAACTGACCAAATTTGTTTCTAATTTCCGAAAATGGTTAGTCCTTCGAAACTATCGCTTTCACCTGCGAAACAGTCGCATTCTCCTCCCAAAAGGCGTCTGATGCAGTCGATGGATCTCGACTGTTCGCCCGAGAAACGTAATAAAGAGGATGGTGCTAATGCAAAGATTCGGAATAGAGATGAAGAGCAATATTTGGATTTGATAAAATGGATTATTGAGAATGGTGACGTGCGTATGGATCGTACCATGGTGGGTACACGATCCATTTTTGGTGCCCAAATGCGTTTCAGTCTACGCGACGCATTTCCATTGCTGACCACCAAGCGTGTCTTCTTTCGAGGCGTGGCCGAGGAGCTGATCTGGTTCATTTCCGGTAAGACAGATGCGAAGATTCTGCAGGAGAAAAATGTACGCATCTGGGATGGTAATAGCAATCGCGAGTTCCTCGACAAATGTGGCTTCAAGGATCGCGAGGAGGGCGATCTGGGTCCAGTTTATGGCTTCCAATGGCGTCACTTTGGTGCCAAATATGGAAAGTGCTCTGACGACTACACCGGCCAGGGTATTGATCAGCTGCAACAGGTGATCGATACTATACGCAACAATCCGGCGGATCGTCGCATTATAATGTCTGCCTGGAATCCCTTGGATATACCACAAATGGCTCTGCCGCCGTGCCACTGCCTGGCTCAGTTCTATGTGTCGCAGTCACGCGGCGAATTGTCCTGCCAACTATATCAACGCAGCGCCGACATGGGTTTGGGTGTGCCCTTCAACATCGCCTCCTATGCGCTGTTAACCTACATGATCGCCCATGTAACGGGCCTGAAGCCCGGAGAATTTGTTCATACACTAGGCGATGCTCACGTCTATAGCAATCATGTGGATCCCCTGCTGGAGCAGTTGAAACGCGAACCACGTCCTTTCCCCAAACTTGTGATCAAGCGGCAAGTAACGAACATTGAGGATTTTCGTTACGAGGATTTCGAAATTGTTGGCTATAATCCGTACGGCAAAATTCAAATGGACATGGCCGTATAATGTATTATACTTATTCAATAGCAATAAGATAATATAAGATATGTAATCGATTGGTATCTCATGGTATTGACTACATATATGTATATATTTACACGTGTATGTATTTGTAAAGTTTTCAAATATTTCTCAATTGCCAAGGCGGCATATAAAATAAATATTTATCCTTGCACAATTTTATAGCATAAATTCACAATTATTTTGGTTGATTGATTAGAGCCTAGCCAAAGTATAGATTCCACAGGTGAACTTCGATTAGTATCAAAAGTTTCGCCCATGAATAAGCAGTTAAAGATACTGTTCACACGACGATACAAATTAAGTTCGAAACGTAGACACGAGCTACGAATAGTCTACTATCAAAAGTCTAACCTTTATAACTAGAAGTTTTTTTTAACGTACTAGGATTATTACACAGCTTTACATTTGCTCCGCTTTGTCCGTTTAGACTCGGACAGTGAAAATGTATTATAAAAGAAGTTGCTCTATGCTCATATGTAGCACCTGTCTGCTATTCTTTCCTTACTCTCTCACTAACTCTCTTCATGCTCTCTCCATACGCGAGCAAAAGTCAGCAGAGCACAAATATTAAAATTTACTCGCTAGTAAGAGAATATCAAAGTCTTAGTGCGTTTATATAGTGCGATCTATCTATTTATTAATATATTACTTCTTATGAATCTCACAACACGCATTTATTTTGTCTGGCGGCTCAAAATTAAAGGAGTGTAAAAATAGCTTGATCTTCATATAAATATCAACACATGCGAACGAATTTCTGAAGAACTGACGTCACGCTGTTAACTTAACAGAGCACTTTGTATTATCACGATTACGATTGAAGTATACTTTTTTTATAAGTCCATCTCTAATTCACTGCACTTGAAATAAATGGATCTTATCAAAAACTTGAGAATCGATAAATTAGATCTAATAATGCAATTTTGGATTTTTATACTATATTCAAAGGTAACAAAGTAGTATTATAAAATAAAAGATTTTCAATTAACGTTCAAGTGGAACGCGTGTTTAAAATCTCATGACAATGCAGTTTCTAATATCAATATCTGCAGTATGAAAACATAATTGGGAGCATACTAACCAAAACAAAGTGAAAACACTTTCGATTTTGTGAACGGCATTTTGGTACTTTCATAAAAAGAGTTAATTTTATTTCTTTCGCTGTTTGCCAGACCGTTTAATGTGTGTTTTTAAACTATTTCACTGCGAACATCAGCTGTTTTAGACCATCTTGCGCAGCAATCTGTTGATCTTGTCCTCGCGGTTGCCAAAGTCACCACCGTTGACGTAGTGATTAGCCTTCTTGCGCCAGCCGCCGGTGGGCGTGTTTAGCTTGAAGGGCCACAGGAAGTTGGAGGCGTACTTGAATTTGGGTCCAACGGTGAAGATCTCATGGACCAAATCCTCAACGCACTGAATGCTATGCGCCTTGCGGAGCTTGCGCTCGATAACAAAGTTATCAGTGATTGGCACACGCTGACGGTTGTGCTTCACAAAACCGCGCTTGTAGATCAGCTCACGCACCGACTTCAGATTGGGATAACCCCAGGTGATGTAGGGCTCGGCAATGCGCAGCATATTGATCGTAGCCTTATTCAGCTTGATGAACACACCGTTGTTGATCTGGCGCAAGCGGAACAACTGCAGCACTTTGCGTACCTTTGGCGCAACCTTGTTGATACTGCAAGTGCAAGTAAATTTAGCATTAGCAACAAAAATAACAACACCTGTAATAATTATGACGAATTCACTCACCCACGAATACGAATAACGAATGCCAATTTGGCTTCGGCGGGCACGTAGAACTGGTTACGGCTCTTGGCCAAGCGACGGAGCTTGATTTCACGCTGATCAGCCTTGATGTACTCATTCTGGTACTTCTCGGCGCGCTCCAGATTCTCCTTCTTGCGCAGGGCAATGACAGCAACACGCTTCAGACGACGTTTCGTCTCGGCAACCCGCTTGCTGATTTGTTTCTTGCTGAACTTGAGTTTGGACTCAGGGACAGCAGGCAGCTTTTTCGCTACTGGTTTCTTAGCGGCCGTGGCTGGCATCTGTTTAGGGCACAAATTTGCAACATTTTTAGAACGGTTCTCGTTGAGAAATTTGAAAAAATAGCACTAACCTTTTACTCGACACTATGCACGTTGGTAAAAGAAAGGGAAAGAAAGAGCGGAAGCCCGATGTACGCCATGTTGCGACTGTCAAAATATGCTCTCATCAACCCTGTGTGACAGTATTGTTGAGCACTGTAAAAATGCTATGGTTGTATTTCGATAAATTATCGATTATAATAGTCAGCTGTGATAGGTGGCGTTCGCCCGCGCATTTCATGATTTATTAATATTTAAGTTTAATTATTAATTATATTTACCAAAATGCAGTGTCCCAACAGTCCCATTCACAATACAAGTGTCGAGCAAAAACGGCACGCACAGAATGTGGCCAGAAAGCAGCGCTTAGGCATGCCAAAGTTGCGTGACTTGCTAAGAGAGGTAAGCAACAAATTTGAGTGATTTTATCTGAAACAATATTTAAACTTATTTAATCAACAGAAATGTCGCGAACGAATAATAAATGCACGCAAAGATAGAGTTGATGGAAATCGGCAAATTCAATTGGTAATTTACTGACAATAAATACATATATAGAAATAGAAATTAGTTAATTGAACTTGATTTCTAGTCAGAGCTTGAAGCCATTTTACGGTTAGAACTGAAAGAACTGGAACAGGATGTGGAATTGGAACGGCATGTCTATGAAGAGCTGCTCTCTGATGTCAATGAATGGTATGCCCTACAAGAGCAGCATTTGGAAGGTCTGTACACTGAACCGGACAGCGATCCCAAAGATCATGAACTGATTTGCCCCGTGTGCTTGATCAAATCGCTGCATCGCTTCAAATCGCAATATACTTGCGAATGTGGTGCACGCTTTGAGCACCCAGCAGATGAGCGACAATTGGAGCAATTGATTCAACAGAAAGTTAACGAACACGAGCTGAACTGCACCCAGGCGCTGCAGTTCTTCATCGAGGCACAGCCAACGGGCAACCGTTTGTTCACCATCTGCGGCAGCTGCGATTTTTGCTGCTCCATTTGAGCGGCTTCTATTCTCATTGTTCTGGCTGCGACCAGTTAAAAATTAGTAAATGGTATTTTATTATTATAGATTATAGATTATCAATTAATGCGTTGTTTTTACATTTATTTCTTTAAGCTCTGCTATGAATTTTCGTCCACAAATTCTACTTCATCCTCGCCAACGTCCACGCCCCAGTGCAGCTCGTTGGCTCGCTGATAGGCCCAGGACATGAGTTTCGTGGTAAAATAGATGGCCAGTTGGCCGCGATGATCGATGCCAATTAGACCGCCGGTTTGCTTGAAATGTTCTGTCATGTTTTGTAGCATCTCTTCCGCTGCTTGCTGTATGGAATAATTCTTGTGCCGCACCAGTGCCAAAACGCGCGAGCTCAAATTGTAGCGCATGATGGACTCACCATGTCCGGTGGCTGAGACGGCACCTACCTCATTGTCGGCGTAGGTGCCGGCACCCAGTATGGGCGAATCCCCAATGCGACCAGATAACTTACCTGTTAGGCCGCCTGTCGAGGTGGCTGCTGCCACATTGCCGCACGCATCAATGGCCACAGCGCCAACGGTGCCTGGGGCTACGTTATAGAGCGTATCAGTATTTTTGTTCTGAAATCGTTTGAGTAGTTTTCGGGATGCCTCTATGACCAGCGCATTCTTCGGTAGTATTTCGAAACCTTCCACTTTGGCCAAGTGCATGGCACCGTCGGCTGCTAGAAATCGATAATTCGTCTTCTCCATGACACATCTAGCTAAGCTTATCGGATGCATGATGTTCTGTGCCATGGTAACACAGCCACCTTCCAGTCGAGATCCATCCATGATGGCTGCATCCATTTCCACATTACCATCCACGGTCAGTACTGAGCCATGGCCTGCATTAAAGTAAATATCTGATTCGAGTACCATGACCGCCTGCTCCACAGCGTCCAGCACGCTACCCGTCTCCTGGAGCGCCTGGTAGCCTCGCTGTGCTGCCTGCTTAACGCCCAATTTGACGCATTCCACCTTGTCGGCGTTTATGTGCCCGGCACCACCGTGAACCAGCACAGTGGGCACGGTTGCATCATTGGCCAAGCTACGCATTTCCCAAAATGTTGCTTTATATTTCGATATCTGAAGCAATCTCGTGGACAACCAAGAGCCGTATGGCATTTTAAGCGTCAGCTACGTGTCTGTAGGAGATCGAAAATTTGGAATATAATAAAATGGGGAAAAAATTAAACAATAAATAATATTTAAAAAAATGGCAGATTGTATGATTTTTAAGTTCGGTTTTACTTATTTTATAAATTTTCCAACATGCTACAGCCAGCATACATTTCAAATCGTCTCTAAACCGGCGAATTTTACTTGCCAGGCAGTTTTACAATCACAGCGACTCTCAAACTGTGGCCAAGCACCGGCAAATAAGCAAAACACATGTAAACAAAAACAATGCAAACAACACAAAAATCAACAAACTTATGTAATGAGACATCGAATGGCTAGTGTGATAGACAAGTGCTCAACTAAAATATACCTCGCATATACACATACATAGTGCATACATAAATATGTATGTACATATGTATATAGATGCATGAAAATAGTATGTACATATGTATGTACGTAAAAACAGAACTTTATTACCTTGCTATAATAATAAACAAGATTTATTTAAAACTTGCTTGGCAATGCTAAGAAACTTTTTGAAATTGAAATTTCCCTGCAAGTGCAGGGTATTTCTGGCATTTCTGTTGCTCTGCTTTATATGCTGCGTCATGCCATTTGCTTAGGGTATGAGAATTAAATAAATGCGCGAAAGCTTTTGCACGATCGTGCACGTGCATGCATGCTACGTTGCCCGTTGCTCGGTTGCTCCACTGCTCGGTTTCTCGGCTGTTTTACTCGCGTGCTCGTGTTCGCCCGCGCTCACTCTCTCTCTCTCTCTCTTTCTCTCTCTTTTTGTCTGCCGCTCTGTCTCTCACGCACGCACAGATTCTTGAGCGAGAGTTCTTTCTTTACCGTTTCTTTCAGTACGTTGCGTTACGCGGCTGCAGACGGTTGGGGCAGCTGCCACTAACGGGAACATTTTTCGGCCTTCTTCGAATCAGCAGAAACGTGCGCATATTTCATTTTATTTCTCAACCGTTTTGTTTATATTCACAATAATTGCGATAAAACACACGAAATAAAAGTAAAGCGTGAACGCGGCAAGCATTTTATGTTTATACACTATATGCAATACATACGTACATACATACATACATGCATACATATGTAAATACATGGCTCATACAGATACAATGTGTGTATCTAAAATACGAAATATCTTTTGAAGCAAAACAAGTACAATAAAATATTGTACGTATAGCAAACTAGTTGCTTCTCTGCATATTTGTAATTGCGAAATATTATTTGTTTACATTTTCAATTTTCTGTGCGGTTTCCAAATATCGACATTTCTCGTGCGCAAAATACTATGTGGCAGAAGAAGAATCGTCTGTCTAGGTCTGGTGTTTGTGGAAAATCTAAATATCTAAATAAAAAAATATATACAAAATATGTGTAGCTCGTTATTGAAGTATTTATTTATTCGTGATCTCTGAGAAGTTATAAGTTTTGCCAAAATGGCTCCGCTCTTTAATCTAATACGCTGTGATCAATTGTTCAATCGTTCGCGTGATACCTATGATAGCTTAAAGACCGATATTTGTGGCATAGATCGTGTGAAATATATATTAACGTGCTTTTGCATATTCGTGCTGCTTATTGGATGCTTTTATGTTTGGAAGAAATGTGACAGGTGAGTTCACATCGGGGGAGTATATATGTATGTATATAACATGGTAAACTACAGATTCTACATATATAATATATATCTGTGCATATAGACAGATTGTAACAATAGATATGCATATATATATAATAAAATATACATACGTCATTTTATTTAATTAAATTTCTTATTATATACATATGTAGATATATAAACATATATCTTTCGATCAGTAAACTTTATATACATATAAATACACAAGCAGATTTGTTCTTTTCCAATTTGAAAGCAATACTAGACATATAGATATACAAATATATACACACATACATATGTATATCTCTCTGCATCTAAACAATTAAAAAATATCTCATTGATGAAAAATCTAATCTGATTTCTATATACATTCACATAGCTAACAATTCGTATTTCAAAAATGCTCATTTTTCATTATTTAATATTCATGATCATTTTAAAGTGCCTGAAATTTCAATTGAATGGGATTTTTAAAAATACATTCGAATATTAATTGGAAAATTTCGTGACTTTCCTCAAACATAGAAATGGAGAGGATTGACAAGCAACCTTCGAAATGTTTGGGTAAATGTATTTAGAAAACTTTTGCATCGAAGCAACCGTAAATCAGATTGAAATCAACTTTGCGCACTATATTTAGGAAAATGTTTATTCGATTTATAGATTTTCGTTTGTAACCAAGCATTTGTGTGTTGAGTTTTGTTTTTTGTTTTTTTTTTTAGTTTTGACTTTTTATTATAAATTGTAAATTTTGTGTAAAATGCCGTCTCCAATTCTTTTGAAAGTACTTATGCCAATTCTGGTGCGTTCGCTATTGCCCCGGGTGGGGCGGAATCTGATGCAGAGCCGTTCGAAATCCATGGTGCTGCAGCAGGTGTCCGAGGGCCTAACGGTGGGCAGGACGCTAGTGAAGCATGGATCGAATGAAACCATTTAATCGAATGACAACAAATGTTTGGATACATGAAGTGCCGTGCAACCAGTTGATGCATATTTATATATGGGAAACGATTCGAATGATGCTTGAGAATTTTTGTCAAAGAACTGATCCTAGCCTGATGTTTTTAATTTTTGTTGCCTTTTGTATCGTATCAAAATTATGGATTGTATGTGTTTAAAGTCGCTTGTGCAAAATGACTGTGAAATTGGTAAAATCGTATCGTAAAATGAGAAACAAAACCTGGTGCTATAAAGCCATTAACGTGGATAATTTCTAATAATAATATTGGACACCAGAATAATATTTATTTTAATATTCAGCATTTTATCTCAACTCAATTCCTTAGCTATTTAAATTTCTGAAAGCAAATACATGCTTGATCGGAGAGTTCCTTTCTATACAATCGAGATTATATGGGAGTTTATATTAATCAATCAATCAATATATCTTCTGCTTTTAGATACTTTTATAGTTATTAATACTTTTAAAATTTACAAATCGATAAAATGGCTTATTTTTATTTAAATATGGATTATCCAATTATTTTATATATCTTTTTACATCATACGCAGAAATTAATATTAATTAATACTTGATTGATATTCTATAATTCAGTTCATTTTATATCCGGAAATCATTAATGAAAAAAAAAAAAAAACAAAATGTGATTCTAATTAGATACTGATGCGATCCTAACTTATGAAAATAATGATAACTACTGTTGATTCCATTGAAGATGATGATAGTGTTGAAGATAATAATAATGAGGATGAAACTGCAAATGATGATGAAAAGGATAAAGAAATTGAATACGATGCTAATTATGATAACTATTGATGCTGCTGATGATAATAATCATGATGAATAGATAAAGATTATGATGACATGATGAAAATGGCGCAATTGGTTATCATAATTACGATCTTGAAGATGATGCAAATTATAATGATGTTAAAGATGCAAAAGTTGATAGATGATAATGATACAGAAGCTGTGGAGGAAGATGATCATGTGGCCGAAGATGATTATGATGCAGATAATGATAATGAATAGATAAGGATGATGATTAGTTCATGATGCGATAATGATGTTGATGTTAATTCTATTGATTAATAGAATGATCATAATCGTAATGATAT
Organism: Drosophila koepferae; assembly: GCA_030914345.1. Classification (NCBI taxonomy): domain Eukaryota; kingdom Metazoa; phylum Arthropoda; class Insecta; order Diptera; family Drosophilidae; genus Drosophila; species Drosophila koepferae. The sequence goes on along the minus strand of JAUESR010000198.1, from coordinate 1,455,970 downwards.
TAACAATATTCTGATAATCATGCTCATCGGCATCATCGAATTCTAGCTATTCCCTGTTGCAGCTCTCGCACCTAGCGCAGTCTTAACATATTTATGTTTGTTCTAGGTTTGTCGAGTCATATAAATTATATTTAGATTTGTATTCTCTTGGTTTGGTGTTTGTAACATTTTCACTGTCAATCAGATTTTTCCGAATAACTCTCTTGAGTAAGCAGAACAAGTGACTAGAACCATTCTATGGGCATAAACAAATTGGGAACTTTTATTTAAATATAGCACATGCGTTTATAAACAACATGCAAAAGGCAACAAACCAGCGCTGTCTTTGTATATATAAGTAAAAGGAGGAAGGGGGCGTAGAGGAGGGACAAATTACTCATGTGGCGCTTGGCCAGCTGCTGAAATAAATGAAAAGAAAAGAACGAAAAGTTGTATCAAGCACAGCCAAACAGACAACAATGAAATCAATTTTTCATAAATCTTAAACACATATATCTTATTTATGTATATATGTATGTTTGTATCTCTGAGTATCTTTGAGATGCATATTTCTTAGTAATACATTTGAATATCTCATTTGGTGAAAATCCCATGCTTCGCTGTTTGCCGTTCTCCGTTCGCTGTTTAATTCGAATTTTGGCTTTTATACGTCCCCAGACACTTGTCTAATGACCGACCGACCGACTGCACGATTTAAACGAACGAACAGAACAGATGCAGGCGCATAGATGTAAATATATCAGTATTATATACATATGTATATATATAATAAAAAGATACATTTCCATTGAGCGCCAACGACGGCAGGCGGCAGGCGACACAAAACATGAAATCTAAATCTAGTTGCAAAATCATTTGAATTATTTACTGACAGCCGTGACAAAAGTCAAATAAAAAAAAAATGAAAAAAAAAAACTTCCAGTAAATTCATAAATATTATAGATCGTGAAATGTTTTTATTGTTAGGCGAATAGATACTCTTGGGAATATTCTGGTGAGAGAATTATTAATTGTAATTCAATTTAAAGAATTTGTATATTGTTTTTAATAAATATGAATTTTAATGAATTCATAATATCGAATTTATAAGAATTTTTTAAAATTATTAATATTATTATTATATAAATATTATGGCACTACTATCGATATTTATTGATTGAAAATTATTAATTTAGTTTGTTTTCTTTAAGAATTTAATTTAAGAATGTTTGCTAGGATATGTTAACAATTTACTTAGTTTAATTTAAAAAGACTAATATGATTTAGATTAGATTACATATGTTTACGAGAACGAAAATTTAATGAAAAAGTAAGCAATCTCAATATATAGAAAAATATGTAAAATAAACAATTTTTTTTTAAGTTAAAAAAAAAAACTTATGTGAAAAAAAATTTATTTTATGTGATTGTTATAAGATGAATTATTTAAAATATATATTTAAATATATTTCATACATTAAACGATGATTCGTTATCATAATGATATGATGATATCATTCATAATGATGGAGATGAAAAAGATACATTGAGATGAGTATATGAGATATGATAAAAGTTAAGTTAGTTTAAGTTGAAATTGATTCGTATTAGATAGATCACTATTTGAATTAAAATGATCATATATCAGATGATAATAATAATGATAGGCTACATGGAGTGAGTTTGACATATAGATCATAGATAGATGTTACTTGAAAGATGATCACAGTCTATCGTGGCTGTAATTGGCTGAGTAATATAAGTTAATATTACCTATAATTGTACTAAATATAATTAAGTCAAATAAAGTCATATTTTTTTTAAAACATAATATATTTTCTTGTAGAAACATTATTAAGTAGTCTCTATAATTAGTATGATTTATTTGAGCTAGGCTGTATAGTATATTGGAATGTGTGATACAAGTTGAAGATCCCACATGGATTCAAAGTATTGCTATAGTCATCATCTCGCATCTATTTATACATGTGACACTCATTTGATAGTGTATAAGGTGTCGCATATGCTTTGTAGCTGTGGATCAATGAACGATGCTGTCGGAGGTGGCGGCGCTTGCGAGTGCCTGTGGCTGCATTGCGCTGTCATCGTTGTTCTTTGCTTGATGTGCATATGAGCATATACAAATATATCTCTATAAATTGTATTGCATGTATACATTTGCCCAGCTCAATTAATAAAAGTTTACTCCAGTTTGCATACAGACAGTGAGACAGTGAGACATCGAGACATCGAGACAGCGAGACATCGAGAGACAGATAGCATGTAATCAAGAGGCGAGCACAAGTTTTCATAGGAATTTCGTTTCGAGCTGTGTTTTGTGTTTGGTTGACGTTGTTTTGTTTTGGTGTTGTTTTGGTTATTTGGTCTTGTCATCGGCGTGCTTGGCCATCGAATAGCTCGTAAATGAACTGAACTGTAACGCAGACACTGACTGCAGCAGTCCATAGCTTGGATCGCCGGATCATTGGTCATTGGTCATTCAATATGCGCATATATCTTCATCATCTGTTCGAAATTGAAGCAGCAGCTGCAGCCGACAACGAGCCGGCAAAGCATTAAACAGTTGCCCGCTTTGTCATTTCAATATTTGTTGTCATATACATATTTATCTGCGGTCAATTCAATGGACTTAATTAAAGTAAGTCCATGCACAAATGCCTTGGAATGTGACACAAATATGCATGCACTTAGGCTATCGAATTGATTGCTTTTGAAAGGGAATTAAAAAAAAATTAAAATTTAATTGAAAAAAAATTATAAAAATTAAAAAAGTTTATGAATATATATATTTAACAATATTAATTACTATTCCAAAATGAAAAATTGTTTTAATCCTGTTTTAATTGAAACAAAACAACTTAACTTTTTTAATAAATAATATTTTTAAATTAAAAATCATAATTTTAGCTAACTTTTAGAATTTTACCTTAGTTTAAACAAATTTAAAATGTTCTTTGTTAAATAAATAAATTTAAATTTACAAAAAATATATTATTTATCAATTAATAAATTAATAAATGAATAAATTCATATTTGAAAGTTCAACCTATTTAAAACATTCTTGTTTTAAATCAAATTTAATTTCTTAAAAAAAGTAATTTTAATTAAAGAGAAATAAAATTAGAATTTTTTTACATTAAAAATTAAATAAATAAATTAATTCTCATATGAAGGTTAAATTAATTTATAAAAAATTATTAAAATTAAAATAAAATAAAATATTTTTTAAAAATCTAAGTATATTTGTAAATATTTACTCATAATATTTATTTATTAATTATTTTATTAATTAATTTATATATAAATAATAAGAAATGTAAATTATAACAAGGACACATAGGCTGGCCAAACTAATTATTTTTTGAGAATTCCCGACTGAGAAATCGCTCTGCTTTCATTAAAATTTTTTTTATGATTTGTCAGCTGATACTCATAAGATTTGAGCAATTAGTGAATAACTGGGCATTCCCCGGCTTAAGTAAATTAATTAGTGATAACAATCAACATTTTCTGAATTCGTTTTTCTTTATTAATGTGCAGACATTCCTCTTGATTTACAGATTGTACCATATCAAATTTAGGAGTTAAATTTACTGGGTTTTCCTACTCAGTCACAAAAGAAAAGAATTTATTTGTTTAAGCTATTTCATTTAATTTCTTCGCTTCTGAAACTAGAGATTTGTAAAATACATTTCTTACAATATTTTGTGGGAATACCCATTCCCATATGGCTCGTGGGAAATCAGTAAAACTCTAATCTATTGAGTAGCTGTAGCTCACAGTATATTTTCTAATGAGGCATTTCCGATTAAAACATATATCCGTTAAATTAGCTTTCATTAAATATATTTAGCTATATATATATATTGATTTTCTATTCGATTTGAACTTGACCCTAAAAATATCAAACACATAAATTCAAATGAGTCAAATATAAACAAAATGCACAACAAGTGGATGCATTCGAGGCACGCTTCCAATTTAGAGCAATCGAAAGGCCACTTGAACTCATTCCCAATATCATTGATATCCGAAACTAATAGAGCTCAATGCACCATACTTCAAGTGCTTAAAAATCACTCGCACCCCTAAAAAAAACAACACAAAACAGAGCTAAGGATGCACATCAATAAACAGTTGAAAATTAATGCATTAACAGCAACAACAACAATGAATCGCACTCGCACTCGCTCTCACACTCACACTCGTGAGTGCACTCATTGTGCGTCGAGGCGAGACTCATTCATAAAAAATCAGCTCCCGATGGCCATAATATATCCGGCACTTGAGAAATAATGTCCCGTGCCAAGGCAACAACAGCTGCTGCAACTGCAATTGCAACAGCAACAGCAACATCTGCAATTGCAACTGCAACTGCAACTGCAATTTTCTGGTATTTTTGGATCATTTGGTAAACAAATCATTCGGTCCAATTCAAATCAAGACTCGAGTGCAGAGTGGCGAGTGTATTTTAAGTTTTATTAGATATCTTAATTTGACGCTTGAGCATTACGTAAAGGTGTGGCAGCCAGAGGAGAGGTCGGACAGCAGCGGTGCGAGAGGGCAGAGTGTGAAAAAGTTGTTGTACATGTTCTTCAACAAATCAGGCAACAAGAAATTGCATTTAAGTTGTGTGCGAAATTGTGTTTTCCTCGATATTGTTGTCTGTTTTGATACCCTGCGTGCATTAAATATGCCTATGAAGGGTATATTAGTTTTGAGTAAAAGTTTTAAAGTTGATAAAGCGTAACATTGAATTTTGACTGTTTTATTTAGAGATTGATAGAATAACTTGCTCCGCTTTCATTCTTTAATACTCTACATTCTCAACGTTTCCGCTGCGTTTGTTCTGCTTATAAGACAAGCTATATTGATTAACTTCAGAAATTCATGACTTTAGATATGGGCTTGGATGTCTGTTCAGCCCTTACTACCTACGAAATTGTATATTTTCTTGAAAATAATTATAAACGGAGATTTTGCATATATTTTGGACATCACAGTATTAGACAGTATTATCAGAATATATTCTGATGATCCTGTTGCATTCCCAGTAGGCATCTCAAGTTCAATTTTTACTTTCCTCTTTTAGTTACGCTTCGAACGTATCGGCTACAATTTTGAGACTTCGCTTCTCTTATCATATGCCGACTAAACGAAGTGTTGCGTCTCATTCGCACTAATTCTAGGCCAGTGCCTCACATTCCAGTGCCTTTAAAAACGGCAATATCGTTATCGCCAATACATATAATATAACGTGTAAACTACCGTAACAGTAGGAGGCGACTCTGTCAACAGTAGGGAGCGACTCTCTTAATAGAGTCTTCTACTGTTACAGTGTGGACAGAGAAGACTCAGTCAATTGCAGAAAGTGACTCCATTAACAGCACTGTTAAAAGACTGTAGGTTATGCAAAGAGCAATTCCCTTACTTTTGATGTGTGTGACGTATCACAGTCCTGAATGTGCTCTGTTATTCAATTGGATACTTGGCGGGCACTGGGGCAAAGATTCTCGTTTTAAGATAGTTAGCAGTGCCAAAATTGCCTAATTTTCATACAAACTTAAGCGCGGCAGACCCCGTGTGACACGATTGAGTAACAGTCTTTTAACAGTGCCCGTGTGACGTTTCACTGTTAACTTAACAGACCGCTTTGCATCACGATTGAGTAACAGAGTCTTTTCACAGTGGAGGAGACTCTGTCAATTGCAGAGAGTGACTCCATTAACAGCACTGAACGACTCTGCTAACAACAGAGAGCAGTAAAATGTTGGTGTAAGAAGAGAGTTACTCTGTTAGCAGTACTTAATTACTCTGTTAAGAGCTTCCTCTAAAATTAAATAAGTAAATTTGTAAGCCTGATAGCTTGTATATGAGGAGGGATTATCCGAGTGAGTTTGTGTCTTGACTGCAGATTTCACAGTTCTGACTCTCACTCCGAGTAGGAAAGCGTAAAAAAAATAACTTTATATGCCCTCCATATTTATTAACAATTTTGAAGATTATTTGATTTATTATTTATTTTTTATTTTTATAAATTTTGAAGAAAAGTTTTAAATTGAACACTTGGTATTTAAACAAGTAAGCACACAACAACAGCCTTAAATCAAATAAACTTACGAGTATTTTAAAATTTGTATTTATTGAATACATATTCGTAGCAATTGCAAGCAATAAAATGACTTATGAGTTTGAGAGAGAACTTATTTATTATTCCTTTATTGGCATGCAGCAAAGCTTAGATGATGCTTCATAGTTTACATCAACTAACAATATTCTAGATAAAAGGAAATTCTCCAATTTAGTTCGTCGACTAAAATAATTAAAAATTCATCATATATCATTTATCATTTATCAATTTAGCAGGTGCAAAAACTGTTTGGCCAACACAGACACACACACACACACACACCTATGTAAACATCAGCTACATAGTCAATATATACAAATTATAGAAACTGTTCAAATTTTTCAATCAACGGCTATTAATTTTCGTAAAAAAATAAAAAAAATAAATAACAAACTTGGCTATCAATAAAAAATGTTGCATCTGAGTCCCGGCAAAACGAAAATTCGTACAATGCAAATCAACAAAAATGTTGTAAACAATTTCGAATAGCTTTGCATTTTTTATTATTTTCTTTTGCATACTGCATTTAAATGCACATTGCTCTGCGAATAATGGAACAACAATAAAAAAAGAGAGATGAAATATTTCTTTTTTCAAAAATATATTGGAAATCAATTATTCATGCACTTTTAGAGCGGTCAAAAAATGTAATTAATATGTAAGAGTCGTCTGTCTTTCGTCTGTCTGGCTGTCCACCTGTCAAGCCAGGCATTTTTCATTAAATTTATCGACTGTCTGTGAGCACAATAAATAAAATAGCCAAAAAAATAAATAAACAAAAAATTTTCCAAAAATTGCCGGCACGATAAAATATTAAAATCAAGCCACAATTGCAAGGGTAACCCCAACAAATGTTACTCTCTCGCTCGATCTATCTCTCACTATCCCACTCTCTCTCTCTCCATCTCTTTCTGTCTGTGTGTGTCTTTGGTTTCTTGCACTGGGCACGCCTCTGCGCCAAATGGTATATGCAACAATGTATTCGCAATAAATAATATTTCAACGGCATTGCGGACGCAGGTTAACTGTGTGCCAGCCCAGCCTCATGCTCACCCTCTCCCCCTCTAGTTGCTCCATCTCTCTCCCTCGTATCTCTAGAGTTAGTTGCGCCTTTTTTTTTTTTTGTCAGTCATGTGCAAACGTGTAAATGTTCACGTTGTGCAGCCAAAAAGTATGCCACATTTTTGCACATCATTAAATATATTCTGTGAGTGCAGGAAATAATATTAAAAAGAAGAAGAATCAAATATGTAGCGAAGAGGAAGCAAATTTTGTATAGCTTGCTATAATATTGACTTGGCAGTGCATTTATAGATATTCAATTTGGCTTGAAAACAATTTGTTGGTTCTTAAATTTAAAGTTGACTTTGGCTTTTAATTTGCAAAAATTTTAAGAAGTTTTTTCGTTTTAATTTCATTTTGGTTAAAATATTTTATAAATTGAAAAACATTGTTTGTAATATTTAGATATTTAGATCAGATTTTGTTTGTCTTTTCAATTATTTCAGTTTACCTGATACCTAGATTTTGATGCCTAGCTTACATATACATATCTCTAATCATTAATTCTCTATAGAGTTTAGTTTATATTTTCAATATATTTTACATTGTATGTAAATAGTATATATAGAGATTATAAAATATTTGAAACTTTCCTAGTTGCATATATGTCATTTAAATAATTTTCGATGCTTTCAAGAACGTACTTTACTGAGATATGTTGAACATGCTTTGGATATTGTGATAACAGTTTTTTATTGGAGTAGTGTAATCTCTTCCATAATTCCCATATAATATATAATCTATTTTTTACTCAACACAAACTAAACATTAACAAAATAGATACTAAATTAAACTAAAACTTTTTTTTAAACATATTTATTTGGCATCTGTTAAATAAACAATAATAAAATCAATCAATCAATAAATCAAATCAATGGTTTGAGCTGCATTGAACTCAATTCACATACTATATGCATAATATATAGTATTTTATTGTTTTTTTATTGTCTAGTGGGAAGGAATATCTCTTGTCATATATTCACCCCTTTTCTTCATATTTTTATAATTAATTGATGTTTACGTTCTTCTAGCTTTATAATACATTTATGTGTTTTTCTTATTATTAAAAAAAAGAACCAATAATAAATTTTGATGAAAATTTTTAGATTGGCTTGTTTTTAACATAATATATGAACTTAGCTTAGACCAGATTAGTGTTCACACTGTCAACTAATTGTATATAGCAAAAGTTCGTCATGAACTCGCATTTAAAGGATCTGAGTGCCTCTCTCTCTCTCTCACACACTCTTTCTTTCTGTACTTCCGGTGCGTAAATCTGTGGTCAGATTCCACTCACTTGGCTATTAAAAGTTAGTTAGCTAATTTGAATCAAAACCATGGCAATGCAATCAAAAAGTGGGCCACTCTAGTGGCCGTCATATATCACACTTAAGATTATGGCCAGGCAGACATCGCAGGATAAAGATAACATCAACAACATGGCCAAAAGCAAACAGACGCGTCTGTCTGACTGTCTGAGTGGAACCTCGGCTACAGAGAAGTCTCATAAACACTTGAATATAATTGTGGAAATTACAAAGAACACTTGAATACACACAGACACACACACACAAACACACACACACACAATCACAGCTTACCGACTGTGGGTCCTTTAGCTATCTGGCTTGCTGTGTCGTGCACTCCACTTAATTAAACCAACTCAAAAAATTGTTGATATTGTGTTATTTATGCGTTCACTATAACTACAACTACTTACCTAGTGGATCCTACCTACTGACCGATCCCCACTTGCACCTCACAGCTATATATACATACATATATATAGCAACCTGTTTGAAAATCGTTTCACTCTCTCTCACTATTTTATTATCTCCCTCTCTTTCTCTCTCTCTCATTTCAGATGCCATAAAACTTTGCTGGCCTTTCACAATTTGCGCGCAGCTGTTTCGCTGCTTCTGCTGGCCGTTAATAGTCTAGAGCTGGCCAGGAGTCTGTTGCCCCAGCGCCGGACGGAGCAGCTGTATCAGCTCTTTGACTCAACGCCCAAGGAGCTGAATGTTCTGATTATCATTGGCACGGGCACCGTGCGGAATGCTCTGGCCGCCATCCTGTTGACAATTATGCTAATGTGCTATCATCGTGTGCTCGAGCGCAAAAAGATGACAGGTGCGTCTGACTTGCTTTCCCTCTCTCTCTCTCTTTCTCTCGCACTCTTTGTGTGTCTGCTGGTCAGATAATTTGATGCCAACTAAATTAATCACACGCCGTCTCATTTCGTAGACTTTCTGTACGGCAGTATCGCCATAGAAATGTTGATTTTTCTGCTGCGCATCGATGAGCTCGCCGAGGTGGCCTATTACGAGGAGATACTTGAGCTGGAGACCTGCCTGCTCAGCGTAACGGTGATTTGTCTATTGGCCTTAGCTGGACTCGATGGCTATACCATTTATAAAGAAGTGAGTACGAAATTTTCAAAAAATATAGATTTTGTAAAGCGGCTCATTAGCTGAACCGTTTTTAGTTAAGCTTTGGATTGTTAGAATATAAGTTGTTAGTTATCATTAATCGAAAGTATTTGAATTGCATTTATAAGTGGCTTATAGTTATTAAGATATGAATTGTTACAATATAAGTTGTTAGTTACTAACGGCCGAAGCATTTGAATTGCGACCTGAGCGCGCGCAATCCCGATGATCGGCAATGCAACCTTGCCCGTCGTGGTGAAAGCTCTAAAGAGAGCAGAGAGCACACGCCGTGGTAAAATTGCATTGCCAATTACAAGGAGATCGCGCGACAATAGACAGAAAGAGTCGGCTTGAGCACAGAGATAGAGTCGATCGCTGTATCAAGCCGTTCGGACGCGTAAAAAACGAGCTAACGAGAGAGTAACGTGAAAAAGAACAAAGTGAAATAAAGTACGCATAGGCGAAAGAAAGAGAAAAGGAAAACGTGAGTTTTTTTTATTAGATATTTTAGCATGTGTTAGAGAGTAGAGTCGTAAGCGCCATACACAATTTTTGTGCGACAAGCTGTGCCCTGCTGCAATCCCACCGTTAATCTCCGACTTCAACAAAAATCACTCGGCTTATAAGAGAACGCCGACGGCAACGTCTGGAAATTACTCGGCCAGTGATTCTGTCGATTGTCGAACCCTGTACACACATTTCTCAATAACACCTTTCCCTTCCTCTCCACCACCATGGTCCCTTGGCGTGGTATATATTTATATATATATATACATATATATATTTAGTGCAAGTAATCGAACATACCCGCGCATACCCTGTTACCACCACGTGATTGGCCGTAGCGCGAAACTCGCGAGTGCCGGTAACGGGATCGGCAACGGCGTTTGTACAACGACGGCCAAAAAGTAGTACAGCGCGCAAAGAGAACGCGCTGATAACGAACACGCAGCGGCACACGCTTAAAGAGAACGCGATATCGGAGAACGTGAAGGAACGAAAAGAAAAGTGAACAGCGAAATAGTGTGCCGGAGACCAAACAATAGAATAGTAAACAGTGGGTCAAAGGCCAGAGGTCAAAGAGAAAAGGAAGAAAAGTAAGTGAACCGTGGGCCAGAGGCCAAGCAGAGCAGAGGAAGTGGAGACAAGTAATTAAAAAAAAGTGTGAAGAAAAGGAGAGTAGAAAGAAACGAACAAGTGGCATTATACGCGATTATTTTTTGGTGTAGTCGGTCAAAGTGACAGTCGAATATACCCTAGATGACGATGTATGACGTAAAGTAAATACAAAATAAAATAAATACAAAATATAAGAAATACAAAATAAAATAAATACAAAATATAATAAATATAAAATATAATAAATATAAAATATAATAAATACAAAATATAATAAATTACAAAGTAAAATAGGAGCAAAATATAATATAAATATGAAATAAAATAAATACAAAATATAATAAATACAAAATAAAGTAAATACAAAATAAAATATATACAAAATAAAATAATTACAAAAGATAAGAAATACAAAATAAAATAAATACAAAATATAATAAATACAAAATATAATAAATTACAAAATAAAATAAATTACAAAATAAAATAAATGTAAAATATAATATAAATAAAATAAATATAAAATATAATTAATATAAAATATAATAAATACAAAATATAATAAAAACAAAATAAAATAAATACAAAATATAATAAATACAAAATATACTTTTTACAAAATATAAGAAATACAAAATAAAATAAATGTAAAATATAATATAAATAAAATAAATAGAAAATATAATTAATATAAAATATAATTATATAAAATATAATAAATACAAAATATAATAAAAACAAAATAAAATAAATACAAAATAAAATAAATACAAAATATAATAAATATAAAATATAATAAAAAATAAAATAAATACAAAATATAATAAATAAAAAATATAATAAATACAAAGTATAATAAATACAAAATATAATAAATATAAAATATAATAAATATAAAATATAATAAATATAAAATAAAATAAATACAAAATTAAATAAATGCAAAATTAAATAAATGCAAAATAAATTATATGCAAAATAAAATAAATGCAAAATAAAATAAATACAAAATAAATAATAATAAGTGTGACAAACTAAAATAAAGCGAAGGAATCGAATTCATGATGGACCAGGAGACAGGAGCCGGGGCGGGGGAATGCCGTAATGCACCAGTAGTGTTTTGTCTTCACTGTGGTCAAAAGGCGAGGAGCACGCGGGAGTGCTGTAACCAAGCGCCCTTCACACGAGCGGAGCGGCGCCGCATAGGAAGCAAAGAGCGGATGAGGCATTCCCTAAGGGTGGAGGACGGGAAGATGGTAGCGACGGTGTCGATCGGGGGTCAGAGGACGACCGCCACAATCGACACTGGGGCTACACGCAGCATCGTCAGTGAGGAGGGCTTGCGCCGGCTGACGATCAGAGGAGAATTCCAGGATATACAAGGGCGCATCAGATTGGCCGACGGGTCATCGCTGGAAGTAAAAAAGATGATGAAGGTGGGAGTGAGTCTCGCAGGGAAGGCAGTGATGATGACTTTGCTAATCATGCCGACCATGTTGGAAGAGGTGATCTTGGGAATGGATTTCTTATGCGCAATGGGCACGACGGTGCGATGCGGCAAAGCAGAGTTGGAGATGCAGATGGTGGAAGAGCCGTTTGGAGGAGCGTCGTTGCCAGTGGAGCAGGGCACGTCGAAAGAGAGCAGCCAGCCTAACGGCCAGGATTTGCTCGCTCGACATGCGGCTCAGACGAAAAGGATGAGGAACAACACCGAAGGAACAGCGGAGGAGGAGCCCACAGAGTGCCCTCCGACGAAAAGGAGAGGAGGATCGGAACAGAGGAAAAAAGCTGAGACCCAGGTGACCGCGGGCCGGAAGACACCGCCATACGCCGAGGGGCCACCGTCCCCTTCTAGATCGCCGGCTATCTCGGGGCTGGAATGCCGAACCGCCTCAGAGGACGAAGGGTCAGGGAGGTGGGCGGGCCCGACACCGTGGACAGCGAGTGAGGAGGAAGAGCCCTCGACGAAGAGGAGGTGGAGGCAGTCTCCGTCGAGTGGACGGAGGGAGTGTTGTCCCTCCGTCACCAGTCCCGCTCCGGAGGCACGGGAACAGGAAGAGGAAAGAACTGAGTGGACAGGAGAACCAACCGGACGTTTGTGGACCCGGCGAGGCGAGGGAGGTGTTACCCAGCTCGAGGCAATGACAAGTCTCGAAGACGAAGGGACACGTCCTCTCTTCCGGCGTCGGTTTGAGGCGAACGCGGAGGGAGGAGATAGCGACGGCACTCCCAGAGCCTTTGTGCGTAGTTTGTCGAGGACTGCCGACGGTCGGCGAGGGTTGGATTGGGGGCGCTCACCTGAGCGAGGCCAATCAGCCGGGCGAGGCCTGATAGAACCCGTTAGCGGGCGGATAAGGGCGGAGACCGCCGGGCCGGCACCTGCCGTTCGGCAGCCGCGAGCGCCGAGTGCCCATGCGGACCACGCCCGAGCCATTCCCGGGGGCGGGCGAGATAATCGAGAGAGGAACCGAGGCGAGTTGCCGAGGAGCCAGTCGAGTGAGGAAAGGCAACTATTGGCGAATATGGATGACATCTTGGTCGGTTGGGACCCCGATTTGGAAATATTCGGCCAAGACCCAACGAGGCAGACATTGCCGGTGATCCCCGTCAACTGGCGGGTTTACCCGCCAGACACTATTTTGGGGGCCGGGACGATCCGCCGGTTGCGGGGCGAGATCGAGGCGCGCGGACCGCGGCGAAAGCGGACTCGTTTCAGGACAACGACGGAGGACGGTATTTTCAACGTCACCATAGCAGCCTGCGGGGGAGTGGTGGTCTCCTTATTAAGTAAGGGGCTTTAAGAGGGGCTTATTAGCTGAACCGCCTAACAATAAGTTGTTAGGGAAGATTTAGATTGTTAGAATATAAGTTGATAGTTCTTATTAATGGAAAGCATTTGAATTGCATTTATAAGAAGCCTACAGTTATTAAGATATGAATTGTTAGAATATAAGTTGTTAATTACTAACGGCAGAAACATTTGAATTGCGATCTCCGCGCGCGAGTCGTTCGCTGAGTGTCAAGCCGTTCGGATGCGTAAAAATTAAGATAACGAGAAAGTAACGTGAAAAAGAATATATAATTCTTATATAGTATACCCCTTTAAAATTTGCAAGTATGTATGAGTAAAAGAAGAGAATAAAAAAATTAAAAATAAATATCAGCTCTTCGTAGAGTTTTTCCTAGTTGAGCAGCTTCAACGACAGTTCTTAATGTATTTGAATGAATTATTAATATCAATAAGAGCGACATTTGTATTTGCGTAAATTTTGAATCGATCAGGGCGAAGGTCAAAGCGTATAATAGTTTGCTTGAAAAATACGTAGATTACATAAATATTATACATAGTTATTTAGAGAACTCCTGAGATTTTCAATTTGTCATCTGTCAGCCTCAGAGATTTTATTGAAGAAAAGCAATTTTTTTTAGCAATACAAAGCTGTCTTTTTTATTTGCTTAACTCTTCCTTCGACATTCTCTCTCTCTTCCCCGTTCTCTCTCCCTCTCTTAAAACCCGCTTATCGAATTAACATTCATGCATATATGATATTGCCCAGTAGATAGTTAAATATTTAAACAGTCGAAGGTAGAAAGAGGCGGGCAGCTTGCAATGTGGATAGCTTCAGTCGTTGTGTCTTCTCATGCTTGACATTATTTCCGCTGGAGACCGGAAATCCAAAGTTGCCACACAGGACACACAAGACACACAGAACATGCCACACGAATGCACAGATATCCAAACAACAACTACAACAACTACAACAACAACAACAAACGGCCGTAGTAAACACTAAAAGAGGCACAGCGCAATAAGCGCTCCAAAGTAGCAAAGCAAATAAAAACATTAAAGTTACATTGGGCGCTGCTGCTGCTCTGCTTACATCCTTTGGCAGTGCCAAGACAGTGGGCGTGTGCACTTCATATAAAGCTCACAGCTTACGGCTGTTTATACATTCACCCAGCCACCAGTGCACTGGCTGCTGTGCACCATAAACGAGCCAGTGCGCGCCGTGCACCAAAAACTTGCACCTTAACTTTGTGCGCGGCCATTGTTATTGCAGCCAAATGCACTAATGCTGTTGCATACTTGAAGATGCAACCGTATATAGAAACTAGTTCAACTGTTACATGTGTGTGTGTGGGTGGGTGAGTACATTTGTGAGTCTCTGTTTGTTGCGTTAAAGTTAGCCAAAATGTGGATAAGTGTGGATATTTAATATTGATCAAGTCGCTGAATATTTGATTTTTGAAGGTACAGTGAAATGAATAATTTATGTATTGCTTATGCATATAAGTAAATACATATAACTTGTATTATTATTATTAATTTGGATTACTTTAGTTATAATTAAAATAATATTGTGCGTTTGTAACAGAATATCTCATTTACTATAAGTTCAATATATGTATAAACCCATCGAAAATGACACTCTGAAAATAATACTCTAAATATATAAAATAAGAACAATATTATAAAATAGTAAAACAATAAAAATATGTTTAAAATATAAAATAAGATATCAAATATTTTTATTTATTAATTATTTTAATATACGCCTCTAATGGATTGTATGTGGCCAGGGTATAAATCCTGGTAAAAGCTGGTAAAAGAAGGGCGATTCCATAAAATTCGAGTCTTTTTATAGTGGTAAGTAAGTGTTCGCAATGGATAGTGTTAGTTATATATTCACAGTACTACATTAAATTAAATTATATGAAGAGAATAGGTAAACTTGATAGAAAAATGTTTGTAGCTATAGATAAAGATAAAGATAGATAGATAAAGATATATAGATATAGAAACAGTTCAGCTCAGCACTGCAGCGTGCCAGGGTATCCCAAAGTAATATAAAACTCTCATTGCCAATTTCTTTCACTCCCCCTTGTACTCTCACTTATTAAAATACCATTTGCAACTATGACCCCAACCAAAAAATTACTAAATTCACCTAAAACCTATTCTAGAACTCGAGTTCAAAATGTAATTTCATTTTTAGAAAAACCAGCTTAAATAAGCTGCTGTTTCCTCTTAATATTATACTCAATTGAGAAAGATTCTCATTTACTCGTTCACACGACCCTCACATCGAAGTGAGAGAAAACCCCTTGAATATAGGCTCAATGTTAACACACAATATATATTTATTGAGGTTGCATTCAATATTCTTTTTATTGATTTCTCCTTTCTGGTAAATTTATGTAAAGTCATGCGTCCCATTCTGTTGGCTGCCATGCAGGTTCCTCTCCATTTGTGTTCCTAGATATTCATACACATGTCGTATGAGTAATATTCAAGCATCAAATCAATGCCAGCTGAGGCTAAAAAGCCAATTGAGAGGCAAACTTTTGTGGGATCAGCACACCACCATCTTCCTGTCACTGCCAAATAGAAAAAAAAGAAGAAGAAAAAACTATGTAAATTCTCATGAAGTGCGCCCTTGAGTATGCGAGGGTTTTCGAGCCAATGGAATTACGTTGCATAAATGATGGGAACCAGAGTAAAAAGGAAAGGAGGAACAGCCTTTGGCATACAATTGAGCGCTGGACATTTGTCAACATTTTCCGCCACACGCCCCCTTTCGCCTTCCTCTGGCCAAATTCAAAACTATGAAGAACCGGAAACTGTGGCAACTGACAAAATGCCGCTTCACGTGCTCCGCTTATCTGTTACTCCACGAGAGCCACGGGAAGACCCAACCTAATTTGGATGCCGCCATGCAGTGCATAATTTTAATAAAGGAAGTGTGCGGCAGCTCTTGTTTGTGGGCGTGGGCGGGAGGCGTGCCAGGGAATGGGGGCGCGAGGTAGCTGCTTGTAAAATGAGAATAGCTGAGCCGAGGGTGTGTGCAAATAATGCCATGCAACGTTGAGCGCAATCCCGAAAATACAAACAACTAAGACGTCGCGGCATTCAAGTTGGGGTATATTGGGCTATTGAATACGCTATCGGCCAAGAGAACTGATTTGCATGCATAATTAATATAATTGAATATGATTGGAAAGTTAAGTACTTCAAGGAATATTTGTTTGTCTTAAGATTATGGTAAATTCATAATTTAATGCAGATTCCAGATATGAAAATAAATAATTGAACAAATAACTTAATTGATTTAATTTATAAATATATAATAAATAAATGCCTGAATATTTTAATATATGCAAAGAAAAATTAAAAAATAAAGTATTTCATTGAATATAAAAGTAATAATAATAAAATATTTTAAATAATTTAATATATAATTTAATTAAAAAATATTTACAATAATAAGAATAAAATAATATATTTTTCTTTTATTTGGTATAATAGATTTTTATTTTATTTTATTAAATTCATATTTAACTTAATTATAACTATAAAAAATTTTTTAAAATTTCTATGAAAAGTCAGTGACAAAATTTTCTTTAATACATATTTATATAGATTATCGTCTTTTAATTGAGATTTAATTTTTACATTAATATAAAATATAAACATTAAAGATAAAAAATAAAAAATCTGCAAAAAAATTAGAAATTTGTAAAAATAGATTTAAATCTACAAATAAAAGTGCGCATTTAAAAAATTTGAATTTAATGTAAAAATAATATAAAACAATCATACAAAAATATAAAACTCAAGTACAAATCATACAAATCCATGAAATATAAAAAATAATAATCATCAAACCCATAATAAAATAAATTTATATATATTTTTTTAAATATATAAAAAAGTCTTTCCGTGATATGTGCATTATTAAATTTGTTTAACGAATTACAAAATTAACTTTGAGGTTTAATATTTAATAAAATTATAAGAAATTGTAAACACTAAGATATATCTAATTTATAATTTATTATAGATATTTAATATATTATAGATGTTCTAAGTTACCCTGACATGCTGTAGAGTATAGTAGAAACCGGTTGCAGATTTTGCAGTTGATATTTTTGTTGTTTTAGTTGTTGTTAGAAACGGATGTTGGGTTAGGCGGTTGATTGTATATATCTATATACATATACATGTATAAATATATATATATATATATATATATATATATATATATATATATGTGTGTAGCTGAAGAGGGTAAAGGGCTCGAAGCAGGAAGGAAAAGAGGCACAAGAGTGAAGGCTTGGATTTCAGTGCAGTTTGCATTTGCATTTGCATTTTGGCAGCGAGCGAGCGAGCGCGTAAAATTAGCTGAGCAAATAGCCGAGGAGTAGAAGAAAGTGAAGGACTCACCCGACGTTGACAATGCAAAAGGTTTATTTAATTTAACAAGGGATTATCATAAAGCACGGCCGAGTCGAGGGCGTGGGTGTGGGCGTGACCATGGGCAGAGACTTTGTGCTCTGTGCTGGGATTTTAATATGTTTACATTTTAATTGAGGTTAAGCGCAGATTTGCAGTTCTTCGAAATCCTTTTGGACTGGCCAAATATTTTATTTATGTCAGTTTGGCAAAGCGTTTGCATACTTCAAGGCGTTGTGCGCTTGACCGCACCACGAGTGCCACAAAAACGGCTCGCTTTAGACTTGGCTAAGTGCAACAAATGCCACAACAACTGCCACAGCAGCTGCACCAAAGCTGGCTAACGGCAACAGTTTCCATACAAACAAAAGGAACTGCCAAAAAATGGAAAAACTATATATATATATAGAAGTAGAAGAACAGCAACTCGACTGGTCAGACGAAGTGCCATTGTTAAGGCGTTGAGCAACATACAGAACGTGTTGCACATAAAGTGGAAGAGGTAGAAAAAAAAAATAAGATTAGTATAATGCTTGCAACTGACTGAAAGATATCCTGTAATCAGCAGCTGCTTGATATGGCATGATGTCAGCGTTTATACAAAAATAACATTTAATAATAAATAATAACAGATATTTGTATGTGCAAAATAATAAATAAAATAATTAAAATATAAAATCTAAAATGTTTATATTCATAATATTTATTTATAACGTTTTTTTCAACTTTCCCATATAGGCTTGAGAGCTTTATACTTATGATTACTTCGAGCCTTTTTTTAAGTAAAATAATTGGGAATATTTCAGTCGGGAGTTACCAAATGCATAACACTCGCTCATACTTCACTAAACTTTGAATCAGTTTTGAAATGTGCAGATTGTAAAGGTGATGATCGTAGATATATCTACAATGTATTTTTGATCTTATGAAGTCAATGCTAGTATATATTTTAATATTCATCAAATACGAAATGGATCTAGAACATGTTACCTATTATCCAAATTTTGATATAGCTAATAATACGCAAAGGGCATATCGTTGACAAGTTTATCTTCATTATGGATTTAGAATCCAGCCAATTCGTTCAGTAAGTATTAGATATGAAGCCTACATCGACAGAGATTCAGTCTTTCTGGCGAAAAAATGATGGAGATTGATAGAGTGCTTGAATAAGTCCGTAAATTCTATTCATAAGTATTTTATCTTATGGTATATGTAAATCAGTATATTATTTAAATTATTTAATTATTAAATTATTATATTATTACTTTACAATATAGTTCAGCCTCTCAATATACCCGATGCTTGCTCTACCAATGGCCACACACATTATTATAAGTGGCAGTAACACATGCAAGCAAGATTCTCAAATGTCATCTTGTCTTTTTGCATGGCTGACGAGGCCACTGAGAGGCAGCTTGGAATTTGTTGTCAGAACTTAGGGCCACTTACTAAGTTGCTTTTGAATTATGGTCCAGTTTTTGGCTGGCTTTGTCTTCTCCTTTGAAGTGATGCAAAGTTGTGTGAGCTGTCAGCTCAGGCACAGAACTTCATCAAAAGTTGTTTAATCTGTGTTAAATCTGCTGAGACATATATATTTATATATAAATATTCTTATACTGCAGCGCTATCGGGACGATTATCTGGAGGACTACGATTCCATTGGGTACAAGCATACGTTGGCCACATTCTATTCGAAGATCTGTTTCTGGTGGCTAACTTCGTTGCTGTGGCTGGGCTACAAGGAACCGCTCGAACAGGAGGATCTGGGCCATATGCGATTGGAGGATAGCGCCAGAGCGCATTACGATCGATTTCTATATATATACACGGAGGAGGTGGTGAGTTATAACTAATATGTTGTTATCATTTGTATTGTTATAATTTTTAGAGATATAGGAATATATTTATAATATAAGAAAAATCGATTAAAGAATCGTTAAAGAATGCTAACCAAAGTACCAAAGCTCATATTCAGATCAATCGAACTCGCAATATTCTAAATTATTTTAATTCCCAATATGTATTGCCCTATATGTATTTTCCGTATATGTATTTGTATATTTGTATGGAAAATTATGATAAAACTCAAATTATATTCTGCTATCAATGCAAAACAGGGTAACCTAAAATTAAATAACCTCTATAGAGTTATAAAATATTAAAGAGTGATATTTATGGAATAATTATAAATAAAGTTAGGAATAGTCATAAAGATAAGATGTATATATATTTGTAACAGATAAAGAAAGCACTTCAGCAAACCAAAATTGAAGATGATTGATTGACTGATTAAAGATTGATTCACTGAAGAGGGTGAAGATATTTCAGGCTAAGCACTAACAGAGATTTTATAAAGATGTAATTTAATTGTAGAGAAAGGGGATGAGAGAGAGTGAAAGTCTGATATAGGGAGAGAAATATATATCTAGGAAGAGAGAGAAAGAATGCGAGAGAGAGAGATAGAGATGATTGAGTCAGATCCAGAATAGTGTTGTACAATGAACAATTTGTGATGCAAATCTTGTTTGGCCAGTGTAATAATATATATATTTAATATTTGTATACATGTGACTCAATTGAAGGATATACATACATACATGCGTGTTACATATGTATATTCATTAATACGTTCACGCATATTCCGTAAGTCTTTGCACTTAAATATTGTGATAATAACCTATATAAAAAGACATTAAGCGGCAACTGTGCTCATTGACTGTCATTTAATTAAAAATTACACATTAACAACAAAAGCAAAAAAGAAAAGAAAAATAATAAATAAATAATTAAATGCGACTGGCAAAAAAAATAAAAAATAAAAAAAATAAAAAAATAAAATAAATAAATAAAAAAAAAAACGTTGTTACAATTGAGTCTTCTTTCGAGCTTGGACTGGCCAGTCGGCTCTGTTGAATTTCCATTAAGAAAATATTTTATTTCATTTGCAAAAAGCACAACAAGCAAATTGCTTAATTATTTATTTAAATGCAATGCCGCCGTTGGCCAAAGGCAATAAATTATCAATGCAAATAAATATATATATGTTGTATATACATATATAGAGCTATATACCTTTGTGCATATATTTGAATATATCACGCGATGGGCCAGAGATGTGGCCATTTGCTTGATAACAAAGTGAAAGTGTCTGTCAGCTTGCTTCAGGCATATCCTGTAATGAAAACAATTCGCAAAGGGTAGTCCGATGCAAAGTGCAGTAAGAAAATAAATGGAGTAAGTTAATTTTTTATAGCCGTTGGCCATCATTATCGGAGGAGGACGTGGAGAGACTAGAAGACAGAAAGAAGAAAAGTAAGACAGCATATAGAGGCTTGAGGAGGAGAAAGCATGGAAAGGAACTGAGATTAGAAAACTTGCATCGAATTGAAGAGAAATGCAGAGAGAGTAAAGAGCGAAAAAATTATGACAAAATTGAAAATATAATAAGTAAGAATCAAGAGACAAGAGTGAGCAATAAGCCATAAAATAAAAGAAAGATGCATAAAACGAATAGAAAGAAATTAAAGATGGAAGAAGATAAAAGACTGACGACCGATGAGAGTAGAATAAAAGAATTTATAGTATATAAGAGCAAAGAGAAGAAAATGGAGAAAAAAATTTTAAAGAAAAATGAAAATGAAGACAATTATCAGGAAGAATTTAAAAGAGATTAAGATTTTTTCTCAAATGTGCGAAACAAATTTTAAAATGCATAGATTATTTAAACAAGTATCCATAAATGCTTTTAGTTTTCTGCAATTTCAAAAATATCTCTCATTTACATTCTCAATGCGTCAATGTGATCAATACTTTAGTTTCTGATACCTAAGTGAATCAATTGGCTAATAAACTATTTACATCAACTACATCAATACTAACCGTCCCTACAAGCATTTTTTATGTTAACAGAGCATAAATGAGTCTTTTATGAATTACGCACTGATCGAAAATAGTCATATAAGCGCTCATTTTCTGATCATAAGTGACTCCCCCGTCGGGAGAAAATGCTACCCTAGCCGCGACTCTTCCTGATGAGTCGCCTATGACTCGTCTTTTTAATTATTTATGACTCTTCTTCGAGTCATAATTTAATCATATGTTTTTTGTATTCTCAAACAATCATATTTTGAGCATATGGAAGTGTCATTTATGAGTCTTCTTTCGATCGCTCATGAGATTAATCATTTTTTAATCATCAACGCAACTCAGAAAAGACTCCTTCTGTTAAAAAAGTCTTCCAAATGCTTGCAGGGGTATGTCAATTATATACTTTTATACATCTATACAAATAAGTATATAAAATAAGTACTTCTTAATATTATTATTATTACAAATAAGTATATAAAAAAGTGCTTCTTAATATTATTTAAATATAAAATATTTGTAGATTTATATAAAGATTTATTTCTAGTTATATTACATATGCATTCATTATTAATTTATCTCCAAGACTTTCCAATTTTTAGCTCTAGACTTTCATTTCACATATGCCAATTTAGTAGGGTATTTACTAGCTGCACTTTGTGTCAAATTGAAATTGTCTTGGTTTGTTTGATTTTTTTTTTTTAATGTTAATTTATTTGCCGCATTTTGTGCGCAATTTTTAATGACAAAATGGCAACTGACTGTGTAAATTATTATGAAACGGTAACGAACGAAGCAGTCAAAGGATATATTAAACGTCTGGCATTAATGTGCTTATTAATTACACTTAATAGGAGCCACATGACGTATACGTAATATCTGAAGTCTATATACATGTATTGAAAGCAGGCCGATTGTGCATATTAATCAAAAATTAAAAGAATTTAAACGCCAGAAATTTGTTTGTCAATTATTGGATAATATGGATAAAAACTTTGAAAATCTCAATTGAAAATTAAGTGAATATTTCACATTATGAATTCGTGAAAATATTCAATATTTGGTTGGAAATCCATAATTAATATAATAATATTTTAATAGCTCATTTTTAATTATTAGTTAATAACCTTAATATGTGTATTTTAGTCTGTTTCTTTTTTCAATAAATAAATGCATTTATTTTAATTTTTGAGAACAATTTTTCAGAAATAATCAAAGACTTTTTAAAAAACTTCTGAAATAAAATTTCTAGAAATGTTTTTTAAATTCTCCTCACAAAAATAAAGCATATGATATATTATTAATATTATTGTTTAAAACATAGGGAAGAATTTTTATTAAAGCATGCCTTTTGGTAAATGCTTAAAAATAATATAAATCGAAACCTTAAAAACTAAAAAAAAAAATATAAATATTTCTTATACAATATATACAAAAAAATAAATATTTATTTAACAAACTTTTTGAAGTCCCAAAAATATTTTTAAAATTAGAAAAACAAACAGAGAAACAAATTTTTTGAAGTCTAAAAAATATTTTGAAAATTAAAAAAAAAATATTTATTACAAAATAATTTAATAATTCGAAAATTAAAAAAAGAATATATTTTTAACAAATTTTTTGAAGTCTAAAAATATTTTGAAAATTAAAAAAAGAAATATTTATTACAAAATAATTTATTAATTCGAAAATTAAAAAATTATTATTTATTTTGAGACTTGAATAATAGTAATATTATATCGTATAAGACACACTATTTGTACAAGACACTAGAAATATTCTTTGAGAGTGTATATAATACACACGAGCAAGCGCAGCTTCGCTTATCCGTCAACTTTATGTATATGTACATATGTATGTGTGTTAAAATAATAAAAGTATGAAAGAGTTGTGCACACACTGGTAGATGCACTATGTTAACAATGCTAAAGCAAAGCCGATGCGCTGAGAGAATCAAGAATGAGTAAAACGAGGAAGAGTAAAGCGAATGAGTGATATCTCTTTAGGATAATTAAAATCGATCATATAACAACTCTCTTAGATTTAACTTTCAATCGTGGCGTTGACAGCTGTGTTCAACAACTCTTGTATTTAAATTAATTTTAAATTTCAATTAAATTAATTGAAAAAATGTAAAGGCTTTGAGGCAGTATAAGAAATATGATTTGTTGTAATTTTTTTTTCATGTGTTGCATATTGATACTAAGCAATATTTGGATTAAGTTCTATTGTTTGTTTTTTTCTTTTCCAAAAGCTCTTAGCATTAACCGCTTTAAATTCCGAGAATACATTGATAATTTTTTCTTACTTAAATATTTATTATACTTTTCATTCTATTAAAATAATTATTAAAATATAATATAATACATATACAATATTTAATATAATTTATACATAATATAATATGTTTATAAATAATAATTATTAATATTTTATAATTTATTAATAATTTATATTATTTTAATTTCTCCCTCCCTTTATTTTTAGAAAAAATCAAATGCCTCGCCTTCATTGTGGTATTGCTATATAAAGAACAGTTGGCGCATGTTTGCGCTGGGCGGCTTTCTGAAGTTGGCCGGTGATTTATTTGCATTGATTGGTCCGCTTGCCATACAGCAAATAGTGCAGTACATTGAAGGACTCTATGCGGCGGCACAGGAAGAAGTTCGGGACCAGGTTCACGCACAGGCAGCTGCAGCAAATAGATCAATACAATTGGGAGTTGGGGCTGGGGAGAGTCAAATGTTTGGGCCTAATGCGGCCACAGATGGTGCCGATGTTGTTTACTACGACGATTATGATGTTGCCAATGATGATGATGATGGGGGCTTTGGTGTCTATGGTAAGGGTATAGGTATGGGCATGGGCATGGGCATGGGCATGGGTATTGGTATTGGCATTGGTGATGTGCGAATTTACTATGCCAGATGGTCGGATTTGCTAACAAATGGCTGGAGCATTGCTTGGCTGGTGCTATTGGCCGCATTGGCGCAGGCCACATTGTCGCAGGCCTCCACGCATGTGCTCAACATGACGGGCATCAGGATTAAAACATCGCTACAGGGTCTAATTTATCGCAAAAGTTTGCTTCTAAATGCCAGCAGCGGTTGTGCCAACAATGCCGCTGATGATGACAAACCAGCCACGGCCATCGACTCTACCCCAGTCCCAGCCCCAGCCCCAGCCACGGCCACTGCTTCCGCAGCTGATGTGCAGCAAAATGGCAAAAACATTAAGTTGACTCCCAATGATAAGCCCGCCGAGGTGGCGGACACACATCAACAACAAACGGAGCGTTCAGGCGGTGAGTGTTTGGCTTTGCTGGCAACTCGAACCCATTCCACCCATTCCTCCTTTTCCTCTTCCCTTCCCTTTTCTAACCACAATCTCTATGTGTGCCCAAGTTCTGTTTGACAGAGGCAAATGTGCGTTTGGTGTTAATTGAAAGTTTTACGGCTGAAGTGTTTGCTACCTGACTAAAATCTGGCCAAATGTCCACGTCTAATTGGCTTAAGTGGGCGTGGCCACTGAATAGTTATTTGTTTTTAGTTTCGCTTCGAGAGCGAGTGACTGAGAGACAGAACACATTCTTCCTACCCAGTGAAGACAAATTGCTTTTGTGAATGGCTTAGTCGAGCCAAACTAGTTTAGCCTTATTGCACTACCCGCTTTTATGGCAATCAATGTAACTAGATGATAGAGTCAACTCATTATAGAATGTTAGCTGATTGATTTCTAATCAGCTAAACATAAAAGTTAAGGCTCTTACTTAGCCGAGCAAGTCCATTAAAGTCGTACAGCAAGTTGGTTAGTCTATTAAATAAAGTTAGTTGATTAATTCATGAAATTAGTTATTATCCAAAATTAGTTAAATTCCAAAATATTGTTCAATTAGTTTGAGCAAAAAAGTTGAAATTTGATAAAAAGTCAAAAGTAAAAAAATAACTTAATTTTTTTTTTTCATACACTAAACATACATAAATTATTAGACACAAGATTCAAATATTTCTTATAACAAACTTTTAAAATACGTAAGAAATATTTTGAAATTATTAACATTTCATAAAAAAAAACAGTTTTATTTTTTATTACTTTTTACATTTTTTTATTTTTTTTTATTTTATTAAACCAATAATTGTTACTTAAAAAAAAAAAAACATTCAAATTGAATATATTATATGATATAAAAAAATTAATATGATATTTGAATAAATTATAATAATTTAAAAAAATATATGTATATAATATATATAATATAAATATAAAAAAATTAAATTACTTTTGCCTGCAATAAAAAAATAATGATAATATACATAAATAAAGTTAAACAGAAAATTTTATTTTACATAATTTTAATTAAAAATTTCAATTTTTTTTTTTTGGTAAAACTTTCGAAATATATCATTGGCAAATTCTACAACATTCTAATGGAATCTAATGAAAACAGGCTAAATTTGAACTAAAAATTAGACAATGCATCACAGTATCATTTAAACATTTAACAGAATAAACTGAAATAAAATAAATATAAAATATATTGAACGTAAATTATTCCATTTTTGTAATACAATTAATTGTCTATGACCTTAACGAAGACTTAATGCAATTTCCTATTTATTTATTTATTGGTATTGCTTCTCGCTCACAGGCCTCGGCGACATTGGTGCCATCACGAATCACATGACAGAGGACACGCTCAACATAATGCAATTCTTTTGGATCGCTCACTATGCCTGGGCTATACCATTCAAGGTTCGTATCAAAAACTGTGCTAATTTACGAGCAACTTGTGTGCCATTCTTTATGTTTGCTCAGAATTTGAAGAGAGCATATTGATAGAGAATAATAAATATCTGTAAAGAAAAATAATAGATATTAATTAAGCATGAGTAATTAATAAATTAATTGAAGAACATAAAAATTAATACAAAAATAAAAATAAAAAGAAATTAATTATTAAATACCTAAATAAATGCGTGAATTAATTACTTATTTAATTAAATAACAAAGCAAATAAACAACTAAATAAATAGATATATTAATTATTGCTTAAATAACTGAATTAAAAAAATATATAATAATGAATAACAGAATAAAATCAAATAAAAAATAAAATCTAATAAATATTAATAAATAAATAAAATATAATTAATAATAAATAAATAAAATATAATTAATACCTAAATAAAAACATGAATTAATTATTTATTTAATTCAAGAATAAAGTAAATAGGTAACCAAATAAATAGTTTTAATATTATTATTATTATTTAAATTAATAAATAAATAAATTAATTCATAATTAATAATAAATAATAATACAAAAATAAATAAATAATTAAATAACAAGATAAATAAATAACTAAGTAAATAAGTATGTCAAAACTAATATGTAAAAATAAATAAATAAATATTAATTGATTAACAATTACTTAATTAAGGAATAAAATATCTAAACTAAATGAAATAAATAAATAACTTAATTAATAAAAATTTCTAAATAAAGAAATAAATACTAATAACATAAATATTAATTTCAAGAAAATAAAAATAAAATAAATATAGAAATAAATACTAATTACATAAATATTAATTACATAGAAAATAATATAAATAAATATATCTAAGTAAAGAAATATATAAATACAAATTTGTAAACAATAGAAAATTAAATAAAATAGTTTGTCATTAGTTTTTGTGCTAGAATAATAAGTCATGCGAATGATTGATGAAGATTTTTAATCTTTAATAATATAATTCGTAAATAGGAAAACATAGATATAATAATATCCGTTTGTAATACCGTGAACGAGCATTATGCGGTCGACTACTTCTGTTTGCAATGCTTTCACTTGTTCTAGTTTTTTTCTGATCACATTTAGCACAGGGCTTATTTATAACACTCGCCTTGACTTGGATTTGGATTTGGACAATTTTAATCGTGTGCCCAGATTTATTTGCCTGTCTATAAATTGCATTTGATTTGTATTTATTTTCGTGCAATTTCTTATGCACTGCAGGCAAATTGTGTTTGCCTTTGGCATTTAAATGTGTTTCGCAAGGCGTTGTCCAAATATTTGCTTTTTGGCTTTCGCATTTGGCTTTGGCTTTGGCCCACAAATGTCCATTTATAGTTAGTTAAGGTTCAGGGAATTTTATGTAATTGAGCAAACTTGTTAATGATTAAACCAAATACAGAACCCAAACACACACGCACACGCACACACTCACGCATAATTAATGTGTATTAAATGTGTGTCTGTCTGTGTTTGTGTGAATTTTGGCATAATTATCTAGCAGGTTGTATTTACTCTTGGCTTTGCCCATTTACCAGTTCTAGTTCGAGTTCCAGTTCGAGTTATCTGCCTGCCCATGCATGAATCCTGTCTCGAAATGAATTGATTTGTAAATGTTGTTGGGCGACGGTTGCTCCTCGTACTTAGCAGCCAGGTTTAGGATTTGTGGCTATGGTGGTGACGGTGGTTCGGTGGTTCGGTGGCTCGATACAATGGACAGCAACCAGAGCAGTTCTGGCAGCAGCTGCATTATAATTTACTCGTTTGTATGCAGGCCGAATCCGATTTGTCGTGCTGGCCGAAACGTATTTCGCAACATGTTTATATTGTGTAAAAAATTAATTAACATTTGAGTAGCAATCGCTGGAATGGGTCACCGTAAGTCGTTTGTCGAATAATGTATCTGCAACAGATGCAGCTAGATTTTGCTAACCACTTCATTTACATCAGCAGCAGTAGAATATGGCTTATCAGTGTCATATGGATAGTTTTGATAGACTCTATCGACTGAGTGATTGATGTTCAATTTAGATAGGAATTCAGATAGTCGACTGTATTTAAATATTTCCATAGGCTATTTATATATTTATTTGATTGATTAACATATTTTTGTATAGATATGGATTATTTCATTATACAGTATATACGCATACATATATATTTGATTGTTTGATTGACAGGTTGACTGATTTATGTTCACTTTAGAAATTGAATTTTATGTTCTATATCGTAAAATTTATCTTGATTATTTTGTCTGTTTGCTTTTACTTAGTGATTGACTGATTGATGACTTATTGAATAAATAATTACTGACTGATTTACTGTTTATTAATTTATTTGACTGATTAATGACTGACTGATTGATATTTAATTTAGGTAGCGAACACTATGTTCTATATCGTAATATTTGTCTCGATTTGCATTTATTTTCCCGTTTGCTTTCATTGTTTGGTTTTAATTGATTGATTGACCTATTGAATATACATATTGAATATACATGAATATATACTGACAGATTTACTGATTATTAAATGATTTGTGGATTTATGAACAAAGTGTTTGACAATTTGATTCTCGATTTGACGACATGGGATATTTGAATTCTTCGATATATTTTTCATAACTATTTCTTTTACTATTTTCATTGACTGACTGATTGATTGATTGGTTTATTGATTGATTGTCTGAATGATTAGTTGACAAACTAACATATTAAATGTTTAAGTAATTGAAAGATTGATTTAACGTATTGATTGCTCGGATGAGTGATAAACTGTGCGAATGATTGATAGAGAGTCTCAATCAATTTTATGCTAAATTTAGATGCGAAAATATATATGTATTCTAGTATATCGTAATATTTTTCTAATATTGTTCATAAATATGTATTTTTCCCCATTTCTATTCTATTAGTTCTTTACATAGTTTTTCATTCAACTTTTTAATAACTATATATATATTATATGTATATATTTATATATATGGATGATTGAATGCATTTTTATTTGGTTTTACTGACAAACTGATGGATTAATGAGTATTACGTGTATCCATAATATTGAATACCAAAATATTTATCTATAATAAATAATATTTATATCTTTTCAATTTGATGTATGTATTGATTGACTGGGTATCCAAATTATTGACTTACAGTGATTGATTCGCTGCAGATGTATACAAAATAAAATGATATTGTATACATATTTATATTTATGATATTGTATAAATATTTATATATATTATATAAACCATTTCTAATAATATTTTGCAGCAAATAAAAAGTAAATGAATGCATTAAATAAATAAGTTATTTTCGTCTCATCTTCCATTGGCATTCAACGGAAAATCTTTGGAATATTATTTGAGCATATTAATTCGATTGTGCTCAACATCATTACGAACATCGTGATGCCGCTTCATGCTGATTGGCCAAATAATGTAGTCGCATAATAATTATCTGATGTGAAGACAATATTGCATTGCCAGCACAAATTTGCATAATCAAATAAATTAGTGTCTGAATTAGCAAATAAACTCTTATCCTTGAATATTTTGTTTACAGATAGCCCTGGTCATCTACTTGCTGTATCTGAAGCTGGGCATAAGTGCTGTGATTGGCGCCATTGTGTGCATTGTCATTATGACACCGTTGCAGTTCGTCATCGGCCGGGCCATGTCGAAGAACGAGGAACGGATAGCGGTAAGTGGCAGAACGAAGTGGGTAATCTCAATGTGCAATAGTCTAATGCGACAAAAGCACAATTTAATTAGAGAGCGAGCACAACAATGAGGAAAATTAATTTCAGCATACGCCAAGGAAACACTAGAAACACAACAAGAGTCACACAATTCCTTTGGCTGCTTGTTTGCCATTTGCCTGCTATTATTTTGTCGTTTGCAGCTCAGAATTTGTATTGTGTTTGTGGGCCTCGAACTTTGACCGAGCTGCTGCCAGTGGCTCGTTTAAGAGTTTCTTGTTAACAGATTTGTGGTCAATTTAAAGTAATTGTCAGTTGGTCAGCTTCAGTTAATTGAATTTTGGTTTTTGCCTCAGACTTTCTACAATTATTTGTGGCCAATCTAAGTCTGGACTTTTATAAGCAACTGTCGGGTTTTTTCACCCTGAACCCATTGTAAAGGGGCAATCAAGGTAGAACGGTTTTGTGGATGTTTATCGAACAGGTGAATGGAGCACGTAGGACGCAGCATAAGTATATATATATGTACGTTTGCATATAGACCTGTCTGTGCTCACCGGTCCGTCGTTCCACCTGCCTGTGTGTTAGTCCGTCCGTCTGTGCGTTTATCCAAACGTCCGTGTTTGTATCTATTGAACTTTAGACTTGATACTTTAAATAAGTATTCCAGTATTCTATACCCAGCATGAGTTTTCGATAACTCATCCCATTTCTTTTTCATTAATTATAATCGATCATTTATTGTGGCCTAATTTTTTATGCTTCCGATTGATACTTTGTTTCGCTTCCAAATATAAATATAAATAGACTCTTTTGCTCTTTTAAAGTGGGCCTTATAAGTGTCATTATTACGCATTGTAAATTTGACGAAGAAAGTCCATCTAGAAACAAGTTATTTAACAATTCATTTCAGTGTGCAATTTTCACATAGTCAAGCTTCAAAGCGCGCAGTCTAAGCGCAGCCCGAGCGCAGTCCTAAGCACAGCCGGAGCACAGTCCAAGCGCAGCCCATGCGCAGCCCATGCGTAGTCGGTGCGTAAACTGCGCGCTAAGCAGCGACCGAGCTTATGTACAGTGGTTCACAGCTTATTTCAACCAGTACCTTAAAAAAAGTTTGTTGGGCTATAAAATCTAAACTATTGGCAATATCCCAAAAATTTAAACGCAGGTTGTTAGTGTGATGTTTTAACTATTACAAAATCAATTCATTTATTTTTTAAATATTTTTTCATTATATAATATTGTTTAAAAACTAAAAAATGAGACCAAGACAGTTCCACAGCTTATTTCAACCACAAACTTTGCAGCTGATGAAAGATCCGTAATTTTGCAATACAACGGTAGATTCTTGTTATATGCTTAAACAATATTAAATATTTAAAAAATAAATTAATTGATTTTGTAATAGTTAAAACATCACACTAACAACCTGCGTTTAAATTTTTGAGATATTGCCAATAGTTTAGATTTTATAGCCCAACAAACTTTTTTTTAAGGTACTGGTTGAATTAAGCTGTGAACCACTGTATGTGTGTTTGCTATATGTGTGTATTGTTTGCAAATAATTGTCGTGCACTCACACTTCGCTCTCTTAGCAAAGCAAAGAGTTCGTTTGCGATCGGCTCGCAATCGTATTAATTTTCTTTGTTTCTCTGGTTATTACCCGACCGTTTGGCTAAATGAATATATGAGTTGTATGTGTATGCATGCGAGGGGAATTGGGAGTGGGCTTGTGTGCGTGTGTGTGTGCATGTGTAAACCGTTTGCATTGACATTTTGAGCTACTTGCTGAGCCCCAGGGTGCGAGCGTCAATCGTATTGCTACGATGTTCGGTAAATGAGCGTCAACCAACAAGAAACAAAAACGAACAGTACCCATGGCTCTGCTCAGAGCGAAAGCACGTGCGAGAGCGAGAGTGAGGGCGAGAGTGAGAGTAAGTGCGTATGATTGTTGTTCGGTTAATCTAACGAACAGAGCGTAAATAACTGTTATTTGCAAATCTTATTCTGAGTATCTGGTTCCGGTTTGATCAGTTCTAATTGGAACATACCTCCTATGTATTTTAAATACTAGAAAAACTGATAAATTATTTAGAGTATTGTAGGTAGAAAATAGTCTGGTAGAGATCTGATAGATAAAAATAATTTAATTTTTATAGATTCATAAAGTGTAAAACGTATATTGGTTTATCATTCCTGCTGTTTCTATGTGAACTTAAATATTTCGCCGAAATTGAATCCAAGTCCTTTAAATACATGTTTTACTTATTTATCATTTCATGTTTCCACAGAAATTCACAGATGAGCGCTTAAAAAAAATCCATGACACTCTGATAGGCATTAAGATAATCAAGCTGAATGCCTGGGACGAGGTTTTCCTCAGAAAAATTCAAGCGGCACGCGAAAAGGAGCTCAAGTATTTGAAAAGGGATGCCATGTACTGGACGCTAATGAGTGAGTGGGCAATTGAAAATATAGATAGATCTATATAGATGAAGATTTAATAATATAATATTTTCTGCTCTCCTTGCAGCTATTTTGACCCACATCTGCACTGTGCTCATCACTTTTGTGACCTTGGCTGTTTATGTTTATTTGCCGCACGATTCGCGCTTGAATTTCGATGCCAGTCATTTATTTGCTGCACTGGCTCTGTTCCAGCAGCTGACGGTGCCGCTGCTGATCTTTCCCATCACGGTGCCCATTATCATTGCAGCCAGGGTATCCACACGTCGACTGGAGCGCTTCTTGCACGCACCCGAGATTCAGAAGCAATTCGAGGGCATACGCAATATGGCGCGCATCTTGAGCAAGAGCGACGCCTCGCTGGACATGTACGAAACGCAGGAGAAGTCCAATATGGCGCTGCGCACAGCTCAGGTGGAGAATCGGCTGAACGAGCAGCGACAGGCGCTGCGCATTCGCATACCCGAGGAGCCGCCATCGCCGGCGCCGCTGGCTCAATCGGAGCCCATAACGCCGCTGCTGTCGAGCAATGGTGAGACTGTTGAGGATAAGTCGCCGGCTCCGTTCGCCCAAGAGTTGGGCCATCAGAAGCTCGTGCAGCAGCGCAAGGAGCTGTTGCGCAACACGCCCTATGTGGCCATCCGGCCGCCCAAAATGTTTGGCGGCACCGTCGAGCGACCCATTGAGTTCTCGGTGGTGCGTGCTCGCAACACAGATAGCTGGCGTCGTGACTCGCTGCTGCTGAAGATGCCCGATGACATTGCCGTGTCCATCAACGACGGCCTCTTCACCTGGCAGCCACAGTGCCGCCTGCCCAATGTCCAGCTACACATTCAGGAAATGGCCATACCCAAGGGCAAGCTGACCATCGTTGTGGGCAAGACAGGCAGCGGCAAGAGCTCACTGCTCTCCGCCCTGCTCATGGAGATGCCGCTGCTGGCGGGAAATATGTTCTGGCACAAGTAAGTACATGTTTAACTTTCCGCTTTTCATTTCCTACAAGACCATTGCACACTGGGCAAAATTGCCAAACAAGTGGCATAAAGTCAAAAATTTTATGGAACCAAAAATGAATTCTGTTTTATTATATTCAAAGTAGAAACCCTATCTATGAAGAATCAAACAATGTTTTTGCTAAAAATGCAATACTTTCATTATAATGAAGTTTTAAAGTCAGCTGATTAGTCAGCTGATTTTGGCGTCAAAATTGGTGGGAAATTTTTATTCAGTTTGACTGCTTGGCAAATGTACAAATCGCAAAAATAAAATATTGTGAAAAATAGATTTTGAAGGCCTGGGTATGTAGAATGAATAAAAAAAAAACATTTTGTGTTCATTTTTCTTTTATGTTATATATGTTTACTGTTTTGTATTCTCCATAATGATAGAAAACCCATCCAAAGTGTTCATCTTGTGTGGAGTAAAACTTTATCTTCTGCGTGTTTGTGCGTTATATACTATATATCAAAATAAAGTAGAAAGTGTGTACTAAAAGTTAGTAATAACCCCGTTTGCGGCTTTTTGCGGCTCTTGCGGTACTTTGCATTTGCAGCTCAGCTTTTTTACATATAGTTCAATAGTAATCACGTATACGCATTGTTGCCCTATATAGGCTATTTTTGGAGTCGTGGTCAAATGACTTAAAACTTTGTTTTTATATTTAGAGTGGTATATTTATAAAATATACCAAGTTTCAGCTCGATATGTGCAATATTAGACTTTGTGCCACATTTTAGGCAATTTTGCCCAGTGTGCATTGGTCAGCAGGCGGATATTACGTATCTCTTATATATATATATATATATATATATATATATATCTTATTATATATATATATATATATATAATCTTAAACATTTTTATAGTTAATGGTACAACAGAGTTGAGGTATCTCAGTCGAATCTCAAATCTGAGAAAGCTAAAGAATTTTAATTTAACAAAATATTTTTATATTTGCTTGACAATTAATTTATATTTAGACTCATTCACGAAGTGAAATGAGTATATTGGTTTTGTGTAATATCCTGTGTAATATCCTGATGCCCTGATAGGTGGCATAAAGTAAAAATTAGAAAATATTAAGAAATTATTTGCTGGAATTAAAAAGGAGCGACAAAAAGTAGTGTCCAAATTGCCAAAAAAAAAAAAAAAAAAACAAAAAAATCCGAAATTAAAGAAAAATATTTATATTACAAAAAAAAAAAAAAAAATTATTAGACTTTATGCCGCTAAACTCGATCAATCAAGTTGGCCAAGAAATCAAGTATCTAGAAAACACAATATCGACAGCTAAATTAATAACAATCTGTGTGCATACATATATTATTATCAATAATCGTCTCAAATTGTTTACAATTCAATAGTTCAGTATTTGCACTATTATATTTTAGTTTCTATAAATAATATAAATATAAATTTAAAAAAATAAAAAAATAAATAATAAATAATAAACCTATTTTCGCATTTTCAATGTGATCAGCGCGTAAACAAAATGAAAATCTTGTTGTCAGTTTGTTCTGTTCATTTTGTTAATATTGGCGAATTGAACACATAACAAAGATCTTAAAAGTCATAAAATTTTTAATTATGTGCCTATTAAATTAATATCAACATTTGGCTTTTGGCTTTCTTTGATCTATGTTTTCTTTAAATTTTACCTTTTGTTTTTGCTGTTTATAAATGAGATTTATCGAACGCATAAAAACGCAAATCATAAATAAGTATATTAATGATATATATTAAATTTTTATATGAACAACATTATTTTCGTATTGCTAATATATGTAGTAAATAAGCTAAGATAACTTTAACAGCTGCTCAATAATTTCATTAGATTTTACAAATACTTTCTATAAATTTTTGTTTATTTAAGAATGAAGTATTTCCGCTTTCAATAATATGAAAAAAAAAACGACTATAAAATATGTTAGGAATTCTTGCTATATATTATATATACTTAAGCGCTGACAGCTGGAATGTGATCATTAGTAAAAATTTTAATGTAATATTGTTTATTTATATAAATTTAATATACATGTATATCTTAAATAGTTATATATATATATATATATATATAGATAGGTGATCGTTATAGACGAGTATGCCAGAGAAAGACTGTACACGTAGAAGTCAACATAATTATTTATAAATTATATAATTATTATTATTTTTATTATTATTTTATTTTTTTTTTTTTGTTATTATTGCTATTTATATTATTATTATTATCATTATTATTATATTTATTAATTTTTTATTATTGCCTTATGACTCTTAGCATCTGTTCAGTTCAGTTCGCCCTCAGAGAAGCTTTTTATTAATTAAACTACTTAATTTCTGAATATAATATAAACTGTACAAATAAACTCATTATAAAAGTAGCTGAAATTATTAAAATTTAAGTTGTCTTATGAATAATTAATATATATTCAATTCATACAATTGAATCCAATTTAACAAATACGCTATCAATCTTTTTTTATAGCGTAATATATTCAATTAATATAATCTATATACATTACATAAATA
This sequence comes from Drosophila koepferae, assembly GCA_030914345.1. Taxonomy (NCBI): domain Eukaryota; kingdom Metazoa; phylum Arthropoda; class Insecta; order Diptera; family Drosophilidae; genus Drosophila; species Drosophila koepferae. The sequence goes on along the minus strand of JAUESR010000198.1, from coordinate 1,419,638 downwards.
TTTAATATTCATTTAATATATGGCTTACGTTGCATTTAGCAAAGCGTTTCGAGTAATATATAGGAAATATACGTGCGAAATAATATATATAAAATATACTTTATCATTTATATTAACAATTTAATAATTTAATCTATATATATTTATATATCATAATTTATAATTTAATTTATATTAAATATGTAATAAATATGTTACTATTATGTGTTATATAATATATTTTTAAAACGATTAATATATATTTAATTAATATATTATATATGTATTTGACTGCAAATTGTTCCCCATTTGCTTCGCTTTGGTAAATGCAATGTAAGAAATAGCAGAAATACGCTATCAAGGCTTATTTATAGCTGCTTTGCATGTCAGTCAGCCAATAAATTAGGCTTTTAATATATTTATGTGCGAGGTGCTTCACATATATACATATATATATATATATGTATATAAAGATGCATAGATGTAAGTGTGGCACAGTGCTGGTAAAGTACTTGCGTTTTTGCATATAAAACCCATATTATGGCAATGCAATTCAATGGCCGCCTAAAAGTAGGCAACACAAATGCCCGAGCAACGGCAAGGGGAAAAAAAATACGAAGAATTTGTGAATTGAAATGTGAAATGTGTAACACACACACACACGCGCGGCAGTTGTATGCAACTGCATGTTCTGTGGTATAAGAAAATTTATTGAAAACGCTTTTCATGTTGCCTGTGGGCGTGAGAAGAGTCGTGTCAAAAGGTGGAGGGAGGGTCGGTGTGGGGCGTGGCGGGTTTGAGCTGGATGTGGCGCTTATTGCATTTTATTTATGGCACAGTTGAAGGCCAAGAAAACTTTGCTAGCGCCTCGACTTGTATGCTTTACCAAATTGGCAGCCCGTATGCAAAAGTAACTGTAAAGAAGAAGACAGCTAACACACACACACACACACACGCACGCAGACAATTGAGAAACTTTAATTAAATGTAGCCAAGTGTGAAAATGTGTCTGAATCGAAGTTAACTCAGTTCTCTCGAATCTTTGCTGTTTCAACTGTTAAATGTGGGTGTTAAGATTTATTTTTTTATTTTTTTTTTTTTGCCATGACCTTGAAGCTGTTAGGCAAAAGGGCTGCGGGCGTCGGCCAAATTGAATATGAATAGTAAACGCCGCAGCCACACAGCGCCCCAAACGAAGTTTGGCTAATTAATTTGAGCGTAGCCTCAAAAATTATGCAATTAAATGCCGTTAAATGAGCAAACATACCTTTTGGCTACAGCAGCAGCAGCAGGAGCAGCAGGAGCAGTCGTCTGCCCGCAAACTCGTTGTTTTTGTTTGCACACCTCAAAATGGCACATAAATAATTTAAATATTTACCTGAGGGGTTCTAGGTAGAGGAGGGCTGCAAAGTGGGCGTGGCACTAGAGCTGTGCTTCTCTTTTGTAGACACACAACAAAACGTGCGTAATCTAATGCAGCAGCAACTGGGCAACATGTAACTGAGAAAGAGGCCAGAGTAGATCAGGACGAGGAAGAAGAAGAAGTAGAAGAAGGGGAACAACAACAACAACAACAACTAAATCTGAACAAAGTTCAACAAAAAGCTAGTTAAAAGAAATATAGAGAAATAAATTAGGCAAAACAAAGCATTTTTAATTAGCTACGTAACTAGTTCGTTAAATGTAGATGTGTGTAAGTGTATGCATATACATACATATGTATGTATATATGTATGTTTGTTTGTTTATATAAGCAGCGTCGTTTAACTGAATAGGTTTGAAGTTGTGCAAAGTTAAAAGTTCACAAAGGTATATTTGATTATAGTTAATAGAAATAAATTGTTTAAGCTGTATAAAACAATGTCCCTTTAATTATATTATCGGAAGAAATCGAATGAGGTCTGTAAATTTTCAGTTTATAGAATTTTTATTAATTTGCTCATGAATGGAAATGTTTTTTTATTTTGAATAATTTTAAGAAAATAATAATATATTTTTATAAATGAAAAAAATTTAATTAAAATTTTTAATACAATATTTTTCATTTAAAAACAAATTAATAAAAATCCTAAAGCGATTTGAATTATCTTTAAAAAATAAAAATTTCACAGCTATTTTCCAAAAACTTAAACCTTCATAAATAAATAAAATTTTTTTTTTTTACTAAAATGACTTTTAAAATAAACTTATCGATTATTTTATATGCAGGTATTACACCTGCATTGGTAAATTTAAGTATTTTACTAAAGTAACTTTTTTTTAATCAACCAATCTACATTAGAGCCATTGTCCACAAGTAACTGTTAATCTTTTGAATCTTTACACTCTGTTCGCGAGATCGACCGAAAAAAAATCAAACTTACTCGCTCTCGTTCTTTGCAAGAGACTTCGGTTCTATTCGTTGAGCGCTTTGAGTTAAGTTATTCATGTGACGCTCTCTTAACGAACATTATGCATGTAGCGATACGATTGACGCTCGCATGATGCTTTGTGAGTGCGCAAATAACTCAAACGGTCTGTACATTCACACACACATGCACACACTCAATTCACCTCGCATGCATACATACACACACACACACACACACACACACACACACAAGGGATTTGTTGTTTTATTTAACTGAACTAAACGCTTGGTGAACAACCAGAGCGAAACTAAACGAAAGCAAACGATTGCGAGTCGATCACGAATGAACTTCTAAAAGAACCGTTGCAATCCTTTGCTCTCTGAGTTTTCGTTCAATGTGTGAGTGAGAGGCAGTTATTTGCGGATAACGAGAAAAAATCAAAATATATGTATTTGCTAACATCTCCATATTATATATTAGATATTTATTTATTAGATATTTAGCCTTAAATTAGTCCAAAACTCCTTGCTACAAGTAATAATTCACAAATTATTAGATTGATAATAAAATATAAAGTTACTTACTTTACCTAAACATTGCTAGCCATAGAATGCAATAGATAATTAACAGATAAATGTCATAGTGCAGCCACAAGCAAAAAGTAATTAACTTCTACAAGCATTTGCATCAAAGGTGCACCACAAAACGTTTGTAAACCACTTAAGACACAATGGCGCATCGCATATTCGTCGCGTTGAGCAAATTTTAATGAATGAATTGTGTTGAGACAGTGGCAGAGGCAGAGGCAGTGGCAGTGGCAGCGGCGGCAGTCAAGAGCATGGTGTGGCATGCGTCTTGTGGCACTTAAATGTCAGTTGAGAACATTGGCTGTAATCTGAATTTCACTTTTAATGCGGTCAGGAAAATGCTTCAAATTAAATGTAACTGTTGCCATTGCAGTCGCCAGTTGCCGTTGCCAGTTGCCAGTTGCAGTTGCAGCAGCCGCAGTCATTCAACATATTTTTACAGTCGTTCCCAGGCACATCACGTGATGCGGTAATTTATCACAAAATGTCTGTATATGTTAATTTTATTGCACATAAAATAAACGAGAAGAGAAGTGCAGCATACGCCCCCTCGTCGTCGCTGCTGCCTTGTTGCCGCCCCACAGTCTGCCCCCTGGCAGCTGAGGGCGTGGCGGCCATATAAAAATGCATTTAACAAGCTAAAATCGCACAGCAGGCAGCAAGAGAGAAAAAGAGAGAGCGAGAGAGATAGAGGGCGAGCCTTCGACTTTGCCTCTGTTTGCCTCTCGCCATTCGCCTTTCGCCTCGTCTCGCACTTCTTTCGTTCCGCCTTGGCAAACGCAAAATGTGCAATAATTTCAATTACTGTAATAAATGTCTGTGTTGTTCGGAAGTGTGTGTCTCGCTCGCTCTCTCTCTCTCTCTCTCTCTCTCCTGCCTCTCCCTCTATGTCTCACTTTGCCGTTTCTTTTTTGGCTTGAGAATTTATTGTGCCACTGCACATGTAGCCAGCCAGCAGTACTATGGATTGCTGGGGCCACGTGAACTTAACGATTGTTAAGTGCGAGCGGTTTTCTGATTTTCAGCTGCACACACACACACACATACTCACTCACACTCACACACAGTCAGTAAAGCAATGGTAAAGCCAAGCGGCGACGTCTAATCGGACTGCGTCCAAAGTCAGCGTTGCTTGATATGAGGTGCAAAGTGTGATTTAATGGCCAAGTGTATCTGTGTGCGTGTGTCGGTATGTACATGTGTGTGTGTGTGTTTGTGTTTGTGTGGTTGACTTAAACGGGTCAACAGGGCGCATACGTAATGTGAGTTACGTGTTGAGCTAAGAAAACTTAACACAATATTACCCTACAAAAATAAATTAGACTAATTTGCTCAAGATACAATTTTAAAAAGGAGTTTTTGGCACATATTATGATTCATTGTAGTTTAGTATTACATTAATATTATTATATTAATTATTATTATATAATTAAAATTAATGTATTATTATTATATTAATATTTCAATATTATAAATATTTTGAAATATTTTTGTATTAAATAGTAAAAAAAAAAAATAATAATAATAATAATAAAAAATATATCAAACTATAATTAGGCAATTCAATAATACAATTTATTAATTTATCAATCTTTAGTAAGAAATATTAATTTATTAAACTACCTTTTGGCAAAAATTTACCTTCTTTTTGATTTCAAAAGTAGTTTGCTTTCATTTTAGCTGACAAATATTTTTGGAATTGATATAACTTAAACTAAATGCTATAATTTACTTAATACTAAAAGAAGTCTTTACGAATCTGAACCTGAGCCCATTGAAAATAGAAATTCAGGGTATAATGTTTTTTTATATACTGGAATATCGCAGCTAAAATGTACTTAGAGTAAAATATATATTGAATTTATATACATATATAAATTATTAAACAACAGCTAAACTGACAAAGGACCAAGGGATTTCGATTAGTCTGAGTTTTATTTAAAAAATTAGAAATATTATACATTTCGATATTTGATCATTCAGCTGAAGTTTCAATTTGTAAAATTGTGATTATTTATGATGAAATTCTAAATAGCTTTTGGCCACTTTGATGTGGTCTTATTCGTAAGTGCTTTTGACATTTTTACAGATTGACTTAAGTCTTGTGTTAGATGCCAATATGATTAAATTTATTAATAAAAATAAAAAGAATAGAATGGAAAAAATAGATTCAGCTAATATTTGGGCCTAATAAGTTCAGGAAAAAAACTTAAATAATTTATTAATCCATAAATAATGGCAAGGATTTTGCTTTATAATAATATGAAAAAATAATTTAATAATAATAATTTTATAATAATAACACAAATAATATTATATAAAAAATGATTTAATAATTTAATAATAATAACACAAATAATTTGACAACTTCAATTTTATTGATTTTATTTAGATTTACTTTGCATTTGCTCTGGTTTGATCGCCATGATTTATTTTATTTTATTAATTTAAAAGTATTGTTACACATTGTTTATATACCAATGACAATCAGCTCAACTGAAATCACATAGAAATCAATGGAACCATCTTAATCTCTTGCTGAATGTCAATCAGCAAATATCGGCTTACAATCGGCTATAATTGAAGCAATACACATACATATATATATATATATGCACATATATATGTACATATGTGGATTTATGAAACGTGTCCCATTACTTCCATTATTATTACTATTATTATTATGCAAACAGTAGCAAATTTGCGTTTTCAGCACCTGAAGCTGGAAATGTGACAGATTACAGTGCTGGTCACGAGTTTGTGGCTACACGAGTCTGCGGTTGCCAATAAGAAACAATCATCTTATCTGCATTGCACTGCGAGTCACTTAATTATGCCACAACTCTATCTCCTGTGTGTGTGTGTGTTGGGTATACACATATGTAACTGTATGTAGGCTGCGGTTTATGCGCTTGGCGAAGGATGCGACGAAAGTTATCACATAAACCGCTTAACTAAATTGCAGCTAATTAATTGAAGTCACTCGCATTTGCCATAATTAGCGATGTCATGTAAAAGCGAAAGCTTACACATGTACACACACGTATACACTCCTCTCTCTCGCTCTTTGCGTATGCGTGTGTGTGTGACAGTTTTGATTAACGATGAAAGTTTGAAGCTTAATAGTGGCTTGGATAAAATGCAGTCTAGCAGCTAAGCTTGATGAACACTGAATTTTATGTAAATGTATGTACGTAAATCTTTTCAAATGCTTACATTTGTATGTATGTATATGCATGTATATATACGAGGAGTTGCATTAATACTCTAATTGGTCTGGCAACACTTTGAGACATGTTATCTTTGCACTCTCGATATCACTCTCTTTCACTCCAACGTGAGCAGTTTTAAGTTCGGATCGAGTGGGCAGAGTAACGAAGAGTAAAAGAAGAGTAACGAAGTCATTATTTCTGTATTTTTGCTGTAGTCCTACTCTTCTCATTTGAGCACTAATAGCAAGCATGTTGCTTGTGTCGCTTGCACATATATACATGTTTTGTCGAGATCAAGAGTGAAACTAGTGAAAGTAACTCATTTGTGAGTTAAAGTATTTGTGCTCATCTTGAAAAGGACAGTCGCGTTAGTTTTGATCGAGCATTCCAAAACAGAAAGTGGTTTGATCGTCAGCATAAAAAGAGAGTTGAGTCTTAAGCGAGCATTCGAGTGAAGAGGAGATTTGGTTTAGCAATGCTTATGCAATTAATTGCATACGTGCATACATGTGCATATGTATGTATATGTACACATATACATACATACGTCCACAAATATATTTGTATATACATACTTATGTACATACAAAAATAAATATTTAATTAATTACATACATACATATCTATCTATTCACATACAAACATGTTTAAAGACATATGTACATATGTACACACATTGAAATATTTAAATAATTAATTAATAATCAAAGCTACAATGCATTGCAAGGACAGCTTCATTTTACGTTTTGATTTCATCTATCCTTATTTCTCTAAGTTGAGTGAGAATCAATACGGCATTGCTTGTCTTGCTCGCACATATGCAAATAAAACGGTGCTGCTTTTTACTCACTGCTTGTCTTGCTCACACATATGCATGTAAATAGACGGCTCTTCTCGTTAGGCAGATCTCTTTACCAAAGCATTCATGAAAACAGTGTTAATCTCATTTTTAAGTAAACTGTTTTCGCGCTCGCTTTTTATGTAACTTCTCTTCGTGCTGAAATCATGAATCTTTTTTCTTCATCAAACTTGAGTGAAGTAGTATGAGTAGTACAGCAGCAATGTACTGGTTTCCATTTGAAAATCTTATTTATGGACATTGATTTGTTTTACTTAAATACATATGTATGCACATACAAGAAACATACATACTCAAGGTTTGCATTTTGTTTTATGTTAACATGTTCCCCTTTTCTCCTGTACTTCAATTTTAGCACAGCACAGCTGCATTAGTCTTTTATCTCAGTCACACTTACACAAATGCTGTCTCTTTATTTTACGTAACGTAAGCGGAGAGTAGGCGAAGTTTGAAGTGGGAGTCTGAGTAAAGAAAACGTTAGAATATATGTAAGCTAATAACGTAATAGCCAATTTTTAGTAGGAACCTGAATAAGTCGTAAGCGCAAACAATTGTGTTAAGAGCCAAGAGCTAAATATTTTGCTTTTTGTATTATTAAAAATTAAATACGCACAAAAAAAAAATGAATAAAATAAAATTATAATAGTAATAATAATAAAAAAATAATAAATAATAAATAAATAAATAAATCGTAATACAAAAATTAGAATCTAATTTTTTTGTATTTTTGTATGGAAATTCGATTGCCATGTAAAGAAAATATATGAGCTTGCCTTTAGTTCATAAAATGTATTAAAGTAATTCGTTTGATATGTATTTGAATTGAATTCAAGTAAAGTTGCTCAAAAGAACTGATTCATTAGCATCATAAAAGGAACTATAACTAGTTCGGTTAATGCTAAGTAAAATGCCTACATATTCTATAGCAACAATTTGGATAATCAATTCAATGTTTTATTATATTTCTCAGAAACTGCACCATCTCGTATGTGCCGCAAGTTCCATGGCTGCTTAATGACACAATTCGGGAGAATATACTATTTGGTGAATCATTTCGGCCGAAGCGTTACGATTTTGTGCTGGATGCGTGCGCACTAAAACCGGATATTGAACTAATGCCAACCGGTGATTTTACGATAATCGGTGAACGGGGCATCAATCTATCCGGCGGACAGAGGCAACGCATCGCAATCGCACGTGCAATTTATTCATCGGCCAACGTCGTCATAATGGTGAGTAAGTAAATGCCAAGGACACCAACACTAACACGAACGCGGACGCGAACGCGAACCCAAACGCGAACACGAATACGACCAAGGACCTTGCACGTCGTCTTAACTGCAAGCCAATCCGATGCCTCAGTGCACTTTATGCCAATGCATCCGCGCTCATAAATTCCACGAAACGTCTCAACTTTAAATTAAACATAAAAAAGAAAATCTTGAGACACTGTTGCAGGGTAAACAAGTTTTACGACAATTGCCCATATATTTGTACGGCTTTGTTCCTTTTTTTTTTTTAAGAGAGAGATACGCTTACCAAATTACTGAGAAGATTTTGCGACGAAAATAGAAACTAATACCATTAACTTTTAAATTTATGATTTGGCTTTATAGTGTTGTAAAAATAAAATCACATGTGACCTTAAATAACTTATGATTAGGGTTCAAATGCAGAAATATATTTTCATATACATATGCATACTTGGCAATTATACTTTAGAGAGATATTTGTAGGAGAAACAAAAATAATAATAATAATAATAAAAATTCCACCTAAGTTAAGTAAATAAAAGTAATATTGATAAATGTAATAATGATAAAAATGCAATAATATGATGATGATCCTGAAAATTTGTTAAAATTAATGAACAGTGGAAAACTTTTTCAATGCATTTAATTTTAGTGTTTGAATACAAAAATATATTTATATTTGGACAATTAAAATTTCGGAAATTATCTTAACAGTTAAAAAAAAAAAAAAGAAAAGAAGTTCGTCCTTCTCATGTATCCAGGGTCCCCAGAGATTTTCCTGTACATGAGACATGAGTAATGGTCATATAGAACAGTAGATCAGTAGTCAGCCGACCATTATTACCCGACTATATATTATATTAAGTATATCGAAAAAATTCTTATATGATAATGTTACTTTGGAAAAAGATGTGTTCTTTTATTTTAATTATTTTTTTTATTTCTTTTTATTTATTTTTTTTTTTTTTTTCTTTTTTTTTTTAATACCTTGAACTCATTGAAAATGGAAAATCAGGGTATAATGGTTTTGTTAAAAGTATATAACAGGCAGAAGGAGACGTGGCAGACCCCATAAGGTACATATATTCTTGATCAGGGTGTCGAGAAAAGGTGATATAATCCTGTCCGTGAGTCCGTCAGTTCGTCCGTCTGTCTATATGTATGAACGCGTCGATCTCAGATAGTATGAGATCTAAAAACTTTATTCTTTTTGTGTTAGGTTTGTGTATTGCACACGGTATATGAGTTTGTTTTATAAAATCAATAAGTCTTTCCGTTTCAGGGTTAAGAGATAAATCGAAAGTTAGTTTAAAAATTATAACTCATTTATATTTAGAGCTAGAGTCTCCAAATCTTCTGCATATAGATAGATAGTAACTTAATACAATTTCGACTTCAGCCAGATTTTCATACCGGCTCGACACCCCCAAATGTGTAAAAAATACATTTCAAATACTAGAGACATACAGTTTGGTTTGGCATATAGATATGAATGCCATGATCATAATCTGAAAGTTTGATGACGATTGTCCGTCTAGAAACATACTTATTAATCAAATAGGTTCTCCCAACATAGACCACGAAGAATTCATCTTCTTACTTCTTTTTTTTTAAGTATAGCTCTATAGGTACCTATAAAAATGGTTTGCTTTAAAGCGACGACAAGTTAAGAACCTTTGACTGTAAGTTAATTTGACTTTCTGTGTGATAAGCTTAGCTATAAATATCTATTAAATAAGAAGAAAACTTAAATTTGTTGTCATGCTCTTTCTGAGCTTATGCATAATAAGCGTCTAATAATATTGAAATGTAATTGCATTTTCTAGGATGATCCGCTGTCATCGCTGGACAATGAAGTGGGCAGCCATGTCTTCGAGCAGTGTGTGCGCCAGATGCTTTTGAAGTCGAATCGCACCATCATCCTGGTGACACAGCAATTACAGTTGATCAAGGAGGCGGATTATGTGAGTGGGCCCCTCGGGGCTAGACAGCATTTCATATTCAAATTTCTTAGCGCTGACAACTGTCCAGTGTTGCCAGTCAGTTCCCAAAGTTGCGGTGGGCTCAATATTGGCCACTGTGGCCGGGCATTCAATGTGCTCGGACGTCCTGCTGCCTGCTGTCTGCTGGCTGTTGGCTGCTGGCTGTATCCAGTGCTTTTTGCCAGCATCCGTTTGTTACTTTGCGCTCCAAATGCCGGGGCCATTTATCGCCTTTTGGCCATAAATGCAATTGCCTGGAAAGACCATTTGTTGCCGGTCTGCTGGCTCCCACACTCCACGTAGCTTTTGCTCTGCTCCTGCTTGCGCACACATTTTTACAATTATTTGAGCAGCAACTGCAACGCAGCAGCAGCAGCAGCAGCAGAAACAGCGTGCCCAGCAAAAAAAAAAAAAAAAAAAAAAAAAAAAAAGACAGCAAACGAAAAAAAAATTTCAAATTTAAATTTCGAAATTGAATTTATTGCCTTTTGTGCTGCACCTCTTTTCTTTTATATACCCTGTATGAATAGAGATAAAATGAGTTTGTCTTAGAGCAGAGGCATATTGATTTGGTCAGTTTAGACTATGATCAACTAGATAAAAATATTAATTAAATTTAAAAAATATATATTTTCCAATATATTTTATACAATCAAACTATACAGTTAATCTACCCCAAATCTCGTAACTCTACAGGATATTTCGATTGATACCTGCTTCCTATATGTATATATATATTTAAATATTTTTTTATTTTATCCAAGTAGTAGTTATTCAGTTATTAAATTCACTTATTTTTTATTTGCTTGCCAGTAGCTCTGTTAGTCAGTCAACCAATCATTCAATCATTCAGCCAGTGAATCTGCTTTTTGTCTGATTCAATTCTTAAATTGATTAAGTATATTTCCTAATTCTTTGTGAGACTTTTGTCAGTCAGTAAGTCTACCTGATAGTCAGTTTTTTATTCATCGTCCCTTGATAATCTGTGTGCGCTAAGTATTGAGATCCTCATTCAATCAGTGTATCAATCAATCAACTAATCAAACAGTCAGTAGATTAGGCTATTCATAGTTAGTAGTAGTAGTAATAGTAGCTAATTAGTCTGTCAAACTTTCAGCCATTCAATCATTTAAACTGTTTTTGATATTCGTTCAATCAATAAATCAGTTAATCAGTCAAGCAATTAGTCAATCACTGAATCAATCGGTCTATCTAGAAGATGTACAAACGATTATTCAAGCAGTCGAGCCTATTGTTATTTCAGGCTCTCAGTCAATCTATTTCACATACACATAGATACTCAGTTCATTAGTTAGCTCAACAGTTAACCTGTTAATATCTTAATTAGTCAGTCAGTCAAACAGCAGAGTATGACTTATACTAACTTCTATCGACTAATCAGTCATTTAATCATCAATCAGTCTATCAGACTATAGACGCACATGAAATCAGTGTATGATCCAGTGACTCAATCAGTTAGTCAGTCAACTCATTTATTGAGTCGTTAGTTAATAAATCCATAAGACTATCTTGTGCCGGTCGCTGAGTTAATCAATCAGACAATTTAAATGCGAGGCATTGGCTCACTGTATCTCTTAGTCTTGGAGTCACTGCAATATAAAACTTTGTCAATCACTCTATATATTAGTCAGTTAGTCAATGTCTCCATCAGTCAGACAGCTAGTCTATGAATTATGCTTTGAATTATCCATATATCAACCTATCAATCAGTTAGGCAGTCAATCAGATTTGGCTGAGTATACTTTCTCATTCAATCAGTTAAATCTATGTTCAATCAGTGCATCAATGAGTCAATCTGTTGTTGATACACTACAAGACAATTAGTTAACCCGACAGTTAGTATGTCAATGCTTAAATTAGTTATTCAGTTCATATCTTAATTGATTAAGTTATACTAATATACGTCAATCAATCGATCAGTCACTCATAAATCAATCAAGCTTCGGTATCAATCAGTCTCAGTCAGTAAGTCTATCTGAAAATAAGTTTGTTAGTTGATCAATCAGTGAGCCGGTTAATAAGATATATATCAAAATAATATAAATAATAGATATTTATATATATCATATATTTGATGTCCATTTACAGGGCAACTCCTCGACGCTCATCATTTTGTACAAAATTCTAACTTGTTATGTGCTGAAATTTTTTTTCTTTTTATTTTTTCTGCGTTTCATTTTCTTTCATTTCATTCCGGCGACCTTTCAGTTAATTGTGATGAAGGATGGCCGGCTGCAAGCTTGCGGCAGTTATAAGGACATTGAGCTAAAGCAGCCGCAAATAATCGCCAAATGGAACTCGATAATTGCTAAGGCAAACGAAAATGCAAAGGACCAGCAACAAAAGTGAGTACACGACGTCATTGCCAGAACTAGAGTTACTCTCAGAGTCAGCATCAGCATCAGCATTAGTCTGAGCTTCGGCATCAGCCAGCGCCAGCTTCAATCCCCAGAGAAAACTTTGTGTTTTCATTCGGGAGGCGGCATAGATTAGTATGTGACTCAACCATTGTCAGCGGCTTATCCCTTTGTGTGTGTAAGGCATAAATTGAAAAAAATCTCTCTGTGCACGCAAAAAGCTTTTCTTTACTTTTACTTTTACTAGTGCCACGCCTTTTTCTCCTGCTACAAGTGCTTCGATTTCCATTAAAGTTCATTTATGACAAAGCATAAAACAGAAATGATTGACGCAAAGACTGGAGCAATTTTAACATAATGAGGCCACATAAAGGGCTCACAATTGCCTTTGTAGTCGATAGGCTTGAGACAGAGGGAAATTTTTTTTTTTATTAAGGTACCTTTATATATTTATAGATAAATTATATTTCACGAATTTTTTGGCAAGCAATAGAATTTTATAAACTTGGGAATGCAAAAGAAAAATTTGTATATACATACATATATATATTTTATATTTTGGTTAGATATCTTTTATTTTTCATTTTAAATACATGCTTTGTTTCCGAGACGTGGTTCTTCAAGATAATTTGAATTATTAAATTAGTCTTGTATTTATAATTGCTTAAAGATGTATCCCTAATAAACTTCAACCTTTTACCTAAGAGCAATTTTACAACCACATTTGATAGGGGTAATATGTTTACAGGCTCAAAATGTTAATGAGCTTTTGAAAAGTATAAGTCTGTCTGTATAAGTATGCGTCTCTAATAGTATTAAGAAACTTGAATGGGCCATTCCATATAAGAATGCAGTCTGTATAAAATAATGAATATTAGACAGTATAAGTCATAAGTAATAAGTCATGAGGTATAACGGCTAACGTCTAAAGTATAACGTATAACGTATAACGTATAACGTATAACGTATAACGTATAACGTATAACGTATAACGTATAACGTATAACGTATAACGTATAACGTATAACGTATAACGTATAACGTATAACGTATAACGTATAACGTATAACGTATAACGTATAACGTATAACGTATAACGTATAACGTATAACGTATAACGTATAACGTATAACGTATAACGTATAACGTATATCGTATAACGTATGACGTATGACGTATGACGTATGACGTATGACGTATGACGTATCACGTATCACGTATGACGTATAACGTATAACGTATAACGTATAACGTATATCGTATAACGTATGACGTATGACGTATCACGTATCACGTTTGACGTATAACGTATAACGTAAAACGTATGTATAAAATATAACGTATGTACAACGTATGTATAAAATAAGACATAAGGCATGAGGTATAACGTAAGACGTTAAACGAATAAGGTAAACGCAAAACGTAAAACTAATAACGTAATCGTAAAACGTATAACGTATATTATATAACGTATTTGATAGAACGTTTTACGTGTATATTATAAGGAATAAGGAATTAGATATATGAAGTATAATTGAGTATAAATACGATAAGTGTGGTTGATCTGCTTAATCAGTTATAAAAATGTTTAGTAGTTCTATTGGCTAACAATAGTTGACAACTGCTGGTTCATTAACGAATATTGCTATATAAGATATTCCCAATAGACATCAGCACTATACAGCACAACATCCGTACCCCTCAGTCTATCTGTCTGTACAAACGCACTATTTAAAACTTGATTTGTAGAGATTAGAGCTCTGGTCGCCTTATAGGCAAAGCTCTGTGTGTCACACAATATGTTTGATATGCAGTCAAGCGTATAGCAGTTATTTCTTTGTTTTTCGTTTTGTGACATATTGTTTGTTGTTAATAGAGTTCTGCAGGCGACTACACAATGCCACTCAGAATGTGCTTCTATTTTATTTATTCTTGATTGTCATCCATTTACAGTGCCACGGAACGCACAGCTCGGGAGCGCTGGAAGCTATTCAAGAATGTCAGCAAATTGGGTTTGCAGCGTTCAATATCGATTAATTCGGAAACTGGAGGCGGCAATAACTCGGAGCTGGATTCCAATTGTTTGGATGGCAGCGTATCAATGTCATTTAACAATATGCTCAATAATACTGTCGCCGAGGATGAGGAGGACGATGATCTGCCCGCGGTGAGTGTAGCGAAAAGTATTTTATGCGAATTAAAATTAGATAATGAAGAAGTAGAAGTTGTAAAATGTAATTTGTGATTCGAAAATTAATTTAGATATCTATATATATATATAACTAGAATGTGTCAGGTCTGAAAATTAATAAGTAAATAAAATAAATAAATGAGGATGATGATCTTTTATCTTTTTTTTCTAAATTATTTATTATTTTTATTAATTTTATTAATTTACTATTAATTTATTATTTATTTCTTTTGCTCTCTGCTTAGTCCCTTTCTCTGGCTAGTGGCATCAGCTGTGGTCTACAGTCGGCTGGCAGCTTTCATATGCAACGCAAGCGTGGCAGCGTCTATGGCTCACGGCATCTGATCTACGATGTGCCGCTGCCCATTGATGAGTGCCAGGCAGATGATGTTATAATGCGACCACGTCGACGAGCGACGCTGCAGCGTCGTGGAAGCAGCGTACGTTCGCGGAACTCGTGGCATCGACTGAGTGGCCTCAGCTCGGCGACGGCAACGTCTACATCGAGCACGAATAGTGGAGATTTGTTGCGTCGCAGTCTGGTGACAGCCAGCTGCAGTAGCTATGCAGAGAGCAGTCTCGATGGCGGCGATTCGATTGGAGATGGAGTTATGTCCACGTCCACGTCCACGTCGCCGCCGCCGCAGCCGCAGCCGCTCGCAGCCGAGCTGTGTCCACGTGCTCAGTCATGGCAGCCAGCTCAGCAAACGCATCATGCGCCGGTGACGCGAAATGTTTCCTCACCGCCAGCAATGGAGGCGGCCCAGCTGCCGCCAGCCACTGGGGAGGCTATGGCACAGACTCGCGGCAGCTTTCAACAGTTTCTGCGACGCATGTCCATGCGGCGCTCCAACAAGCCAAAGCATCATCATCGCCCGCTGAGCGCGGCCAACTCGATTAGGTAAATTTAATTTGCATGGCCATATGGAAAGTAACTTATATGGTTTCAACTATGTTTGGTTCTCTGCTATTCCAGGAGCATCTCGGAGGAGTCCAGTGCTGCAGCTCTCTTGCCAACAGTTGAACTAAGTTCAGTGCCTTCGACGCCTGTCGCTGACATTTCCAATTCGCAGCCAACAACAAATTCACAGACAACTGTCGACGATTTGGAATCCAGAAGAGAGATGCACGAATTGTCTGCTACTGCTACTGCGCTTCCTGCTCCTCCTCCTCCTGCTGCTGCCATAGTGGAGACACCAGTGAAGCGTAAGTTATGCATCTGGCATGTTGTAACAACTCGATTTCTAGTTGCCTAGTTGCCAACTGGCTAAAGTTCGTCCTTTGCTCTTCTCTTCGCTTGCCTCAACAACATTTGTATGCATTGAAAGTTCCACAGCGCCATATGGGTCAACTAAATCGATGGCAGACAGTGCGTATACGTGATTTTGCCTTTAAACAACTTTCGACTGCACGCACACACACACACACACACACACACTTGATTGTTATTAAATATTGGCATTGCTTTGAGCGTAGCATTTATTATTTTTAGTTTCTCCCAAGTCCACACACATTTTTTGCATATTTTCTTTGAACTGAGTCGAGTGTGGGCGGTTCAAGGCCAACGGCGAGGCTTAAATCAGCCTCGCAGCAAAGCATTTGCCTATTTCGGCAATCAGTTGGAATTCAACACTCAATAGTTGAAATTTCAAGGTAGTAAACAAATGAAAATTCATACGAAAAACTGGCTGAAGCATGTGCAGGGAAATATTTTAAAGACTATAGTTGAAATATTCTTAAAGATTTTCTTTTTATGTTAGCATGAAATTTCTTTTAAAAATACAAACATTACCAATTTTATTTACTTATTTCTTTTTTTATAATTCAATTATATAATTAATTTAATTAAAAAATCTCATTTGTTTCATTCATTCATTAAAATAAATATAAATAGTTGTTTTTTTTTTTACTTAATTTATTTAGTTATATTTTACTTAATTTATATTTTATTATACGCAATGAAATTCGTTTTTTAAACATATCAAACATACCTATTTTATTTTAGATATTTAATTTATACAATTAATTTAATTAAATAACTTTATTTCTCTCATTCATTCATTCAAATAAATACAAATATTTGTTTTTTATTTAATTTATTTACTTACTTTTTATTTCATTTATATTTTATTATACGAAATTAAATTTATTTTTTAAACATACAATCATTCGAAATTTAATTTAATTTTTTTTTTTATTTTATATAATTAATTAATAAGCTCATTTACTTTATTCATTCATTCAAAAAATTCAAATATTTGCGTTATTTTTTATTTAATTTATTTTGCTTACTTTTTACTTAATTTATATTTTTTTAAGCGAAATGAAATTTATTTTTAAACATTGCCAACTTTTTTTTACTTTTTTTATTTTATATAAATAATTTAATTACATAATCTCATTTGTTTTATTCATTCATAAAAATTTAATAAGTGTATATTATTTTTATTTAATTTATTTGTATACTGTTAAATATATTTTAATTTATATTTATATTTATATGAAATGAAATTTATTTTTAAAACATACAAAACATGCCTATTTTATTTTAAATATTTAATTTATATAATTAATTTAATAAAATATATTTTTTTTAATTTTATATAAATGTTTTTTTTTTTTTTGTAAATTTTTTATATTTTATTTTATATAATTAATTTTATTAAATAATTTTATACATTCATAATTTAAATATTTTTGTGTTTTTTATATTAAATGAACTTACTTTTTACTTCATTTTTATTTTATTATACTCAAAATATTAAAACATAAATTTTTATAGAAAGATTTAAATTTGAAGTACACTAAAAAAAGGTTTAATATCTAGAGCAGTTAAGTTCATGATATTTATATACAAATATTTGTTCTTTATAAAAAAGTTGTACATTTAAAAACCAAAATCTTTTTGTAAGGTATTTAATGAAATTACACATTCTATAAATTTAGGCAGTAGTAAAGAAGCAACGAAGTGTATAAGTGTAATTTCCAAGTTATTTGATATAGTAACAAAGATTTTTCGGCTAAAGTAAAAAAAAGCAAAAAAAAAAAAAAAACAAAAAAAAAAAAACAATATAATATAACGAAATAATTTATTTTTAGACTGCTGTCATTTAGCCCCAGCAGTTGCTATGCTAGAAAAGATAATAAATAAATTTGAAGTTTGGTTATGCAATTATGTAATTACATCTATTATAATATGCAAATCAAAGTTATTTCTTTTCTTTACTTCAATATAAATATATATATATATATATATATATATATATATATATATATATATATATATATATATATATATATATATATTTTTTTTTTTTTTTTTTTTTGGCACTCAAGATTCTCTCTATATAGTTTAAATTTAGTTACTATCCCGAGCAATGACCCAAGCAACTGTAATCACAAATATATTAAACTAATTAAACTTGGTTAAATAATTATTTTTCGATATCAAAAACTTTGTGCAATTGTCTTAAGGGATTTTCTTTCTTTCACTTTTTTAAACTTTAAGCCAAGAAAACTGGAATTTTTTTTATTTTGTTTTGCAATTTTCCACTTTTTTATTTACATTGGAAGCAAGCGAAGCGCTTACGACGCTCAGCTAATTGATATTGAATTTGCCGTAATGCAAAACGAATAATATCCAGAGCATAAGAAATGGGCAAAAAAAAAAAAAAAAACGTGAAGGTAATTGACAATCAATTTGCATATTGACTAATTAAAATGCGAGTGGGCTGCGCTTCTGGTCTGGGGCCATCAATAAGCGTTAAGGAATGTGCAATAGAGAGTTTCGAGCAACTCGGGCAAATATTGACTGCGCCAGACTTGACTCAACTCTTTTGGGGAGTTGGCTCTGCTTTGTAGTAAATGAATATTGATTAGAGTGAATTTGTATGGCGCGACGGCTACAAAGAAAATATTACCATATTTATCACAATATCTGTGTGCATATTTCGAAACAATTCAGTTGAGTTCTCTATGTGTGTGTGTGTAAGAGAAAAACTTAAATCAAGTTTGATTTTTAAAAGTTTGCTGCTCCCAGCGGTAAGTCAAAGCGACTGCGATAAGTTTCTCTCTCACTCCCTCGCTCACTCCCTCTCCCTGTCTCTCTCAATGTATATGTATCTGTGGCTCTTTCGAGCGCATCTCTCGTCTGCTGGCATGCCAAAATAAGAACTTTTGCTTAACTTAATGCATTGATCTATCTACCCACTGTCAATATTTTGGCTGACAACTTGCCGACTTTGAGCCCGAAGCGCCAAAACTTTCAAGTTAATCAGTTGCTCGAGTGTCACAGAAATTGTCAGGATTGCGACCCTTTCGCAAGTGCAATGAAAATTGTTTGCACAACTATTTGAAACTGATTCAGCTTTTTGATATGGATCAAGACAAACATAGCTGGCTTATGCAGTTAATAGTGAAGATAAATATAGAGAAGATTGAAGATGTACAGTATTGAGTATACTGTATATTATATATGATATCATCTGATATATCAAATATATTTTACCTTACAAATAAATACTCGCTTCATATTTGCTAAAGGCTATAAATTATATTTGCATTTTCAATATTTTTATTATTTTCCATATTTAATTTAATTGAAGCTATTTTTTTATTTTAAATAAACTATTTAGTTTCTAAAAGCTTTTTTCGCATATTGATTAAATTCAAGTTCTGGCTGTTACGCATTGCTGATTGCAACATGTGGCACATTGTGCAAGGCAAAAAGAAAAGAAACAAAAAAGTTGAAAAGAAAAACTGGAAAAACGCTAAAAAATAATGTAAAAAAAATAAAACTTGTTTTTGATTGTTTGCTACGAATGACATGCGTGTGTGTGGGTGAGTGAGTGAGTGTGTGCGTGAATATAAAATTGAATTTTTATTGGAACAAACATCAGAAAGGAAACGCATTGATAGTCAGACAGGTGGAAAAGTACAGAAATTGAGAGGGAGGCGCGTGGCGAGTGCCTCTGGCATGCCAATCGATGCAAAAATAACACAAATATTTTATTACTCAGTCACAGTGCTGGGGCAACATTGTTGTTGTTGTTCTTGTTGTTGTTGTTTGGGCTTTTACGTTATTTTGATAAATAATATTTGTAAAAAGTGCATCTGTACAACGACCTTGACACACATTCAATTGTTGAAGCTCCAAATTAACCAAATACACATACATGTGTTTATACATTTCATACAATTTTTTGTTGTTTACATATTTTATGAGCACAGATAGAGCACACATTTGCTTGAGTGCGTCATGAAATGTGTTTAATGGGTTTTGTATAAATGTGTATGTATAAATACAAACATGTATAAACTTGTGTATATATTCAAGATCTTATTGAGGTTACCTTTTGATTAAAATGTTTTATTTAACTGTTGACTTGATAATTTACGTGGATTCAATATTAAGTCTTCTTCATAATAAGAAAATATGAAACAACGTTTACAATTGTATCTGTATCTGTATCTGATTCTGTATCTGTATCTGTATCTGTATCTGTATCTGTATCTGTATCTGTATCTGTATCTGTATCTGTATCTGTATCTGTATCTGTATCTGTATCTGTATCTGTATCTGTATCTGTATCTGTATCTGTATCTGTATCTGTATCTGTATCTGTATCTGTATCTGTATCTGTATCTGTATCTGTATCTGTATCTGTATCTGTATCTGTATCTGTATCTGTATCTGTATCTGTATCTGTATCTGTATCTGTATCTGTATCTGTATCTGTATCTGTATCTGTATCTGTATCTGTATCTGTATCTGTATCTCTATCTCTATATGTATTTTACAAACTGCATCGTCCAGGAGTCTAATTTTGTTGGATAGTGTAACTCAGAAACAGTCAATCGATGAACGATTCGCTTTGATCCATTTCCAAAAATTGTATGCAAATTCTTTTTCCACGTTTATTCAACTCGATTCTTCTCGCTCTTTGCAGATGTTAAAATCGACTTCAATGCATTGCCAACAAATGCCCGCAGCAACAACAATAACAACAACAACAACAATAATAACAATAACAATGATGACAACGAGGAGGGCAATGAGAATGATGGCGATGACGTTGACGTGTCAGACGTGACGTCACTGTCAATGCAGCAGCAAGCGAGCAAAGAGCATGGAAGGCAACGGACAAGGGCAGAGGCCCGAGCTATGCATGCAGCAGGTGCAGATGCAGTTGCATTGACAGCAATAGCAACAGCAACAGCAACAGCAACAGCGACAGCGACAGATGTGGAACGCAAATATGGCCAAATATCGAATCATATATATCTGCTCTATATGCGCGCCTCTGGCCTGCCCATAATCATTGTCTTTTTTATCACCGCACTAATTTTGCAATGTTTGCGTGTCTACACGGACGTTTGGCTCCAGCATTGGAGCGACCATGTAGATGGCGCCGAGAGCGACAGCGACATGGATACGGGCAGCCACGAAGTCACGTACTATTTTCGCATGTATGCAACAATTTCGTGTGTTTGCATTATAATGGCCATGATATCAACACCGGCCGGACAATGGGCCGGCTGCAAAGCCAGCCGTAATTTGCACGATAAACTGTTGCTAACGATTTTGCATAAAACTTTGCACTTTTTCCAAGTGACGCCGCTCGGACGCATTCTGAATCGTTTCAGCAGCGATATGGCGATCATTGATAAGGTAAGATTTGTTATTTTTATCAGCTACCCTATGTGTAACAAAAAAGTGTGTTGGGTGTGTTAGTTGTAGAAGGAGAGATGTGATAAAACTGTATAAGATTATTTGACTTGAGGATCTTTAATAAATCTTTAATCAAATTCTTGTATTTACAAAAATTTGTTGAACTGATATAGAGTTCAATTTTATTAGATTTCAATATGAATAAGACAAATTTCAACAGAAAAGAGTTATGGAACGATTTGATATAGGAATTATTCCTATTTATTGAAAAATTCAGGAGTGCGATATTCTGAGTAAATATTCTAAATGCAGCTGTATTACAGATGCTTGTAGATTATTTTTGTTTATGTAAAAATTCTCAAGTTATACTTTAAATTAATTATTAATGAAAATAGCTGAAGTGCTTACCTGAATTGTATATGTAATAATGTATAATACTCAAAAGGTCCTGTGACAATATAAAAAATGATTCAAGCTTGGAAACTACATAAGATTGAGTAACTTAAATAATGTATTCAATTATTATTATTATATATCAAAGCTAACATAAATTTGAATATATATTTTAATGAATTTGTTTTTATTTTTATTTTTTTTTTTTTATTTTAATATATATTTTTGCACCTTAGTTTTGAGAATATTAATATTTATATTAAAAGTTTGTAATGTTTTAGTTATTTGTGAAAAAATGTATGCTTCGATTTTTTTTTTATAAATAACTAAAACATCACAAACACTTACAACTCGGGTGCAAAAATTAAAAAAAAATAAATAAATAAATAAATAAAAAAAAAAAACAATCAAGTCATTATACCTTAAAAATATATATGAACTTGTACAAATATTGTCAAGTTTTAGTTATTTATAAAAAAAAAATCAAAACAATATGAGTTTTTAAAATAGTTTTTTTTTAGTTATTTATGAAAAAATTGAAACAAAATGTTTTTTTTATCTATTTATTTTTTTTTATAATAATATGTATTTAGTGTTTTGATATTTATGTAAAAAAAATCATTTTGTTTCGAAACATCTAACACTAAATATATCCTTTTACATTTCAAAATGGTGCATAGTCATTATCCCTCAATCTCCCATTTATATTATTATTATTATTATTAATTTTTTTGGTTCTAGTAGACATATCTATATTTTAGCTGACAGATAAAAATTATATTTGCTTTGTCAGCGATGTGTTCACTTTAAGCTCTGTCTGTCGAGCTACATTTGCTATTGTTGCTTTTCTCTCTTGAACTGTTTTCAACCTTGAACCTGGGTGTGTTTGCCCATTAACCTTTAAGGTGCAGGCCTTAAGCTGTCATCAAAATTCCTGCGGTTAGCATCGACTTTTTGGCAAAGTCACCAAACATGTTTGGCTATTTACATTCGCTTCACAATAGTTTCTATATAGTATTAAACTTGCTATACACATAGAGACTGAAGAGAAATATAATTGAAGAAAGAAAGATTATTGATTATTAAATATGTCTTTATACTTTTATATATATATATATATATAAATATCAATTTAATTATCTACAATACATAATATTTATATAAAATAATATCTTTTATTTTGTATGATTTGAAATCTACTTTCTCTTAGCTTTGATTTTACATATTTTATAGTTAAGTTTGCAATTTTAATTTTATTTTATTATTCATTTAACTATATAAAATATTTTCTTTTACATATAAATCTATATTGAAAGATAAATTGGAATAACATTAATTTTATTTTATTATTAATTTATCTGCATAATATTTATATATATTTATATAATACTTATATAAACAAATATCTTTTATAAAAATATAAAATATAATATAATAATCATATTTTAAAATCTGTAAATCTAGATTTGTATCTAGATTTCAATATTACGTTTTAAATTTGACTTTATTTTGATTTTACATCTTCGATAGTTTAATTGCGAATATCTTAAAATTTTTTTTATGAAAAACGTGCACCATGCAAAGTCGGGTAATGCCCGATTGTTATACATACAAGCATATGTATATGTATACCTATATACGTCAATATATACATATGTATATATATCTGCATCATTTTCGGTTAGCTTTTTGTATTGTGCGGCATGAAATATGAGCATATTGCCTGTTGTTTCCGCTCTTCTTCTTGCTGTTGTTGTTGCTGCTCTGCTTTAGATTTGTAGCTGATAAGCACGCATTATGCATTGATGTTTTGTATACATATATAGGAATGTGCATGTGTGTGTGTGTGTGTGTCTGTGCGTAATATATGAGTTTGTTGACGCCATTTTTAGGGTTGCTTTCATTATAGTTTTTCACTTTGTTTGTCAATTTTTGCATACAAATTTACCAAAAACTTGTTGGATTATGAATGAGTGCGTGTGTGCATGCTTTTGACTTGATTAAAATGACATTGATTGATCTTCAATGATGTGGATTTTGTGCTATAACGAATTGTTACCTATTCTCTAATTAATTTTGATTGAAGTTTCTTTACGCTTCAACTGTCCTTGGGCCAAATTCTGCATTTATTTGTTAAGCAATCAAAACTTTTGTCGCCTTTTGTGAAAAGCAATTCAAATGCACTTCAAGTTAATTAAAAGTAAAATTGTCAAATTTCTATTGTATATCAAAGTGGATATATTTAAATGGTTAATACTTGCAATTTATTATATTTTATATTTTTCATATTTTATATTTATATCTATATTTTATATTTTATATTTCATATCTTTTATGTATTTTATTTTATATTTTATATATTATATATTATATTTTATGTTTTTTATCTTATATTTTATATTTTAAAATTTTATATATTTTATATTTATTTTTTCTTTGTGTTTTGCATTAATAAAATATTTAATTAATCTCGTTTGTTTTATTACAAATAATAACTTTTATTTATTTAGTCTATGAAGACTACAAATGTAGAATTTAATTTTTTTGAATTATTATTTAATAACGGGTCACAAGCATAAATTGAATTTAAAATTGTTATTTATTTTTAGGCATGTGCATTATGTAACTAATTTAATCCAACATTTGGCTTTTAACTGTTATAATGTCATTTTCTCTCTGTCTGTGTGTGTGTCTGTGTGTGTGTGTCTGTGTCTGTGTCTGCGTGTACCTCAATCTGCATGCGTTTGTCAAATAAATCTTCAATTATCGTGCACTTTACAAGTGGGCTGGGCACTTTGTGCAATCGCAGCGGCTGGCAAACAAAATTTGATTATGAAACATTGTCGGGGCGTGGCAGGGGTTGAAACTGACTGAGTGGGGCCGGAGTTGGGTTTGTGGCTCACATTTGTCAAAACGTGAGCCAGGATACACAATTCATTGGCTGGGCATGGAGCTTGCAAATTGTAGTCGTTCTCGTTAATTTTAGGACAAACGACAAGCTTTGGAGGAGGCGGTGCCGACGGCAGCGGCAGGTCAGGCGCGCGTCGTAGCGGAGCTGGGTGCGGCATGTGGCATACACAAATTTAGTCATTTGTCAATTCGTGTGTTGCAAACGAGCAAAAGTCATTTAAAAACATTGCCCGAAAAGCCGCAGGAGCTACCTGGCGGCAGCCCAATATGTGCCTTCTGTCTATACTCCTGCTGCTGCTCATACTCCTGCTGCCCATACTGCTGCTGCCATGTTGCATGCCGGAACTTTTCACACAGCTACGAATCATATAGACAGTTTAGGTCACAAAAATAAGTATAGGGAGTTGGTAAAAATTAGTGTGTTATAGTAGAAATGCAATTTGTAGTATTTATTTGCATGTATGAAATATAGAGGAAAAAGCATAGACGATGTTTTGTTTCTGATTTCTATCAATTCGATCCGCTTTGTGTCTTTCCGTTATCTCATACCATTTCTCAGATTGCCTCGCTCTGACTGAATTTTACTCAATCGCGAGTCTGTTCATTTCCACTCATTTTCTATTCGTCCACTTCGTCGCAACGGTATCCGAACTGTAGCCATCTAGCTCTTGATCTGCAAAGCAGGAGAGTACGTGCAGTAACTGCAATTAGTCCCTCCTTCTCTCTCTATCTCTTACGGCTGATGACAAAGAACAGCGCGCAGCTATTATGCAAAATCACTCGGCTCAGCTTGCGCTGTTAACAGATTACTCAATCCTGTGCTCAGACTCTCACAAATACTACAGCAACAGTAACAGGCAATCACGATTGAGCACTGTTAAAAGACTCGTGTCGATTAAGCAATAGTCACTGTTATTACATACTTTTATCATTTACTCAATTGACTACTATTAGTGAATTGAGAAGCAGTATTAGGGTATTTAAAGCGCTCTGTTAAGTTTACAGTGCGAAGTTACAGCTGCTGAACTAAAGCTTTGGTTGAAATTTTGTCAATTAACATTTGGTAAATAAAGATTTTATTTATTAGTATCATTATAATTATTATTATTAATAAATTGTTAAGCTCGTATCTAACTAAAAATTAAGTTTATGGAATTAATATTTTATGTATTCGAATTATTAAAATTATTATTAATTAATTATTTGTTAAATTATTATTAATTGTTAATTGTTAAGTTAGTTGAATAGAGGTATATAAATATATTTGAAAAATATAAATATTTCAAACAATTTCCAATTATGCTCCTATTAACTTGACCTTGTCTGTACACATATGCTTCTATACGTATATTTTTTCATTCACAGAAAATCGCTGCAACCTGTCAACGCCTGCTGCAGTTCAGTTTGCTCTGCCTCTGTGCCATACTCATAAATGTGAGCATTACGCCCTGGTTCCTTGCCCTCACTCTGCCCATTTGTGGCGCCTACTATGCCATCCAGAAGTTCTACAGGTGCTCGGCACGGTAAGTGAAATGTATTTCTGTATATGCTCGACTCGACTTTTTGTTGCTCCTGTTGCTGGGCCACACACACACAGATAGAATTTCCGTTTGTAATGCTGAAAAAGCGACTTTCATAATTCTTGTGTTAACTGTAATAAATATGCAACTGCCACGCCTCCATTTGGCCATGTTCCTCAAAAGTTTACAAAAACTTTTAATATTCCTTTTGCTCCCGCTCACATCTCTGGATTGCTTGAATTGTTTTGAAAACTTTATCAGCATTTTGCTGGCCAAAGTATTTGGCCATAGGCATTTCAGCTCGAATACACAACTACATATTGTCAACAGAATGACAAAAGATTTTTGCATTTAATACTTTTGCCTCAACTGTTTGACAGCCTCTTTTTAGATACACTCGCAGTGAGAGTAGTTTGATTTGCTGATTTATTTTGTGCATTAAGTGAGAAAGTTTCAACTTGAATTTTATCTCTCAACTTGGAGGCAGTCAGGATTTCCCATTCAAAAAAATGAAATACTTGAAGTATATTTTATTTATTTATTTAAAAAATTTTGTTTTTGTTGTTTTTTTTTTATTTATTTATAAATATTTCTTTTATTCCATTGCCATTATTTTATTTTTTTTATTTTTTCATTTCCATTTATTTTTTTTAAATTTAAATAAAAGCATTTAATTTTTTTTCAATTAAAAAATTAAAATATCAATATAAATATCGAATACTTTTGAATTTTTTTCTTTTTTATTTTATTTTTATTTATTTTAATTTAAATATAAATATCCAATACTTTTATTTATTATTATTATATTTTTTTTTAATTAAAAGTAGGCTCCCGTCCCTGGATTTTATAAAGTATATTTATCTTTGATCAGAACGACGAGCTGAGTCGTTGGTCCGATTAGGTCCCTCCGTATGAAGTTCGTACGCACATCTCGTAAACGAACACTATCAAATAATGAAAAAAATATACATTTTTAACATTAATTAACTAAAATTTGCATCTTTACTCTAAATAAATTATCTAATTTTTTTTCTGAATTTTTAATTTCTCAGAAATTATATAATGTTTATATAATCTTTGAGAAATTTAATTTATTTATTTTAATTTATTAAAAAAGTAAATAATGCACATTAATACAGACCGATATATACCGAAATTTTGATTTACTATATATATATTTCTTATGATATATATTCGCATACTTATTAGATAGCTTCATTTTGTTGCAAGTATGTCACAGATATTTGCTAATGTATTTATGTCAATTGAATTGAGTAAATATATTTTTATAAACTTTGTTGAGCTCTGAATTTTGTGTTTAGTTGTTAAGACACAGAGCTACTAGATTTATTTATTGAACAGTTATGTGAGATTCTAATAGCTTTTACTATTTTTTTTCTTTTTTATTTTTTTTACTATTATTATTTTTTGAGCAAAAATTTATTAATTTTTGAGCATAAATTTTTTAATTATTTATATCAACATTACTTACTTACTTGGCATGACATATATGGTAAAAAGATAAAGCAACATGGGCTTAACCTCACCAAGTGTATTAAACTAATTTCAGATATAAATTTCTACTTTGGTTTGAATTGTTGAAGTTCATATTATGTTTAACATTTCTTAGAAGATCTCTTAAATATGAAAATAAATGAATGAAAGCATTTCTCGCTTTGACCGCCAAAATTAATGAAAATTAAATTTCCTTTTATTTTTCTACTTTCTATTTCCATTTCAAGAATACAAAAATCATAGGAAAACTTTATTTTGAGTGAAGGTTGCTAAGAAAAAGTAGTACATAATAAGTAGTACATATATGAAATACTTTGTCAATCAATAATTTCTTACTTCAAGACAATATATTCATCATGGAAGAGTATTAAGTATTCGGCATTTAGCTAATCGAAATTCTCAATCTCTGCTGGTGCTTGGCTCTGCCTGGGATATCTTTGTTTTTGTTTAGATAGTGCGAGTGGCTCTATTAGCAGCTTTCTATTCAAGCATTTGTGGCTTCTAATTGTCTTTCGAGTAAATTTTGTGTAGAGAAAGTTTATGGTGCCGACAACAAGAACTTTTGGGGAGGGCGAGGGCGGAGCACAATTGCTGTGGTCCATTAGTTGGTCGGGCTGAAAAACAAAAAATAAATAAACAAATAAAATAAAATAAACAGAAATTAAATACACTTTCAAGAGTTTAGCAATTGAAGCATTTCATTTCTGTTTTACCTTATTTTATATAGAAATTCAGACATTAGATTAAAACTCGTCAAATATTATTATTTAATAAATAAAAAGAAATAAATATATTTTTTTTTATTTATTTTGTTTTATTTTGAATTCAAGCTTTAGCTTATTGCTTCTAATTGAGGCAAAACAAACGAAAATATATTTAAACAGATGTTTAGGTTATCTAGAGCTTCGAGCTATAGAAATATTCTGAAAAATTAGAATACAATTAAATTGTCAACATTTGGCGTTAACATTTGAATGTGTATCAAAAGTAACTGCCGATGTTTATAGATCATAATTAACAAAAATTTAAATCTATTTAATTTCAAATTTATAAATAATTTATATATAACCTAATCGCCGATTGCGAACCAGTAGGAGAACTGTAGTGGGAGTTATGCTATTAACAGCGCATAATACTGTTAAACCTATTAACAGCGCATTATACGGTTAATAGCATAGCATGGTGAAGTGAGAGAGGAACAGTTCCTGTTAATGGAATCTGACATTAACAGTAATTATTATATATTATGATTTTATCATTTAAAATGTAATTTAGTATTACATAAATACATGAATAATTACCCTTAATAATCTTTCTAAATTATATTATTTTTACTTATCATTACGTAGCTTAATATAAAATAAATATATAAAAAATACAAAATTAATTAAAATTATATTATATTATTTTACATGATTTATATTTATTTATAAAAATATAATAGGAAAATTTATAAGCAAATTAATGTAAAATTATATTTATATTAAATATATATTGAATATATACAGTAAAAAATATAATTTTATTTTATATACATGAATATATATTAATATAAATTAAATTTATTAACAATATACAGTTAGTTAAAATTTTACTATATTATTTTAGATATAGCATATTAATTTATAATTTAATAAAATATATTAAATAAATTTATAAGTAAATTAATTTAAAATTGTATTTTATTTATATTAAATATATATTGAATATACACAGTAAATTTAATATATATATTTTTTTATTTTATATAAATTAAATATATAAAAACAAATAAAATACAGTTAATTAAAATTATTTTATTTTATTTTATAAGAATTTAATAGTGTTATTTTATATATGGATATATTAAGATATTTTATAAACTTACATGTAATTTAATTAATAATTAACATTTACTTATTTGATATACATTTAATATAAATTTTAATAGATTTGATTGTTATTTCAATTAAAATAAAAAATCTAACAATAATTGATATTTAACTCTTCTTTTTTTTCTTGTCTTTTTTTTTGTATCAAGTGAGCTGCAGCGCATCGAGAACTCGAGCAGCTCGCCGGTCATATCGCATCTGGCGGAGACGATACAGGGTGTGACCACAATACGTGCATACAATCAGCAGGCACGTTTCACTGAGATACTGTTCAAGCGACTCGAGGCGAACACGATAGCGTTTACCATATTGAATACGAGTAACCGCTGGCTGGGCATATCATTGGTGAGTCCTTTGCGTATCGACTGTCTGTCCCACTGTCCCGCATCGTCCACACGTCTGTTGCGGTCCATAGAGACTTGGTCAATATGCACATTTGATTTCTGTAAAATATCCTTGTGTGTGCATTTCAATTGAATTGGCATTTCAGTTTAGGGAAACACAGAGAGAGAGAGAGAGAGAGAGAGAGAGAGAGAGAAAGAGAGATAGATGCGTGCCGATGCAAATACCAGATATTTCTCGCTGTTTGTCAGCTCAGGTGACCCTCAGTGTTCAGGTGCCCGATACTTAGTCCTGGGGCGGCACCTTGTGTCCCATCCATCGGGGAGACTCGCACTGTCAGCAAAGGCTGCCCGTCTGCATACCTTTGAGTGCTCAGTTTGCTCAGGCTATAGTTTACAGTTGTTCAAGTGTCTGTTATGGATCTTAAGTATCCATTGACTGTACTCAAATTGTTGCACATTGTGTTGACGCGTGCAATTGTGGCAACTGGAATTATGTATCAGGTATGTCTGGGCCAAGGGGGAGAGCTTTGCCTTATTGGTTGTATGCACAGTGCGGTCAGCTAATATTCACATAGATATACAACTCAATATTGTCGATTGTATATTGTCGTTATGGCAATTAACTATTCGTTGACTGACGCTCACACCCCCTCCCCCAAAACATAACTTGCATAATTCAGGTGCAAACTGTGGAGTGTGCCATGATTAAACAATTCAATTTCTGGCTTTCGGTTATTTGGGCCATATGCAATGAGATCTTGCCATTAACCATTGATATGTTAGCAAGTTTTCTGTGTGTTTTCACACGCTTCGATTGAATATGCATGAAGATTGTATATATGCAAAAATGTATATGTATAAGTGAAATATGTATGTTTTCCTTGCCAACAAATGTCAGTGAAACCAATTTGACTTGCATATTTGCTTTTGTTAACATTTGGTATTTGACAAATACATTCTTATTAGACTCGAACATATTTGGGGTTTAGTTGTGCATCTCTCTCACTCTCTTTGATCCTCCTCTCTTAGATAATATGCATGTTGTAGTCAATCACTGTTAAAAGACTCCGTTTCACTGTTAACTTAACAGGCCGCTTTGCATAACCTATTATTACTCAATTGTGGCTGAATCCATAGCTCGCACATTTACAGTTAACCGTTTTATTATTTATGCTCATATTTTATATTAACTCTCTTTCACTCTGAGCAAGAAACTCCTGCTCTTCGTTGCGCGCCTTAAGTTGAGCTATTTGCGTGCAGGTAGCGTTACAATTGACGCTCGCACAATGAAACTTTTTAAGTGCGCAAATTACTCAGAGTCAATGCAAACGGTCTTCATATTCTCACACACACATGCATACACTTACATAGTTCACCTCGTATGCATACTAACACATACGCAAGAGATTTGATGCTTCATTTAACTCAACTAAATGCTTGAGAAACAACCAGAGCGAAAGAAAGCCAACGAACGCGAAGTTCGAGCCGATCGCGAAAGTACTCGTAAAGGAACTGTTGCAATCGGTTACTCTTTGAGTTTTTGCTCAAAGTGTGAGTGAATTTTTTGGAAATTGAGAGACGGTGAATAGTAATTTGAGAGCCATGCTCTTTGTAAATATCTTAAAGGGCAGGTTTATCCCTGGGTGAAGCATGAATTTTTGATATTACAGAAAATTTAGAGCTGCCATATAACAATTTTATTAAATTCTAAAAGTTTTTATTCAGTCTTTAAACAAAAGATTTACATTTAAAAATAACATGCTGTCAACAATCGGAATATCCAAAATTTCACTTTCTGAGCAAACTATGAAATTCGGAAGTCAAACACTTTTTGGCAGCATGCGTTACATTATTTTCTAATTTCAAATCAAACAAAAACTAACTGAACTATCAAAGTGGTTAGCTCTGAAACAGCCATTACGCATTACGTACGCATAGGTCTGCAATGCCAAGTAAAGTCAAAGACTGGTTAAGGCCGCAAATGCAACAGCTTTGAAGTTAGGTTCGAGGATTGCTCACATGCAGACACAAATACATACATATGCATATAGAATGAAAGAGAGAGAGAGAAATAGAGGGAAAGAGAGAGCGTGTGTGTGAGTGTGGGATCCAGATTCAATCGACCCAACTCGCCCGCCGTCTCGACCCGCTCTAAAGCTGGTAGCAAAAACTTTTCAATTGTGGTTTGGCAGCTTCCCCGTAAAACTTTCATTAAGATGAAAGAGAGTAAAAAGTTTGTCCAGTGCCAGGCGGGCCAACGAGCTGACGGATCCGTTTAGAAAGATAAAAAAAAAACAACTAAGAATATTGCAATCGCGCGTAACGCATTGTTTAATACTCGTTCAAAAATTGACAGCAAATTATTATGGAAAATTGAATAAAATTGAATAGGACTTAGTTAGTTGGTTTTTAATCAATCAAAAATGCTTTGAAAGTCCATTTTTTTAAAGAGAGATAGAGTGAGTGATAAAATAGTAAAATAGATTAATAAAATATGTTTTGTGCAAATAGAATTCATATCGAAATAGATCAAAGAGTATATGTAATTAATACGATACTAATACTGTGTTAGCTGAAATATTTATTTATCTTATGCATAAAATCCGATATTCAATTTTCGATTTTAATCGATATAAGGCAATATGGTTAGGTTATCGAAAAAATTATGATTTTGTATATTTATCGTATATTTCAAATTGATATCTCTGGCTTTTGCATCTTGGTTTGTAAAGGATCTTCACTGAGCATGTTGATATAATCCCTATCTATACATACATATATAAACATAAATTTCACTCCTAATAATAAGTTTATATGAGTCGAGAAATGACATTTAGTTATCGGTTGATTTGATCATACAAAGCAGACTAAGTTTTCTAGACTTTATAATGATCTTGGGCTTTATGTAGCTGAAAAGGATTCGACGCTTGAAGTGTAATCTCTTCATGAGGCGATAACTCGAGTTCGAAAACAGATTTTGATTGATTTCAAAGTAAAGAATGTGTAAAAATATTGAACATTTTTAAAAAATTTATTTTTGGTTCATTTTGGTAATGTTTTGCTATGATTATATCTTTCAGATTACTCTTATATTGTCTTAGTATTATCAAAAGTCATTATCTTTGCCTTGCCCTCTGTAGAATGCATTCTTTTACCCCCCACAAGTCGTAGAGAAATTTTTAGTAAATATTAAAAAAAAAAAAACTTCTGCTCATAGACAAAAATTGCATGAATCCAATAAGCTCTATTTTCCATTTCTATGAGCGAGTATCGAAAAGCACAAACACGCACACGTGGGCTGATTAAAAAGTCATGTGGAAAAAATCTTTACCAAAATGCCAACACTAACAAGCATGCATCATGCTAGCAACTAGCTCTGATTCTCTCCCTCTCCCTCTCTCTCTCTCTGATTCTATCTCTTTTGGTTTTTGACTGTCTCTGTTTATTGCAGGATTACCTGGGTGGCTGCATTGTTTTTGTGGCCATCGTAACGGCACTGGCAACGGCAAGCGTCAGTTGCAGCAGCTATGTGAAGGAGGCCGTGGCAGAGCTGGCAGCAAGTGGCAGGACGTCGGAGATGGCAGGAACTTATGCCATCAATAAAGGCGCCAGCTCCAAGGAGTTGACGCCGACGCCCTCGCTGGTCGGCCTGGCCATAAACTACACGTTGTTGGTGCCGATTTACCTTAATTGGGTTGTAAAACTTTTGGCCGATATGGAGATGTATGCGGGCTCGGTTGAACGCATTGCGCACTATGCACAGCAGACGCAGCAGGAAGAGCAGGAGCAGGAGCAGCAGCAGGAGCAGCAGCAGGAGCAGGAGCAGCAGCGGCAGCAACACGAACAGCAGCAGAAGCAGGATACGGAAATAAGCAATGAAGTCGATAGGTCGCCCCGCACGACTAACGTTGACAAAGTTTACCCAGGCGCAACGTCAGCTGGCGTTGATGTTGCCGGCGACTCAGCTCGAGCTGCTGATAAATTAAATGCAGGCAATGCAGCAGCAGCAGCAGCAGGAGGAGCAGCAGGAGGAGCAGGAGCTGCAACCGGCAATGGCAATCACTTAAACTTCCACACGGCACCAGTTGTTGACAAGCGGCAGCTGGCGACGACAGCGGCAAGGACGTCAATGATTAAGGATAACTCAATGACAGCACTTGGCGACAAGGTCGCGTTATCTAATGAGCCAGCGAGGCGTATCAAAACTTGTGAGTACCGAACAGCATCTATCTATCTCTAGCACACACACACCCTGTCTCTCTCTCTCTCTCTCTCTCTCTCTCTGTCTCTGCCTCTGTCTGTGTCTGTCTGTGTGTGTGCATAGTTACACCTGCAACTAGTTGGTAGCTATGGCCATTATATGGCTCATTGAGTAACAATTGATTTATGACAGTTGCTCGAGTTGCGCCAAACACTTACACTATCCGACAGAATTGAGTTTGCGTGAAATTAATTGACTTTGAGTGAATGTTAGGGGCATTTTATTTATGTGACAGTTCAGGATCTAAAAGTAACTGCATATTTAATTCATGATTATGATGTTAGTTGGACTTAATTGAATTAATATTTTAAATTATATTGTATTGACCGTAAACTAGCTGCATATGAACTATATATATATATATATATTATATGTCGTATCGGTGTATTGTGTTGTGATTGTCAGTTGCAGTAGTATTAAAGAGATATTGACAACAAGCGCTAATCGAATGAGTTAGCGTTTTAGTGATAATTTAAGGATGTATTGTCATTAGGAGAGAGATAACTAAAGCTTTTGCTGAACGCGGTCTCGGATGTCGCTGAGTGAGAGTGAGAGGGCTAGTTATGTCCTTCGCAAAGATTTGCTATGATATTGATGAACGAGAATATGCAACCAAATCTGAGACGGTTGAGTAAGAAGGAGCTCTGGTGATAGAATTCGGAGACTCCGAGAACTCGTTCTTATGCAAACCTAAAATGAAAGCCGGGAATAATAATTTTAACACTACGAAGCAATGTATATATATTTTATATACACTTCATGTCATTAGCATCTTGTACTCTTCATATCGTATTTTTTTTTAGCTAATGTACTATATTTATTTTAAACATAAATTTAAGTTACCGAAGTTATGGCATGCTTAAAAACTGATTCATCATTTGTATTAATTTATTCAACATAAAACTAGTTTGATGCAAGAGAGTTTGAATCTAAGAAAAACTTTACTTTAGCCTTTGGAAATTTATTGCTCAACAAATGTAAACCATTTTTATAGATGTAAGTTTTATTTATCAGGATCTGTAACAAGTTTCTTGTGGTGCAGTGTAATTAAAAGGTGATTGAATTCTTTATAAATTAAAAAAAATATTCTTTGATTAAGAAAAATAAGTTTTTCACAATTCTTCATAGTTTTTCAATTTCAAGTTTCTTGTGCTGCAGTGTAATTATATATCATTACATTTTCATTTGTATTTTTATTTTTATTTTTATTTTATTTTATTTTTTTTTTTTGTAATTTTCTTTGATTAAGAAAGATTAGTTTGCCACTAGGCAACAACGCATGTGAGGTTAGAACGATTCTTCATAGTTCTTCAATGCACTCTTAGGCATCTGCAATTAAATTGTAATTAATATATATACATATATATCCATCGATCTGTTCACCTGGCTACGCACCCATGTTGTACTGTTGCGGCACAATCATTTTACCATGCACCAGTTGGCATTTGCTCAAAAAGAATTCTAGGATTTGCTCGGGGCACAGTTGCTTAGCCACGTCGGATGGTAGCAGTATGGTCGTTTGATTCTCCAATAGTAAGAGATAATACCATTTATTCAATACTTGCTTCATGCCAATCACTTCCTTTATGTTCATGTTCACCTGTGCTGTGGCAGGATAATCACTTGTAACCAGAACCATTTTGCGAAAAAATTTAATTTGACTTGATTAACTCTCGCAGAACTTTTCGAATGAATTGTGTTGCTTTGACAGCTACGAATGAAGTTTTTGACATTGCAGCCAGAGTCAGTTCAAATTGACAGCTTGAGTGGAACTAGTTCAAGTGCTTCTAGACGAGCGCTCTTCAGTTATTATTAGAGTTGGAAGTGAGTCTGTGATATTTCACGGGTCACGACTACATCGTGACTTGAACAATGTTTGCTGAAAATACGATATCGATATTGTGTTCAAGCACTGGCCTATAAGCATAAATAAAAGTATTCATAAGGCACATAAATTAATAAATAAAATATAAATTTTATTTATAATTTTAAAATATTTATAAGGTATATAAACTTATATAAATATAAATTTTATTTAAAATTAAAAAAAAAATTAAAAATATATTAATATTTTATTTAAAATTCATATTTATTATATTTATTTTAAAACTTAGTAGGGAAGAAGAAAAATATTTAATACTTATGTCAGGAAATTACAAAAAATATAGATAAAGTCTATGATCGGATCTGAAAAGAAATTACTAAGAAATGTTTTGTAAATTTTTTTATATATTTTTTTTATAAATATATTTTATATTATTTTATTGAGAATAGCAGAAAAACTATTAAAAGATTAAATATAGTGGAATATTAAAGGTATGTATATAAAGGTCAAATCAGATATTTATTTTGAAATAAAATATTTTCTATTCTAATTTTAATTTTTTAAATTAAATTATTATTATAATTTTTTTGAGTCAATATAATTTAATAATAATATACAAAAATATACTTGACATTTTAATTTATAATTTAATACATTTTTTTTAATAAATAAAAAGTATTTTGATTATAGAATCTGCTATAAGGCTAATCAAGAATCTTCTCTAAGGCGATAGTATTTTTTAATTATTATGAAAAGTATTTACTAAACATTTCATAATTTATTTTAGCTTCTTCTTAAATATATCTCTTTGTCAGCTGAATGCCTTTACGATCAATTTGAAACAATTATTTTTTGTTGTTAAATTTTTCGTTTGATTTTTGTTTTTATTTGTCTCAGTTCCAAATCGTTTTTGGGCTAAGCCATTCGACCGCATTTTAAACCTGCTTAGGAGTGTTTGCTAAAGTTGACTTTAAAAGGCATTCGAGTGCGTGCCATGATCTGGAAGACCCTTTTCATGAAGTTTTTGTTTGCCCGTTGGCCGTTGGCGAGGCCCTCATCACTTTTTGCTTAGCTGGTTCAATTTTTGGCTTTCACTTCGAGTTTTCAAATATTCAACTGACAGTTGCGGGCGCAAAAAGTCGCCCTGTCTCTATATATAGTCGAGCGAAAAGGTCACAATTTTCACGCATTGTCGATTCGGGTTTTAAATTTAATATAAGCGTTTGTTTACATTTATTCAGTGCATCCGCTACGCTCTTTGTTTGTTTATGTGTTGTCTTTCATTTTTGTATATTTGTTTCATTTCTTTTTTATTTTTTTTCTCATTTTTCTGGGCAGACCAAAGCGTTCCGATTTCCTGGCCTCAGCGTGGCGACATCAGCTTCGAAAATGTTAGCCTGCGTTATGAAGGACAAAGGCAGAATGTTATCAGCAACCTCAACTTAAAGATACCAGCAGGCCAACGGGTAAGTACAAACAACATTGTCAAAGCCAAACAATTCGTAAACAATTTGTGATTGATCAACTAGCAGATACCCTATGAATGAATATTAAAGTCTCAGAAGAATATAAATAATTAAGTATTATAAAAATAATAGATGAAATGGTATATATAAATAATTATATGTGTTATTCATGAATAAAATATTTTTCTTATATAGAAGATATGAAGATAGCCAACAATTTTCTATAAATAACTTTAATTTCTGAACCAATATAATTTCGCTTTTATTGAAAAAAAAAAAAGCTAATGCATCTTTG
This sequence comes from Drosophila koepferae, assembly GCA_030914345.1. Taxonomy (NCBI): domain Eukaryota; kingdom Metazoa; phylum Arthropoda; class Insecta; order Diptera; family Drosophilidae; genus Drosophila; species Drosophila koepferae. The sequence continues at coordinate 1,381,773 of JAUESR010000198.1, read as the reverse complement.
ATAATTATTAAATATTTATTTTCAGCTAGACTCTGACCAATTAGAAAAACTTGAATTGTTGCGATTGCATCGAGCAATATGATACCCACTTTAAAAACAATACTAGGCATAAAAGAAAAATACAGACCAATATATGTATATATATTTGTGCAGTAAATGGAATCGCATGAAAGATGCAAGAAGCCAATCTCTTGCAGCTCAACAAACTGTAACTGCAGCTCAAACAGCGCCCATTGAGAACTGAGTGTGCACTTTGGCCGCAAACTAACCAAAGCCACACAAATCCATTCAGCATTCAGCATTCAGCATTCGGCATTCTGCATTCTCGTCTGAAATGGTCAGACATTGCAAAGAGTCAATAACTGATTGAAAAGTCAGCAACTACTTGCATCTATCGTTAGACAGATACATCCATTATCATTATGGAAGAGTGCGCTGAATGTGCTAGAGTAAATCAAGTGCGAGTGAGCTTTGGGAGGGGGGCGGCAGTTAAAGTCGATGATAGTCAAAGTGCGTTGAGGCAAATAAGAGCAAAGTACTTGAACGGAAATAAGGGGAATTATTATGTTAGGGAATTAGGAGACCTTTTTGCAACCCATCAAGATTTCTTTTATATTTATTTATTTTTTTGTTCATGCGATATTTGTAGTGGAAAGCAATAATATTCTGGATTTTATTCATTTTCAATTTTTATTTATTTGCCATATATTTTAGCTGACATTTATCAAGTTAGTTTGAAACAGATGAATTCTTTAGTATTACTATGATTTTTTTTTTAACTATTCATTCTCCAACTGCTATAAATTTCTCGCTCTTTTCAATTTTTTCAAAAGTCATTCAAATATTTACAAATGTTTTTAGCACACAGAAACGAAAAATAAAATGTGCCGAACTTTCAATACATCTAGCATATGTTATAAAACAATCAGCGAAAGCAAATACAATTTTTTCACTTTATTTTTTTTTTGTGGTGAGAAGAAACAAAAAAAAAAATGTAAATGCAATAAACATTCAATTCACAAAAAAATAAATAAATAAAAGTCATATGAAAAATCAATATTGAATATATGCCAAAAACTAATAAAAATCTTTTCTATAGAACTTTAAATACTCTATGATGAATATTGATGTATTTTTGCTTAGAAATGTGCAAATATATTTCAATGTATTTGCCTTTATAAATAAAAAAAAAAAAACAAAGTACTTAAATATTGTTTTATTTACAACTTAAAAATTCGCTTATTATTTATACAATTTAACATTTAATAGCTAAAGTTTCTCGCAATTCGTTCACAAATTCGATTTCAATTGATTTAAATATTTATTCAGTCAGAATTTGTGGCACAATGAAATTTAATTTCTGCGTCTGTTTGCAAATAAGTAAATTTTGTGATATACTATATGTGTTTTAATAGCACCTTTAAATGTTTTTGCTGTCACGTTTCGTTTTCGCTTTGTCTGCAAAACATAATACATATAGAATATAATTCAATAGAGTGGCATCAAAAAAAAAAAAAAAGGTTTCATATAAATTTTGTTATGGTTAAGCATAACTTGAAAGAAAGTATCAATCAATATTTTTGTTTTTATGCCATGAACCCATTGAAAATGCGAATTCAGGGCATAATGGTTTTACTGCAAGTATGTAAAAGGCAGAAGGAGGCATGACAGACCCCATAAACTATATATATTCTTGATCAGGGTGACGGGAAAAGTTGATATAGCCATGTCCGTCTGTCCATCAGTCCGGATTTTCCGAATTTATAAGAGCTAAAGACTTCATTCTGTTTGTGTTAGGTCCGTATATTACACGCACAGTACGAGTTTGTTTCAGAAATTCGATAACTTTTATATTTCCACAGCTATCGATAAAACAATTTATCGGGAATCAGTTATAAAATTATAACTCGTTCATCTTTATAGTTAGAGTCTCCAAGTCTTCTGCATATATAAAGATACTAATTTAATGCAAAGTTTCATTTATTGTTTTTTTTTTGTTTGTTTTTTTTTTTTTCAAGGTAAACTTTTAATCTATGAATATATAAATTGTATATTTATTAAACAAAAAAATATATAGAAGCGATTTGCACAATTCTAATAAATTGTTACATATATATTTATATAATATAATAATTAATGTTAATGTCAGATTGCATTAACAGGAGCTGCTCCTCTCTCACGCCGACATGCTATGCTATTGATAGTATTATGCGCTGTTAATAGCATAACTCCCACTCCAGTTCTCCTAGTGGTTCGCAATTGGTGATCAGGATATTCTTCCTACATTCTTTGCATTACGACTAACTACGAAGAAAAACGACACAGCTTTTTACACTAAATAAAGTCGAGGAACTTATTATCGGGCCGCCTCTACAACAATTAATAAGTAACGAAAACACTTAATTCAATATTGAACAAATTCAATTTAATTCCAAAAAATAAAGTTTTCTTTTTAAATTTAAATAAGCTTATTTTCGACTATCTTTGAATGCTTAAAACAGGAATAGTCAAATTATTATTTATAAAAATAGAAAATTTGCAATTGAATAATATTTTTGGGAATAGAAAAAGTTGTTTGAAAAAAACGAATATAAAAATAATAAATTTTTATATATAAATAAATATTTTTCTCTGAGAATTCCAATAAATTTTAGAATTTAAAATTAAATTAAAATCAATATAAAAATATAATTAAAATAAATTATTAAATGCATAACATCTAAAAAATTTACAATTTATTAAAGTAGTTAAAAATATTAGTAGAAAATCCAATATATATATTCTTAAACCCAAAAATCGTAATTAAATAAAACTAAATTAAATTAATATAAATAAAAATTAAAATAAAAATAAAATTAATATAAATCAAAAAACGAAAATAAAAAGAAATTAATGTAAATCAATTATTAAAATAAAAATAAATTAATATAAATCAAAAACTAAAAAATAAAAATAAATTAAATAAAATAAATAAAAAAAAACGTATACAAATAAGTATTAAAATATAGAAACAATTCTTATTCATTGTCAATTACAATGATTCATATTTTGTATAAATTTTTAAAATGTTTTATCTATAATTTTTAAGTATTTCACATGCTTTCCAAGTGTTTCTGAAATGTTATTAAAAATATAAAAAATATTCAACATAAAATTCCATTCAGTTATATATTTTTCTATCCAATTTAAAAGTTTTTAGATGTTTTATTGAAACAAATTTTAGACTCAGCAGAGTGAAATAGAAATAGAAATAGAAATAGAAATAGAAATAGATGTGAAGCAATTCAAAACTGTTATTTAGTTAGTTTGACAAGTTTTATTTATATGCGAGATATCGAATTGAGCCAAGTTGTGGCTAGAGAAATACATTCGACTCGTCTGTCGTCTTTGACTTACCCAATCAATATATGCATACACACATATCTCTATACATTATATATATATATATATATGTATTTACAATCTCTGTTTGATTACTCACTTGCAGATTGGCATCTGTGGCCGTACGGGCAGTGGTAAATCCTCGCTGGCTCTGTCCTTGTTTGGCGTCCTGGAGACGACAAATGGCCACATTCGCATCGATAATGTGGACATTCAGCAAATCCGGCCAGACGAGCTGCGAACGAGATTGTCGATAATACCACAGGATGTGCATTTGTTTAATGCAACAATACGTGAAAATCTCGATCCGCGCTGCTATTACTCGGATTTGCAATTGTGGAATTGTCTCGAATTGGCGCAGCTCAAGGAGTTTGTCAACGTGCAGCTGCCACAGGGCTTGGGTAAGTGCACTTTTCACAATTCTCTCCATTTGTTATAGATGTTGTTGCTTCAATTGTTGTTGTACAAACAACAACAGCAACTGTCAGTTGTATGTGCGCTGCGAAGTTGGCCTTATGAAAAAATCATGTTTATTTTTTGGCAGCATACATGACGTTTGGCTTGGCCGCCTCGCCAGCATTTCAACTCGAACTATCACAAATTCGTTTCAACCCTCGATATGCGCCAGTCTCTGGCAGCTAACTTGTCTGTTTGATGTTTGCAAGAATAGAAAATAAAAAACATTTTAAATCGTTCATGCATATTTGACGTTTTGTGTTGATTGGCTCACATGTGGCATACGTCTGTGGCTGTCTGTGGCGAATGCATCAATCTAGTTTATTAAGCATATTTGCGTAAGCTCCACTTGATTAGCGTAACTCTGCATTGAATCGCAGCTACATATGTAAGTGAACCCTAGAAATGAAAATTAGATGTAGAAGTCGTTTATATGATATATCTTTTGGATATATGTCTGTTTTTTCGCTAGAGTTCCAATTCTTGTATGAAAATATAGGAGTTCATAGATATAATTCCCTACTCAAAGTTAGCTCATATTTCAATAGGTTATTTCTTATTACATTCTACATTCAATCTTATCTTGAAGATCTTGAAGCTTTGGTAATTTCGATAGAAAATACAGGTTTATAATTATAAAGTGTAAGTTTTGTATTGATTTACATGGAATATCCCAAATTTCATCGAATTCAACGATTGTACTGTACGATTTTCAGTAAAACGTCATTTCGTACATTTCAAAGTATTTCCCTATTTTGACAAAAACTTTGAGTATATTAATCAATTATTGTTTACCTTAGAAGCTATGAAGTAAATTCAGTGACACTCACTGTATATAGTATACAGTATAGGGTTATGTATGGAATAGCATATAGCGTATTTGCCCTTCTTACCTTATCGGCCATTTGGCCGATTTGAATTTTGCGCCATTAGTGCGATAATAACATTGCAAATTAAACATATAGAGAAGCGTATTTGCATCTTCATGTAACATGTACATACGTATTTATGTAGAGACGCTCGTAAATAACTGTTGATCGTTTCTCGATGTGCGCCAAAAGCATCTTTCACTCTCACTTTTGAGGAAAAACTCAAAGAGCAACCAATTGCAACGGTTTTTTTGGTGAGTTCATTTGCAATCGTCTCCCGACCGTTTGGTTGAGTTAAATGAAGTAAATATTTTCTTGTGTGTTATTGGTGCATGCGAGGTGAATTGAGTGTGTGCATGTGTGTGTGTGCGTGTTTTGAGTTACTTGCGCGATTATTGAGTCTCATTATGCGCGTCACTAGTCGTATCGCTGCCTGCACGAATGTGGGTTAAGTGAGCGTCACGCGAATAACTCAACTAAAAAGAAAACGAAAAGATCCGAAGTGTCTGTTTAGAGTGAGCGCGAGTGAATACAATTTTTTTTTTTTGGCTCTCGCGAACAGCGCGTAAATAATAAGACGGTTAATTGTTAGCATGTAGTGGGCATGCCATTTGACTCAATTAACGGACTAGCAGGATAAGTCAAACGGAAGTAGTTCTGGCTGGAGCGTGAATTTTTCATTTGAGCAATTTTAAGTAATTTTTAAAGGGTGCTTTACGTGCGTAAAGAAGAAGAGTATTAGTTATTTTTGCAGGGTTCAAGGTATCGCGTAGTCGTGCAGTTTCAACTTTCTACTTGTTTTAATCACTGACAATGTATCTTCCAATTCGTAAAACAAAGTCTTTGTCCCTGGCATAAGCAGTCAAATACTCATATACTCCCCTTACCTCTACATATACACTCTACACACACCTACACCAAACTCTTCACACACACAAACAGACATTTCCATATATTTACATCCATGGCGGAGAGTCGTTCTTGCAGCTTCGCTTAATACGCCTCATTAAGGCTTAAGGGCGTGCTTAGCCAGTCGGCCATAATGTCACGCTTATTAAATACAACTTTAATTACGCACTAAAATCCGATTTTTTATGCTCTATATGTATATATCTCGCACTGCTTTACCTGTCGCTGTTGCCTGCTCACTCTCTCTCTCTCTCTCAGATACGGAAATCACCGATGGCGGCATCAGCCTTAGTGCCGGCCATCGGCAATTGCTCTGCCTGGCACGTGCCATACTGCGTGGCTCCGCCTGTCTGGTGCTGGATGAAGCAACAAGTACATTGGACAGCAGCACGGAACGGGCGCTGCTCAAGGCGGCCGACAAGGCCTTTCAGGGTCGAACAATTATAACCATAGCCGTAAGTCCTTGTGTTAGCTTCTTCATCTGTTTCGTATGCTCTCATTGCACTCTCTTGTTTTATTCACAGCATCGCCTGAGCACCATACTGGATTATGAACGCATTATAGTGCTGCAGGAGGGTCGAATTGTCGAGGACGGCAATCCGAGGCAGTTGCAACAGCAGCCCAACTCCATTTTTTATGGCCTGTTGCAGAAGGGCGAGCAGCTGACGCATGTGCCGGCCAGCGTGTAGAGCACAGCATTAGGCACAGATTTCCACAGAGATGGATTTCTGTTACATTTGTATTGGGTCTGATATTGAATGCGTTTAGCAGTGTTGCCAATTTTAGCTTTTTTAGAGTCAGATTTTACAATTTTTAAGTTTTTGTTTTTTGCGGTTGGAATGCGTATAATCTAGCTTTTAAGGAAATTTAAGCTTTTTATTATTATTATTATATTTTTTAATTTATTAATAAGTTTTTAGGTTTTTTTTACATATAATTTTTAAATATTTTTTTTTTATATAAAAGTGTTCAAAATTATTAAACAGATATAAGAGAATATCCATACAAATTCAAATAATTTATGCTGTTTAGTTTTTTTAAAGCTCTTTTCTTTTTGTATTCCTTTATAGCTAAATTTAGCTTTTTTCTGCTTTGTAAAATATGGCAACACTGGCGTTTATTGTACTTAATTAAGTACTTATTTAATTTGTAAAGCAAAGATCAAATCAATATTGTTTTTGTGCGTCAAATGTGATTCAGCAGATATATAACTATAACTATAACTGTAACTATAACTATATCTATATCTATGTATGTGTATATGTATATTTATTTACTTTTATATATTCTCTATATATTCACAATGTCTACAAGTATTTTGCAGTATTTCTTTTTCTTTCTTATTAAAAACGAGCTGTTGTCAAATGCAAACATTAAATTTCACAAAACGTCAACTGGCAACAGTGCGTATGCGCTACGTGACCACGTGACAGTAAGTATACGCAGCATAGTACGAGCCAAATATATATATGTATATATATATATTGCTGTCAGGCATATGATGTATGCACGGATATTTGATTTTTTGCAACGGGTAAATACATGTGCATCTATATATATATGTATATGTATATATATATATATATATATATATATATATATATATATATATATATATATATATACATACATATATATAGTACTTCTGTTATATTAAGTAAGTGTGTGTGTCGCCTCCACTTGCTTTGCTTTATTTGTTGCAAGTGACGTGTGTTTGTATTCGAATGTGCCAGTGTGTGTGTGTGTGTGTTTGAGTGTGCTAGTGTGTGTGTGTGTGTGTGCTACCCACAGAGAGTCCACCAATTGCACGAAATACGAACGTGACTCAAGTCATCTAAATGGGAATTTGGAGAGCTTGCGTCAACTTAAAGACCTGCATGCTTTGAGCAAAACTTTGATAAATAAATGCAGGTGAGTATTTATTTTATAAAATAAAGGTGAAATAGATTTAAAAAAAAATAATGATAATAATAAATAAAAAAGTTACTTAGATTTAGTAAAAGAATTAGATAGACATTATTAACTTATTATTTTTGTTATTATTATTATTATTATTATTATTATTATCATTTATTTATTTATTTATTAATTTTAATTCTTTGATTATTATCTTATTATTTTTGTTTTTATTATTGTTATTATTATTATTATTTATTTATTTATTTATTTATTTATTAATTTTAATTCTTTGAATATTATCTTATTATTTTTGTTTTTATTATTATTATTATTATTATAATTTATTTATTTATTTATTGTTATTGTTTATTTATTTATATATTTACTTTTTATATATTTTCTTATTTATTTATTTAAATATGTATTTATGTGTTTGTTTTTTATTTATTTATTTATTTTTTATTTATTTATTTATTTATTTATTTATTTATTTATGTAATTATTTGTTTATTTTTTATTGAATTTTTATTTATTAACTTATTTATTTATTGTTATTGTTTATAGTTTACTTATTTATATATTTATTTTTTATTTATTTATTCTTATGGTTTATTTATTTATTTTCTTATTTATTTATTTAAATAGTTATTTGTGTTTATTTTTTTAAATTTATTTTTTAATATTATATTTTTTTATTTGTATTTATTTTTTATTTATTTAATTACTTATTTATGTGTTTATTTATTTTTTGATGTATTTAATTTTATTTATTTATTTATTTTTTACATTTTTATTTATTTATTTACTTTAACAAGTATTTAATGTATTTACTGAATACGTAAGGAAATTATATAATCTACTTGTTAGCAAATTTAATCAGACTCTAAAATCATGTACATGTTTCCTTATCGTGGCTGTAAAATAGATTTATTCGCCTAAGAGAGAACTCCAAGAAATTTATGAACTTTGCATCACAATTTGTCAAAATTTTCTTTTAATGCTCGCTCATTCGAGATGTAAATCCAGCAAACAGCTGCAGCTGGAGTAAATCAATTGATTTACTAACAATGGCAATGCAATGGGCACATTTCAATTGGCAATTGGTAATTGGCCTTTGCCACACTTGCAACACTTGCAGCAAGTTGCAGCACTCGAAAAATGTGCAACAGAAACATGGCCACAAAACATGTTGTTTGAGGGGTATCTAAATCAGTCCAATTAAAAACGCAATGCAATTGGAAACGGAAACGCAAAACGGAATCAGAATCAGAATCCGAATCGCATTGGCCCAGCACTCAATAATTGCATGAATATGCAACGAAATGTGGCAGCAACATTTATGAATTTATGTGCAACGCGCCTTACCTCAATGCTTTGGCCAGGAGTCGATAGGCCCAGAGTTGGTCGACAAAAGCAATATTATTGTGAAGTAAATTGATTGTTAAATGGGCACATTTTTTTTTTTTTTTTTGTGGGCTGCCCGAGAATGGGGCGTGGTCAAGGAATTTGTGTGATTTCGTGCGCTCACTTTGTATGCATATTTGAAGTAGTTTGGCTTGAGGCCATTTAGCCTGCCGGCCAATTAAACTTAATTGGCATTGAGCAGCGGCTACCAAATGGTTAACGATTTTCTTCTTTTCATTTTGCCTCCCACTCCCAATAACAATTTTTTTTTTGTGTAGTGTTTGGGCAGGGGACGAAGTTGGTGGGGGAATTGGTTGGACTCTCTGGCAAAGTGGGTTAATTGATATGCAAAAGTGGCAAAGAGAGCAATTCGCGATATGCAATGCACTTTTCACATATCGTGTGAGGGGCGGTATGGAGGTAGCGGAAAAGCGTTTCCCATTTCAATTTCCCTTTTGATTTTAAACACATTTCAATAATTGAAGCTGAAAGCCTATTCTTTATGCCAATATGGCAAAGTAATAAGCCAGTGTGCAGGATATACACGACGATGCAATACCTTTTAATTATAAAATAGTTGTCAACGCTTTCTTATAAGGTTTAAATATTTCAAGTCTCGAGCAAATATACCTTTTGCTCTTGCAGCAATGGGCATACAAATTTGAATATGGTGAATAACAAAAAAACTCAAACTTAACGAAAATTAGAGCTCATTTCAGATTTCTTTCCTTTGCTGTCACATCTGCTGTTGAGCGAGAGAGAGAGACAGTGACTATGCAAATGTACGCTTGGGCAATATTGAGAATTTCGACAGTGCACTGTTGTGATGAAAGTGCATTGGTGAATAGGTGGTATGAGTAATTGCATTGGTAAAAGTAGTTACTCATATATATGTACATGTAAATTGACATCAGCAGTTTCAGTACTTCTAAACATTTTAGCTTAAGTAATTCTGAAATGTGCAAGTTCTTTATATTTATTTATAGACGTAAGCAAATCAGTTACTTTACTCTTCTCATATCTTTGCATAACATAAATACTCAAACTTAACGAAAGAGAACCAAAATTTGAGCTCATATGATTTGCCTTGCCGCATCCTACTGCAGCGCGAGAGGGACATACATACATATGTTTTGATGAATGAGTGGCATGTGTAGTTTTCGTGGTGTAATTACACGTGTAACTTCACCACAATGGTGATCAAATGGCAGGCTACACTTAGCAGAAGCCATTATGCAACAGTTGTTCTTGAATATCGTTGAAGAGTGGTTGTGCGTTGTGTGTGTTCGTGTCAATCAAATTGTTGCGTTGTGTGCATATGACTATATAAATTTGATGAAATTAACAGCATATTTTACAATGGGTAAGTAAACATATTTAGCATATTAAATTGAAACTTAATAAATACTTTCTCTTGCTCACTTAAATTCCAATGACTTTTTGTTTTCAATTTCGAATTTCATTCAAATGCAAATGAAATCTAGTATTATATTATAATTATATGAGATTTAACACGTTATATTAGATTGTTAAGTGCTGGGCAATAAATTATGCACCAGAGACACTTTTTGACGCAGCGCGTTTGCATTAAGGGCGTGTTAACTGCTTTTGACTAATTGCCGAAGCGTCGCAAATCGCTGCCAAAACTTTGAGCCAGTTCCCCGGGCTGCTGCTGACTAAGGCCGCCATTGCGGCTAATCCACATAATTGTCAGGGGCTGGCTTGCTGGCTCCCTGACTGCCTGCCTGTCTGCCTGCCTGCCTGCCTAGCTGCCTGTCTTCCTCTTTCTCAACTCTCTAGCTCCCGTTTGTTGCGGAACTCTCTCGTCACTGTTAATCACTCATGCCGCGCTGTCAGTCTGCTTGCTGTGCTTCAATAGCTCATATATACATATATACACACACGCACACATAGGTAATTATATGCACAGCTAGGGTCATATGAATAGCTACAAGTTTCGCTCAAAACATTTCTCGCCATTTACATTAAATGGTTTCTTTTGTTTTGCTTGCCATTGTTTGCTTTGCGCTAACTTTGTGTGTACCGTTATCTATTTGAGCGCTGCGCTATTTGACTTGCCATAACTGTATTGTATGTTGCTCGTCAACACATGTTTTACTCACACTCACACACACACACATTCTGTCGCTCTCTAACTAACCTATGTATACATTGGTTAATTCATTGTATTCCGTTCGGCTGCGTCGCGTCGAGACTTGTTTTTTTTTTTCTTAGTTAAGTTCTTTGATTTGTTGATTTATTTGCTGCTGTTGCTTTGTACTTCTTGCTATTCTTGCTGGCGTGCGTGCCTGTGTGTGTGTGTGTGTGCACGTCTAACTGCTTATGCTGACGCACTCATCAAGCATTTGCTTATTTCCTTCTCTTTTGTTCAGAATCTTCATCTTTTTGCTTGCTAAGGGATTTAGCTTCGAGTTCCTCGTGATTTTTTGTATGCTCTCACTTTATTGATGGCTCACTGCAAATGATTGATTAAGCTCGATTGAGTGAGGTTGAAGCTTAGATATTTAATTTAATTTTTAATGAAATTATTTTTTACGTACATACATGTATGTATTCTTTGCTTTTAAATAATATTTTAAAAACTTGAAAAATATTTAGAAATAATATATATATAAGAATTTTAGTTAGAATTGTTATTGCATATATCTTCTTAATATTTACTATTTTAGAAGAGAATGCGTAAATGTTTTATAGACTTTTTTTCCTATCCGTCCTTATCCTTAGTATATCACTAAGCCGCTCAAATTCTTAGTTGAACTTATTTAGTTTTGTGGGCACAGAAAAAGTGTTGGAAAAACTTCAAAAGCATTTTGTGTGCTAAGCTAAATTAAGCTGAAGGCAACTTTGATTCGGCGTAGACCTTGACTTTATTGTTTATGCTGGTTCGTGCCTTGAAATATGCTACGAATTTGTTTTTGCCTAATTCCCTTTACTCCGTTCAACGTTTTTTTCTCTCTCTCTCTCTCTCTCTCTCTCTCTCTCTCTCTCTCTCTCTCTCCTTCCCTCTCTCTCTCTCTCTCGCTCTCTCTCTCTCTCTCTCTCTCTCTCTCTCTCTCGGTCTCTCTATTGTTGTTGATGAAATTAATTGTTTGCGTGCGCATATACATGTTCGTGTAGGTGTATATGGGCGGGTATAAACATATATATATGTGTGTGTGTGTATGTGTGAGTGTGTTTGTGAGGCATGAGTAAAGTGCTAGAAAAGCACTTAAGCAAAAAGTAAAAGTTGCAAGTTAATTATTTCATTAATTAGGCACGTTATGTCGCTCTCTCGCTCGCTCTGCTTGTATCCTTTCTGTTAGTGTTGATTGATACGCTGCATATAATGCAAAAGTGTTGAGCACTGCGTTGTTTTTGCCAAAGCTTTCATTATATTTTATTTTGTTGTTTTTGTTTGCGCAGCATTTTGATATGAATTCGAATTGCTGTTGTCCGCACTTTGTGTTCGCCATTTTGATGACCCAGTGCTGCACAGCGTATTCTTTATCCAGCTCTGGCAGTGTGGTAAAACGCGCTCAAGTGCACAACGTGCTTTATGACGTCTTTATGTGATTTGCTTTTTATATCGCATCGTCTTGTCTCGTCTCGTCTTGTTTCTATTGCGGTTTGTTTTTATTAAATTTTCTACACACACCCATACCCACACATACACGCTTACACACTCGCATACAATTGAATTTAATATGCTTGAGCGCTTGCTTTCGTCGCTTTCACAGTATCTGTCGCTTTAATAAAAGAAATCTGTCAAATTCAAACGCTCGTAAATGTCTTTCACAGCCTTTCGCCCGAGCTGCAGCCCCAACAGACTCCAACCCGCCCAGCCACGCCCACCCTCTACGTTCTTTTTTGTTCGCTCAAGAGGTCTATACTGTTTTGTAATTCGCTTGCACATTGACTTCGTGTTAGCTAATCATATTGTATGTCCCAACAGAGAAATTTTACAATTGAATGATTTCTACTATAGTTTTTTCTTTGTTTACATCATCGTTTTCTTCATCTTCTTCTACTCTTTCTTTTTACCAACGTTACCTCGTCCTGATTCTGTTTTTATGACTTTTGCTTTATGAGTTTCTTGCTAAGAGCATTTATTATTATTTTTTTTTTTTTAGTTGAAATTATATTTGTTTAGTCAACTGAAAACGTTTTTTTATATTTTTTATTGAAAGTACATTTAGTTTAGTATTATTATAAAATTAATGATAAGTGAAATGAGAAGTTTCCATATTGTTGTTATTTATTGAGTAGTTTTCTTTATATAAATAAACAAAATATTCCAAAAGAACATAAAAAGTTTATAAATATAAATTGACACACAAATTCTTTATAAAATATACATTAATAACAATGAAGAGTTTTTAAATATAAATAATATTCATTTTAATATATAACATATAAAAAAAACTTTTTTTAATATAGCTAATATTTGAGTCTACTATAAAATAAAAAAAAATCCATTAGTAATATGAAAAGCTTTTGAATATTAAATATATATAAATTTAAATTTAATTAAATTTATTTTAATAAAATATTCATTAAAATCATTAAAAAATCATAAATTTACATTTCACTTGTATCATAATAAAATAATGTAACTTTAAAAATCTTTTAAATATAAATTCATTTATAATAAATGTTTTTAAATAAAATATCAATAAATAACATAAACAATTTTGTAAATAAATAAAATAAATATAAATATAAAGCTAAAATCTTTAAATTAATATTTTTAAAATTCTTCTTTAATAACTATGAAAGCAATAAAACATTTATGTTTACAAAATAGGAATTATTAGATTAGGAACTTATATTAGCTGAGTTCCATATTCAAATGGAACTTACATCGAATTAGTGATTAAATTGTTCAATTAGTTAGTCCAAAATAACAAATTAATTAAAGTTGATTGTAATATATAAATGAATATACGTTTGTATGTAGTATATATAACATTCACACATATTTATACATTTGTTATAAATACTACTCTTCGAAATCCATTCAATATCAACTTAAGCATATTGGCCTAATAATTTGGTTCGCTTCATTCGTAGACGTCATCATCATTGATTAGTTGTGTATGTGTGTGTGACTGTGTGTGTGTGTGTGTGTGTGTGTGTGTGTGTGTGTGTGTGTGTATTCGAAATCCAAGATGAAAGCAAATGAAGGAGCACAATATCTTCATTATCATTGTGCACGCATGGTAATCAGACGATGTTCTTATATCCATAAGTAGACCAGTTGAAGCGGCAAATTCATATACGAATTCACATGCGAATGTCAACGCAGCGAATCTGTAATACCTAAGCGGTTAAGAGAGGGTATGATGAAATTGTCACTAAATATGTAACGTTTGCAAACAGAGCTAAATGAGCCTTTCTTTGATTTTTATAGATTTGCATTTATGTGAATTATGAAATCCATATGAAATGCATAAAGTCAGAGCTGCTTGAGCTTATATAAATGTACTTATACATATACTATATATAATTTATATATATGTATATAGTTATATATTCTATATGCATGCATAGATTTGTATATGGAGATATCTATCCTATAATATCAATTAAAAAACCAATATTTTCACATATTTCTGTTCTCTATCTATTGACATTCACTGATCAAAGTCTTATTATCATTGTCAGTTAGTTATATACAAATTAATTGATTAACTATATAGTTCCCAAAGAACTAAGACATTTAAATATTTATATTGAAAAAGAAAATCTATCAATAACTTCTCTTTCGGCTATTAAATAGAGTTGGCTTTTCATGTAAATTAATTTCCTAGGGTATTTAATAACAATTATACTTAGCTGAATTACATAGTTTTTTCCTTTATGTTTGTAATCGTATTTGTATTTGTATTTGTGTCTTCTCCGTAAAAATAAATAAATAAAAGGAAGAGGCAACGCAACAAATTTGATTGGTCGACTGATTTTCACTTGGGCATTTATTGATACACCAATAAATATATTGATTTAATTTGTAGCCTCAATTGTGGTATACCTTGAGGGGTCGTAATGCGATCAGTTCGCTGGCATGGGCGGTTGGCATTAAACATGGAGTTACAAGGCGAGTGACCGCAGTCACAGTGCAGTCGAAAAGTATGCAAACAGTTTGCCCACAAATGAGCTCCATTTTATTACGAGTCAAAGCCAAAAAACCAAAAACGTAGCAAGATGAAAAACAACAAAAAGAAGAATTGTATCAAAGAGTAATCCACAAAACCGGCCTGGCATATGCGGCATTCACAATGTGAAGAGGCTACACACACATACACTCACACACCTATACTCACACGTATACACTCACACTTGCTTAGCAAACAAAACTGTAGAGTGACCTAGTGAACGAGTAAGTAACCAACCGGCATGTCCCACATGTGGAACGCATTCACAGCGCTGTATCTGCACAATGGGAGAGAGCGAGAGAACATTTCGTACAGCATCCACACATTGCCGAAGCTGACAGCTGACTGCAGGAAACGAAGCTGCAATCGGCTAGACATTGGCAAGTTTCGGCTGCATAACAGCCCTGTCTATTGTCGGCTCTTAATACTGTTGCGCCTGGCTCAACATAACGGCAACAGCAGCACAAGCAGCACCAGCCGCAGCACAGCATCAGTTGTGCTGTCCTTTCAGTTGTCTCGTGACTGCCAACGCGTTCGGTTACCGAAAGTTACGTGCGATACCCAATTGTCGCGCTGCTCTGCGCCAAAGCGCGCAATTTTGACGTGATTTTTCACGAGATTTTCATTTCCAATTAACAGTGTGTGTCGAGTGATTGTGTGATTTTGTGTGTGTTTGTTAGGCTATCTTTGCAGCCTCTAAAATAATAATAATAATAATAATAAAAGAAAAGAAAAGAATTACATATGCAAATAGTGTGGCTTTAAATTGTAACCGTTTTTGTTTTGCATATCGCGCGCTGCTTTATAGCACTGACTGTGACCTAACCCCGGGCTAAGACTCATACGCATCGCACATACGCCCCATTGTACGTACGTGCTGTAGGTAGGTGTTTTTCCACTTTTTTGCCTTTTTTTTTTCTTTTTTTTTTTGATTTTGTGGTCGCTTTGGGAATCTCTTTCAATGAAGTTGCGCCTCGTTTGCCTAAATGGAGCAGCACAGATTTGTGATTTGTGATAAGTCAACCAATCATAGAGGCTAAAAAGAATTTGACACTCGGCTCAAGATAAATTCAATTCAATTTAGTTTTCAATTAAAAATTCAACTTTAAATATATTCAGAAAAACTTGTTAAGAAATAGGACTGTGAATTTACACGCATTTCTAAACATTTACTTGCTCAATAATTTGATTTGACTTTTTCCATCAATTTTTATTGGATTTCCCAACTCAATTAAATTTGAGGACAATGGCTTTGATGTTATATTTATGTTAAATGGGGAGAGAAAATTCTTTGAACTAAATTCGAAATATTTTGTGTTTGTCTTGGTCTCTCCTCGTAGAATTGGAATATTCTGTGACACTTATAATTCCTGTTAAGTAATGCATAAATTTATCATTGAAGCTGGCCATAATTACACAATTCTCGTTTATCATTTGTCATCATGATTTAGCACCTTTGTCTTTGGCCTATTCAATATAAGTGACCCTTCATTAGTTGCTGTCCACGGGACACATTTCCGTGTCTTAAGCCAGCCAAGTATTTCTTGTTGTTCTCTTCGCTATGACTTTTATAAGTAATCGCACTCGTATAATATTTATTTAAGAGCTCGACTTATATATATATTTTTTATATATATATTATACACAAGGGAAGGGAGAACAAGTGATAAATTGACATAAGATCCACGGTATTGTGTTTGGTGAAAAGTGTCGTGGAAATATAATATGAGATAAACAGAAAAGCTATTGACACATTCAGTAAACAGCAAAAATGAGAAGTTGCTTTCATCAAGGTATTTATGAAACTATAATGGAATTTATATGTAACAAATATATGCATAAAAATTCTATTATATATTTTATAAATTCCTTCAAGAAAGAAATTTCTGCACTTTGTTTGTTTTTCATTTAATTAACTTCAGTTTAAGTCACAATTATTTTTAAGGCTGAAAATGTTTCCGTCTAATTAATTTGAGTCATGTGAAATAAATAAGATTCACCTCAAGAGTTCTATATCATTGAAATGTTTTTGGCTTACTCTAGTTCTTTAATATTATTAAAAAGTTTTGAATTTTTAAAAGATTTTAATAAAACTGAAAAAAGTAATATAATTTACTCTTGTAAATTAGTTGTATTGATGCATAAAATACGTTAAATATATAACTAACTATTATAAAGGCTTTATACTAGTTAAACAAAATGCAATAAATTTTTGCATTCATAAATATAATGAACATTTAACACTTCATTTCTTTTATTATGTTATTATTATTCATTAAAAATATTTGCTTTTGCAAATACTAATACAATAAATTAAAATATATTATTATCAAATTTGAATTTAAATTTATATCGTTATTTTCCTTTAAATAATATATTTATTACTTCCAATATTATTTATTATATATTATGATTATATAATATATTTTTTATATATTTTTAACACATTTTTTATTTCTATTATATTCGTATTTTCTCAACCAAAATAATTGTAATAAAAACAATAATAAGAATAATAATTGCAAGAATAATAATAATAATAAAAAAAAAACAAATAAACAAATAAATAAAAATGAAATGAAAATAAGATAAAAAAAAAAAAATAATAAATAAAACAAAAAATGAAAGCCCTAAAGTAAAGCAAACACAAATTTTGTTTTCTATTATTATTAATAATAATTATATTTATATTTAATTTAATTCGCTCCTTATAATTTTGAAATGTATTTTGAATAGAAAGTTAAAGCAAATTGAATTAAAATATTATTATTTTACTTATTTATTTTTTTTTTATTATTTATATTTTCATTATTAGACATTCTTAGGAGTCTTCTAATTTCTTTTTCTTTTAATTTTGTTTTTAGCTTTAATATATTTCCTGCAATTAATTTATTTTTATTGATTTTACAAACAATTTTTATTAATAGAATTTATAAATAAATATTGAAGATATTATAAATATTTGAAAGAAGCGCATTTTGAAGATTTTAATGAAAACAATTTATTTTGCCTATTTTATAGCATTTAAACCCTAATTAATTATTCATATTTTTTATATTTTTTTATTTCAATGAATTATCCAATATAGAAATTGATTAGTTGCTGTAACAAATTACGCTTAAAGTAAACTTTTATACTTAATGTGAAAACGTATCTGAGTAATTTGTTATTTTTCCCCCACATCATATTAAAGCGTATTGTGCCAATGCGACTTATTGCCTTTGTTGTTGTGACTGTGTAGTGTAGTGTTAGTGGGAGTGTGCCTCACGTTCCAGCCATCGAGCGCTCAACAATCAGCTGCACTTCACATTAATCCAAGACTAATTAGAATTGTGTGCTTAAACAATTATCAGACAGCGGGTGAAGGTTGCCCTGTGTCTCTGTGCTCATTGCTCGGCAGTCGCTTTCAAAGACTAAATGTAATTAAATACTCGCACAAGTATGCTGCAATAGACTGCCACATGGGGCAGGAAAAACTGTGTGTGTGTGTGTGTGTGAGACAGTAATAAAGTGGAAGAGAGAGAGAGAGAGAGAGAGAGTAGATGGAGGCAACTAACTACTTTTAGTTGCATGCCAAACAATTTGAATTTTTAATTAAAGACAACAACAAGCGTGAACTATGCTCAGCTATGTGGGAGTGCAAATAAAGGTTGGGGTGGGGGGCGTGTCTGTGCAACAATTAATTTAGTGCTTGAGGTGTATTGTTTTGGGCAAATGATGGCAAAGCTTGACCCAAAAATGAAGCCCGAAAAACGCTTTGGCCCAAAAGGCCAAAAGAAGCCGCACAAAAGTCAAACAACTTTTGCTAGCGCTCAAGGCATAACACCTGCAGCAACAGAGTGTGTGTGTGTGTGTGTGTGTGTGTAGTGAGCGTGTGTGCTTGCATTTTGCATTAGCATAATTAAAACTCAACAAACAGCATGAGTGTGCGCGTGTGTGTGTGTGCGCGTGTGTGTGTGTGTGTGAGCGCTATTAACTGGGCTGCCAAAGTCAACATGAACGCAACTTGACCCACGGGCTAGGCGACCGCAAAGTATGCAACAAACTCTCTTACAAATGGCACTAGCAAATACACACAAACACACGCGTACTCTAACACATGTGTGTGTGTGTGTATCCTTGAACTTTATTGTTTGCACATCAGCGGTTTGCCAAAGCTCAATGCGTGCTGCGTTTTGAGCACTTGGAGGCCTCCACTGTGCCGCCCCTTTGCTCACGCCCACTTTTATGTATTTCACAGTCTCCGGTCGTATTTGTGTGTGTGTGTGTGTGTGTGTGTGTGTGTCTGTGTATTTCTTTTATTGCAGGCTGTCAGGCGCAGCAACATATCGGTTTACCATTGAAAAATATATGCGCGCATTTTTCAGACAGTTTTCACAAAATTGTACAGAATGTTATTTTTTTTTTTTTTTTATTATATATACATTTTTACCATTTGAAGTGGGTGCAAAGGAAAGGGTATAATAGTTGAGTGAAAATGCACATAAAAAATGTTAAAAATGTGTCTACATATATATACATATATCTATTCTTGAACAGCAGAGAGAGGCTAGTCAATATAGTCTGCAGTTCGTTTGTTATTTAATCCATATGTTTTTGTTTCTGGCTACGATTCTACAAGTGGTATTGGCCAGTCAGGCATTTACAACTAGAGCACTTTTGTTTCCTTGTGTGACACATATACATATACATATATATAAATACATATGTATATACATAAATAGTACGCATATATATATATATATATATATATATATATATGGGCATTTTTTCTGTGGCTTTCTTACAATATTTTTGCCGTTTGGTGCATGAAAGTAAACCCAGCGGCTGCAGTTAATTCCATTAGTGCTTAAACCGATTTATTTTTGGTTTAATTCAATTTAACATTCGTTAAATTAAAAAATGAAATATTTTTTATAGTTTGATTTCTTTTATTAACAATTATTATTCTTGGAACATTATTAGGCACGAAATACAGTTTTATTTTATTAATTTATATTTTTCATTAATTACAAATATATATTTATAAAGTTACGCTCATGAAAAGAATATATATATTATTAACTAACTAACTAAACTAACATTTGGAAAACGAAAACAAAAATATAGAAAAAAAAAAAAAAATTTTTTTTAATTGTAACATATATTTTTTTTATTCAAGTTCAAATAATAATTTAGTATGAAAATTTGTATTTAGTATAAAAAAAAAAAAAAAAAAAAAAAATTAAAAAAAAAATATATATATATATGTATAAATATATATATATATATAAATTTATTTACGAAATTACATTGATTGATCTTTTGTATGATGCTAATTTGATGTAAGAATAAATATTTTAAAATTAAAAAATAAATAAATAATTATATATAATAATTTATAAAGTAATTTATTGAATTTTTTTAATAAATTTTTTTAGTTACACTCAATCAATTTCTTTTGGGAAAATAATAATATTTTACAAAGAAAATTTTTTAAATTTTGCTATGAAAACTTTTTATAAAATTTAGACTATTTGCAGCGAGCTAAAAAATACTTGTTAACAACCATTTTGCAAACTTTTATTTTCTTTCATATTGATATTCTGAGAAAAGAAATCTTAAGCTGAAGATTATTATTTAAAAAATAAAAAACTGGCATCTGGGGCTTAGCTACGTTATTGGCAACGAATAAAAACGAATTAACTACAAAATTTATATTTTTTATATAATTTTAAATTCACAAAAAAAAAATAAAAAAATAATTCTACTAAATTTGTGCAATAAATGCAAAATTGAGCAGCTATCGACTTAACTAGTTTAGATTTCAAACGAATTGAATTGCATTTGCTGCAAAGATGATTACATTTTCATCGAAAATCAGAGACATTTGAAACATTTGGTTTGATTGCTCTCAATTGATTACGTAGTGAGCTGAATGCATGCTAAATCAAAAATGAAATCCAATTGCCTGCCAATTCGATATGTAGCTCAATTGCCCAGGGCATTTCTTTTCTATATAACATATAGTTCTCTTGAAATAAACGAGAGAATGTGTGAATGTGTGTGGGAGTTTCAGTTGGAAAACTTTATGTATTTATTGTTGTTTTGGTTGTAGTTGTTGCCGGCTCGTTTGTTGCATGCTACATAGCAGCAGTTGAAGGTTTGCGAGACTGTTTTATGCTTCACACACTTGCCAACAGCCAGCTTTTACACCTTAAAATAATGCACCAACTATAATAACACTATAAATGTGTGTTTGTGGCGGTGTGTGTGTGTGTGGGTGTGTCTATGGTTGAGTGGATGCGTGTAGCATATCGGCTTCTTACCTTGATTGTTACTTCACTTTTATTCCTCGCTTAATCTGTTTAGAGTGATATACTCTCCTATAGATGCTATATTATAATAATATTCAATATAAAATTGTGTTTCTATATGAGTAGTTCAGTCTGCTCAATGAGCATCTGATATTTGCTCAATTGTAATCTAGTTAGTTTAGCTACAAGTATTTAAATTTGATGTGGAGCAAGCAAGAATTAGACTCTATTTTTGTATAACTCTTTGATCTGCTCTACTCAAGTTGAATCACATCACTCTATGCAAGCGTTTAGTTATATCATTTCAAGCTAAATTTTGAATTATATTTATTAAAAAAAAAAGTTTTGCTCTCGTGATATATTTTGCAATCTATACTGAAGCAATTCTCGCTTCGCTTTCTCTCAGCACTTAGATGAGTGACTAATGCTTATGTATATATACTATTTTTTTAAATTATTATTTAATATCAAAATTTTTCGCTTTTATCTTATATAATAATAATAATATTTTAATATTTTATAATTTGTATGTTTAATAAAAACAATTATTCTGTTCAATTATTTACTATATTAAAAAAAAAATAATAAAATAAATAAATAAATAAAATAAAACAAAACTAAAATAAAATAAAATTAATAAAAAAAAAAAAATTAAATGAAAAGATAACAAAAAAAATATATATAATTAAAAAAAAATTAATAAAATAGACAGAAATAAAATAAAAAATATCGAATATTATGGAAATATTCTTCTTATAAACAAAAATCTCTGTTCCCGTCACTTAAATTAGTTGACATTGCAATGACAATGCATTGCATTTCAGATCGTATAATGGTATCTAAGGCATAAGTATTGCCCATATGTTCCTAAACTCGATTCTTGGGTTGAACTCCTATAACTTGAGCAACTATAAATTTCTTTTATATAGAAAAGCATATATTTATTAGTTAATATTGATGCGAGCAAAAACTATAGGAAATATTTCTTCATATTTATTTATTTTATAATATTAAACAAAATAATTTTAATTTAACAAATTATTTCACAAAATTTAACTAACATATTTTAATAACTTCAAGTTTTCACTTTTTTATTTTCTATATTATATTTTATATTACTCTCTCTCCAAGTATAGCAGCTTCTCTAAATTACAGGGTATTCTAACCATAAGGGCTTACGGTTTGCTTACGCGAATCGTCTCTTAGTAGAGGTGCTTAACCTGGTTTACTTGGCGAGCTACAGGCAACACGCTCGCACACGTTTCTATACACATACACATATATATATATATATATATATATATATATATATATTTATGTATTTTTTTATTTATTTATTTTGGCCACGAAGCATTGGCTTTCATTTGTTGTTTATTTGTGGGCAAAGTTTTGTTTGCTTGCTGAAAAGTTGAAATTGTTGGAATTGTCTCGGTTTCGCGAACAAAGGAACAACTCCCAACTGTAACTGA
Organism: Drosophila koepferae; assembly: GCA_030914345.1. Classification (NCBI taxonomy): domain Eukaryota; kingdom Metazoa; phylum Arthropoda; class Insecta; order Diptera; family Drosophilidae; genus Drosophila; species Drosophila koepferae. Next base: position 1,358,938 of record JAUESR010000198.1, on the reverse strand, counting down.
AACTGTACAACAGTTTACTCGATCTCTGTCTCACGCTCTCTTTCGCTCTCTTTATCTCTATCTCAATCTATTTGCTTTTCCGGCTGACCCGCACGATGGTTGGGAAAACTGCCTAAACAAAACTATGAAATCGCAAATGCATAAACAGCCAAAACGCGTGGCTTATTAAAACTCGTTTAGTTTGGGGCAAAAGTTATGGGGCCCAAAATGTAACACGAAATTAAGTGAAAAGCGTGCGGGCACAAGATATATACGAAAGCACAGTAAAAAAAAAACAACAACATAAAATAGGGGAATATATATATGTCGGTATATATATAAAAAAAAAAAAAAGAATAACAACAAAAGCGAAAATTGTGCGAAACAATTTATATGAAAAGCAAACAAAGCCGAGGCGCCAGCTGCTGTTTAAGCAAACACAAAGTTAAGGCTTCGGGTACTACAAACACACACACACACACACACACATCTATATATGCGTGTGTGTGTGTGTGCGTGCCTGTGTCTGTATGACTTTTTGTGGTGTCCACAGTGAGCCGGATACTTCATAATTACAGTAGCTTGTATTTAAATTTTACCACGTAGCCGAAACAGAAATTGTGTTTTTGGCGGGCGTCGGCATACGGAGCAACGTTCCATACATTGCCAGCTTACACATGGCGTATGCTTAATGTGAATAGTAGACCAACTTTTACGCTGGCTTACATCTACACACTCACACACTGACACACGCACACACACATATATATATATATATATATATATATATATATATATATATTGTTTGCAGTTGTGTTTGCGATGCCTGAGAGCTGTGCAACGTGTGTTGTCTGCAATTGCTCAGTTTGACTTTTTAGTGTAGGCAACTCCAGCGGGAAATTTAGTCAGGCAACAGAACGATTACAGTGCTAAGGAAATTGCTTGGAGCTGTTTGTTGTATCCAATTTACCAAGAATTTAACACTAAACAACAAAATAATAATACATCATATTAATTAATAAATTCATGAGAAAACTCAATTTAAATGTAGATAGTTTAACATGTGTTCCTTATTGACACAGGTTCTATTTAGAGTTTTCAAGCTCAACGCAAAATATTGTTATAATTTTTACTAATTTCACTTTTTTCTAATTTGAATATGTACATATTTTTAATTTTTTATATTTATTATATGCGCATATTAAAAATAGAATTAAAATATATTCTGAATATAATAATTGTTATATATATTTTCTTTTATCTAAAATTGAATTAGATTTATGGTACATTTGTTAAAAAAACATATAGTTTTTTAGAATTATATTAGTTTTATTTTTTTAAATATATATAATTTTTTTTTTAAATTATATTAGTTTTATTTTTATTTTTTTTATTATTTATTTATTTACTTATGTTTTTGTATACCCTTTTCTAAATAATAATTTTCATTTATTATTTATTATTGAAAAAACAAATTAATTGAATATATGGTATCCTATTTTTTTTTTTTAATTGAACTTTAATTAGTTAATTATATTGAACTCAAAATTGTTATCTTAAATATGGTTATTTAAAAAATGAAATAAAAATAATACAAACTAATAAAATATAATGCTTTTATAATTTTGTGTATATTTCAAACATTATATAAATTTCATTAAATAATATATTTTAATATATATTAATAAACAGATGTACAAACGAGAGAACAAATAAATTTTGATCAATTAGAAGCATTCACAATTTCAATAATGCTTCATTTGCCAATTCTGAATTTCTCTTGGAATTGACAGAGAAAAAAATTAGCCAAATGTCAATTGACCCTTGTCAGGAATCATGTTTCGCAATTTATCAGAGCGTCTGCTGGAGCTGCCCATCAATACGATTTTATTTTTATGTACACAATAATAAGTATTGACAAACATTTCTGAGAGGCGTTCGCTGAGAGCCATAAAACTTAAGAAGAAGCTGCAGCAGCACTTGGTTAGGCTTAAAGTTTTTTTTTTTTTTTTTTTTTTTTTTAGTCCTCCACCTCTTCCAGTTTTTTGTTTGTTAACAGGAAAATTAATTATTAACTCGCGCGTCGCAGCGAGAAATTAAAGCCAAGTGAATGGACAGGCCAAGCAGAAAAGTTTTTCGGTTTCCATTTAGTTTTTCTTTGCCACAATTTATTTTTATTCCTTATTTTTTGTGTGTTGTTGCGCTATCCTTGGTGTTGTTGGCCAGAGCATTTGAAATGTTTTACGTTTTTATTTGTCATTCATTGCTGCAAAGTTTTGCCATTTTATTTCCAAAGTTGTTGCTATAGAGGCAACTGCTGTTACACTGGCTGCGCTGCGGACTTTTCACTGTAGACGTTATCTTTCAGAGCCTTTTGTCTTTTTTTTTTTTTGGCCACAGTAGCCGAGCGTAAGCCTCAGCTCGAGGGGCAGACGCGCAGTTAGTTTGGCAACGCGTAAGTAAATTGAGGCGCGGCATACAGAATGGCACGACAAAGAGACGAAGAGAAATCAGCTTTGAGCAAAATGAGGCAATAAAGATTTATCTCGAAAGAACGCAAAAGGACACCGTCAAAAAAGTATATATATAAGTATATATATATATATATATATATATATATATATATATATATATATACGAAAGCCAATGCAGCAGATTTGTCAAGGATTTGCAACTGACAATTTATGTTAGTCGTTGGCTTTACAAACAACAATGAGAACCTATTGCCACATGTAGATACATTGATTTTCAAAGAAATATGCTCAGTGTATTTGTCTCTGTGTGTGTGTGTGGTAAACTCAAAATTTTGTAATCTATGACACATGCAGTATGCATAAATTTTAATTAAATCGTCAGCTTGGCATACAAAATTTGTTTAGTTCTCGTAGAAAAACAATTGAAATTTATATATATTTTTTTATTTTTTTTTTTTTATGTTTTTATTTTTGACAAAATTAGAAATTTTGCACAAAAATTTATCAGAGCACACGCACAGTGCATGCAATTTTTCTCTTCAATGCTTGATATTTTTCCTCTTTACAATTAATTTCCAGCCAGAAATATGAATAAATGCATTTAGCATTTTGGGCCTTGACATCTTTTGACTGCAGCAGCGTGATAGAGAGAGAGAGAGAGAGAGAGAGGGAGAGAGAGAGTTAGAGTATGATTAAGAGGGAGAGAGAGAGAGCGAAATAAAGTGCAGTGTTTTTATCGAAACAAAACACATTTTGCTTTCTACAATTTGCTTGAAATATTATTTCGAATTTGCAAACAATTTTGTTTGCCAGCTGATGCAAAAGTAGGGTATTACATGTGGGGTATATTAGCTACAGCGCACAGTGGGGCCTCTGCCGGCGTCGCGTGGCAAAAATCAGAAAAGTGATGAAAAGCGATTTTCAAAAAGTTGATCTCATATGATTGGAAATTGTCCAAAGGGACAGTATCCAAAAGATTTTTGAAATTCGACCAATTTTTAAGGTAGTTATGCCCCTTCAAAGTTGGGTAAACTTGCAAAGTTTTGCACAACACCGCATTTTTGTGAAAAATGCTCAACTTGTGAATCAAGTTGCAAGACAAATACAGCACCGATTGTTTACATGTTGGTTGCGATTTAAAGATTAATTAATTTCTAATAATATAAAAAAAGAATTATAATGTTACGATTTGTCATTAAAGAGCTAAGTTAAATTTAGTGATCCTCTTAATTTTACACTATTTTTCATCTTTGATGGACTGCATCTTCTGAGTCCCGCCGAGTCCCAGGCAGCGACTTATACCCACGTGTTAAGGAAGATGTCCTCTTTCATATTAATAAAACTTTGCCTGCCCCTACCCGCCCCTCCGGGTTTCTATGCCAAAAAACTACCAAAAAACAGGCAAAAAAACGCACGAAATGCGCAAAAAAGGTCGTTGTTGCGTATCGCCGCATGCTGTAGGTAGAATTGCCGACGGCAAAACGGTTTTGGGATGGGTTTGGGTTTTTTGTAAATTGGTCGTTGCAATTTGCATTTTTTATTTGTGTTGTCTACCTAATGCTGCATTTTGTAAGCAAATATTTTTTAGAGTGGAAGAAACAGATTCCTCATTAATTAATAATTATTGTTCAGAAACTTTAAGCTTATTAGATATTGCTACGCCTTCTACGGATGACAACTTTAAGGAAAACTAAATAGCAAAAATAAAAAAAAAAAATAAATTACCAAACATTTTTTTTAATTTTTTAAATTTATTTATTTAAACATACTCTCTGAAAATAATTCAAATAATTTATTGAAACAAAAAAATGTTCTTTTTTTCATAGAAAAACAAGTAATTTTTGCCGAAGTTCCCATTTTTCATGTTTGACCTATAACTGTGAAGCACATTGTTATCGCATCACCCTGTATGTAGATTCATTTTTAAGCTTGAAGAATTCCCTGTCGAATGCCCTTTAAATTTTTAAAATATTTTACTTGGATCAAAAGTTATGATTTTTGCAACGCAAAATGAGCAAAGGCCCCACTGTGCAGCGATGCATAATTAATTAATTAATTTTTCTTTTTGCCATGATATTTTAATATACATATAATAATTAGCTTCATGATTGAATCACTTAATATTATTTAATTTTATTTTTTGTTTAATTATTTAATATATTTATTGCTATCGAAGCATTATATGAGTTGAGAATCGTTGCAGTAATGAGGAGTCCAATATTTTAACTAAACCTCTTGCATATTGCTTTGGATAATATTAAGCTAAAATGTTATTTTAGTTAACATTAACTTAACATAATTTAAAAATGTTAAACGATTTGCGTTTATACGCAATGAGAAAAGAAATTCAGGGTACAATTATCACTGTGCATGTGTCTGTAATACATATATAGATTAGGAATATCTTGAATTGCCCTAAAATTGAACTCTACGATTTGAATCGTAAATATTTTAGTTTTACACAAAAATTTATATTTTTAAAGCACCAAATCATGTCATAGAGCAGTCCACTCGAAATCATTCATTCATCATTCTTGTCTAGAGTACTCTCACTTGTTTCTTTTCATTATTTAAAGCAACTGTCAAAAGGTGTTGGAAGTTACTTATTAAGACTAGTTCTTGAGGTGTCTGAAATTTTATTTGCACTTTCAATTACGCACTTAATTTTATTTTAAAATGTTAAGTTTCTGGTCGACAGTTGCACAAGTTGTGACTCTTCTTCGTTCGGTTCTTCTTTATTTTTCGGCTAAAGTTTCACAAATATGATGTTGGTTGTGAATGGCAGAGTTTGGGACTAGACTGGTTATGACAGCGCCGGAGAAAAGTTTAGAGCCGCCGTCACTTTAAGGCAATTGCCATACTAGTTGTAAAGTTGACGCGTTACCAACTTTGCTTTTGGCCAACTTGTACAGACATGCCGTTGCATTGCCTTGCGCAATTTGCCGTCACAACAATTTCTATTTCAATTAGAGCCATGTTGCGGCACCCTGCCGCTGCTGGGTACACTGACTCCAATCAAAAGCTAAATGGAAAATATGTCACAATGTGGCCGTAGCAGTAGCACACTCTGGATGAGTATGTATTTTATGAGAACTCTATGGAATATTAGAAACTGATTTTATTTGAGAAACTTTGGATCTACGTAACAGGACCAACAATTGTCCGTCACAATAGATGTTGCGTACAGTAGGAAGTGTAGTATTTTCATTTTATTTTAGCACAGATCTGAGCTATTTGATTGATGGAGTGTATATCTTGAAAATTATTATTAGTATTTCTGGTCTTGCATTATATAGTAAGCCTAACATTCCAATGTATTGATAGTAAAATAATAATAATTGGCTTATACCTATACCGTAGAATCCGGTTATAACGACGCTTAAGGGACCAACGATTTTACGTCGTTATACCCGGAGGACGCTGTAACCAAACGGAGCAAAAACATCTTTTTCTTATTTTTATAATTTTCATGTTCGAAATGGGTTTTAAAATCAAACAAATATATTTTTTAATTATGACAAAAAATAGCATAAGTTACCCATGGAATAGACGATGCGTGCATACGCACGCTGTCAACATTTTTGTGTTGCTGCTACGCAAGCAAGGTTAATGACAATTGATAAATACATTTTTAACAGAGTCTTTTGATGCTTTAATGCTTTGTCATATTTTACTTCGGCACGTCTTAATAACTGGTTAAAATGGGGAAAATATCAGTTAAATGCGGAAAATATCGTCGATATAAGCGGATTGTCGTTAAAAGCGGATACGTATTAAGCGGAATCCCTTTCATATAAGTTTGTATATGGCCTAGACGGACACTATAAGCGGATTCCACTGTATTTACACAGTGTCACAAGGTTCGGGGCTAGTATTGAATTTCGATCAGTTTGTTTTCTTGCTTTTCTCTTTTTATTTTTGATTTCATCTATGGCAATTGTGCAGTGCACAGCAGATATGTTACTAATATCGAGTTTTTTCTTTCTTTAACTGTACTTTCTGAAGTTCCTTCGTTTTTGCAAACACTTGGAAGGCCTAGTCCGGAAGTGAGCCCGCTGTTTCGCTAGATTTCGTGTGGATTCATATGTAAACAATCTGTGCGCTCAACATGACTTTATATTTCTTTTTTTTTTTTTTGTTTTTTTTTTCTTTTTTTTTTTTTTTTTTTTGGTTATTTCCTGCTCTGGCATGAGTTTTAGCCGCACGTGCAGACGGCTTTGTTGCTTTAAACTCTCATAAAAATTGCGCAATCTTTGCCGAATTTAGGTAGTAAATCAACTTTACATAGCATTCAGCATTCCACATAGAGAAGGTAATAAATTATACATATGAGAAAAAGAACAAACAAAAAATAAAATACGAATTGTCCAATGTTTCGATACCGTCATAAGGCTAACGATCGCTAAGTGTCCGGCAAAAACAAAACATAAATAAAACGCTGAGTGAGAAAAATTATATGCTACGGCTGACTGACTATCAAGTGCTCTGTAAATGGGGCAATGGGGAACAGTAGTTCAAGTAATTCAAGAAAGTTCAATTGAGATTTGTTAAAAGTGTTTTTTAACTGTGATTTATATTAGATATTGTTCTATATGTATGTATAACACAGAAGCTAATATCGCATTTATATGCTTATTTGTTTATAGGGTATACAAAGCGTATATAAACAAACATAAATTTGCTGCTAAGAGTTTGCAAACAGAATACACTTTGCTGGTCAAAACAAAAATTAAAGTAAACGCCAATTTATTTCAGCTCTACTTTCCATAGTCTGTTTCGCAATAGATAAAAACGTGACCGCGAAAACATAAAATACCATACATATATATAAATATATATATGTATATGTATATGTATATGTATATGTATGCGGTGAGGCGCAGCTCAAGCGAGCCAAATGAAAATGAGACACGAGGCTGTTGGGGCTGATTCGTCAGTTGCTTTAATAGGCCAAGCGTTTGGGGTATGGCAAGCGCAAAAAATGTGGCATACTTTGTGGCGCTTGTCAGCTGCAAGTGGCGCCATAAATCAAGGCATGGCAAAGGCAACGGCAAAGGCGAAGGCGAAGGCGAAAGCGAGTGGGCGACGACCACAAACAAAAGTCAAGTCAAAGGCGAAGCCACAACAAATGCCGCAACTTGAAAGCAATTTTAGTTTTAATATGACCTCTTGGCTAGGGATCTTTTTTTTTTTTTTTCATTTGCGATACCCTGTGAAAAGTGCCAAACGGAGGTGAGAAGGTATGCTTGAGGTTATTGCATGCATTTAAGAATAAAAGTCAATGAGATATCAAATTAATTGTAAAGTAAAGTAATTTTGTATAAAACTAAAAATATATTTTGAAAATAGATTAGCTACCGACCTGGCACGCAACACCAATAGGCGAAGGCTTAAAAGAATTCACCCCCTGGACGCAGTAACTTAAGAATTAAATGATATTATTAAATTATATAAAATACGGGCTTCTAGCCCATAAATAGGTTAAGGTATAGCTATATCTGCGCTACAGAGTCAGAGACAATAAGCTGCAATAAAGAAAAATAAAATTTAAAAAAAAAAAAAAAAAAAAAGAAAAAACAAACCGACTTTAGAAGAAATATGTACAGGGTATATGACTGTCATGACCGTTCAATTAGGCATCGACAATGCTGTCAAAGCGTTCTTTAAGTTTCACTTTCGTGCCGCACAGTGCTACAGTGAAGAACACAAACGCGTTGCGAATTATTGATGCCTCATCGCTGATTGCTTTGCGTTTACGCCATTTGACACAAATGCTCTTGTTGGCTTAGCAGCCCCCGCTTTGGCCACAGTTTCAATTCTAATCTCCCCACCCGCATATAGCACGATTCGCTGTTGGGCATAAATAAGTAAAGTTATATGGTATGTCTGGCATGTACTTGACTTGTCTCGCCCTGCCTCCATTTTGGTCTATGGGAACACATTCACTTGCCAATAACCACCTCTACCACCTACACCATCATCCATCCCCTAACTTCGGCAAAATGTCCGCCTGCACCAACGATAACCTCAACTCCGCCTTCTGACTTGCCTTCATGTAGCATGTTGTTATTATTTTTGTTTCCTGCTTTGGGAGTCGCTCTAAAAATATCAGTGCACACATTGCCAGCATCTCAATTTTGAGATGATGAGGTTGAGGAGAAGGCGGAGGAGAAGTATACGGGGAGCACGAAAAGTTTGTTTCTTGCTGATTTGCTGCATTAGCATCGGTTTTTTATTTTTTTTTTGTATCTGTGCTAAAAATATGGCAAAACAATAAACGTTATAACAATTGCGGCTGCCTCTAATCGTAGCGAGATGCCCAAAAATGTTTGACAGCTTGGCCTAAGTGCTATGTGTCGTAGTTCACATCGCCTTCTGCACTTTAGCTCAAGTGTTGTGCTTTAAATTCCGTTCGTCTCTCACACCTTCGGCTGAAGTCGTGCAGAGTCAGGAAATTGTGTGGAGCTCTTGTGCCAATAGACTTGACGTCTAGCACGCCTTACTTTTATCAAGTTTTTTTTTTTTTTTTTTTTTTTTTTTTTTTTTTTTTTTTTAAATCCTTTTGACATACATGACAATGTAATGTGATATATTGAAAATAAATTGTCTATTGCTAAAAGAAATTTTTTACTACTACATTTTACATCTACACTTTGAATAAATAAATATTGAAAGATATATTATAAAATAAAAATTATAAAATTTTGTATTGCTATATAATATACATATATACTTTAAGTGAATTATCAAGTGTATATAGTCTAGAGCACACTAATGCATCTATTCCTGTACAAACAAGTTATATAGAAGTTAGTAAAGAATCTTCTTTCAGTATAGTATATTATAGTACTTAAACCCTCATATTGTCTTACTTCCATAATTGATACATCAATAAATACATTTCATTGAGTCTATAACTCGTTTCGGCATTCGACTTTTGTATATTTGAAGATTTGTTGACCAATCAATGCTAATGATAGCACTTGCAATATATTATTTATTGTTAATTTTATAATTATTAAGACCCTATGCTATAACATTAGAATTTAACATTTTTATTTTTATTTTTAAACTTCAAAATATATATTATATTTGAGTATGTAGATAAATACCTAAAAATTCCATTAATGATCAGTTTTTTGTATTTATTTTAGGCAACTTTAGGCAACAAAATGTATTTAATTAGACATCTTTATTTTGAACTAAATAATTTAATGTAAATATTTTTGAATTGGAACAGCTTGCAGTATGTATTCCGCGCACTGACTGAAGCAAAAAAAAAAAAAAAAATCGATTGTTGCTTGCCATGTACGTTTTCTGATTGCCGAAATATTTTGTTTATTAAATGTTTATTAAATAAATATACGGCACGGCATGAGAACAGAGTCTCGCCTAACTGCAATGTTCTTACTTGTTTTCCAATTGTTATTTTTAAGAATTCGCATTAGTCTACTAGTCAGATCATGTAACTTTGCTTGTATGAAGATTTCTATTTATTTAATCTGCAGATTGTAACAATTTCTTATAGCTATTTGTATTATATGTATTATAAACTTAGTTGATTTCGTGTGTTGGTTCGTGGTCATGATCAGTTATCAGTTATCAGTTATCGTCATCTATTCAATTAGCCCTTGAAGTTCCACTTCTTTTGTTGATTGCGGCGTCTCTTGATGACTGTCTTGCCACCCTTCTTGACCACCTTCCACTTGCGCTTCCTCCTTGTCTTCTTGCCAGTTGCGGGAGCTTCGCCTCCTGGTGATGCTGAAGTGGCTTCGCCTCCTGGTGCTCCCGAAGTGGCTTCGCCTCCTGGTGCTGGGGTTGTCGGGTCTGATGTTGGGGTTGGGACAGTCGAGTCTGGTAGCAGGGTTGATAAAACGCAGAGGGGATGTAGGTTGTTAACAGCAAGGCTGCAATCAATGCAGCCCACGGGATCATCAACGCCAGTGCAAAGTTCATCTGCATCGCTCATGGGCAGATACGAAAGGCATATGGCCAGGAGGGCACAGCTTAGTGCGATTACTTTCACTTCCATCTTACTCAGATCAGTTGGTGAATGATACTTTTACCGCAAACTCAACTGCTTATATAGTAATTCAAAATGTTTGGCATAGTTTAGACAGCTGTTGCCTAATATGCGACTTCAATGCTCATATTAAAAAGACGTCCATGCTTCGCTTTGTTTGAATTATCTGGCAAATCAAACAAAGCAAACAAATAAAACAAATTATATAGAGTGTGTGCTTATTTGTTGTTTTCTTTGCCAAAAACGTGGACAATAGAATTTTTCTAGTTACTCAGTTGGAACCACTAGACATATTTGATTAATGAATGTGGCACCATAACCCATATGTGGAAATAACTAATATAATGTCTGCTTTTAGACAAAGCAGGTTATTCATTTACAATTATATATATATGTATATATACTACATATGTCGGACTAGTTTTCTAGCTATGTAGATATATATGAAATAAATACATTAAACATACATAGGTACATACATATTTATATAACTTATTGACATTTTTACTGTTGTCAATCAAAAACAATTTAATTGAAAATTTCGATTTTAGAAAATCTGAAGGCTTAAAGTTAACGAAGAAATATATTATATAAAAAATATATAAATATGTAACAATGATAATAATAATTACTACAATAAATACACGGAATTTTTAGAAAAAAATAATTATTTAAAATTTATATTTTTAGATTGAATATAATTATAAAATAAATTAAATATTTACTACTAACTGACATTCATTTAAAAAACAAATCAATTAAGAAATTGAAATTATATACAGACAATATATATATATATATATATATATATATATATATATATATATATATATATATAAATAAAATAAATGTTTACAAAGTTTCCACATTGTGTTTAAATTTTTAATTGGAAAGTTTAATGACAATGAGTAACTGAATACGAACATTATTTATTTTTGCCTTGGCTATAACTCGTGTAACTTTATGTAGATCTTCATTAGCCCAGGCACAGATGGAAGTCACTTTTAAGGATAATATATAAATCTCATTATGCCCTGAACCCATTGATGAAATGGGAAATCAGGGTATAATGGTTTTGTGAAAAATATGTAACAGACAGAAGGAGGCGTGGCATACCCCATTAAGTATTCTTGGTGAGGGTTACGATGTTAGGTACGATATTCGATAACTTTTATATTTCCAGAGCTATCGATTTTAACATTTATCGAGAATCAGTTATACAATTATATCTCGTTAATCTTTACAGTTAGAGTCTCCAAGTCTTCTGCATATATAGATACTAATTTATTACAATTTCGGGTTTTGTCAGATTTAGGATTTATTTCAAATACTAGAGACATACATAGATATGTCACGATCATTATCTGAGCAGTTGAATACGATTGTCCGTCTAGAAACATAAATATTAATCAATTAAGTTATGCCAGTAAAGTTATGGCAGAGCAAGCGAGACAGCAAGATGCCTGCAATGCTTACACACTTACAGGCGTATAAGCATACATCAGCGTGTGTGGGTGTGCCTCATGTTTTTGCATGTATAGTGTCTTACGCGTGAAGAATCGAAATGCAGCATTCTTGGAATATTATTCGTTCGCAGAAGGGTTCAGGGTATCTCGTAGTCGAGCAGTATCGAATAGAGCTTTCTTACTTATTTCTTGCTGCTGTTGAATCTTATCAGCATCAGCAGCACTGGCTATGAGTTGTCGCAGCTTTTAATTCTTTCGGAGGCTCGTTTTTGTTCGTGATGCAAAAGTTGAGGCTATTAATTTTGAGCAATGGAATAAAAAGCCACAACTCGTTTGCTGTTAATAGCCGCGTCAAAATGCGTCCGCGTTTTGGGCTATTAATTTAGTTTATAGCGTTGCCAAGTTTTGCCTAAGCCCGCGTCGATGTCGATGTCGATGACGATGTCCTTGAACAGCGTAATGAACTTTTGGCCACTAAATGGCCAACAGTGCGGCTCGCTCTGCTCGAAAATCTTTTCAATTGTAAATGTTGTACCATAAAAGCGAAAAGTGAGCCATAATTTAATATTAAGCGCAGTGTCAGGCTCTGCGCCCCCAGCCATTGGACACTCTTCAGGCTCAGTGCAGTCCCCAGTTGACGTTTGTTTGTTTTTGTGCGACCAGGCCAGAGGATTCCCTCTCTCTCTCTCTCTCTCCCTTAGTGCGATGGTCCCAGGGGCTCGCATTTAGCAGCATTATGGGGCACATGCATTATATTTACGAGCATGTTTATGTTTATGTTGATTATTAATATTCATACAAACACATTCATGCATTGAGCGTGGAGCAAACAAACATTTAAATGATTTTTATGCCTGCGCACAGAAATATGCTATGGTTTTTTGCTCACTGCTTTCTCTTCTTTGCATTCAAGTTTAATGTTTTGTGCAAAGGAACTTTGCATAAGAATAAAAAAAAAGGAAAGAACAGGAATAAGTGGAAAACAAACACACACACACACATGCACTTACATGTGTGAGTGTGTGCGTGTGTGTGTGTGTGTTTGTAATAAAAGTAAATTTTATTTATTTCTTGCTGCCATTGGACCCGCCCACATACCAAAAGGTAAACAATTTGATACGCTCCTTGCGGTGTCCCTCTTCGGGCATCAGATTCTGTTGGCTCCTCTTTGCTAGTTGCATGGCCTTTAGGTGATATTTCAATGAGCTGCCCCAGATAAGCTCGATTTATGGTCGAAACGCGAGCTTTCACCTGAGCTGACAGCGCTTCTTATACAATATATATTATATATTTAAAAAAAAAAAGAATAAAAATATGAATATATTTTATATATATACATATATATTTTATATATATTTATTTATTAATTTTTTTTTTAATTAAGCTGCTTTATAATTCAAATATATTCAACCTTTACATGGCTGTCAGCATGAAAAAAAAAAAGAGTGTAATTAATTTTCTGTTTATTTTAGTATATTCATTTATAGCTTATTTATTATTTCATTCAATATATTGAATATAAGCCAAATTAATTAACCTTTGACAATGCGGTCTTAAGATTGCTTTATTTGTTCATGAAAATGATTAATATTATTAAATATATTTTAATTTAGGAAAAGTTTACTTTAAATATGTATTTTGGCTCATGCATTTAATTATACGAATATCCCTGAAACTCGACTGCAAAGTCAGATAAATATAAATAGTATAATAATTAAACGTTTAGTTGCTAATTATTAATATCTAAATTATTAGTTTAAATATTTTTAAATTTATATATCAGATAATGGGCTGTAGTGTCACATTTCGACTTTACGGACTTGACTTTGCTCTGCTAAAGACGGATTTTGTCATACTATTCACTGCATAAAACATAAAACTTTATTTTGCTTTGGCTGTACGGGTCAGAGAGCACGCTTAGGTTTCTATATGTTCCATTCAGTGATAGAGCCGATTTCTTGAAAGTTCTTGGAAAATGAAACTCGATGTTTTCACAATGAAATACATACAGGAATTGAAAGTTGAATCAACAACCTTTAAAAAATGCCTATACTTATTATGGAATAACTTCCCATTACGTTGCAAACTGTGTCATGCAAGACTTTATTTCAATTTTATCTGAATTATTCACATAACTCTGCTGTCTGTCATCTGTTTCCCCACTATCATTCTAGTTGAATACCAATGACACTATAGTTAGGCATCGAGAACATTATAGTTAAGTAATTTTAATTTGATTCTAAATTATATTTTCCTATTATTATTTTTTGATACTTTAGTAAAACTATTTTTGAAAATTATTGCGTTGCGGCTAAGGCTCACTTGAAAATAGATAAAACTCAATGAAATCGCATCAAAATCAGCCACATCATTAAACAAAAAAAGTATATCAAATATGTGTCAGAGATTAATATGTTGTTCTACTTGATAGCCAAAAGTAAAGTTATAGTAAAAATCGAGGCAACCGACATAATCCTAGCTTGTTTTTAATATATTATATTGAATCGCATATATAAATATTATTAATAGATTCCAACAAAGAATATCTTAAGATTCAGCTCAAAATTCGTTTGCAATATAATTAATACTAATATTTCATAAAAATAAAATATATATATTTATAATTTATTTTAATTTAATTTATTTTTAGATTATTTTGTGAGTTTGTCTTTATGCCTCACATGCTGCTGAGGTATTACTAATTTTTTTTGTCTATAATTTTTATTTATTTATTTATCCCATATTTGGAGCTAAATAACCCAACGGTTTCCGTTTCAATGCCCCAATGGCCCAAAGGTGATCTGCAGTGAGCTCATGCCAAGCAATGTTACGCATTCACGGGTAATGCATGGCGACCTCACTATTCTATCGAAGTCCTTTTAGGCAATTCACAAAAGGTCTCTCTCACACATGGGTTGTTTAGATATAAGTTGCGAGTGGGCCAAGCCATTTGGCCGTTTGGCGCTGCCTTTTTGCGTAATATTTATAATTTATGGAGGTCTTTCGCAGCATTGCTTGTGCCCCGCCTTCAAAAAAAAAAAAAAAAAGAAAAAAAGAAAAGTCTTTTACGTTCAGCTCGTCCCCATTGCCTCCAGCTGCCGTTTATAAATTTCTAAGGTATTCGGACCACGCTCAAAGCCAAGCAGGTTTATTAAGTAAATTGTTTCCGTTACTTTTCGGATTTCCTTTGAATTCGCTGCGAATTGTGCTGCTGTTTGAAGTGGGCCACCAACTCTCTACCGTCCAGGACAGTAAATGAAAAAAAAAAAGCAAATACTATATATGTATATATATATTTTAGCGGGAGCCACACAGGAAGCGATGTTAAAAAAGACTCTGCTCTCCCTGGCATGAGCTTTCATTAAAGCGATTTTCACAGTCTGTAATTTATGTGTCAATGAATTTTGCCGGCTACGCCTTTGACATCAATTCTCGGACTCTGCTGCAAATTGAATACAAAAAGCCAGTCATCCGACCAGCCAGTCTGTCTGACTCTCTGTCAGTCTGACTGTCTTTTGGTCTTTCGGTCAGACACTCTGCAGTAGTCGTCGCCATTTAGCTCGTAATTTTTATAGCCCGTTAGGCCTCATTTGGTCACGAAGCTCAGATGCGATGCTCCAAGTGTATTTATTGTGTTTATTTTGTTCTTATTATTGTTGTTGTTGTTTTTTGTCGCATCTTGTTGTTACTTTTTGTGTATTTTTGTTGTTGTATATTTATAGGATTTTCATAGGCTGTCGCCATACAGCTTAAAAATATGTAACTCAAGGTCATATGATATAATATCCTATTTGAGAATTGGTAATTGGGTATAAAGACATTATGACTACTATGATGCAGTTAAAAATTTGTATCTAATTGAAGGTATCAGAAGGAATCAGCATAATTATTGAATATTGAGAATTTTCAAAATATAGAATTAGAAAACTTGTGGGAAAAGTAAGCCAAGGGATAGATAATGAGAGAATGGCAAAAAGAGCGCGCGAGAGACAGAGACTGAGAAACTGAAACGATAAAGAGACGGAAAAGATAGCAAAAGTTGAAGAACTAGAATAAAAAAGAATGAAGAAAAAACTGAGAGATGCCGGGAGTGCAAAGCAGAAAGAGGACTCTAGTGAGAATGATCGAAAAAGAAAAATTATTTATCGTATTTGATACTACCATTTGGTAGTGCAAACTTGTCATGTAGTTCAGCTAAATTTCATATATCCTTTAGCAATCAAAGGGTATTAGTCGAGTCGACTATCATTTTATCTAAAACTCTGGCTTGCCAGCTACTTTATGACCGCTGCAGAGCTCGATTTATAGACAAGCGTTCGAGCTGTATGGCTACAGCCTGGCAGGCAGTCGAGCAGTCACGCAGCCGGACGGCGCGGCGTTTGCAGCATTGCCTATTGCTTTGCATAGCAGGCTTTTAGGTGGTAAATAAATAAACCTTAGTGTCTGAATTTTGTCGCAATTACCAAAAATATATATGTGAATGCATAACCATGTCCACCAAAAACCAGCTGCGAGCATTAAGTTGCCAATAATTTATGAATGTGCCGAGCAATTTGCGCACTCGCACGTATGCATTTATAACTATACTTGCATTTTGTAATCTGCTATGGATTAAATGTAATCCATTCAGTATATATTATATGAATCGAATAAAACATATATTAGAAATAATATAATATATATTTATATATGATATTTAATGTACGTGATAAAGCTAAAAATAACTAATTAAAAAAAATAATATTAATAAAATAAATAAATAAATGGATTTAATGTAATATATTTATAATATAAATAATGTAATATATTTATAATATAAATAATGTAATATATTTATAATATAATATATTTATATATAAATCTAATAAAATATATATTTCATTAAATGATTTATTATAAAAGTAAGATATTTAATGTACATAATGAAGTTAAAAATTAAAAAAATATAAATAACAAAAATACTAAAAATAATAAAATAAATCAGTAATGAAATAACAATTTTTAAATTAAAAAAAAAAAAAAAAATAAAATAAAAAAAAAAAAAAAGAAAAGACAACTAAAAATAGTAAAATAAATAAGTAATGAATGAACCATATCTTGCTATCTAAATCCACATTCTTTTTAATTTATTCTATTCTATTTTATATTTTGTTTATTTATATATATATATATATATATTTTTTATATATACAATGCTAAATTTTAGACACTTTAATTTAATCTGAAATTTTAAATATATTTTGAAGTGCTTCATGAAACACATATGTATATTAGAGAAAGAAAGAGTTATATGATGGACTTATGACATGTAAATAATAAATTGTTTTTAAGTGAAGACCCAGTATACTAGGTCTTGAGGTCTTTGGACTTTGATTCTTACTCAAGGCTCAGGTGGTATTTGAAGCGGATTGAAGAAGACGAGAGAAATATTACGAAAGATTGTAATATATCCAGTTATTTACATGAGTTTTAATATCATCATAATTTTTTTTTTAAAGCTTAAAGTAATGCTAGACTCTTCTTAACTGAATATACATTCTGAAAATCGATATAGGAATAATAAATATATATATATATACTCTTACCAATGCATAATAATGTTCTCGAATAGACCATGTGAAATGTGAAGAGCTAACTAACTAACAATGCACACTAACACACATACACTCACACACATACATATAGCATTTTGCTGTTTGAATAGTTGTGCGCCTAACGGTAAATTAAGCAATCTGCATATAAAAGAAATGCCGAACTTAACAGAATACGAAAAAAAAGAGAAAAAATGCGCATCATGGACAATTTTTTGCTTGTTTATATTTATTTATTTTTTCTACGTTAGTCCTGGTTTGCTGTAATTTGAATTTATTTTGGTAAGCACAAAAAACCAAGAAGAGTGAGAGACAAAGAAAGAGAGAGAAAGCAAATCGTTGTTGGCTAGAAAAATGCAAATAACGGCAAAAATGTTGCCTCTTCCTAGCTGTCTCAGGGGTCGGGGTTGTCTATTGTTTGCAAATTCGTATTCGTTTTCGTTGTTGTTGTTTCATTCGCTTCGGTCAGCGCCTTGTGCTGGGGGCCTGAGTGATTTCCGTCTGCTGGCACATAATCTACGTCATTTCCGGTTTAAATTATTTACATAGCAAATATGGCTGGCTCACATCACTGGCTCTCTCTCGGCACTGGACGATGGCCATGACGCTGGCCGTTCAACGCTTCTTCAGTTGTTATGATTTTCTCTCTGCTTACTTTTTGGCTGTTGCTGTTTGCTTGTTGTTGTTTCTTGTGGTTTGGCTTAATCTTTCTCTTTAGGCCCACAGTTGTCTGGCCAATGATATGCTCAAGTGGTTCAGCATTTTATATTGCGCATTTGGCCCACTTTAGGCAACATTTTTCTTTCTTTTGCATTTGGCTTTGTGCTTTTCTGTTATGGCTGGCATTGCAATTTTTTGATTTCGCGCTCTTTCGGCTCTTGGCTATTGCTGTTTTCCGGTGCTTTTCGCCATAATTGAATTATACGCTTGCATGCGCCACGCCCATCTGTACCCACAGCTAATCCCGCGCAGTACCAAATGAAATGCCCGCCGCTCGATGTTTAAATATTTGCACAACATTTTTGGTGCCTGACATTTTGCCTGAGATGCTTGATAAAAGTTCACCATTTTCTTTCTTTTCTCTCTCTCTCTCTCTCTTTTTGATTTTGATTTTTATTTATTTTTTGTGCCAATGAAAAAGTTTGGAAAATGAATTTTCATATAATTTATGCAGATTGTGATAGGCGACGCTTGAAAGAGGCGCATAATTGTTTCTGCCATGCAGCAAATCCCGTTATCGCTCATTTTTTGGCTAAAATCTTTTACCAATTTGCATAAAATGCCAATGAACATTTTGCCAATTGTTAACTTTTTGATTCTGTTTAAATTAGAGCATACAAATAAAAAATAAGAATAATAAAATATGTAAATAAATTAAAGATGAGAATAATATTTGGGTAGAAAAAAAAATTGTTGAATTAATTAATAAAGAAATAAATATAAATAAAAAAAATAAAAATAACAAATTAAATGTTGTCTTAATATTTAATAATAATAAACAAGCTTGAAATGTTTTAGAAATTTAAGTAGTATATTAAATAAATATATTTAAATTATTACGAATAAAATAAAACATCAACAATAATGAGAAGTACACACTTAAAATATTTATAAAAAAAATAATCATTTTAATTTTGTTGTGTTTTTTAAAATGCAAAATATTAATAGATAAACATCAAGTTGAGTTTAAATAAATGGATAAACCTGTAGGAAAAATATTTCAAATTTATTATTCAATTATTTAACATTATCATTTTCTTAATTCCAAAAATAAAATATAAATATATAATATAATATACATAAAATTGAGAGTTCAGTTTTCCCTCGAAATTAATAATATTCATAGGCAATATCTATGTGTTTTCTCAATAACTCAAACTACAAGTAACTTAACTTACAATTTCTTAAGCTACTTTCAAGTTTATAATTTAATGCTCTTGAATTTTAACACTTTAATTAACAATTTTATTCAAAGTCATGTTAACATCAACGCATCTTCAAATTTATAATAATAAATAAATAATATTTAAAGCATGTTGATGACAAAAGTAAATTCTAGAGTAATAGGTTTTGATTTAATAACATTTTAAAATGCATATGCATAAAATTTATTATATATAAATTAAAGTCATATTGGATTAACCAAAGTTATTTGCATGGCTTAAGCCGTCGCATTAAATGAAGTTAGCATTTAACGCTTAATTGTGAAATGCAGAAAAAAATTAAAAATGAAATGCTCATCTAAATTAATTACTTTGCTATTAAAGTGAAATTTATGTTCACGCACCTAAAGCGCTATAATCGCCTACAATTATTATGATAATAATGGATAAACTAAATAAACGCAATTTCAGTTGATTTTATTCGCGTTTATTTCGCAAAGTGTGTTTATTTACGATTGCATGAATAGCCATTTATTCATATATATAATATATCTTTCTCTATATGCACTTTAAATATATATATTTATTTTTATTATTATTAAATTATGTTTGTTCGAATCTGTTTTGGGTCAATATTTATGAGCATTGACAACCTTTTTTGTGCAATTCATTAGACCGGGTCAATTTGTGACATTCGAACGATTTCACCCCTTTCGAACTAATGGCCAAGCTGAAGAACATAAAAGACATTTGTGTCACATTTAAAAATGTGAATAGCGACATTTATTATGCTCGGCACACACACACAACACACACACATGAGGGAAAGTAAGAAGAAAGCAACCTTAACTCAAATGATTAATGCTTGCTTTGTATTATTGAAATCTTTGTGGACGGACCCTTTGTCCAGAGACATTTGCAATAATGTAAATGAGCACGTTAGAGCTAAAGTGAATTTATTTTAGGGAAAAATTGCTCAAGTTCTATGAAGAAAATTTTCAATTTGACCAAATCAATTTTCATTAGGCACTCAAACGGCTTGCGTCGCCCGCTGTGTCGTTAAAAATATTCTACAGCACTTGCCCAAAATATTTCTCGCATGTGACTGCACACACACACACACACATGCACATATGTACATATATGAGAGCGTTCTCTCTCTCTCTCTCTCCCTTTCAGTGTGGTAAAATTTACTTTTGTTGGCCTCGTCCAGGGAGTCGTTAAAATGCAGTTTAGAAAAACCCCAATGCCACCAAAGACAAAGTGCCTGATAACGAGCGCCCTGGACATTCTCTCGCGCTGGCCTTTAGCGTTCGCATTTTTTTCAAATACCAAAAATTTACCATTCTCTAACCATTTTTTTTTTCTTGTATTTTTTGCTCGGATTTTTATTTTTTATTTTATTATTTTTTTATGCGATAATAAAATTCATAGCGCCTGCATATAAAATCAACTTACTGACCAGCAACAGCATTCCCGCTCACACATGCGACTAAGCTCTAGCTGCAATGCACACTGGGTCGGGTTGTGGTTAAAAAGGACTTGAATTGAATAACCCAATAAAATCCAATTGTTAAGTAAGTTAAAGCAATGGGATTTTTGATCATCTGACAGTTTACTGGCCAAGCTAATTTCCTAACAAAAACTCAAAGAGAAAATGTAGAAAAATGTTCAAATTTTTAATTGACGTAGTTGTTGACATGGTTTATATTCTGAGACTATTTGAAATAAACTTATTTCAACATCTGTGTTAAGATTGTCAATAACCTACAGCTGTGGTAATTTTTTTTTGTGTTTGAAAATATTTGCCAATGAATTTTTTGTTAGCACACCTGAAGCTTTCTTGAAAGTTTTAACAAAAGCCTCAGTGAATCAATTGATCATACAATTTAAAAGTTAATTAATTAATAAAGTTTTTTATTCAAATTGAATATATATATATTTTGAATTTCTTTATACTCTTCTTGTATGTTTTGTATTAAATGAGAAAATATTTCAGTAGCTTACTCTATGACTGAGTCTTCTACCTAGTATATTGGGTTGGCAGATTATATAAGAACATTGAATTTTTATATTATGCCTAGTTTTCAGTGGCTAGTTCAGTTAAGCATTTATGAGTAGGGTGATCTGTATGGCATCGATTTGGATAGATGACATTATGATTTGTATTCGACATATTCAAATTTTGTTCACTACAGAGTTTTATTTTTGTATCATCAAAACATATTCTTAACCTTGTCCTCAATTGTATGTGTTTTCGGAAGGTTGGCCGTCGGATAAGTGACGTTACTCATATTCTGCATTGTCTAATTATTTTCTATGTTTATTAAACATAATATTATTCAACTCATACGTATTGGTGGCACAGTGTTGTTTGCTTTTTATACCCTGAACCCATTGAAAATGGGAATTCAGGGTATAATGGTTTTGTGAAAATGTATGTAACAGGCAGAAGGAGACGTCGCAGACCCCATAAAGTATATATATTCTTGATCAGCATAAAAAAATAAGTTGATCTAGCCCTGTCCGTCTGTCCGTCCGTCCGTCCGTCCGTCTGTATGAACGTCGAGATTTCGGAAACTACAAAAGCTAGAGAGCTGAAATTACATGAATACTCGTATGTTAGCTACGCAGTACGAGTTTATTTTGTTTTTTCGATAACTCATCCCATTTCCAAATTATCGATAAAAAATCGAAAATTCGTTTACATTTTTTAGGTTTTTTGGACATAACTTCTACATTGTTTTAGCTAGAGACTTCAAAATTATATAATTAGATACTCCTCATCTACTCTGCAAATTTCATAAAGATAGTCCATCTAGAAATGGAGTTATGAGCGTCCAAAGTTCAGCCCAACCCACCCACAAGCCACTACACCAACTGCGCGGTTAGCAGAGCGTGCGCTCATAAGTGCGTAAAGAAGAAGAGTATCACTTTTTTGCAGGGTTCAGGGGATCTCGTAGTCGAGCCGCCTCCACTAGAGCCTTCTTACTTGTTATCATTGTGGTTTATGTTTCAAGCTAAGTAAACAATTTAATTCTCCAAATGAGGGCAATTAATTGAGGCAGTTCTGAAAACTTCAAATAGGCTTCAATTTGAAGTGTTGGAGCTTTTATCTAATATTAAACATGTATAAGCTCAGCTGATTGCTTAAAGAATATTAAATCATAGTGCATTCCCAGTTCATAGAATTTTCGCAGCTCATAAAATTTAATTTCGATGAACCGAAAATTCATTGCAATTTCCTGTATGCTTTAACCACTGTGCAGCTGCATACATATAGGTTCAGTTTTTATTGTATTTTTATAGACTTTTTATGTATTTATTTATATTTCGGCTCGGCCAGCTGTTGGAACACAATTTGATTTCCACCGGCTTAGCGCTAGGATTTTCTTAATGCCTACACATGCACTGGACCTTTATATATACATATGTCCACATACATACTATATATTTATTTTGCCCAATAGCAACTACTATGCTGTAATGTTACTTTAGCCCGTTAAAGCTCAGTTATGAGTTCGAAGCTTCACTTTGATATAGCATGTTATCTTGTTCAGCGAAAATATTTGCAATTTGCAAGTAAATAAAATGAATTATGAATTATGAATTTGTGGTTAATTTGAGCAGAACAAAGCGTAACTAACTAACCGTTGAATGTTTAGCCATAATTATGCGCAATACCATATAAAATATTCAAATTCTATTAGTGCAGCACTCACACATCACACACTTACAAAGAGATATTTAGTCATAAATGAGTGAGTGTGTGTGTGTGTGTGTGTGTGTGTAGGAGTGTGTGTATAAGTACACAGGAAAGTGGTGAAAATCTACCGCAATTAGACGACAAATCGTTTTGACGCCAACACTTCTAGTATCTATATCCTCCTCTCTCTCTCTCTTTCTCTTTATCTTTATCTCTATTTCCACGCACCACTTATGACGTCAACATGTTTTAATGTATGTGTGCGTGCGTGAGTGTGTGTGAGTGTGTGTGTGTGTTTGCCTGTTTATGTGTGTACGAGCATTAAAGCATGAAATTAATGCACAAGGCACAGCAAATAGCCCTAAGGACATGCGTGCCAGCGAGCTAGGATGTGACAGCAATATATACATATATATATATATATAGAGAGAGAGAGAGAGAGCGAAATACACCATGAATGAGACCGTAGCACATTAATTTATATGAAGCACTGAGCCAGGCAACCGCAGCAGCAGCCGCTGCTACTACTGCTGCTGCTGCTGCTGCTGCTGCTGCTGCTGCTGT
This sequence comes from Drosophila koepferae, assembly GCA_030914345.1. Lineage (NCBI taxonomy): Eukaryota > Metazoa > Arthropoda > Insecta > Diptera > Drosophilidae > Drosophila > Drosophila koepferae. The sequence continues at coordinate 1,335,252 of JAUESR010000198.1, read as the reverse complement.
TGGTCTTATAAAAATTGTTGAAAGTAAATTTTTATTTTAGCCCAATGTTATGGCAGCTGAATTGCAACGACGCCTGTGCTTTGTGTTTTGGCCGAAGGGGGAGAAATTTAATTTCTGTCACACATGGCGTATACGCAATTCAATTAAAGCATGAATAATTGCCCAGAAATCTTATCGTTCTTTTCTTTTTTTTTTTATTTGCTAGACAAATGATATTGTCAAATACTTTGCCTGGGCATCATTCAATTTTTATTTGTCAAATACTTTGCCTTGGGCAAAGTATTTACTTGGCTTTTGCTTGATTTTCAAATGGAAACATTCTCTGTCTTAGCACAAAGTTTTAGACACGTCAAACAATCTCACAACTCATATGAGTACATAGGTAGACATTAGACTTGGCTTTAATTCATTATGCTCTATATCTGCATTAGAAGCAACTGCAGCAAAATTCGGATTTATTTTTTATTGTTCATAATTATAACTATAATGATATATCATTTTTTTATAATAAAATTTTTATTAAAATAATTAACAATCTGTTCAATTCATTTTATTTTTTAATTACTAATAGCTCATTTCAATATATTCTATAAAAGTACAAAACAATTTGTATACAATTTTATTTTGTAATGAAAATATTTTTTATAAATTCTTTTGTATAATGCGAAATAAAAAAATATATATTTCCAAAATTATTCACAAATTTCATTATTATTAAAAAAATTATAAAAAAAATGTATCTTTAAATTATTTTTTTAAAATAATTTTTTTTAGTAAAGTTTTACTCGAAAATGTTTGAATAAATTTAACATTTAATATAGAATAAATAAATAAAATAAATTTATACAAAAACAAAACAATATAGAAATATTATTATTCATATAATAAGCAAAATCGATTTCTCTGAAACTAATTTTTTTAGTTGACAGAATTCGTTTCTCGAATTTTGTGCTTGTTGATAAATAAGGCAAGTAAATAAAACAACAATGAATGAACAATGATAACACAGCTTTTTCTCTCTTTCCCTTTCTGTCTTTATTTTTTCTATCTCTCATCCCCTCTCACTCTTTATCTATCTAATTTTTTCCCCCTCACTCCCTTTCTCTCAATTTCCTAAGGCTTTTTTGTCCAAAATACAATATATAACTCTCTTCTGACAGCTTTTGAGAGCACTCAAGAAATCGAGTTGACAACGTGTTGAACAGTTGTTAGTAGAATGGTTATTAAATTGTACTATATTCATTTTTTGGTTGTTGATTTTGGAAGTAATCAAGATAATGGAAATAAATCTGAATTATTTTTAAAGTCACATTGATAAATATATTTTGCTATTCATTGTAGTTTTCTGCCCTGAATACATGAAAAATGGGAATTCAGGGTAAAGTGTGTTCGTGAAATTGCGTTAAAATATATAAAAAGTTCTTCAGATTTCATGCACGATTGAATTTAATGTATGTTAACATATCCTAAACAACTTGAAGGCAAGAATATTGAATTTAGTTTAAAGTAAACTTTACACAATTTATAAATATTTTATATATTTAAGTTGCCAAAATAAAATTAAAAATTAAAAATTTAGAAAAATATAAAAAGAAATAAAAAAACAATGAAATACACTGAAACGCAGCCTTTAATTTTGATAAAATTCGTTTCTTTGATTATTGACTGAAATCTTGAAAGTCAAATTATTATATTAATATTATAATTTTTTTTTTTAAATTGTGTATTATATATTTTTGTATAAAACTGTTCAAAGCATTTATATATGTATAGGCTGGAATGTTTAAGCAAGCAGCTCTCCCAGAAGTAAGAGTATTTTCCATTTTGAAGCTCTTTACTTGACCACTCCTATTTGTTGATTCTTTATAACTTTTATTAGTAATGTTGTGGCTCTTCTGCTTGATAGATAGATATGTGTGTGTGTCTGGTGTGAAATGTGGGAGGAAATATGTTATGTATGTACATTGCATGCAATATGCTTTTGCATAGTTTCGTCCATTTATACAAATTTCTTTGCACATATTTTTGAGCTGTTTTGGAAAAGTTGTGTGTCGAGTGGAAGAACTTTTGTTGGCCATCTCAGTGTTGTAATAGCTCTTCGATATGAGTTGTCCCCTTGAGTTTGCATGCAACTCGCTCTGCAACATCCTCAAGTATATTTGCAACCACTTTCGAAACTGTGCTCCACTGTGGCTGTTGGCACTCGGCTATTTGCACTTAATGGCCGTTAGCAACATTTTAGTATTTAGTATTTTTTTTTATTGCAGTTTTTATTTTATTTTATTTATTTTGTTTTGTTGTTGTTGGTTTTTTTTGTTGCATTTTGTGGCTATTCTATTTTATTCGAGTTTCGCATACATGACGTATACTTGATGCTGTTGGTTGGCCAAAAGTTTCAATGGAGTGCAAGAGTGGACCAGTCGGGCTATGTAAATAGAGCATGATATGGTTTTTGTGTGGTTATGCAAATGTGGTCAAGCGTTTGTTGTGTACTCCAGCCAAGGACCGTGGCTGGGATTTGCTGCACGCTCAAGTGGAAATCAAATATATTTCCAATCAACTATAGAATGTGGCACTTATTCATTCATTCATTTGCAAGGCTTAGCTGCAAAGGCAATTAAGTTTTATTTTAAAAGTGAATTACGAATATGTCAAATTGACGGAGAAATGGGCTTAAGTTGAGAAAAATCAAAGACTTATTGGCCTTAAGAGTACTTCATAGCTGCTGTCAGCACAAAGTATTAAGAATAAAACATAAACTAAATGCAATGGCAAATAAACAAAAAAAAAAAAATAAATAAAATAAATAAAAGAACAAATGAAACGAACCAGTTAAGACCGAGCCAGTAAAAAATGGCTCACATGCACACTCACACATGGATAAAAAATATTTGCATAATTCCCGAGCGTATATGGTTGACATTAAGTTGCCAGCTGAAAGCGGCAACAAGAGAGAGAGAGAGAGATAGAGAGAGAGAGAGCGAGGGAGAGAGTTAAGCTTCTTTTGAGCTGGTCAGTCGAAAGGAGCAACCTCTGATCTCCCCGGCTATAATTCATTTCAGCATTTCGGTAGAGGAGCACAGCACAGCAACAAAGCAGCACCGGGACCTAGCAATAAATCAGAGCTGCGGCATTTTTGGCCAGTTTGTGAAATTAGTTAGCTGGCTACCTGGCTGGCTACCTTAAATGCTCGCACCGCATTGCATTCTCATTCAGCTCAAATTCACACTTAAGTAATTTTATGCGCCTTTGCCGTGTATTTTTATCTCTATAAATATTTGATCAGGCTGCTTTGTATGCGTGCAGCGTGCATATGTGTGTGGGCGTATGAATGTGCCTCTATGTTGCTTTCATGTTTTCACACACTCAAAAAGTGTTCCCCTCCCCCGCTTGCGCAATACATATTACATGTCAGCTTTGTTGAGGATTTCAGTGGATGCTCTGTCATGCATATTTTATTGGTCCATAGTCGTAACGAACTACGTTCGCTCTCTCTCTTCTAGTGCCTCTAGATTTTTATCTTCTTCTGGTTAGCTGTGAGTGCTCTGATTGCAGCACTTGATTATTGTAAAATATTTAGTTAATAAAATGTGTGAGTGTGGCAAACGCATAAGCCCAAAAAGTTGTTACATTTCTCGTTGCTATTCGGCATAGCTTTGTTGCGGAATGAAATTATTTTTCATAATATTTTGTGATTCGATTAAAAAAAAAAAAATAACCAAAATACAATTTTATCAATTTTGAAAATTTTTGGCTTTTCCGTTTTCAATATATATTTAATTTACAATATTTTCCTTTTATAAATAAAAATAAAAAATTTTTAGAGAAGTTTTATTTGCAATATGCTTTGCCTCGGTTGTTCTTTAAATATTATAAAAGTGAAATATCAACCGGTTAAGAAAAAAGAAAAAAATACAAAAATAAAATAAATAAATAAATAAATAAAAACTGAGTAATAGATAATATTTTTAAAAGTTTTGGTTATGTAATTAACAGCAAAATTCTGACAACAATCGGTCTATCTGAATACTAAATACTAAATATTTGCCATCGAAATTAATTTTAATTTTTATGTCAGAAAATTATTAATAGACCTCTTTCAACTCTGCTTAGATATTGGATATCTCTCTCTCTCTCTCTGTCTCTATACTTACAATATATATCTATCTATATTTCTTTCTTTTACGCTCTAAATCGACTTAATAAATCTGTGACTGAAACAAAGGCTAGGGCTAAGCGAACAAAGCTAATTAATCCACCTCACCTTTTTGGCTATTTCTTACCTTTAAAATCACTCGACAAAGAGCGTAGCATTTGAGTTTTACCAGAAAGCCAAAGAACACATTGGGGTTAAGCGTATCATTAGTATACGAAATTGGAATACTTTCTTGAATAGAAAATTTCTTGAGTTTCTCATTAGTAAAAGTGTTTTATAATTGTAGTATTTACACAAAATTGTATATATGTTTTTAAAAGAGAAGATATATAGATATCACAAAATAAGTTGATAATTATTTATATTATAAACTCTTTTTTATTTAATATTAATTTATACAAGTTTTTAATAATAATTGCAACTGCTACTTTTTTATTTTTATTAAATATTATTATATAGATATACATATATTTATTTTATTTTTATGAAATATTTATGTATGTTTTTTTTTTATATATATTATATTTTTGAGTCTATGAGAGAGATAGCGAACACAGCTTAAGGGGTAAGTAGGCAGACTTGTTACTTTTACTTTTAAAGAGTCTATGTCGAATCCAGGAAATTTTTAGCGATCCTTTTTGTTTCTGATGTCAAATTTTGTTTTTTTTTTTTTTTTGATTTCACGAGCCAAGCTGCCCCAGTAAAGATATATATATTTAAATTCCGAATCTCCGAAGATAATAAGAGTATTCCAAGTAAATTATTATATAGTATACACACATGCTTTGCGTTTGGTATTTGCTAACAATTTGTATTGATTCGATTGCTATGTGCACAACCTGTATGACCTCATTGTTACCTTACCTTTCATTGTGCTGGTCATTTTGCTCATAATCTGAGCATTAGCTGGCCGTTGGCATTGCCACATGTGAACAAATCCATACAGACAAATCCCGGTTTGCTTATTATTTTTAGTAAATTATGAAAACGATAAGCCTAATAGCCTAGGCGCTGCTTCGGCTCCTGCTTTATCCGGCAGCAGCAAGGACATGTGTTGCCTGGCTGCTCGGGGCGTGCGACGCTTGGAGGCGTAGCAGATAACGAACCAAAGTAAAATCAAATGGCATGAAAATGTTAGCATAGCTTTAGGCATTCGAATCGACTAAGCTGCTGCTGCTCATGCTCTTGCTGCTGCTGCTGCTGCTCATGCTACTGCTGCTCATGCTACTGCTGCTCATGCTACTGCTAAGTGTGTACGTGTGTATGTCTGTCGACGCCATTTTGTTTAATATGCCAGCTGGCTACGAAAGGCACCGCATGCCAGCGATTATCTAAAAGACATTAGCATCCTCGCAGCTACCACAGTAATGTACTACAGCTTTCTAACTTGTTTTAACTATTCAGAGCCATCTACTGTTCGTTTGTTCGCCTCATCATCTGCTCTTTTGCTCGTCCGTCCGTCTGTATGCATGTAAATGTCCTGTTTTGTTTAGCAAATTCACACCGATGCCTGCACAAAGACTCTGCTCGTTCATATCGTTTAGACGAGCATATTTGTTATGTACTCCGTACAAAGCCTTACTTGACATTTACATTCTGTATAGTCTCTTTATTATGAAACTGAAAGTTGATCGGGATACTTCCACTGGTGCAATTGCGATTAAGAGATAGAGAGATGGAGAGAGAGAGAGAGAGAGAGAGAGAGATAGAGATTGAGTGAGAGAGAAAGAGAGAGAAAGATAAAAGCGTGAGGAAGGGAGAGAGAGAAAGAGGGAAAGAAAACGAGAAAAAAGAGAGAGATAGAGACAGAGATATGCAAAATATGTTTCCTTATATCCATATATAAGTATTTGCGTGTAAAAGCAGACATTATATTAGTTATTTTCACATATGGGTTATGGTGCCACATTCATTATTCAAATAATGTCTAGTGGTTCCAACTGAGTAACTAGAAAAATTCTATTGTCCACGTTTTTGGCAAAGAAAACAACAAATAAGCACACACTCTATATAATTTGTTTTATTTGTTTGCTTTGTTTGATTTGCCAGATAATTCAAACAAAGCGAAGCATGGACGTCTTTTTAATATGAGCATTGAAGTCGCATATTAGGCAACAGCTGTCTAAACTATGCCAAACATTTTGAATTACTATATAAGCAGTTGAGTTTGCGGTAAAAGTATCATTCACCAACTGATCTGAGTAAGATGGAAGTGAAAGTAATCGCACTAAGCTGTGCCCTCCTGGCCATATGCCTTTCGTATCTGCCCATGAGCGATGCAGATGAACTTTGCACTGGCGTTGGAGTGCCCGCGAACTGCATTGAATGCAGTGATCCAATTAACACCGCTCATCCCCTCTGCGTTTTATCAACCCTGCTACCAGACTCACCAGACCCGACTGACCCAACCCCAACCCCAGCACCAGGAGGCGAAGCCACTTCGGGAGCACCAGGAGGCGAAGCCACTTCAGCATCACCAGGAGGCGAAGCTCCCGCAACTGGCAAGAAGACAAGGAGGAAGCGCAAGTGGAAGGTGGTCAAGAAGGGTGGCAAGACAGTCATCAAGAGACGCCGCAATCAACAAAAGAAGTGGAACTTCAAGGGCTAATTGAATAGATGACGATAACTGATAACTGATAACTGATCATGACCACGAACCAACACACGAAATCAACTAAGTTTATAATATATATAATACAAATAGCTATAAGAAATTGTTACAATCTGCAGATTAAATAAATAGAAATCTTCATACAAGCAAAGTTACATGATCTGACTAGTACACTAATGCGAATTCTTAAAAATAACAATAGGAAAATTGTGGGAATAATATTTCATATTAGTATATGAAATACTATGATATGAGGATAGTTCTATATATAGATTATAATTCTTGTATTTCTAAATTTGCAATAGTTCTAGATTTCATTGATGATCCAAATGTATACTCACTGTGAGTGCGTTAAAAGATATACGATTACTTTTCAACAATTAAAAACGTTGCAGTCAGGTGTACCGACTGCAGAATACAATGAATAACTGATCTGTCATGTCATGTCAATTTTCCGATATGCCACTGATCCAATTGTTATATATATATATAATAAATTAGGTGTTAAATTTTGAGTTTCAAGCTTTAATGCTGCAAAAAAAAAAAAAAAAAAAAAAAAAAAAAAAAAAAAAAAACAGTTTTCCCTATTTTTTCATCCCCCATCAGCATAAATTAATTCAGCATATTCACTAATTAATTCATATAATAATTTATTGAGTGACATAGATATACAACAAAAATATCTCGACAGCCTAATACATTCATCTTCACAGAAATATTGTACAGGTGGCATTAAAGAAGTGCTTTATCTTTTTTTATATTTTTATAATTATTACTTTTGGATATATCTCATTATACTAGTTTTGTTCAAATGTCCACCTTGTGCGCCTTGCTGTCCAAGTGTATAAAATTTCCTATAATTTTCCAATTACTATTGCTAGTCTAGTTTTCAGGAAAAAGAAACAACTTTGCATGCATGATTTCCTTACATTTTTCATTTTATATCTATATGTATATTAAACTTGGTCGATTTCGTTGCTCAGATTAGTGATGTCAAACAAAATTCATTATTTTCGATTATTTAATCATATGATTAATCGCAGCTAAACGATTATAAATTTCAAGTAATCGACGGCAAGTAATCAATAAATGATTAATATTTTTAAGCAACATAAATTCGAATTATGTGCAGTGGTAAATCTATTCAATTTGTGTATCAAATAATCATTTGACTCACAATAATCGATTATTTTGCATATCGTGCCGTCACTAGTTCAGATCAGTCGAATATTCAATTAGACTTTAATATTCCGCATCTTGATGACTGTCTATCAGGTTTGCATGCCATGCCAAGTTCTTATTTATGAATTCAAAGTGTTTTGCATAGTGTGGACAGATGTTCCCAATATGCGACTTTAATGCTATTGTGTCATTTGTATTTGAAAAGTTTGATCTATCTAATATTTACACAAGTGAAATATAATATAAGTGGGACAAGATGAATTATTAAGTAGAAGGCGAAAATCTCGGATCTCCTATAATAATGTCAGATGCAATTAATTTTTAAGGAATTGACTAGAGTTTTTTGCTTCGATAAGATAATGAAAAATTATTGAAAAAATTTATTTGTAATAAATATGTTGAATTCATCTCTTAATATTCAATGTAATATTCATTTAAAGTTGTTTAAAATTGGATGGTCAAAGCTTACTGAACTCCCTTAAATGCAAAATATCGATGGTTCTGCTGACAATTACGAAGACTGCTCTCTAAATATTTTTTAGATCATAAGAGAGAATCTGTTGTTACTTGTTACTGTAGCTGTCGATTTTTTCGGAGCTCTAGCTTTGGAATAATCGCATTCAATTCATTTTTCCGTCTCCATGGAGTTTTTATGACACGAACCCATTGAAAATGGGAATTCAGTATATAATGGTTTTGCGAAAATATATGTAATTGGCAGAAGGAGGCGCAAACTCCATTAAGTATATATATTTTCGATCAATCTGTATAGCGTGCGTCCGTATGAACGCAAAGATGTCGTAAACTACAAAAGCTAGCGAAATGAATACTAGTACCTTAGTTACGCAGTACGAATTTATTTATATATATATATATATTTTTTTTCTTCGATAACTCATCTATATTCATATTATCGACAAAATATCGAAAATTATTTTACTTTTTCTATACATTTTTTGAGCGCAACTTCTACACCATTTGAGCTTCAAATTTACATATTTATGGATATGAAGATTTTGTAATCAGAGCTTAGATGCCACGCCTTCTTCGCCAACAATTTGGAAACAAATTTATTTTAAATACTAGAGACTTGTAATTTGGCAAATGGACACATTTAAGTTCTATTAATATATTCTGAAAGTTTGACAGAGGTTGTCCATCTAGAAATGGAGTTATAAACGTACAAAGTATAGCCAAACCCACTCCAAGCAGGAAGAAGAATATCTGTTCTTTGCAGGGTTCCTCAGGGATCTCGTAGTCGAGCAGTTTCGACTATTTCCTTCATACTTGTTTCATATCATTATGGATAAATCGCAGCGGTACTTATGTAGGTCTTTGTAAGAGATACAGATATCCTGCGATTTGCAGCGCTTTCTTATTGCCATTACAAAAATGTGCACAGAAGCATTCTACCGTAAAGTTCTGTTTCAGATGGGTTTGAAAAAGAAAAAGGGAAACTATCGATAGACCATTTATCAAAACTAATAGCGTCAGAGATAAGCCATGGAAAGGGCGCTGGACAAACTAAAACCATTAAAGCGAATGCCGAAAAAAAGGTGTTTGCTCTGTACTGTCGGTGCTGCTCCAGGCTATTTAAAATTTATGGTTGCAGCAAGATAAACGTGAACACGAAGCATGAAGCTACTTAATAAACGAAACAGAAAACGACGTGCAAATATTTATTAATTGCAAGCATGCAGTTAACAACGAATGGCTGAAAGCGCATTGCTACAATTCAATTAATAGCACATTTATCGATGGGCCTTAAACGGGCATTCAAATGCGAGGCAGACAATCGCATCGCATCGCATGTGATTCGATCGATTTCATATAAATTTTAATTAAAATTAATTTACTTTTTATTATTATTATTATTATTATTATTATTATTATTATTATTATTATTTTTGTTTTATTTTAAATAAGATTCGTTGTTTTCTTTTGAAATGACTTTGAAAAGTTGATGGGCCCATGAAAATCATTTTAATTATGCTCTTTATTTTACGAGCTTAAAAACAAACTAACGCATAAACATAAAAACCAAAATCTTTTTGAGGTCAGGCCTTTTATGGGCTGTCACATTATCTGCGCAAATCAAGTCAAACAAAACAAAATGAAATTATGCGGGCATCAAACCATAAATTGAGTCAAGCTCAGCCAGCAGACAGAAATAACAAAAGCGAAACTCTTATTTCATTTCTGTTTTCATATATCTAAGTGGGTTTGAATGAGATTTTGTTTGTGTGTGCGTGTGTTTTTTTTTTTGTTGTTGTAACTTTTATGCATGCTTTGATGCCACGTAT